>CM052267.1:615926-1282009 GCA_028455795.1 Lasioglossum marginatum | reverse complement strand
AGAGAGAGAGAGAGAGAGAGAGAGAGAGAGAGAGAGAGAGAGAGAGACGATTCTACACTCTCCGATCGACAGATAAACGTTGAGAACTTTCCAGAAAATTGGCCTTCACCTTGAGATTCCAATCCAATTTTCAATTTTCTCTACACCTTTTACTACACCCAACTATACTAAATCCGACTGTCTATTCCACCGAACTGAACCGTCCTCTATCTGCAGCAGAGAACCTGGACAAGCAAGACGTCTGCGAGCGGATAGTGATGTCGGCGCTGCGCTATCACAACATCGCCATGATGGAGAACGGCTACGTGTGCATGCTGGGAAAGTTCCACAACGTGCTGTACGTCGCAGCGAAGTTGTGCTACGATTGGAACTTGGAAAACAACGAGGTGGTCGCCCGGCTTCTGAACGATATATTCTACTGCGAGAAGACGTTCGAGCGGATTATGGTTGGCGCGATATTCGGCACGAGAGTGACTCACTTTCTATCAGGTTGGAAGAGCGACTTCGAGGACCGGGAGGAGAACATACGTGCTTTGATGTACTTCCTGCATCATGCTACCGTTGGTCGTCTCGAGTATCGATGCGAATCATCGTCCTTCAAGCGGCGGTTGATCGACGTCCCCATGGAATCTTATGGGCAAGCGTGGCCTTTGAGGGTAGCCATTCAACACGGCTCACCGGATATTCTGTTGGTGATGTTACGTTATGGCGCCACCGTCGAGTCCGATAAAATAGCGCCTTCTCCGTTGGAAATGCTTCTGACCAGGCTGAGCGAGTACGACGCTCAACCCGGCCAAGATAAGATCGTCTATCCGGAACATCTGATCATTTGTCTGCGGCTGCTGCTGAGGACTATCACCACCGCTTTTGTTAAGACGCCCAGTCACATCGCAGAGCAGAGCGGAGTCCTCAGCATCTCCTTGTACGAGCAGTATCCATCACTGATGGAACAGAAGCTGATCCCACCCGAAAGAAGTGGCCTCAGCCCCCCAGAATTGAGACACCTCTGTCGCTGCACCATCAGAGAAAGACTCTTCAAGAACTGGGCCCTGCCTCACGGTATTAAAACCTTGCAGATACCACAGTTGCTCAGGAACTACTTGGACATCCTCTGTGACTGACGTTTAGGGGACTCTGCGGCTTTCTGGAATGTCCTTCGATTTTTGGGGGAGCCCCAACTCGCTGAAGAGCTACTTGGAGAACCATATAGTTGGTTCATATGGAAACTGCCTAAGTCCATTTTTTATGAACATTGGATTTTCAAAGGAAATTTATATGTGTAAATTTAAATTGAAGATAGGATCTTTAACTTTGTATCTCAAAGAGATGTGCAATGAACCTGTCAATTGTAATAGTATTTCTTGATCAAAACAAAAAGGTAAAATTTATCTTTTTGGACTCAGGCAATTTTCATATGAGGCCGACGATATGATGTTTGTTAGAGGTGGATTGACCATCTACTTCTACTGTGATCAGCGGCACATTTTATATAGAGCAGCCAAAGAGCAGCGAGGAAACCAAAGTTGCCTTGCAATCAATCTAGTCCAACGATCAGCTTATTGAAAAATTCTACGTGTGTATATTTTTGCATGTATCGAAGAATCTGATAGTATACTATCCCAGTCTATCATTCCACCTGATTTTCCTAGTTTCGCGAAGAGCAGCGAGATTTCCTGAGTTGTTCTTTTACGCGAGCATTTACCATCAACGATAGACGTCTCTAGATCCAGCACTTGGGAACTATAGGTCGCGATCGTTCCAGAACAGTTTGAAAGTTCGACGAAGCAGTAATCGAAACGGTCGTACGACGAATCGCCCGACACGATCGGATGGAGTCAAGTTTCGCAATTCGACGCGCGAAACGCGTGCGTCCACGGAAGGTATCGACTACAGTGTCTCGAACTTGCCGCTAAACTTTTCAATGGAATCTCTTTCGCCGATGCGCCCAGTGTCTGTGAGCCAACCAACTTCCCGATCCAACGGGAATGTGACAATAATGAGACAACAGGACGTATCTCGCTAGAAATATGCATAACTTTGACGGTTTACTTCCGAAATTTCATTCGCTCCCTTTCTTAATGCAAGTTATTACTAGATTGCGGATGTTTGTGCATTTTCCAATTTTTGTAGACAAATTTTAACCCTTAGCACTCGAGTGACGACTCTGAGCCGCTAAATATTGCTATATCAGTAATGTAAAATATCGAATAAGTTACTAAACATTTGAGTATCGCACGAGAGAATAAAGTGCATCAGTTTAAAATGAAAAGAATCATATAGAATGGAAATATATTTTAAGTTAAAAGAAATGTTTGGTTTTCGTGTTAAAATAGTTCCGAGTGCAAAGGGTTAATGCACTCGGCAGGAAAGTCAATCATGGTGGTAACTCCTTCCCTCAAACAGTGCAAAGTAAATGCCCACCGAACGGGGCAAATCTACCCGGAATCAATATCGAATCATCGCTAACCAGGTCCGTTGTCATTACAACGGGAATGAATTGTTTAGTAATTCGATTACTCGGTCGAACAGACTAAAATCCAGCGGTGGCTGCGAGATGTCATCCCTCTGGGAGTCCCATATGCTGTGGGATTAAGAGACTGGCCCGGGGAAGCTAACATTTAATGCATACCGGCATTTATATGTATAGAAGCGATTACGGTTGTCATTCGATCTAACCCGATGGTTTTGCAGTTGCAGCAATCGATCGTAGATCGGCACTGATTAACGCACACCCTCCAGTCGAATTCATTAAACGTCTACAGAGGCTCCGATAAAATATCGAAAATCAAATTTATTAGTTTCCCCTCGGGCGTCGCCGAGGATTTATATGCCCTATTGCGGCAATCTATTCTCGTTGCCGTTTCCATTAACTTCGATGCAATGTTTCATAAGAAGAGAAGCTTGTGGAAAACCTTCCATCAACTTAAATCAATTTTACGGACAATCGAACACGCTGTCCTATCTTCCCAAGAGTGTCATTTCGGGATTTCGATACTGGAACGTCCATATTTTATTTCAGATTACGCGAATGATTACTAATGTTGTATCTGTTTTTCGCGGGCTACGAAAAAATTCAGTTCACGTGCGACACATGCCTTATATAAAAACGGAAGCCGTACTTTGCGGAAGCGAGGCGTATGGACACTCGCGATCGGCAGTCTTCCTCTGGTCACAGTTTTCTCCTGGGACTCAGTAAACCCACACTATCTCGCCGAGTAATTATCGTGAACCCATTGGACCTGACTTTCCTTTCAGCTGACGAAGATCGGCTTCGGACTGTCGAGTTCAAGCGAAAAGGTTACTTCCTTTCTGTAATCTTCTCCCGCGTCTCGGACTTGCTTGCGAGGAGACAATTTCCTCGTTGATCAGTTAGAAATATCAAAGCTGCATTGCCGAGTCTATTAAATCGAGTTTCGCTGTCTACCGTGTTCCTTTTGCGTAATAACTAGACTGCGGATCTTTATGCATTTAAGCATTTAGGCTAGAATATAAAATTTGATAGAATTTCGTACAATTTTTATTTGTTTTAGATCTATGAAGGCTGTTCCCATTAAAAATAGGATTTTATTTCATTCCACTTTCTTAAACCTTTGCACTCGGAGATATTTTAATTTGAAAATTAAACATTTTTTCAATTCAATACTGAAATGTTTAGTAATTGAATAATGGTACAGGGACGGAATTTTTCACCACTCGAGTGCTGAGGGTTAAATTGAACCTAGACAAGACTGAATTAGTTGTAGAACCTCGTTTAGAGCATTACATTTAATACAAATACGGCAATATCATCGCAAAACCTAATTTACTCCATTTTTCTGCACTACGCGTTAAAGAAGATAAAAACATCGCAGAGCATCCGGGACTCGTAAAAGACCACACATAAATGAAGTTACTTACCGAGGGAAAGAAATGCAGGTTTATTTAAACGTTCATTACAGCCCGCGCTGCGCACTATTATAAATTTGTATTTTCTTCCGCAAGATGTAGCCGGTAATAAATGGACATAATGAACGAAATGAATAACAAGAAGCTGCGGTACGCGTACTGAAAACTCAATCCCAAAAGTAACGAACGAGTCACGTCCGTATCGTAAACCTGATTAACTTATGTACCCTCTGTAGCGATGCGATAACCGTAAAATGTTACATCCGATAAAGATACAAGATCGGATTTAAAGTCGCCGCCGAATGCGACGAACGCATGCGAAATTATAACTTTGGTTTCGAAGAGAAACGGGTTAATATGATCGAGATACATGAGGACCTGGTTTCGATCGAAGAAAATGCAGAGGAGAGGTCGATTCTCCTTAAAGGAGGAGAAATATTTGCAAATGGAAGAGTAGAGGGGCGCTCGAACAGCGGAATTATATGATAACTAGACTGCGGATTTTATGCATTTATGACAAAAATGGATACGTACAATTTAAAACAGTGGAGATATTAAAAAGATTTAAGGTCATCAGTGTATTAGTTTCACCTTAATAAGATAATTAAAAGAAGAAAGACATTTTTATATGGCTCCTGTGTCTTACAATCAATGCAAACATTTTTTATTTTACATAAAGATCCCCAGTCGAATTATTACTGTCCTAAGACTTATGAGCGGGAGTGTATGTGTATACGTGTTACTGCATCGCGCGGCGTTCTTGACCGAGGTGCAATTCAACCCCCACTACCACCCGGGAATCCAATAAAAACGGCTCTTAACGTAAATATCGAGTCCCGTGTTGCTTCCAAGTCGCAGCAATTCTTCCACTCGAGCGGCTCGCGTCTGTTTGCATGGCCATTATCTACCCGGAATGACCATCTTTCGTTTCGCGCAGCAAGGCCGCACGATTATCGACCGTTTCGTGCAACCAGAGTCTCTCTCTCTACCTCTTCTCTCACCCCTCTCGCTCTCTTGAGCTCGCCAGTAAACAATCTCGCGGTCTGCCAAGTGGCCTGCACCTTCCATCGTCCAGTCGCCGAAAAATTGGCTGCGACTTCGAACCGGGTCGAACCAGTAACACGTTCCCGCGAACTTCGTTTACGCCCTGTAAATATCGAATTCGAAAGCGGAGCCAGCGAGGAAACACGCCGCCGCGCCATTAAACGATCCGCTTTATAGATCCGCGGCGGATACCGTATTTACCGTGCTCCTCGATTGGCTGCCAATCTCGCCGGAAAAAAATTTTTACGGCCCTATCCCCACCTTTGACGTTCCTGTAGTCTCAATAGGCTTTGATGTCACACGCTTGTGTGTACAGTGTGTGTGACCGCTTAGCCAATATGTAGTTCGCTAGAGCCAAAAATACGTGAGAGCCCCGCATTCCATTCGCGGAAGTTGTTGTGGGTCACGCACAGTACATTCCGAATTATTCATCCTCATATTAGGCTACTTTACTATACATATAACGATCTGTACCTGTAGGCATCCTCGGAGACATTTATTTTGCCAGGTTCACCGGTGGTCTCGGTTCGGCTGGTCAGATTCACCGTGTTCCCAAATAAGCAGTAACGAGGCATACGGTGGCCAATTACTCCAGTTACGACCTCGCCGCTATGGATCCCGATGGTGATTCTCTGCGGAAACAGTTCGCGAAACCTCTATCAGACGGATCTTAGTGTAAAAGGACAGTGTGCAGTCGTGGCACGTCGCGCGCGTTAAAACGTTCACCAGCGGAAGCGTTCGCGTAGGAACAGGAAGATCGTGGTCGCCAGGAAGACGAACGAGACTCTTTTTACGGATATAATCGATCGCGTTCCATGGAAAACCAACGGTGGAAACCGTTCGAGTATTCAATCTTGTATTACATTTTGACCGCTCCTATTCATTTAATGCTATTTTCGGTACTTTCCAAGTACTTGCAGTACGTTGTCAACATTAAACACGAATGTTGAGAAACAGAATACGATATACATCAATAAATAAAATTGAAAATAGATATTCCTTTTATTTTGTCATGTGAAAGCCATCGCCAACAGAAATGAATTTTTATTTGATTTTAGTCTTTGGAAAATAAACCCCGGAAATGTCATGTTTTTATATCTTGAATTCTGCGAGGAAATGCATTTTTATTCGATACTGGCGTAGTGCTGGCAAATTAAATCTCGGAATTTATATTTTTATTTCGAATCGACAAAGGAAATCAATTTTTGCTTGTCACTCTGTGTAAATGCACCCTTTCAACTCGAATAACAACTTTGAAGTGCTTTGAAATCATTTTTACTGTCCTTGTTGCACAAATTGTTACGGATAGGGGCGTGATAAGAAATGCAGAAGTTCTAGAAATCAATATATTCCAGTTTAAATTGTAATCTGTACTAATAAAGTCTATTTAATAGGGCTATTTTGGGACTATCAAAAAATGTCTAAACGGAGCAGTATTTCAGACAACACGTGACCGGTTAAGGGTTAATTAACCGAATTAAAAGCGACCGTTTTCGAGTCGTGGATGAATCGCGATCCCCGAAGGTTAATCTTTCAAGAGTTAATGGACGAATGATGTTGTAGCCGAAGGAGGATGGATGGAGTCCATCAGCGAAGAATAGAATTTGGTTTTTTCGGTTTTTAGAATGGCGTTCTAAAAAAGGACTGAAAGCAGAACGGGATAGAATATATTGAGACTTACCACAGGTTCGCCATCGATCTGCACTTCCTCCGTGGCGAGATCCATCATATCCAGCGCCAGCCGGGCGATGCATCGTGCATGGCAACTACACGGTTCCGGTAATCCGCTCACAGCCATGTATTTGTCACCAACAGTTTCGACCTAGTCCGAGCAAAGTGGATCAACGCTAACAAGCCTTCCCGTAAATTCAAATATATATCCGTTGTCAGGGAATGATAATTCCTCCAGGTAATACAGTTTCCCCAAATTCGGATCCCGCGACACGAAGCCCTGCCTTTGTATCTCGTCTTGAAGATTATTAGCGAAAGTTCAAACACAGTCTACTATTACGCTGCAACAGCGACAGGGAAGGTTACGAAACCGAGCTCAATACAAAAATGTCTTGGATGCGCCATACATTTCTGATGATTATATTGCGGATCTTTATGTATTTATAGCTTCTAAAAATTTCCAAAAAATGCTAGAATATAAGATTCAACAGAATTATTACGATTTTGATTTATTTCAGTTGTAAGAAGGCTACTATATACCACTGAAAATCAAATTTTATTCGATTCCACTTTCTTAAAATTTGTCAACAAAAATCGGAAATTTCATAAACTGATGAATATTGTCAGCGAACTTCATTGTTAAGTTCCTAAATGGCAAGTTGAAAGTAAATAGTACCTTTGGTTTTTCGTACAATGCGTATTTCAAAGAGTTAATCTGTTTCTTGGAAATGTAAATAATGAACTCTGTAAATTCCTTCTTTGAGAATGGAAAGCCAAGGTAAACCGAGGCTACTCGTGATTATTCACGGCGTGAAATGAGATTACAGCAGACTCCTGCATAACGCGGTAATACGTTACGGAAATGTTCGAGAATTTCCCTCGTGCATCGCGAATAATATAAAGTAACATTTTTGGAATGGTTATTGATGAACTTTATTCCCTATATTTTTATCAAGTAAATAACAATGGAGAGTGTACTGTATGCTTGGAAAGCGAATACTGGAAATGGTTGGCTGAATCTGTTTGGGGATCGACACTGCGGGTATGGAAATGGATGGCCATAAACTCACCTTGTATACGTCCGGATATTTCTCCGGGTCGGTCAGCACATCGAACGCTGTGTATAGTTGATTGAGCATGTTGACAATCTTCATCGCACCGCTGGAGTCGGTGTGCGCAGCGCAATAAGCCCCGAAACCGACGATTCCAGAGAACAATAGCGTCACGCAATCGTACTTCTTCGCTGGAACGGGCCTGGAGTGCCTGAGCTCCTTTGCCACCGAAACTGGCAGCACCGAGTATAGCAGGCTGTCAGACAGTCGGTACTTTTCATAGAAATGATTTACCAAAAAATTATTGTTGAGTAAGAGATTCAGTAGAAATATACTTCCTCGCTTAACAATTCCAATAAGTCAAGAATAATAAATCAGTATTCGGTAATACTCTTAATATTTACATTGCTTTATATCCGACACATTCATTGGAGCTATAAACGCAGAAAATCCGCAATATATTTGTATTGCGCATTACATTCAGCATTTGATTAATCTCTCTGATCCTCCGGAATTAATATGGAATTTCAATTATACATAGTACCGGCATTCAATTATCAATGTTGTATTCAACAAATGTTAATAATGAAGAACTCATTAAACTTCCTAAAATTACGCATTTTCATTAACATACATAACTCACACTTCAAAACATACATATTGAAATATAAAACAGAGCTACCAAACAGACGGATATTTTTCCGAGTTATCGGACTTGTGTCTCAAGCAGGCGGCGTGTCTAGTTATGGAATAAGAGATAGATGATACTATATTTTTACTGTCTCGTGCAAACGTCGTCGAAACAGGCGACGTTTAAAGACGACACCGTTCTCCCGGCGATAGGTAGGGAAAAAAAGTACGATCCAATTTCCGGCGGGGGAGAGTATTCTGTCAAGAAAGAAATTCCACCACGGAGGGAAAAGCTCGACCATCGTCGGACAGAAATTGCGTCGGGATAAACGTCTAACGAGGCCAATAGGGACTTCCTTAATCAGAAAATTACGCCGACGCGACGATGCGGTGGAATCCTTACCTGTCGGTCTTCTTTTTCTCGCTGTCGAGCTCGCGATACGTCTGCTGCAATTTATCGGTAAGCAGCTCCAAGTTCACCGTTAATTTGTAATCAGCCTCGAATTGCTCTGACATCAGTACGAGATCTCTGGTGGCGTCATGAAGGGGGATGTCGCTCAAGTATAACCCCCACCTGGTGATCATCCCATGAAAAGCGTAAAAAATCGGTTTCCATAATTTGACGACTTAAAGTCTCCACTGAAAATTGCTCCACCATTATTCAAAAAATTGTTTAGATTATTAAATACGTTGGTACCTAATCAATTGCTAAATATTTCAGTATTGTATGAGGTATTATATCAATTTCGTATCCATAAAATGAAAAAAAATGGAAAATTTCTAGGTCGGGAGAAATATTTAAGAATAACTCCGACTCTGCAAAGGTGTAAACCTTCAAAATAATTTGTTAATGTTCCTCCAAAAAGATTACAGTATATTAATTTATAGTCTTGAAATAAGAATTTCTGGAAATATGTTAAATACAAAAGGTTTTAAACAATCTATATATTTTGGTTGGCTACATACGGGTTAAACGTGGGCGTCGTCAGTAGAAGCAAGTATTGCTTTCAGTATGAAATTTATATTCGACGACGACCCATACTTTACCGGCACCTCCAGCGAGGTAATCTTCCAACACCTAACTTGTTCTAATCGGATGCGCGCCGGACATAAAAGAAAGTCGCTAAGTTGATTGCTTGAAATTCATCCGCTAACAAGTTCGACAGATCGAATAAATTCCAGGTTACTCACACTACACTGAGAATTATCTGGTTATTAAATCGTGCTGCGGGCGATGCTCCGAACGAAAGCTTGTCGTCTCACGTGTCGATCAAGAGGTCGAGCTTTGTGTCACACGCGAACATGTGTGGCAACGGCGCTAGTAAATTCGGATTCTTGTTAATAACAGTGAAGAGTCTTCCGTCAATTTTCAGCGAAGCAGTGCAATGAATATTAAGCTCTCTCAATCAAGTTTTATTTCATTTAAAAAGAAAGACGTAGCATTCATATTTGTTAGACGTTGTTTAGAATCTTCATGCCGAGTGTGACTCGTTAAAACACGGCAAGGGGTTAAGGATGTTCTGGAGGTAATATAAAAACGCAATAAAATTTTTGAAAATTTGACAAGATATAATTCTTACTAAATTGATGCAATTACCAAAGTTTGGGTTCGATTCACTGTACCATTTAAGAATTATAGCAACTTAAAGTTTGCGCATTTTAACACGTCTTCTTATGGAGAATTCATAAAATTCCACTTCAAACCCTATTTAAACCTTGAAAAAACGCAACTAGAAACTCCAGTTTTTTTTATATGTAGTAAAAATTATGTAATTAATTATGTTCAAAATTTATTAGGATTCACTAAACAGTTACAGAGCAAAAAAATTATAAACTGTTACAAAACGTCAAATTTATCGTGTTGTCTCCCACTAGCATGGAAGCGCGACAAGCGTAGACCACTGAATATAGCTACAGAGGGTACAGTATTCGCAAAAGTTTAATGCAAAATATACTCATGAATGGCTTTCATTGCCAATATATTGATGGATTTCGAATTTCTTGTAGTTTCGTCTCCCATTGTACCTCCAGAACATCCTTAAACCGTGAGCAGTTGTCGATAGTTTAGCAGTAGCGAAATAAACGAATAAAGAAATTGCATCGTGGCAAGGTAGTATGTTTCTGCATGGCGGTGCATTTCACATGGAACGGCGTGAAAATGCATACGGCGCACGGCTTTCAGAGACGTCTAATGCATCCAAAACGCGTGACGTGGACTAACGAAGCGTGGGCTGATCGCGAAAAGGGAAAAATTCCGTGAAAACCGAGGACCGTGGGTTTTATTCGAACGAGGCTAATTCGGCGGCGGCGTGACAAGAATTAATGCACCCGGCGCAGCAGGACGAGACACGCGAGGATGACGGTAATTACGCGAGCCGTCGCGTCGCGTCGCTATCTATCGAATCGCAATAACAAGAACCGTTATCATCGCTACGCGAATTATTTTATTAGATTTGTGCATATGAAATGTCCGATTTTAGAATGCAACTCTTCGAAAACGTTTCGATCAAGAAATGCTATTACAGTCTATAGGTTTATCATATAAAACTAGGTACAAAGCTAATCCTGAACACTAAACGTACCACGACCGGTCAAATGATCGGTTTTTTTCTTTCACAATTAATGAAATTATAAAGATGCTTTGATTAGAAATGATTTAATAAATATCTTTATTAAAACACGTATTATTATAAGAGTCGTGCAAAGTATAAATAAATGAATTCTTGTCATTTTTAATACACGGAAAGCCTACTTACCAATCGCTCCACGTGCTCTGCCTTCTTTCGCGATAACGGCCTAGATAAACTGTCGTCCATAAGTCTGCTGTCACTTTGCGTTTCGTTCACTCGCTTATTCCGTGGCGTTTCGCGCGCGAGATTCTCCAATCTATTATGGGGGAACGCGGCGTACGATTGTGGAGCGATTTGTTTCCGAGAGGATTAGCGATTGAGCTCTGAGCTTAAGATTAGACCTATCTTCATGATACCACCACCCTCAGACTATTTCCTCTACGTGGTCTGCCAGAGGAATTGCAACTTCTGTTCTAATTATTTCTCGAGCACCTGGTGGTTTCTTTGTACTTGTCGCGGATAAGCCTGTCTCCGTCCCTGTGGCTTCTCACTCAACAATCTTTTGTTCGCTTCTTTTATACTTTGGAAACGTAAGGAGAATCTTCGCGAGCTTATTTGTCAAACAGGGTCGTCGGTAAACATGTCGAAACGTCACTTCCTTGCGGATTTTCATGAAATTGAAATATGTTATAAATCTCGACATTCTGAACGACTTTTTCCTGTACAAATAGTAGGCGGTCTCATTAAAACATATTTTTGCGAATATCTAAAAAACTAAAAGAGACCGCCAATTACAATATATGTATAACAACAAATTGTTTTTAGAATTGTCATTATGAATGTGTTAACTTATCAAAATGTTCAAAAAAGGCCAGAATATAAAATTCGACAGAATTTTGTACAATTTTCATAAGTTTTGGATCTACAAAGACTGTTCCCATTAAAAATAGATTTAATTTCACTTTCTTAACATTTGTCGACAAAAATTGGAAAATGCATAAACATCCACAGTCTAATTATCATCTTGACAACATATATTCAATTTCATCATTTTTCGTTATATAGAACAAATTGATTCACGAAGGGAAATTTTAAGAGATAGTTTTTCAGAAAATTAGCGAACACTTTTTAATCGTCTACATCGCAAAGAAATCGTCTTTCTAGATTGCGTGATTTAGAACGGACAAGTGTACCGGAGTGTACGCTATAGATCAAAGTGTGCCTGTAGAACAATGAGCGCAGCATAGTTTGTAAAACCTAGGTGAAAATGAAGCGTGTTTCGTTGATTGCTGTAGGTACGTGTGGGGCTCGCAGCAAGAGAGACATATTCCTAACAAAACACCGACAGAGAACGATAAAGAGAGGAAGGAAGTGTATGAGCACCGAAGGGAAGGACGTTTTAAGAATTGAAAAGATGGGAGCGGTTTTTGTCAGCGAGTCGGCAAGAGATGATGGAAGAGACATTCGGATTATATGCATATGCATGTACATATTTTTATAAATGTATGTACTTTTACTGTGGTCTCGCGTGAACTAGAATAAATAAGAGGAAAAATGAAAAAATTGTATCATTTTAACAGAAAGTTATTGTTTCGTTATTCTTGTAAACCGGTGCGGTGGCTGAAGCGTTAATATCGTTAGCACCTATGGATCACGATCGTCATAACTAAACTGCGGATCTTTATGCATTTATGGCTTGTAAAAATTTTCAAAAAATGCTGGAGTATTAAATTCAACAGAATTTAGTACCAATGAAATTACCAATGAATTACCAATGAAAATAGAATTTTATTTGGTACCACTTTCTTGAAATTTGTCTAGAAAAATTGAAAATTGCATAAACATCCGCAGTCTAGTCATAACATTGCAACCGATCGAGCATTTCGCAAACCGAACAGAACCCGAACAGTGGGAATCCGATACGACACTGCAACTGCGTGTACCGGCGCGTTAAAAACGGAAGCAATGCGTTCGATCGTTTATAACTCATTGTCAAAGCTGAACGATCGCGTGTTGAGAGCAGTGTACCACGTTTTGTAAGTGGAAACCCGTCGCGTTGCATTCTTCGCGGTGACCATTCGTTTGCGCTGATTTACGGTGGCCCGTCGACAGTTTTACAGGTTTCAGAACGTTCACGGGAAACGCGAACGGTGATAGACGCGTTCGCGGTGCAACCGATCCGAACAATGCACGCAGTTACTCACGCCGAGCGAGATTCAATTTATTCACAATTCCATAATTACAGCGCGGATTAACATGCCCCTGCGAACAGGCAAATTAATTCGCCTGTCGAGTTGTATTGCAACACGTCTGATCGAGAAATCTTTTGGTTTATTTCGCTCACCGCAGAAATGAAATTTTCAAAATGTTCAGATTTTCGGTTTCACTCTGCCGTACAGTGATAAATGTCCTGTTTGCGCCAGATTGCTGTTTTTAAATAAATTCGTGTTTCGTAGTCGTGCAAATTGATGTGTCGAATTTTTGTTCTTCAATTAAAGTGTCTTTTGGTTTTTAAATAAATTCGTGTTTTGTAATCGAGCATTCGCGAGATACAAAATTAATTCTTGAATTAAGTTGCCGGTTTATTCGGCGTGACTGCATACGCGTCTTCTAACTCGTAGGACGGTGTCACAAGGATTGAAATGAAGTGTAATAAATCCGCGCGAAAGCTCACCTGGTTAAGTCGTCCAAATTCATGACGCTGGGGTAGCAAAGGAAGATGACGAGATCCGACTCCGGTATGTACAACATTTGCCCCTGGAAAAATTACATGCCCCGCTGTGACAACGAAATATGCTTAATCCGGGAACGCTGCCATGAATTGCATCGCATATTACGTATGTACATCTACATACGTAACTGATTTCTACTAACTTTTAAACGCAGACACGGACGTTTCTTGGACGCGTTCGATCGCATCACTCCCTCCTTCGTTCGCAGCACGTACACCGTGTTTATGTGCGACAATATGTTCTCGAATGTTAGCTCCAGGTGTGGTCTGACCTTTGAAGACAAAACACTGTGAGACGCATAAATGAAAAATTGTCCTAAATTTGGAAATCGTATTTTTATCCAATTTTTATCTTGAGTTTGGCAACGGTTTCTGGACGGCATTAACGACCCAGATTTGCGTGTTTAGTACCGTAGGATTTGTTCGAGCGTGAGAATGGTCGTTCAACGGAAAAATTTGTCAGCGGGACGTCGCGCGTCGCCGCATAACAACGTCACGTGAAACGAGATTACGCGATCGTCACAATTACAACAGACCGAGGACTCCTCTCCTTAAGACGAGGGCAAAGGGAATCCAACTATGACGTGGAATAACAACGGCCGGTTAATTGATTACGCTCGGTGCTGCATGCGCCACCGACTATGCAAATGCCGCTAAATGATGCTGCTGCAACGAAGCGTGTCACACCGTTTGAAACAAACCGCATTTGAAAGATATATGATCAGCGGTGTATGAATCCGTGCGAATTATAGCCCGCTGTTGTTGGCCACGACCTGCCCGAATAATAACGTAATTTCGCGGTCCGCGCTAACTAACGCGGCGCTTCGCGAAATAAAACGCGGTTATCGATCCGTGCCCCTTTATCACGTTTACGTGAGACACTTGAGGGGGCAGTTTCGTTTCCAGGATTGTAAGGGCTTTTCCACGAAATAAAAATTGCCAGTAACCGAAGTTATATATTTTGTCTTTCAATAATGCGAAGATGAGGCTTTCCAGTAGTGAATAGCGCTAGATAAAAGATCAATCTAGGTCGCAGTGGCCCAGTAATTTGCATTTTTCTAGCCCTTTTGACTACTGAAAAACCCCGTTACTACTGAAACGAAACTAACCCCTTAACTTAACAAGGACGAATTTTTAAAGCTCTGACAAAATGATTTAGTACCTTGTTTGTCTCAGATATTGACCACTATAGACGAAAAAATGACACAGGAGCAAACTCACTGTCCAAAGGATGTCGTTCAGCTTGCAATTGCCGGATGCCACTTGGGGGATGACGCGAGTGATGGTGCATCCAGTCTGAACTATGTCGAGGTCCCTGTTGAACATCAGATGGAATGGGAAAACTCGGCAGAACGTCATGGGGCTCACTTTCGGTTCTGCGAGAAATTCCGTAACAAAGTTTTCTGTGAATGCGTCCGACAACTTTTCACCTAATCGTTGTCGCGCGCTAAGTCACCTTCTCTAATCACGCTTTCAATCGTGAAACCAGTCTACCTTGTAAGAGTACAATAATTTGTCTTATTACGGATATTAGACGTCACTCACCGACGGATAAGGTCTCCAAATCGGCGATCATGGGGTTCGAGACAACGCCCGGACCGGAGGTGTTCGTTATCATGAATTGCACATGGTCGCACTCGTTTTTCGTCTTCAGTATCCGCATCTCTATGTCCGTGTCGTGGAGCTTTTTCGCTACGGTCTGCGCCGGGAAAAGTTGCAAACTCGTTTAATCACGACCCGGCTTTTGCTCGGGAGGATTTACCCGGTTGGAAATTAAATGGACGAATAGTATAACCATCAATTTCGCTCGTAATTCAACCGGGATAGGGAAAAGGGATATCATGTTGATCGAATAATTTCGTTGCTAAAGTAGATGTTTGCTAGCTTAGTTTCAGAGTTTCCGTGAATCGCAGGTAACTCAAGTTGGTATATTCAAATTCTGTATGAAATATGTGTGTGAATCTCTTTTAGCAATGCATTTAACTTTTTCTCTTTGTATGAGGCGCAAGTGCACTCCAGGCTGACAAAAACGGAGATAAAAAGTTGACGAATGGAAAATTTCAAAAAAATTTCCAGCGAATACTTGTGCAGACAAATTTTTCTTTCACTTTGCTCCAAAAATGTATGCGGTTTAATTTTATATAAAATATGCGTATGCATATCTTTTAGCACTGCATTTAATTAAACAATAAATTTGTACGGTTAACCAGAACGACGTGAAAGCGAAAAATGTTTCAATTTCGAGACAGACGCAAGTTGAAAAATGCAAAACAAACGTGAAATGTTAAATTTGCACGTGGAGGATTAACAGACGAAATCCAAGCTATAGAAAAGTGGAATGGTACAGCCGGAAATGCGATTTGCTGTTGCAAATTTGATCAGTAAATACGTCGCCCGATAAAGTACATTTTAGACGTTGCATTTTTCATGAGCGCTAGATGGAAAAATCAGCAACAGAGACGGCCGTGTATTCGCGCGGAGTTAAATTGAATAATGAACTGCAGAAATCCAATTCACTTTTTTGCAGAAACCGTAGTAAACTCTTCGATTAACCTGATACTGCGCAGCACGCGATGCTGGGGGAATGAAAAATAACACCGCTAACATTGTTCCTACATCGTGGGAGTAAATCGTTCAATTTCATAAATGGATTTATTAATTCTATTAAGAGGTCCAATCAACGCACTGTGTGCTACCCTTGAGAAATGACAAAAAATCTGTTAATTAAATAATTCGATTGGACTTCGTATTTATCGAGGATCAATCCCGGTGGATTTCGGTAACCATGCTGCAGTACGGTTTCGTCGAAAATACCTTAACGATGCCAATGACGATATGCTCCAAACCAGGTCGGTCGGAGTAATAATGTAATATGAGCGCGCCGTCTTCAGGCCTCTCGGTGCATCGGAAGGAGGGCGCCCTCATTCCCGGGTACAAAGTGCCTAAATGATCGTGAAGGGCGTCCAAATTCTGCAATTAAGCGTCACCAGATTCTCGTCAGGTCAGCAGCTCATGAAAGATTATGGCGGAGAGGGGTTCCATTCGCTTCGGGTCAAAGGAGGGCGGACGCCATCGCGCTCGACCGATCGAATTTTATAGGCATCGGCGGCGCACAGTGTGCTATTTCCATCATTTAGGGGAATGAAACTCTTAACGATAAAAACTACTCAAAATATGATGATTTCTAATTACTTTAACATGACTTTTAATTTTTGAATGATGACTCTGAGGCGCTGGTCAAAATTGCCATATCATTATTTGAAACAGTTTCTAAGTTATTCAATTCATCTGTATTCTAGAAATTGCTAAAAATTCAGATGTAGTATGAGGAAACAGTTTTTATAGGACTGAAGGAATAAGTTTTCAATTTCGGAATTCAATTCCCCTAAATGATCGAAATATCGCAGTGTGCGGCGGTCGGGTCGTCGAGAGGGTAATTGCGCGGTATAATATCTGTCAACTGGTATCAATTCAGCACGTTATCAATGTCGATTACGATCGATTGATACACGAAACATCAGCAGAAGATTGACGTTCTTTCAAATTTTCGACGTCAGCCAAGGGGTGAGGCAAGAATGACTTGCCGGTGACACCAGAACCGGAAATGAAACCTCGCGGGAGAAAAACGGCACGATAATAATCTCGTTCTGCGACGGCATTCCGCTCTCGCTAATCGCATTGCGCGCATTCGCTGAGATCTGCGAGTTTCTTCATGCGAGTTCGTCCGGTTTCGCGCGTCCCTTATTTAAGGGCGTTCTGGTTTAGAACTTTCGAAAAATAAATTAAAAAAGAAAATATTGAAACGTGTGTTTCTCAAATTCTGCTGAAATTCGAGACTAGGTGGTAGACTGCGGATCTTTATGCAAAATAAAAATTATCTGTATCGATTGCAAGGAATATAAACCGAACAGAATGTTATTTCTCCCCTTCATAATTTTAATAGATGAGAAATCATATACATATATCAGATGATTGCACAAGTTCGTGCCCGATTTGAAAATAAAATTCAATCGTTAAAGTTTAATGAATACAGCTTTATTAATCAATTATATATGAAAATCGGGCACGAATTTATGCAATCATCTAATACATCTTCAATTTTTAAAATTTTCCTACAAGTTTGAATTTCATCTACTTGATCTTGCTATAAATGCATAAAGATTCGCAGTCAGGTCGGCTTGACTTCGGAGTTAAAATAGCTTCGAGTGCAAAGGGCTAAGCGTCGAACACTAGAACGCGTTTGCTCGCCCCTTCTTACCTAGTTCGTCTAGTGGCAGTCATTAATTCGAGTCTAGAAAGTTTCGCGCGAGCTCTTTTCACTCGGTAATGTATGCGTCTTCTCCTTAGAAGAGGGTTTCAGTGTTTAGAATATTAATTTTCTCACTTTATTTCGCACAGGGAAGCGTGCTTCGCAACAGCGTTCTTGAATACGAAATTTATAGAAACTTCAGCTCGAGGAACGATAAAATTCGTTTAACGTTTTCAGCAACCTTATAATTAATTATAAAAATCTGCATGCAGAAGACATGTCGCTGGAAGAATGTGCCAGATAAATATCGAGTTCCTGGTTCATTAAAGACACGAACGCGGTGACGATGTTTACGGCTTCGTTCGTCAACAAGTTTCTTTTCAGAAAAGTGACGATTTCACCTAATATCAAACAATCCTAATCAATCGACCATTAATTCCATCGGAAGGATATGTTCGACTGAGAAAGGTGTAATAATCCATCAATCATGGACAGGGAAAAATCTGGCGATAATTCCGCGGCCGTATTCCGCGCGCGCAAACGAGTTTACAAGCTTTTTGTCCAATTACTCAGCGGCTCGTTGCCGCAATCGCGTACTGGTCCAGCGTGTTTCCCTGGAACGGGTCGTGTCCCGAGTTTAGAAATGCATTGGCCGCGGAATGCGCGAATGAACATTCCGCGAAACATGCAGGTGCATGTGTCCTTCCTTCAGGCTTGTCTCGAAGTTGCCCCAAGGCGAGAACGTCGATCAGTTTGCCCAAAAACGTCGACGAAATTCAAATCTTTCGTATTGTTACTTACATGTAATTGTTAAAATCAGAGCTTCAACATTTCCTACTAAATAAATGAAAAAAGAATCAAACGGAGCGTGACTCCACTGGGATCACCGGTCAATCGCGAACGCTTTTGCCCACGTGTACATCCTTTCTGGCAACTTTCACTTGGACCGCAAGCAAACGGAATCGATGGAATCCCGGGAGTCGGTCACCGGATGCTCGTAGCCCGAGGGAATTTCGCCGAGGATCGTCCAGAAACGAACGATTCAATATGTGCGTGAAAAAGTGCGCGCGGAATTCCTCCGAGCATCGATGTCCACCGTATACAGTTACTCGCATTAATATTCAAATGCCTACGACTATTTTTGTATCAGTTTCTTTTCGAAACACACTTTAGATGAACAAGTTGTTACAAATAATGGAGATTATATCACGGAATAATATTAAACATATACTTTTATAAATTCATTCGAATGTTTTCTTTAAAATATAACAGAACTTTCCCTCCACTCTAATACAAGGCAGAATGATTTAAACGCTTCATGTGTGCAGAACAGAAATTTGAATGGAAGGATACTGAGGAAATCGTGTGCAAGAAAGAATGTTTCAGAGGAATGGTTTACCTGCAAAAAGTCCCAGGGCGTTGCGCCCAACACCTGAAGGATCTTGTCGTATCCAGAATCCTGGCAAAACTCGAAAAACATCCGGCCGAACTGCTCCAGGATCTCATTCGCTGGGATATCTGGAACACGCGGTCTCTCGTTACCCCGTGGCTCTCGATTTCGTGTTCGTTCACGGATCCGATCCCGAACGGTTCGACTTAATAGGGAAATCGTTGGATAACTGTCGAGTGTCGCTTAAACTGATCGAGGGGCGTCGTTAGGGGATCGCAATTTTAACGAGCTGCATTCGAAGTTCAAACGGGAACTTGATTCGATGAGATAGTGTGCGATCGGAATCAGTTAGATTGTCCTCGGGATGCTGGATTCAATCACTGATCAGTTATTCGGGATACATAGCAATTAATGTTCGATCTTGTTGCAATGTTGTGGGGAAGCCTGTATGTCAAGACAATGCTGAGTAGCCCGACCCTAATTTGTGAGCATTACGGGATCATTTGATGTCTTGTTTTTGGTGAACGGTCCGAATTTGTGTGATCAGTTTGTGTGACATGTTCACAATACAGTTCAACTATTTATGAGCAGACTGCAGATTTTACGCGTTTATAACAGAAATGAGAAGGAAACAGCAAAACCACTAGAAGAATTGAAAAGTTCTGTTGTATTATTCTCAGCCTATTAAATATATTAAAAAAGAAAATACCTTTCTTTTTCACTTCGGTTTCTTGCCATTTAGATAGAAAATTTTTATTTTACATGAAGATCCGCAGTCCATTTATGAGTGAGAAATTTTCCGTGAACATTGTTGGTTTGTTTGAATTTTCCTTTCAAGTGAGTACATACATATAGTACGTACAAATCAGATCGTACTAATATTAATTTTCGACTTAGTCGAGGACTTACTGTAACTTATTACATTATTTAAGATAGAGTTAACTTAAGAATTCCGAATCGTCTCTTTAAAATAAAACATATCATTAAAACAGTAACGTATTTCTACTTATTTTGAAATTATTCAGTTTATTCGGTGCATATAGATTCACGAAAATATAAAGCGTACATATTGTTTGTACATTTTCTTGAAACATGTTCTACACAGAAGGAAAACAACGGGCTAATGAATGTAAAACAGTTTAGCAAATACCTGTGAACATGTTTCGACTTTCCACGTGAAATAATATCTTATCCGGCGCTGTTTCGGACAAGGCTGCCCCGAAAAAGTGAACAGGCGTTGCAGTAGCAAAAAGGTAGAAACAGAACGACCGAAGGCAAAGGGGAAGGGTGGAGAGGAAAGAGAATCGCATTTCGACGTGCAGCCGCCACCGTGCCGGTACGGTGGACTCGCTGAAAGGATTTTTTCTGTGCTGAGGTCACCTCGTTCGTGGATAAAGGCAGTAAAGAAGGTAAAAAGGGTTGACAAAACGAGCAAGAAAGAAGGAATCGCATTTCGAGCCGGCCTCCGGTAGCCTAGTCTGCGAGCTCCGTGGCTTTAAGACGTAGCAGCGTTTAGTGTTGGGTCGGAGGGTCTGTAGAATGGTGTTCGTTCTCCAGCTGAGGTCACCACTTGGGCCAATAAAAAGAGCTGAAGAGAAGTAATGGCGAGGGGGTAAAAGAAGGATCGGAGAAGATGGTGAGTTTCGATGCCTTGGTCAACTATAGGAGCCGAGGCAGAACCAATTGGTCGCCGAGAGTCGATTCTCTGACTGCGAATCTTGTAAGAGGAGATTGCTACTTTTGCATCCCCTTTACCGTATTGTTTGAGAGACGGAAGGGACGGGTATCTGGCAATCCGGCAATTTTCTTTTACAAAAGCAACGGACGGCGTACAATGAACTTATGACAAAAATGAATAATAATATTAATTATTCTATTATACTGAAACTAATACATTGATGTCCTTGAATATTTTTAACATGCCCACCGTTTTAGATTACATGTACCCATTTTTGTCATAAAAGCATAAAATCCACATTCTAAGCAGAAGTAACGCGACGGTCGGAACAAGCGGGAAACGAATGGATGGATGCTGCCGAAGAGTATCGGTTTAATCGCCCCGGAAAAGAGGTTTACGCGAATGCGCCAGAAAGCTGGCAAGAGGTATTTACTAGTCGAGGCAGGTAGTTTTCGATGACCAGTCGAGCGGAAATAAAGAAATGTACATACTGAGCAGGTTCGCAGCCGCTGATATAATGTTGTAGGTAATCTCGTCGTCGTAGATCTGCCGCACCAGAAACTGCCCCTCCATATTAACCGCCGCATCTTTCCTGGATTAACAAAGTATGAATAAACATCGCGCGGCAAATTGAAACAATTATGCCGGCCGCCGGCGTTGCGCGGACTCAACAGCAGCGCTGCTGCCTTGTTTGCAATTCTAGCAGCCGGATAATTCGAAAAGCTTATTAGAACGGACGCTTTAGAAAGTCCGACTCTGTCTTCGGATGCGGAAACGACAATAAGGATTGTATCCAATTGGAAAAATATGTACAGTCAGCGTTGGTCGGAATTCCAGAGAGATAATACTAAAAAGTTGCTTTCTACAACTGTTTTTCTGATTTAATTATCGTTTTCACAATATTTGTCGTCGGTTGAATTATTCTCAATGGTCGGAATTTATTAATGAAAGCCTAGATTTGCATAAATACGTGATCCAATTAAAAATTACATTCCCCGCTCTGTCAGCGAGATGAAATATGCCTTCGAAAGTGGCAACATGTTAATCAGTGGCTTCTGCTAAATGGAATATAATTATCATCGTATTAAATAAGCTATTAGGTATAATTAAAAATGAAAAATTACTTGGGATCTCGTTCTCGCTGCTGGCAAAATGAATCATGGCATTAAAAGCAAGGTACGCTCTTTATCACCGAGTTCTGCAGAATTGAAATATAATTGCCTTCTTCATGAACTATGTTTTACGATTCTACAAAGATCGATTAATCATTAAAGCTCGCCAAAGTTTCAATTAATATTTGGTCCTCTGTTTCATAATAAAGAACTACGAAGATTACTTTATAGGTGAACGAAAGAAGTCCAAGTTACGCCATCGGGCAGCAAAAAGAATCACTGTCGAGCATCCTTCACGGGCGAGCAATTTATCATACTTTCAAAAGCCATCTTACACTGTTATGCTAATAGCGAAACTGTGTTTCGCACTTTCCATCAACGACGCAGGGAAATGGCGGTGGTAAAAGGAATCGCGATTGCACAATTATCGAAAGGATTGTTAATCCCGGACGAGCGTTTTGATCCACAGGATTGTGTCACAGTGAATTAATTAATCGGCTTGGCGCGACGACAAAGTAAATATTTCTTGGCGAACAAAAGCTGGGCATTTCAGCAGGTTGCCAGGCCTTCCGGACACGGACGGTTTCTATTAGGTTTACAAAGTACGGATAAAAGGCTCCTCGCTGTTTGACATGGATATGAGCCGTCGCCGCGCCGTTCCAAGCTCAATTCACTATTCCAATGCAATTTTTCGAGAATCCTTCGAACGGGTGTTTAACTCGCCCGTGGAATTAATAAAACATTCCTACCGGGAGGATCGACATAACGGCTTCACAGTCGCGTCAATGAAATCTTTGTGCATTCGTTATCAGACGTGTCTAATCGTTTCGAAATATAAATGTGCCGATAATTATGGAAGTGGCCTAAGTCTTAAATTTCTTGTTTCTTGTGAGTGTTGAAATAACAATAACTATCTACCGGTTCATATAATGATTGAAAGTTAAATTTGAATTTAGATTTAAATAATGATTGAAAGTAAAATTTCGATTTAAATTGGTTTACTGAGAGTTGATTTTATGGTTATGACTGCCATAAAATCACCGAAAGCGTCCGCCGACCAAGGGTCGGTAATGAATCTTTGAGGTCCTTAAACTGTTATGAACCCTGATTTATGGTGTAAATAATGCTTAGATACCACGACGGGCGGGACTAACGCGGTTTAGTTTAATATGGGACAGGGTACACGTGAAAAACCACGGTGCGGTTTTCGTAGGCTACGAAGCGAACGAGTACAATCTCGAAAATTATATGACGTTTGTAAACACGCTGCGAAGAGGTATACTCTGAAACGTCATTTAGAACGGCTAAAGTGACCCTTTCTAGCCGTGCTTTCAAAATCATCGTGCGATCTTGCTTCACCGGTAACCAACATCTCGTTGCTTTTCCGGTGTCGTGCACACCACCCTATTCCACAATTCTGTGGTACGTACCATAAACAAATTATTTTGCGAAAATGTACTTTCATTTCTATTCACTTCAACCGAGGGCCTGTGCGGTCTTTCGTCATTGTGTGCTGTTATGTCGTTGTGAGTTAACTATTTAGGAAACAGCCTCTTAATTGGAACGGATGTGAGCAAGAGTAAACAGCTAATAAATCGCGCAACAGACTGAAAAATCCGTGCAATGTTAAGGTCGATAAAACTGTCATCGAAATCGCAAAAGTCAATTTCATTCCGAGGTCCGTCCGCAATGTATCTTCACGGATCCCTTAGGGCCCGTCCTTTCGAGTACAGTGTTCGCGAGTGGAATTGTCCTTTTAGGACACGCGTTCACCGATGCTTGCGACGTATTTTATGGTGTTTGCGGCAGGTTTATGGTGTTGTAAACCTGTATTACGAGTCAGTTGTCCCGGCAACCTCGCCTTTCGTCTCGACCGCGTCGACAACGGAAGAGTTTCTGCGATCTTACGGCCGGGAAACTCGAGAGAACCCCTCCTCCTCATTGACGAGAGCGAGGCGAAACTGCAATGGAATTTTTCACGTAGAAACGAGACCGTAGGTTCCTCCAGTCGTGCTCGCGCACAGAAAGTTTCGCTCTCCCGCGGGTTACTCGCTTTTTCTGTTTCGCGGCAAGCGGAAGATGGGAGGCTCGAAAAGTTTCAGTAACGGGCATTGTTTGCCAGTTGCCGAAGGGAGCCTCGGCTGTGATTCTGTGAATAAACAAAACCCGTAACGCGAGTCCCTTGAGCGGTGCTCCAGAGAAAAAGTCAGTCCGACGTGTAAACAGCGAGATATTTATGCAATGCCGTGCCGGCCCGGGATTTAAGGGGTTACGAAGGGTGTGGACCTTTGAGCCCGTCCACAAACAGACGGAACGCGTGCCAATATTTCGACTTACTGTCGCAGAATCAATAAACTCCGAGGATCAGGTAAACAGAGGTTTATTACGCGAACTTGTTGATCCACCCGGGGACAGGAAGAGTAGTCGACAGATTCTTCTGCCCTCGTGACCCACTCGCGCCTTTCGCGAGACACTATCGTTTTTCTAGTCTCGCGCCATCATCCCCTCAAAGTTCACACATTTTTTTATTCTGGATGTAAAACTGTCTGTTTCCTCTACGATTGTGTTGCTGTTGACGTAGTCCCGCGATCTAAGCCGATTCTCGGGTCTGTGGTGTGACAGAGATCGTGAAGGGATCATATTTTCTTTATTCTTTACTTATTTCTAGTGAAATTTTACTAATATATATTTGCGAAGTTTTTCTGATTGAAATGACACCAAACAAGATATAGTTTGGCCCATATTTACTGTACATGTGAAGCATAATTTATAATTTATCATAGACAGTAGGACCTCGATGAATCGGCTTGATCGGGAGACAAACAGCCCGGATAAATTAAGGCCCGATGTATAATCGAGACTCGAGGGATATAATTAAAATGTACATTATATTCCAAAATAAATTTTTTAATTTTGAAAATTTTTATTTCCTTCATAATATAATCATATTTAAACGCATATTTATGAATATCGAGGTCCTACTGTACCTCGAAATTCAATGAAACCGAATAGAGACTGGATATTCTCGGTCTACGATTAACCGCACTGTTCGCGAGAGTTTTACGCATGCAACTAAAAGACAGATAAATGTCAGATTTAAGGAACAACGTTTTACGTCCGTGTGCGTATGTGTTTACGGTGTAAACTGTCATAAAGTTCTATAAAGTTCTATAAAAGCTTTTCCGCAGAAGAATCTGACAGTAAAAAGTATGCTAATCGTCAATAAGGAAGGGGCGACATTGTTTTACGAGCTCGTCGTAAATACGAGGGTGACGCGAATAGAACTTGTCTCGTTATAAGAACAAATATATCGCGTGATATTCAATCCAAGGAATTACGAAGAGTAACTACATCCTCCAAGTTTTCTTCATCGTATCACTTTCACTCCCTGGGGCTTAATTCCTCTTCTCTTTCGGTATTATACTTAGTACACTAAAGGCCGATGAAGGTTATCATTATCCGATCGGAAATTGTTTGAAGCTGTCTAAACGTAGAACTTTCTTCGTTCCAACAATTTGTTGCTTATTTATCCTTAGGCAAACTTGCTCGGAAAAGTTCAGAATTTTGAGGAACTTCGATTATCTATTTCTCGCGAAGGACCTTAATAAAATGCGTTAAATAAATTAGAACTTCTCCAGGCCGTGTTGATCGTTTAGTAGCAGCGATTAAAATTAAACAATTTTTACAAGAGAATCCCAAGAATGTAGCAAAATGAGATTGGACCAGAGTGGTGAAATGCAAAGTACGTAACTAAGCGAGTAAATGAAAAATGTTCAAGCGGAAGTGTTCGCGGGTGCTTGTGTTCAAATTGTATAAAATTGCAAATTGAAATGGCCAAAGTAGAAGCGCATAAGGATGCATAGCCTTGGTTCCATCACAAAGGATCGGCGTGTAACGCTCTCAGCGCGGAAACAAACTGAGACGAACCGTAAAGCATTTTCATGAAATATTCACAGAGATTAAAGAGGTAGTGGCTGGAATATTGTTTATAAATCTTTTACCAAGGTTATTATCCAATCTGTGTTTGCCCGCAACTAATTTGCGAGCACGGAAGATTATGTTCATACGCTATCGCCTTATAAATAAACACTTAAAACCCGTTCGGAACACATTCCTAACCTATCCTACCATAAATTGTAGAGTTAATTAAAAACATTCCAAGTAGAAGGTGTAAACAGCACTGTGTAGAAATAATTTACCTTTCTTCTTAAATCCTGAAAAGTTGTTTTCGATGGTTTTGATTACGTGAGATAATTGATTTCGAGCATTTCGATTGACTGTACATCTTCCAGGTATTTTCGCACGTCCCCGAAATTCCATTCCCGAATCTAATCATCGCAGCTCGCCGGAGGCACGTTTGCCATTCAAATTATCAATTTCGCTCGGCACGCTATTGAACGCTTTGAGCGCCGCGTCATCCATTTATTCTTTATCCTGGTTGAGGAATCGGGTTTTATACATCGTGGGAATTCTCTTATCCTGTTCATCAGGAAAATCATTAACAAAATTGTTTGCTCTGTTGTTCTACATTCTATTGTGCGTTTGTTAAATAAGTTTCTTAACGAAGCTCACAGTGAAAACCTTGCCAATGTTTTAAAATAGCTTGTTATCAGAAGCTTTCACAATACAGATTCCGAGGTATCTGTTGAATAAGAACAGTTTTTGAAGAAGTTTCCAAGCTCCAAGTTTCTTCTAAAAGTTCCACAGGAGCAGGTATCTTAAACAAAACGTCGAAGTTCGAACAGAAAATTCTTTCAGAATCGAAATAAATCTTCACGTCGAACGGAACGAACCTCCTATTTCAAATAATAAAATGATGAAAGGCAGTGCGTTAAAAAAAAGACCGGTTAAATAAAAGATTCGATGATTCTGCCGGCGTCGGTGTCGGCCAGTTCAATATAATTCAATATAAATTCCAGGAGCGTATCGTGGGGCGAAGAAAAGTGGCGGTCCGTGCGGGTGTTTCCACGGAAGAATGCGAGGGATTCGGGTCAGGGATGCGTCGAGGTTGGAGCGGTGTCACGCCGCCAATAAAATTAAGCCAGGCAAGAAGCATGGTGACACCACGTGGCCTGGAGAAGCGTCCTATCCGGCGATTGCGATCAGAATCGCGCCTCTCGACGCCGCGAACACTTCGGAATCGTTGCTCGTACAAACAAACAGATCGCAACACGTTACATCAAAAGTCTTACAAGACTATGGATGCAAATAAAGAGGATTCGCGCGGGCTACTTACTTAATCGCCTCCCAGGACTCGCTGCCGAACGTCTTGACAAACAGCAGCTCGAGGGCGTAATTCACAAAACCGTACTGCACATAAAAGAAAAATATGTGTATCCCAGCGTGATATAGTCGAGCGGAAACGGTCTCTCGCTTTGTCGATTAGGAAATCTCGTCACTTTCGGGATCGTGAATGGAACAAAGTCAAACGACACTGTCAACCGGTGATCTGTCGTCACGTCGCTCGTGTTAGTCCCAGTTCCGTCGTCGCGACGCGCGACGTATCCCGGCTTTCTCGACCGTCTCTTCCGTTTCGCTCGTTTCCGCGTGCTGTCGCTTTCCCTTCTCTCTTTTGTGGAACGTACCATGGTGCACCAGGGAGAAGTTCGCCGCGTATCATTCCATTCTAATTGCCATAGAAGCCGTGTTTACCTCGTGCACACGAGCCGCGTACTGGAAAGTCGGCCTGCCTTCCGTCAGAGACGATATGTATCGATTTTCAACCCTCAGCTGCGCCACCTAGACGCAACCCTGTTAGCCGGGACCACCGACACGCGCCTCCTACACCCTTCCGCTAGCAATCCGCTCTAATGCCATTTCCCGCTGCGGGATCGACAGCGATATCACTCCACCAACGAATACTTCACGGAGTTTCAAGGGGAGAGCCTGATACAAACCGTCGAATTAAACCAATTTTTTAGCGGACCGCAACAGTGATCCGCCCGTCGCGCGCGCGCAATGTTCCAGAAATGTTGGAAAGTACAATCTTTGAAGTATGAAATCTAAGAAAATTTTTATCGTGAAACCATTATCGTGAAATCATTAGGTCAAAAGCGGATTAGATTAGAAGTTTTTCATCTGCCGACCTCCATAAGACCAGGATCGGGGAATCTCCCTGACTAAGGCCCGATTCGGCCCAGATGGCCTTGGCCGGATTCGGACCCATTCTACATTCCATCTATTTGCAAATAGTTCCACTTCCACCACGTCTCCGCCTCCACTGAGGCGATTAATGAAGCTGTTACTCCGGAGACCCCCTAATTTCCGGCTCCTTCGCCCCAACTTTGCTCGCTGCGAAAGTGGTCTCGCCTAGACGCTCGAACCAAGAAGAAGCTCCGCTGTAGCGACTACCGAAGCGCTACGAATTCCTGGCTTCGTTTCTAATTAGAATTTAAGCCGAGCTTGCTTATCAACCGTCCCCCGGAGTGAAGATTTCAGAACGCGGATATCGTTCCTGGTCGAACGATTCTTGCGCCCCAGTTTCCTAAAGTTCGTGCAAATTTGATCGCGCCTGCTGCTGTTCCTGTTCCGTTCTTGGCTCCAAAGGCCCCGACACTTTTCGAGCGAATCTCGTGCTTCCGGTTGCGCCGAAAATAAGAGGCGCCATCTTCTTTCCGAAGGTCTATAGCCTCCCAGATAAAATCCCCTGAAGGCCCGCGATACTATCTTCTCTATTCAGCTAGCAGCAGGAAGCTAGGCATCCATCTAAATGAGGCGTCCTCTGTCGAGAAGAAACACTTTGTCACGAGGGTGGCTCGATCAAAATAACGACCGAATCGGGAAAAAATGTCACAGCGTTGTACAGCGGCTGGAAGCGTTTAATGAAACTCGGAAAATGACCAAAATCACGGAAATTTTACGTGAACATCACTAGCCTGCGTAACACGCCGATTAACATTCATAACTTTTGAATCACTGATCTCCTAAGATTGGAACTTGGAATTTGGTAATTTTCTCGGCCAAATCTACAGGATTACATAGGAAAACGGCAAAAATTTTGAGTCACCCAAGGTGCAGATACTGCTTAACTACACTAGATTAAATTGTAAATATTGTCTGTTTTAGTGTATATCCATTTTTGATAAAATGGTACGTATCGCAACGTCTGTGGAAACGTTGGAAAATTTTTCTCACGACCGAGCCCGCCATATATTTGAAGATTAAAACTTCCCCTTTATCAAGACCCTCTATAACTTGGTGTACGATTTTCTTCTGGTCGATTTATCGAGCTTTAAATGGAACATATACTGCCAGCTTCGCAACGAAATATTGTACATCGTGAAGGATTTATAACCATATTTTGTTTCTTCTTATGGTGGATTATATTTCTTTATAAAATGAACATAGTCATTCCGTTTCGTTTAACGAGTTATTAAAAAGTTTTAATGGGCGGAAAGTTAAAGAACTCGATTTCTCCATTCTGCAAAATTAATACCGTGTAAATATTCTAATTCACGATTACTGTTCTGTTTCTCGGTTTAGTGCTACTCGCAGATCGCTATAAATTCTCCGAGTATTAGGTGAAACGAATATAATATTACTATTGAGACCCATTCAAATGACCCGTTAAGCGATATAGCTGTTAGTTACGGACCATTAAATATGGTCTCGCAACTACGAGTTTTTACTCGAACGCATTCGTAATTAGTGTCCACAGATTACAGTTCAGCTCAGCTTGCCCTTAATAACTGTACAACCGAACGATCTATTCTCCCGGCGGTTATGCGAACAAAGATTTTAATGCTAACCAAAGCAATTATTAATATTCATTTTTATAATTGACGGAACTCATGGAATTATCAATCAACTTCCTTCGTTCACCTTGTTCTATCAATAATTGTTAATTTTTTTATATTTCTGCTCCCCTTAATTGCCTTTTGGAATATTTATTTCATTCAGAAACACGTGGATACTTCTCACGGCTGTTACAACTAGACTGCGTATGTTTATGCATTTCGAAAACATTTTCAAAAAACGATAGAATATAAAATTCTATAGAATTTAGTATGATTTCTATTCATTTCAGAACTCTACAAAGTCTACTATCACTGAAAATAATATTTTACATGATTCCAATTTTTTAAGATTTGTCTGCAAAAAATTGAAAATTGCATAAACATCCGCAGTCTAGTTACAACTTTCTTCGCGATTGGGTGGGACTCGGCGATCGGAAGTGCTAATACGCAAACGGCAACAGTTTCTGAAAATCCTTGTTGGCGCTTCAATTATCGACACTCAATGTTCTGGAACAATATTGCGCGGCGCTTTATGCAGTTCCGCGGTTATTACATTTGTCCGGGCAAGTGTAACGGGGCGAGACTGGCTCGGGAACTCTATTTCACAGAGCGGTCGGCGAAAACGCGTCGCGAAATTGGTAGAAACGAAGTGTTTCGTCGGATCGTCGATTACGTTCCCGAGATCGTTCTTTCTCTCTCGACTTTTTCGCTGCGAGGGCGGTGTCCTGCCCTTTCGGCCTTTGATAATGGGGTCGAGCTCCGTGCAATTGCCTCGGGTGCCCTATATCCCGATATTGCGACTGCGATACGGGCGAATACGTCTTCGAAGTTCGCGGCGACAGCTGCGAATGTAAACATCTGCGACCGGTCTCTGTGCAAAAGTGTGTCGAAGCGGAGTTGCACACCGGCCAATAGACGGGGATCGGAGATACTGTGGCAGGGCGAGCTAATACCGGGGACAACAAGGAAATTCGGACGAGATTAAAGGAACTGGCGCGGAAAAGTTTCCCGCACGAAGACACGGGACGCCGAAAAACGGCGCCCAATTTCCCTGTCGTCGCGACGCCAAGCCGCGCTCCGAGAAGTCGCGAACCATCGAGGATATAGGTCAGCTTTAACCTCTCAGCCGTGCTTGACGACCACTCCTGTCATCAAGAAATGACAATTGTTTTCGCTTCGGCGAATAGGCTCGCGAAACAAATATACTGGCGTGCAACATTAAGCTGGTATGTATTATGGTATGGTATGTATTAAGGGAAAATGAAAGCCAATTTTTTACCATTTAGAATAACTTTTACGGCTAGATCTTCTTGCATTTATTGCGTATCGAAATTTTCAAGAAACGCTGGAGTATTGAATTCAACAAAATTTAGTACCATTTTTATTTACTTCGGATGTACAAATGCTATTACTAGACTGCGGATCTTTATGTAAAATAACAAATGTTTGCGTTATTTGCTTGGCACAGGTGCGAAGTAAAAAAATTTGTTCATTATAAAGCTGAAACTAATGTACTGATGTCCTTAAATCTTTTTAATATGACCACTTCTTTAAATTGTGCGTATCCATTCATAAATGTATAAAGAAATTGGAATTTTTACAATCTTCTGATATTTGCCCTACTTTGGGTTCCATAAAAATTTTGTAGGTCGGAAGAAATGTTCTACGGAACAGGTTCGAGTGTAAAGGGTTAATCCCCAAAGATTGCTTTATAATCGGAGCGTTAAACTGGGGATACTTTTGAAAAAGACTGCGAATTGCTGCTAATTGAACCGAAGTTCCATGGGTCTGAAATATTTAGGACCGCCGCGTCGGTCGCCCTGTCCAACGGTCGTTGAAGTTTTGAAAATTCCGCGTCGGCAAAGGATGTCCTCGAAAGACAGTCTCGTTGGCTCTCGGTCCCGAACGTCCTCGTGTTCTGTGAAATTTTTATTCGCCCTAATGATCCTCCGCTCGGGCTCGAGCGAACCAAGAAATCCAGTGGTGCCTCTGAAAGGGAATTCAGGGTTTTCTTACCGGTCTAAACGGTCGGAGCAACGGGCACGTTTCGATAGAAGCTGATTAAAGTGGCCCTGCCAATTAATTAAAAATTCTTTCCAGGTTGCTTCGCTTTGTAATTTATTTGCCGTTTGCCGGGTCGGTTCCACGATGGTCGGTTCCATGATCGTAATTTATGTCCGCGGAAGTTTCACTCGATTAATCATTGCGACTCGTGGGGTGGAACCACCTCCCGATATCGATGGATTCGTTCAGTAACGGAGAGTTACATTGTGTTACGTGCAGCCCTCTAATAATTTTCGACGCGTTGCCCGAAGCAATGAAACAGACCGTGCTGCAGCTTTCGGGCTGTAAATATCAGACGGGGTGGTTTTCAGACGTTTCTTATTTTCGCGTGCATTGGGGGTAGTTTTCTTAAAGTACTTCCGCGATGTCTCTGACCTAACCAAAGAGTAGAGTTATACAACAAATTAATTTTTAACATATTTTTTAAAAAATCATGATACACTGAAAGATTCAAAGACGCACAAATTGGATTTTGAAATTTTCGTCTGGGCCTAATAATTTCGGAGATATTCAGTAAAATGAATTTTTCACCCCCTTAACAGGAACGTCTTTATATCCATTGTGTTCAATTCGAAGTATTCGGCACGAGTCTGTCCCGACGTCCCAAGGCAGCGAGTTAATTTGATCAAACAGGCGTTTCAGAGGCGTAGTATTTGCAAAGGCAGAACAAAAAATACGACCTCGCGTTGACCGGCCGAATCCAGCGGCAGAACGGAAGTGATAAATAGCCGGGAGAGACAACAATAAAACCGGGTAATCTTCGAGGCACCATGGTGTCTCGGTCACGCCGACGATCGCGCGTCGCAGCGTTCCGTTTTTTTTTCATGGCCTTCTGTACACACGTTAACAGAGACAGGGAATGTGTTTTCCTCCACGGTCTATTACGTCCGCTCGGTCTCCGGTCTGTCGAATAACAGTGTGTTACGTTGCGGTTCTACTCGATACGATTTTTGATCGCAAGCGCGACATGCCGATCGTTTCACTTGTTTCGATGTGTTTCCAATGCGTCTGAATCGTTTTTACGATAACGCGATCCGGTCGACATAAACTTCCTGCATGGAGAAAACTACTTCGTGTATGGAACCAAGTAGATCAGTTTTCCCAAGCGTACTGAAATAGCAATGAATTCAATTTTTTCAGTATAAAAAGGTAATTTAACCCCTGACCGTATTTTAACGAGTCACACTCGTCATGATGATTTTAAACGAAGTGTAACAAGTATGGATGTTACGCCTTTCTTTTTAAACGAAATAAGACTGCGGATATTATTTTATTTTTGTCCCGAAAAATGAAGAGAAAAGAAAATTTATATTTTTTGTATGGCTACATTTATTTTAATGCTTAAATATTAATTACTAGACTGCGGATCTTGATTTATCGAATTGACGCAACTTCTTCAAGATTTCCAAGGGCGCTGGAGAAATATGTTTCTGTATATTTCGGATCGAGAATGTCGGAGGTGCTAGAAAATTCATTTCAAGTCGTAGCGACTGTTGTCCCACTTTTCAGAAAACTGCGACGCGCGTCAACGAGATTCACGAGCTCTGCCACACTATCCGAGTTATGAGCTAAGATATAGTTTCATCGAGGAGCTGGTGTTTGCCCTGGAGAGCATGAAAATAATGGCTGTTATGTAATTGCTGGAACATTTACGAGCGACAGGTTTACGAGGCCGACCCACTCGCATCACCGGTGGAAGAAGCAATCGTATGTGCTGTCGAAAGAAAACGCACGGCCCGAACACCGTCAGGATGAAATGGCGGCCGGTGATTCAGGAGCGGCACGTTTTCCGGGGCCGATAATCAACGACGACAATAATAAAAGGGTTGCTCGGACGCAAGAGGGTGGCCGCCGCAACTCGATGGGGAATTACAGGTTGATCAGAGCAAAAAGACCCCGCCGATGGCGGTAACCACTAATACGCCGTGATACGGGTTAATGACGCGGCCGATGGGCCAGGTGGAGCTTGATTGCCGTAAAAAGTTCATCGACGAAACCCCGGCGCGACGTGTCTTCATATCGTCGAATGAACTCCGGTTAAAGTTTGATGAGCGTGAAATGTCCTCTCACGGGCTCGCCAGAGCACGTGATACGCTGAACCGTTAATCTCGGTGATAATAGTTCGGGCGTCATTAATTGGCCGGCGTCGGGCACCATGAATTCAGAATGTAAATTCGGTCGGCGCCCGTCAAACGACCTCTCGCGAGACCATAACGAAACCGTGATTCGACCCTCGCACGCTAAGCTGTTGCGTATAAAATGTTTGATTTTGAAAGGTAACATTAAATTTTCTCGGTTGTAGTCGATAAAAATTGAATTTTATTTTTACAAGATTGTTGTGTTCATGTTCAAGTATTTTTCTACCATCCGAAAATAGTGCGTCCATTTGCCAACCCGTTTTTGCTCGACAATTAAACAAACATATGTGCTTTTGGTGGAAATATATTCTACAGTCTTGAACTTGTTCTAAAATATATGTTTTGTAGCACATATATGTCACCGTGTACCATCAGCAGTGAATGGATAGTTCAACGTGTACCATGATTTGTACCATCACGTGGTACACGTCATTGGCACAGAACGTGTTAATGTCCCCGTTGGGGACGTAATTGTGTGCGAAACCTCAAATGGAACACCCTGTATGTGAATTATCAGGTTAGAGGGAAAGTTCTGTCGTAATTTAAATATTGAGTTATTATATCAATAGTATTAGTAATTATTATATCAATAGTGAGTTATTGGGAGACAGGTATTGACAGGTTACCTGAAAGATGACAATAAGTTGTTACAAATAATGGAAATTATATCATTCAATAATATTAAACATATATTTCTTAGAAATTAGTTAAAATGTTTTTCTGTCGAGTTAGTTTAACATTGCCTCCATCTTTCTCTCCAAACACCGTTCTGCAAACTTGACAGTCGGCCATTGATTTCGCAGTTGGCTTTAGAAAAGTTTCCCCTCATACTCAAAGACACGCAACCCTGATTGGCTTCTCGATCCAGACAAATCGGAAGGGGTAAATTTAAGGGTTGTTTGAGCATCCCATTTTCAGCTCGATCGCGGAGATTCCGAGGAAAATCACAGAGCGCCGGTTGCCGAAGCCGCTCGCGATCGAAATTCAAGCGAAAAGTTGAGGGAATTATTTAGCGCGAGAGAGATTCGAGAACGTGCTCGATACCGAGCGATTTCATGGTGGCAACTGATTCTTAGTGTCAGTTCGAATTCGAGCCCCGGTAGCGCTTGGATACAAGTTAAACAAAAGGAACCGGATAAGCAGCCCGAAGTGTTATCCTCCTCATAAACCATCGATGCGCAAATATTGGAGGAAGCGTGAAACTCGTTCTGGGGCGACGCTCGCCGATTCGTCCGCGTTCACCGCTCCGCAGCGGCGGGGCGATTTATTTACAAAGGAATTTTCTACCGTTGATAAAAGCGCCGGTTGACGTTTCAGGATCGAGGATTCCTTCCGGGCGTATGCAAATTTGCCCGGCACTTTCCGCACGCATTTCCCGCGGATACTGCCCGGTGCACCTCGCGTTACAGTCCGCGTGGATCCTTCTGTTATGCAAATCCGCTCCGACAGGATAACGAGTGCAACTCAATTCTACGGACTGCGATATTACCAGCAAAGGCATTCGTAATGTCTTCGCTATTGTTGAAATAAAACTTTCTGGAGAAAGCTCAAGAACTGTTGCGGTGTATCTGCTATTACAGTAAAATCGCAATCTCCATCGCCTGTTCCGAGCAGGCACATCGTGTAGGGAAACTATTTTTTAACTTCCCGATTTATAGGGAAGTTATTGTAATGATCCCGAAAATCGAAAATCGATTTTTTAGCAGATCTTCACGTTTCAAGGTCATTGGAGTCATTTTAGACTATTTTCAGCAAAATGTTTGTATGTGTGTGTGTGTGTGTGCGTATGTATGTCCGTGCGTATGGTATCAAATTTTTCGTTAACGTTCTCTGAGAAAATAACAACGCGATCAGAATGATGAATGATGCAATCGATGTGTTCCGCTGTAACTTAGAGCTGATTAGATTTTGATCCAATTTGGTCCAGTAGTTTTTCGAAAGAAGTTGATTCAACAATGCAATTTATATGAGAGGACGGAAATTTTCCACCGAAGAATCAAACGTAGTTATATATATATATATATTTAGATATATTTTTAATAAAAAATTATATATATATATATATTTTTTTTTTTTTTTAAAAAATTCCAAAGGCTACATACGTCATGTGGTTGTGCACACCCTATATGCTATGGGTTAAGCCTTTTGAAAATTTCATTATTTTTGCGATAGGACGCACCGTTCCCAGACATTAGCTGGGTTAGAGTTTACTTACTAGTGTAACGTCGTAGTACGATAGTAATGGTGTTTTAGCATTATTTAAATTGAAATATCTCCTGAATCACTAACTTTTCGACATGCATAGGTTAGTACCTTTTTATAACGTATGTCCAGCTGCATCGATTGATGATATGTGGGAAGGCTTGTGGAGCATTTGCAATTTATTTTGCAACATTACTCTGTTATAATAAGGAACCAAGCGAGCAACGAGCATACGATATTGGTTTAATGCGACGCCATATAGCAAACATTTTGATAAGTAGAAAACTATTGAATTTCCCTGAAAACGTATAATCTTCTTAAAACGTACACTTAATAATGATAATAATATACTGCAACTAACAAATAGGAAATTCTTTGTGTGGCTCTTGGAGAGTCACACACCAAATAAAAAACATTAATAGCTATAGGCCCTACTAGCCATGCGTACCACTAACCCTCTCGCAAGAGCAGTCCTACCCGCGAGCTCGCGAAGCGAGCGAGCAACAATAACCCTCTAGTTAATGACTGTGTCGACCACGCCGAAAGTATAATAGAGAGGATGCCGAACGCAGAAAAGGACAGCATGTAAACAAACAACTATTAATTATGATCAACCGTTATAGTATCCATAAAATCCGCAATCGAGATTTCAGTCAGGTATATGCGACATTGCGTTATTTCGCTATACAGGCACCTACATAAACTATGAGCTACGGCCCGTGACACTAACTATTGATTATCGTCAGCCGATATCTGGAAACTGTTTTGGAACAACTATTTCCAGCCGTTTGCATACGCGGAAGGGAAAACAATTAGAGTTGTCAATAAGGGAACGTATAAAGTAATCAACAGCTGTCTGTTAAAAATAAAGTCGGAATCAGGACGATTAACGGAACAAACCGATGTTTGTTAAACGACCAATAATAAATCATACCAGCGTCAATATTTTCCTTCGTACTGACGTTGCAGTGCGGTCGCACTGAATTCGCCGATGTGTTTCACCGCTTTGACCAACAAGAATTCACCATATCCAGGCTCGACACCAGAGTTCATAAACAGCGGCATTAACCGACAGCAATGACCTTTCAGTGGTTGCACTTTTGTCATCGAAAGGCCAAAGCGTTTGTACAGGGTGAGAGCATAGATAAATTTCATTTTTAATGTTTAAACAATGAAATAAAAGTTTAGAATATCTCAGTAATTATTCATTCTGAGCCGTATTTGGTATAATACTTGTTTACGCAGAATTTAAAAAGTATTTGGCATTCTATTTAAAAAACTGAGGGCGACCCGCATATCTCGATAAAAAAACAAAGTAACAAAAAACAGATTACAGTCGTAATTTGAAGTCGTAATGTTACGAGACTCACCCTGTACACTACAATAATTTTTGTGTAATCGAATTTTGTCCAGAAAACGAGCTTTCCAACCCAGTGTGCGGTGTAGAGCGGTACTCGGCTACCTAGTCATCAACGGTGTTCTCATTAATTGATTCCCGTCAAGTACGAAACAAAATTATCTGCCATCTTGCCTCCCATCGAAATTAATTAGTGAAGGACGACCCCCGCGTAATTCGTATCCTCAGAGTGAACCGAGCGATGATGAATAGCGTTCCGTAGATAATTAAAAATACCGTCACGCGTCGAATATCGATGATTCTCTTCCAGACCGCCTACTTCAATCCACCTTCGTGGTTGTCGCGTCCATAGAAACGCGTGCCCAGGCCAACAACGACGTAATCCTGCTGCCGGTCATAACACAGAAATGACTGACGTCATTGGATGCCTCGGGTTGTCCTTGCGCTCGCCGTGGAACCGATCCAATAACATGCGTATTAACGTGACTCACAGGCACATCCGACGCTGTCGAACATCATGGAATTATCTTGACCAGCTCGCTGTTTTCCTGCCGGTTTCGAACGTTTGCCCCCATTTCTGGCAGAGCTAGCTCGTATTCAGGAATAATTACAGTGGCTTTCCAAACACCGGATTTTTGATCTTCGAGGGAACGTCGATAGACAACCCGTTGCAATATTATTATTTCTTTCGCGAATGATCAGAATTTCTTTGTCCTCACTAATTTCCTCGTTGATTAAATTATTTTGATTTTGTTATTTTGGCCGTGTGGATTAGAATTTTTTTGTCCTCGATAATTCCCTCGTGGATAAAATTATTTAGACTTTGGAGAGCTTCGGGCCACGATTGTTATTTTAGCCGAGCCAGTTAGAGAAGAATAGATCAATTAGACGGGGACTACGGTGGACTAGTTAAAATTCATTGGATGGCCCAGTTGATGGTTAAATTCGTCACGCCCCAAACATGTCGAAAGTTGCGAAAGTGGTTCAATCACCGCAGGCTCATCATCGATTTCCCACGCGATGACACGAGCGTGGACTCCGAGGGAGGCCTGTCCCTTGTCAATTTTTATAATGAAACGGCACTTCATTCGACGGAACGTGGTCATGCTAGGGTATCCCAGGTCGACCATCAATTTCCCTCTTCTATGATCTCGTCGGAGGGCGAAGATTAATGTCGACTTTCGCGGTTTTTTTTCGCAGGCCTCTGGTCGCTGGACAGACCCTATCGAGTGCTCCCCATTACTCTCTTTCTCTCTTCCTCTCTTTTGCTTTCTCTACCCTCCTTTCATTCGGGCCAGGAACGATTAGATGCACGACTTGATTGAAGTTCGTTGTAAGTGGATCGATCGACGCTGGTTTAACGTTTCAGAGGACCAACTGGTCGCACCTGTTCCGCGAAACCGATTGTCTCACTCCGCTCTTTTAGTCCCGGACTGGCTCGAAGTTAACTTTAGATTGAAAGCAGCTTACGGTTGCACACCGACTTTCGAATTAGCCGTTCCGTTGCTATCGCTCATCTCCCTTCTCGCGAGGCAGGTCTACCTAGCGTTGCAGGAAAGTTGGGGAAGTTTCTAACCCTTTGCAGGCGAAGCTATTTTAACTCGAAAATTAAACATTTCTTCTGACCTAGAATAATTCCATTATATATGATCTTTTTTCATCTTATGGATATATGAAATTGATTGATACAGTAAATTGATACGAACATATTTAACAATGTGAACAATATTGTAAATGATGGTACAGCAATTTTTAAAGGGCTAATATTGATCATAGGTTCTATATAAAATAAATGTAAGAAAATTTTGAGATTTTGCATTTTGAATACGATTCTTTTTATCTGAATGCGGCTCCATAGAAATGTCTATCTTCGTGTGCTGGACGAATATTCGAGGTCGATCAGGAGGTTCCGTCACCCTGGCGAACCTGAAAATATGAATTAGCATAACCGCTTTGACACGGTTACCGGAACTATGGGGACCGGGAGACTCGGAATTCGATGTTAATTAATGAGAAGTAACGTTAATTATCGAGATGATAGGGGATCGGAGAAAACTACGCGACGGTTTTTCGTTTATGCTCGGCGAAGCTTGATCTTCTCCATTAGAATTGCAAAGGAATAAGCGCAGAATATTTTAATATATTCCATTAATGAAATGGAACTGAAAGAACGTGTTCAACCGCAGTCGACTGGAGCACCAGGTGCGAGCTCGTGATAGCTTTGTCGAGCTCGTTCGAACTCGGACTTATAGCCAACTGGAATTTGAATTTATTGTTCCAGCAATTTTGACCTCTCGACTCTGTGCGGTGATTCTCGCCTATTGTTATTCGTAACATTATGGAAAAATCATAGTTCGAGCTTCCCTAAAATTCGAGCTGTTTCAATAATCCGAAAAAATGTTTTTAAGTTCGAACTTTCAGAATTCTTGTTGTATAACAAACTGTTTCATTTCCACGCAGCGCGAGGATGTAATTATAAAATCAGAGATTCATAATAAAAGCGGGTAATAATTGTTGAAGGGAGCAGATATTTCCCGTGTTTTTACGAGATGAATCCGCGACGATTTTCAGCGTAACTTTACGCCCCTGGTTTATTGAAATGTCGACAGCAGACATTGAGGACATATTCCCGACACGATTGTCGTCCGTGCTCTGCTTTTGTCTTTCCGTTTTAACTTTCGACGGGGCAAAGAAAATGGCGAGGAAGACGCAGCTGTATCGGAGAATGGTCGAAACATCGGCTAGAACGATTCCCTCGAGAGGAAGCACAATGATGGCTGCTACAAGGATTAGTTTACGAGACGACGTGCGAAGAAATTTAAAAAAAAAGTGCAACCACAATCCCGGAGAAAATACCACAGGCTGCTGTTTACAACTTTTTTATCGGCCCTTTCTAACTGCCGCATGCCGGCACGATAGTTGACCTGGTTCATTGATGTCCAGTAGCGAATCTTCTGAAAAACCTTTCCTAAGTCAATCGATTATTTCAATATATTCTTTCCATTCATGGAAATGAGTAGAGAAAAATATTTTTAAAAATCCTCTGAATTGCTTCACGAATTATAATTACAAAGTAAATCAATTATTTCGTAATTCGAAATTCAGTCGCTAGTCTCAATTAAATGATAATGTAATTTGTAATTTATGAAATATGATTACAAAGTACAGTGTAATTAAAATGATTAGTATCAGTGATGATCATGGTATTATTCATAAATTCATATTGTGTGATCAAAAATAAACCTGTTGAGAAAATAAAAATTGTCCACAACAAACTTAAAATTACACGAATTACAACAAACTGGAGTGACATAAAAATTGATTTTCTCTGTTAATATGTTCTATGGATTGAAAATAATATAAAAGTATTTTTAACTTCGTCTAATGTTTTAAATTACACTTACTCACTTTTGTCATAAATGCATCAAATCCGCTGTCTAGTAATTGTACTTAACTCGTGGAAGACTCGGACCGCCACAAAAAGGCAGCGGTCGACTTTTCACTCTATTCGCAGCCCGTTGCTTCTTCTTTGCGTCTTTTTTCCGCGGTTCCGCAACTTTTCGCAGCAGCCTTTGTTCGAAATCTATTAGCAGCCACGGCGCACGACGAAATTGTTTGTTCCTCAGAAAGTTGTCCACAGCCACCGCCGCTCAAGATTCCTCCGGTTGCTTCTAAGTTACTTAAGCTTTGCTTGACATGATTCCACGTGACGACGTACTCGGTGCCCCTGTCCAACTTTCCTCGATATCTTTTAATTCATCCTACGTCCCGCCTTAGGTCCTAACTTCGGACAATCCTCCAGTTGTCCCCCCACTTGGAACTTCGCTAAATTAATCCGATTTATTCAGCCGCGTTCAGACGACCGCTTTATCCACGGACAAAGCTTCACTCGACTTACAATCATATCTTCCGCTTCATTTCATTTAATAACACCCTGTACAAGTTCTAATTATAATTGTTTCCGCTCCGACTCGATGAAAACTTGTCCCGAGAAGTTTCCCCCTCACTCTCGCGAAAGTACTTCGACTTTTCTTTCTTGGTGACCCACTGGCAATTAGCTTAATGTTGCACCGCAGAAGTTTCCGCAAACACTTCTACACATACATTGATTCGAAAAGTTCAGATTGACTCTCCCGCGCTCTTCCAGTCCTTTTCGAACCGCTCGGAGCCTCATTTCATTAACACTGCAATGATTGTCCAATCATTTTATACCTGAGAATTAAATTATTAAGAAGAATTTCTTTCTCCTCGAGCTTCGCCATTGGGAAAAATGAAAAATATTCGAAAATGCTTCCGTAAACAATATGGATGAAATTTTTATTCCGTTTTTACCGCAAGCGGTCGTTTAGCTCGCGAAATAAACTCGCGCATGTAATCTGCGGAAATGGGAATTTGCATAAAAGCCAGCAGTCCCGTGATTACTCGAAAGAGTACAACAAGCAACACTTTAGCGAATCTAGACTCTCATCCTAGTTCCAGCAGCAATCGAGTAGAACCTTTTATCTACTTGAATAAATGCAACGCAGTTTAAGGAAATCAGGTCAACCGGTCTGCTAAAAAATTAGCTTAGATATTGCAACACCCGGCGTTTAAGAAAGCTTTGGAACACCTAAATAAATTTTCTTGGAAAAGGAACGGCTGTCTAATGAGCCGTCTACGCCGAAAACTTCAATCATGCGAAGAAAATACTCATTCGCGTAACAGAGAGCCACTTGCTTGCGATCCTTGGAAAACTCGTAAACAGTAATTGAAACCCAGATGTTTCAGAGTTAATCGGAAAGAAAGTAATTAGTGATCGTGACGATATTTTCAGTTTCTTCATGTAATTCTATCGCTGAAGAACGGTGCGTGGCGCATTCAGGAAAATCAGAATATATAATTGTGCCAGCAGCGACCAATTTGCATTAAGCGGATTCTTCCGTTTCGGTCGCGAATTTTAAGCAGACGCTAAAAATTTTTTCCCGGCTAATGGAAAAAGATTTAAAATGCCACTTTTTATTACGCGCCATTCGGAAGTTAATTTAACGTCCGTTTTACGTAAAAATTTAGAAATGGTTTGCGTTACCTGAATTTTTTGACAAGTCTATACCTGTCGGTACCTCTACACCACATTGAAACAGAAGTAAAAAGTTTTATGAAAAGCGTCTGGGAATAAAACAATATTATACGATACCATAAGCGACTATTTCTCCCGAAAATGACTCGCTAAGACCGGAAGACAGGTAGTGAGAGAGTTGTAAGCGGTGGTGAAAATTGAATGGAGTTGCATGTACATGCGGGCTGGATCGGTGCCGAAAGCGAGACGTAGATATTGAAATGGGCTTGAACGCGCGGGGACTAGTTCAATCTAGTTCACACGTGTTTTGGTGGATGGAGCGAGTCGCGGCAAGTTGGAAAAGCAATTAGACGCACTTGAGAAGATTCTCCTCGGAGATCGCAGGCTCCCAATAGCGACCTCGAGCTCCCGAGAGCTTGCTTAGATGCTTCACTGTCGCTCTCGCGCTATATTTAAGATGAGAGCGTTCACGGTTTCGCGGGGAAAATCGCATATTGAAAAATATCGCGCTGATACAGAGGAGAGACATTTCCTTTCGTACCCGTTTCCTTTGAGAAATCGCAGTGCGTTGCACACCGGTGACACGCGGTTGATATTGAAATATCTTTCCCGAAGGAAACACACGACTCCTCGAAGAGCATGCGAGATTTCCCATTGGACACCCCAGCCGTATCATTTTCTTTACAGTTGCAGTGATTAGAACGTCTTTATTCCTGAAAACGTCATTGAACAGAAAAGAGAGTTTATATTTTTGTATGGCTGCATTTGTTTTAAGGCTTGAATATTGATTTCAAAACGAATCAAATTTTATTTCATTTTAAAAGAAGAGCGTAGCATTCATGTTGCCTAGACTTAACAAATTACAGTAATGCCTCGATATATGAATCAATATATGGATCTAGAAATCATCATACCAGGTATTTCATAATTCATCGTACAAATTAGGTCGAGTCGATTCTATGGCTGGAAACAAGACGAAAGTCGAAAATAACGAAATTGCGTGGGAGACTTCGTTTTCAAGAAAATTAAATTTAAATATCAGTCGAATACACACGCGTCCTTAATAAATAACCAATTAAAAATAAAAAGTAAATATTTCTCATAGTAAACAAGCCCTGGCACTGTACCATGTACAAACACGGTCGGAACAGCATCTTGTAATGAAATCCGTGACATCGGCTATTTATTAAGGATTTCCAAAAATTTCCAGGGAAGAGTGGAATATCACATTCGATAGAATTTACTACAATTTTTATTTTTTCGAGATCTGCAAAGGCTACTACCCCTGGAAACAAGATTGTGTTTTATTCCACCTTCTTAAAATTCGTCTAGAAAAATTTAAAATCGCATGAACATCCGCAGTCTAATCATTAGAAATGCATGCGAATGCATATCGTCGGTGATCATCAGCGATCCCCTCAAAATTGTGCCGCGCAAGCTGACGCGACGGCGCGGATCGGCCGATGGAACTCATCAATCTCGAATAAATTCGATCGTTCGTTAACGACACGTGAAAAAATTTCATCAAACGCGAGCATATTTTACAATCTATTCCCCGTCATCAGTATCGTGACAAAGGGTCGTAATGAAATTCCGCCGTGCGTTTTATTAAAAATATTGGAAGCTCGTTCGCGGAATATCGCCGGTGATATTCATTTTTCGAAAAACTAATAACTGACGCACGATATGACGTAGTTTTTTGCTGTCGCAGTTGCACCGCGGCTCGAACGGTTCCGAATGTGTAACGAGTGTCGTTGAGAAAACAGTTTACGGGAACTGTAATACAGAGCGACTCGAACGAAAGCTTAATTAACTGACGTAACGTGTTTATTTCATTCACAAACTGATACTTTTGGAAAATGAGATCCATGTCTTCACAACCAGACATGGAAAAATAGACGTTAAACATTGATTGGATTTTTTGAAAAAGAGGAAACGAGCTTTCCTCAGATGGTCGCGTTCCCGCGAATTCTGTTATGAAAGTATAAATTTTGCATAAAGTGAGCCGGACCAGAATAAGGAATCGTTATTTCCGATTACATTATTCAATAGCCCGCGTTTCTAAATTGTTAGATATATTTTATACATTATCCAGCATTTCCGATCCAGTTGTTCTCGTTCGCGTAACGACGCTGTTGAACACGCACACACACACACACAACGACGCTCCGGACCAATCTGTGCGTGAAACAATTTAAAGATCCGTGGTTCCAAAGGAAAACGCGACAGGATCAGCCTGTATTTATTTACAGTTGCCAGGCCGGAGCTCGCGCGGCTCGGCGCAAACATTATTCTGTTTCCCGTAGGACAGTAAATATCACAGAGGAACACCCGCATAATATCTCTACCTGAACAGCTGCCTACATTTTTCGCGATATTAGACTTTCATATATCGCGAAACAATTTCGTCGCGAACAAATAATGCTCGCGCTTAGCATCCCTTGCTCCATGGATTCGCTAGAACAATCGAGATCCTGCTGTTAGTTCCCTTTCGCACATAGGCGTCTGAAATTTTCATGTCTCATTTGCTTCCGTACAAGCTGACCTAACCCTTCAGAGTTGTGCTAATTTAAATACATTGTAGTTGAACTACGTAATTTTACACAATACTTGAATTATATTGCATTTTACACAGTTGGTTACAAATCTTCTGTAGGACTCAAGGTGACCTTGATTCTGGTTTGTCGTTGACGAATACATAGCACTGACCTGGGAGCAATTCGTTTCCCATGTTTTCGCTGTCATTTATGACGTTCTTCACTCGGAGGCGAGGACAACGATTGAATGAAAGGGGTTGATAAATGGTTGCGCGTCTACTCGATCGTGTTACAAGATCACCGTACCGTTCGGAACGGCTATAATGACTCCGGAGACAGAAGAATGGGCTGGTGTTCAGGTAAACTCATTGGAAAGTCATGAGAACGAGGGGGATTGAATGGAAAACGGTCTCGGAGAGCGTCAAAGCGTGCGAAAGCGAATCGAGGCGGGCCATCGGGTTCGAACGGATTGAGTTTGGCTCCGGGTTTATCAGAGATCGGTTCGACAAGGTCCGAGGCTAATCAGCGCAAGTTACGGAAGTATAGTCACAGCTTGGAACCTGGTGTAAGCGCGCTAGGATGAATCGGGACGGATCTCGGAATAGCCCGAGGCGTGTCCGGCGAAGTCAACGAGGGTCTAAGTCGATTGAGGGCATTTAGATAAGTTGTGCCCTGCTATCTTCTCTAATACATAAACATGCGACTTAGCCTGCAGTCGACAGGACAATTTATTACACGGAGCCAGGCCATTACTTAAGCCAAGTGGTTACGTATGTTGCATTTAATTGGCGGTATCTGATCCGCCCTTGATTTCATTAGAAAATAGAATCTGCGACGCAGATGGAATTACAAAAGGGCTCCTCCCTCGGCGTCCTCGGAAAATTGGACGCGGTAGACACCGTCCGCACCAGCTTAATGAAATTCACAAATCCGGCAATCGGGTAATAAGTAGACAGCGGATCTTTATGCATTTATAGCAAAATTGAGTAGGTGACATCCGAAATTGTTGAAAAATTTTACTCTTCTATTAAAATTGTTAAGGCAAGAAATAATATTCGGCTTAGTTTCTGTTTCTTGCAATCGATGCAGACAATTTTTATTTTGCATTAAGATCCGCAGTCTGTGTATGAGTTAACATGTACACCTTATAACAATTTTCTACCTGAATTGCAACGAACTGAAGCGAGCTAGAAATTTATTTTTTTCGTTAATACGTTCAATAGGCCGAAGATAATACATATAACAATATTTTTAAATTTCTAATGTGTTTACTGTTTTAAATTACACCTTCTCGTTTTGTAAAATCTGCTGTCTAGTAATAAGTTACTTTAACACTTTACACTTTAACGCTGGCGAGAATAAGGATATTTATAAATAGACAGCGGATCTTTATACAAAATAAAAATATTCTACCTGAATGGCAACAAACTGGAGTGAAATCGATATTTACTTTCTTTCTGAATATGTTTAATAGGTTTAAAAAAAAGTATAGCAGTATTTTAAAATTCTTCTAATGTTTTTACTGTTTTATATTACACCTACTCATTTTTGCTATAAATGCATAAAATCAGCTGTCTATTTATAAAAAAAATTCTATTGAATTTTTTTCCTGTTACCGTAAGCACCTGGCTGACAGGTCTGACCATATTCCGCCGTTTCCATTTAGCATAAGCAGTGCTTGCCGTTCGCAGTATTCCAAAACAAGAGGGACGAGTTAGAATCGTTTATAGTAAGGCAAGATGAGAATTGTGTTCAGACAGGATAGAAGTAAACTAGGGACAGCGTATGGTCAGACAAGTAGAATAGAAGCGACATAAAAATCAGGAAAGTGGAATTGGGAATTTTATGGTTATAGAAGCGGAGTGTGTACGACCGACGGGAGGAGACAATTTGTATGAGAATTAACCGAGAGTCGAGTAAGTGGACCGGGATATGTCTATGGGCAGACAAGAAATAGAATTGAACAGCTATGATCACACCAGTAGAACAGGGACGAGCTGTAACGCGACAAGTGAAATTGGAATGACCTGCGGTTAGGACAAACGGTGTAGGAGCACTTAATAACCAAGCAAGTAGAAATGGAATGGTTTGTGGTCGAATAAGTAGAATAAGGATGATTTGTGGTCGCACGAGCGAGACACGTTCGGACTTTGTCAGGTGGATGAATCGTTGGAATAATGATCATAACAATAAGGATCATAACAAGTTCGCGTTTCACATTATTCTCTTTACATTCCTGAAATTCCTCGCGCCATTCTGTAATTAAACGATTGAAGAACAAAGTATTCAATATTTTCTGCTTAAATAGATGGAGATCGGAGAAGTGACAACAGGCGGGCAATAATTACGAAAATATCGAACAAGAGCTAGTGTCGCATGATATATTTATCAACCACCAACATCCCTCTCGAATTAAGTGTACACGTATACGTCGTTATCCTCGTGGAGATTAATCTTCCAGCATCCCACAAATTCTGGGCTCGCGCATCCATAATGTATCCGCTGAAATCTACTTCTTCCATGGCGAACAAACGGATGGTTGATAAATGACCACGGAACATGCCCCGCAACATGCATCATCTCTCGATGCATTCCGGCGACCTTAATATCCCGGGAACTATGAAACCCGTGAAAAATATTTTCAAATGCCCGAAAATATTCGCGGTGATCTCGGAACGGTACCAGCCACCGAGGGGATGAATTTTCTCTGTGACAGTTTCCTCTTGCGTAATAAGAAACATTCGTGTAGGATTTCCCAATACGTTCGCCGCACAGTGGGACGAAAAGACCTGATGGTTTATACACTGTATTGAATTTCTCACTAGTTAATCATTACTAGACTGCGGATAAATTAAATTAAATTAAAGCAGTGGACATGTTAAAAAGATTTAAGGAGATCAATGTATTCGTTTCAACTGTATAAGATAATTAGAAGAAGAAAAAATTTTCTAGATGGCTCCTGTTTTTTGAAATTGTTGTAAACATTTTTTATTTTGCAGTCTAGTAATGCATTACAAACAAAGATCCTCGAAGGCAACCGTTGCTTTCCCTATTGATTGCAGTACACAGGAGCCAAATAAAAATTATATTCTTCTTTTAATCATTCTATTAAGCTGAAACTAATACATTGATGTCCTTAAATATTTTTAACACGTCCGCTTTAAATTACATTATACTGAACGGATTGTGGCCCGCCCGGGCCAGACGTTTAGGTGCAGACATGCTCGTCGAGTGCACTCATTGCCGCCGGTTGCTCGCGCGCGAAGATAAAGTAACTTGTCTTCGACCGATTCGAATTCGAAGTTCTGACGCGTTCCGAACCAGACACGAGAAAGTTTCTGCATGCTGAGCGTCTTCGGCGCGTCGAAGTTTCGAGCCGAAAGAACCGAGTCGCGGAACCGGAAACGTAGTCCTTATTGCGCGAAGGCTGTTCGGCATGTAGCTGATTACAGCTGCGAGTCGGCCGTGTAACGCCCGCGAGTTAATTTCGACGGCAAAACTGCCAAGCCACGCCGCCTCCAGCAACCTGTAATTTCTAGCTCTTCGCTTGCCCCCAACATCCGCACTTAAGCGACGAGAAAACTTTCCGGCAATCAGCCATTTTATGAATGTTAACCCTCGGTTACGCGCACCCCACTTCTTACGCGATTGCTCGAGTGGTCGCCGTGTGATTCCAACTTTTTTAATCAAAATGAAATAAATCCTTTACAGGGGCCAGATTTTGATATCGTGATCATTTTCAACGTTCTTTCTGTTTTCAGTCAAATTCATTGGAACGAAAATAGTACCATTATTATGGATGTCTTTATAGTGACACCAACAAGAGGATAACTGAAAGAAAGTTTCGCAAACAACGAAGATGAAGTTTCATTAAAGGAAATTCAAGACAAAAGGCGTACGCTCTTGCAATGCAAAATATCGTTAAAGTATGGAAACAAACTACAGTGAGTGTACGAATACTTCATACACCCACTGTATATGTACAGGATGAAAGTTACAATATCCCATGAGCATGAAAGTGTAATAAGGCCAGGCCATGATTGTTAATTTCGTTTCGAAACAAAGAAGTCTGACTGGGGCTTGACTAATTGAAGAAGGAGCTAGCAGGCGAGGAACTCCTGATTAATGAGACAATGATCCGGGTTTCTTTCTTCGCAAGTGATTATGCTGGTGACCATTATTCACAATCGAATGAATGGTGATTCTTGTTTTGTCGAATTAATGATGTTGCTGGTCTCAAGAAACAACAGGGTATGTAGATTTATTTCACGGGGAACGGGCACTGCAATTCGTTACGCTTGAAGATTTCGGGACAATGCTAACGTGACTTGAGAGAAACAGTTTCCTTAGCAATGCAGTATGCACATGTGCTCGTAACTAGATCAATATTTGCCTGGGGTGAGTGTTGTAGCGACGAGTTGTTGCAATTTCCATTAACGATCATTTTGAGTAACGCTGGACCCTGGACGCCTCTCATATTATTTATAATGACCGTGCTGTGAATGTTTATGCTCTTCAAATATGTTAAATTATGTAAATTATATATGTATGTATGTCACAACAGTCGACTATCGTTTAGTCGATACAGTCACAATTTAAACTAAATAAACTATACGAATTGTTGCTACACACTAGTAATAATGAATTAATAATGTCCATCGGTGATAATTTATGTGCGGAAATTGAATGTCGTTCATTATGCGAATAAGCAGTAATTTAAAAGCAAATATCGAATATACCTATTCTATTTCCATTCAGCGTTGCCATCATTTTGCCATCAATGCAATGGTCGCATTAAATTCATTGTTATTTCGTACTTTGCGCGAGTATACGATAAATGGTCTACCAGAATTGTTACGAAGTTATCGTGTCATCACTGGTGCACTACCAAAATCTGTTTTTGTTTAAATATTCATAGGTAGGCAAGGACTAGGCAGCGAAATAAATATGTATAAGGAGCCTTAAACTTGGCAAAATACATAATACCGTTTCATACACTCTTCCAGGTCAAATTAACGGAGATAAAAAGAGCAAGTTAGTTAGAGCTCTTTGCATGTTGCACGACCGTCGCGCCGGGTTTGATATTCCGTTTTTTCATCGCGATGTCAAAGGCTGAAGACTTCAGTCTTCTTTTATCGTTCCTCTGAACGATGGCTCCCCTAGCGAGTGATAAAATGCAGAAACAGTCTCTTAAGTTTTGCACTCTCGAGGATCGTTCCGGTTCAAGAATTTAGTGCTGCTACAATTCGGGCATTCCCAACGCAATGCAGTTCGGGTCGAATTAACTTCCCCATTGCCGACGATGTCGCAGTAAATTCTTTCTAGATTAACCGCAATGATCTAGAAGTCTACGAACGATCCCATAAAAACCCGCGGACGCAAAAATTCATGATCTTTATCCCGTAAAACAACTTCCACGAGAATCAATGTACCCAAAAAGAAAAAGCTAATAACATTTTCACTCTAGTCTTTTTACAATGAATCTTCCTCCGTTCAATCTTCAGAAAATGAAGTTCGAAAATGTGAAACAGCATGAAGATCCGCAATCCAATCACAACTTCGTCGCTTCGACGAGCTGAAACATCTTTCAGAGGAACGTTTTCAAGGTTTACGCTTTAGAAATATAATGAAAATGAAGATCGACTTTTCAGACCGTCCAAATGGTCATACATCATTACGGAGGAATTTATTTCATTTGGTCAAGGATATCAATTTCTCGACTCTGTAAAATCTGAAACTAGAATTCGCTTCTCGAAAAGTTTTCCTCGCTGATTTGAAAAATCCGACTGATTTAATATTCCTGGAAGAATCTAAAATTCTATTTGATGTTCGTAAGCAATCGTACGTAGGTGTACACTTTTTTCAATAGAGCTCTGTAAGTTTGTCAAAACCTGGAGATCCTGTAAAATTATTATAAGAGCGTTGACTGTGCCAAAGCCAGTTTAGGGAAGCTGACTGTTTCTTCCCTCGCGAGGGTGTTTATGCATTCTATCTCGGCCGCGGAGGCATATCCGCTGCAGGTGGCGACGGGACAGAGTTATTAGAGCCGCAAAGAAGTCGTTTTACCGTATCGCTTTCGAGCTGAACGGAGCCCCAGTTTCCTAGCGCCGCCATTAAATATGTACAAGAGAAAGAAAGTTATCTACTTTCCGCAGAATCCAGCGGGACACAAAGACATCCGCGGAAGGAGAGAAAAGAGAGAGAACAACGCTGAAAGCGTTATTACTTTCGGAGTGCCGCTGATCGGATCCAAGTTTCGCGTGATTCGGCGAACTTCGACCGCCGTCGATGCGCGATGCCGTACGCGAGCATTATTTGCGAAAAAAAGGGAAAGATTGTGGCAAAACAGACACCATGTAGATAACACCCAACGTTACCGAACAAAGGTCTCTTTGTATGCATGATGCTGACTGAGATTATTCAAACGACTCCGGTTACAGTTTCAAACTATACGCCATTCGGGTTCTCTTATTTTCGACGCTGGAACACGTTGAGCTCGCTACTACGAACCGTTTTTCTTTGTCGGGAGCAATTATTCGCCATTCCAGCTGCCGACGATTCAATGGGGTCTACTTATACAGTAGCTCACGCGGTATAACTTTTTCAAAATCGGACCAACGATCTGACCTTTCGAAAAAATTGGACAGACTTCCATTTGAAACGTTAAATGACGGATCTAAACTTTACTGGCGCAATCTAAAGGGTCGCGCATTTATGGCACTCGTGCGACATCATTCTTTAGTGCATCGGAAGGTGCAGGAAGATGCAGATGTACTTTATGCAGCAGTTAGATATATCTTTAAATGTCATCGTGAAATTGATCTCTTCTCGAGCAGTTCTGGTTAACATCTAGCCACTTCCAGCGAACATTTTCAGAATGAATTTTTGAAATTTAGACAAAAAAAATGTGTCGAAGAATGTGTTAACCAGAATGCACGGGAAGCTGAAAATTAGGGGATCGATTTTGGAGCGTCCGTTTGACCCAGCATTCATCGGGTACGATGTAGAGTCCCCTCTATCTAGGGTGAAGCTGTCGCGTCATCGAAACGCGTTGCCGCATTTTCCTTCGGTCGACGAGAAGGCTCGCAATTTACGCTAATTCGACGAGAATGGCTTTGGGGCTGCAATCGACGCGAGCATTTCTGAGTATTGCTGGAGGAATTCCCTCGGCGCGGCTCGGCGCCACGGCCGGCCCCGGGAAAATCAAATATCTTGCGAGCTAAGTGAGCCTAACGCTTTGAATCCGCTAATGGAATCCATTGATGGTCAAACAATTTTCGGTAACGCCGGATGAAACGCGGAACGGGCACGCGACCCTCTTCCCATCGTTAAACTGTGAATTTCTTCCATGAGAACCATTCCACTTCTTGCTTTAAAATTTTGCATGTATTGGCATGTACACGTGCGATTTTTTAGAAGAATTATAAGAATAATAATTAAAATTTAGAAAATATGGAATATTTTGGTCAGATTTGATTTACATGTTCTCTACGTTAGACAAAATTAGTAAGGTTCTTTAATAACAAAAAATCGTCTGCATCCAAATTTAAATAATGTATATTTTTTGACTGTACTCGCTTCGATTGCTCAGAGAAACTGTGGCAAGCTACACCAGAACACTCACTTAATTTGCCGACGTCCGATAACAATGGGAAGAGGATGCTTCGTGATAGCGTGCCGCATTCTGCGAGAAATTTATTTGGTGTGTTACCTACTATCAACGGCGCACTGGAATCGCGACGTGTAACCTAGATTCAATAATTTAGTGGGTGTTTAGGGAGCGCACTCTTGGCGTAGCTGATTTATTATTGCATCAAGATGCTGACGGGAGGCTGCGCGAACCTAATAGAAATTCATGAGGTTCTGCTTTTGTAAATTCTCGTTGACACATAGCTTGTTGGTTTACAATATTTTTCAAACAGTGATATAAATGTTTATCCACGCGACATCTCGTTACTTAGAATATCATAAAACCGATCAGCCGAACAATAGGTAGCACTGTTCGGCTTCGAGAATTCGCTACAAGCATACCGATAAGTGCTGCACAACTTTTGATACGTGGAACTTCTATCAAATTGTTCAGTTTCCCCCAAAAAGAAGCAAATGGTGGCTCTGCGGAGTATGTCCTTGCGAAGATATCAAAAGTTTCTCTGAAGTAGCAGTAACTCGGAGAGTACTGCTCTACTTATTCTAGAGCCGTTTCATTATGTTACTTAAAAGTGAAATAACAATTCTGTTTGCAACTCTAAAAATTCTATCTCGTCATCTGAGAGTCGCCAAGCTTCAATCGAGTATTGAATCGCGTAAGACAAACGAGACATCGTTCCATTTCACGTGCTCCACAGCGAACTCGAGTCCTACTCGAAAATTAATTAATAACACTTCTCGTTCGGTCAATTAAGAAACCTCCTTTCAACTCTAAAAATTACTTCTCGCGAAATTCGTTACGCGGATGAAACCATCTTCTATTGAACCTCGCAATCCTACAATCGACGCAGAAAATTCTCAATCAATTAAAAAGGCGTCGAAAGGCTTCTGAAAATACTACAATCCTAAAAATCAGAATATCTACCATCCTTCGATTCACGAAACGTTAGTCCAAGCACCGAGCATTTCAAGCGCCCAATCGCTTCACACAAACTAGACAGCATTCTCTTCTGTTTGTTATACATCGAGCTCGTTATCGTGCTTGAAACTGTTGCACTATCGACAACTGTTCGAATTCCTTGGAGGGTTCACAGCAGCCATGCAACGCAAAATTCCGCTCGGTTCGCTTCATTTTTCCGCGTGTAAATATCCATCCGCACACAGCACACAAATTTGTATAAATCGTCGCGCGAGTTGAGTCGGAGCGTTGTAGGTTCTCTCTCCGTCTTGCGTTTTCATATCACGTATGCCGCTATATACACGCTCGTACTACTTGAGCTTCGCGAGCAAGCGCGCCGGGATCGATACAGCCTAATTAGCGGGCACTAATTTTTCTTTCGTCCCCCGAGGAACCGCGCGATGTCAGGCGGCCCGCGGAAGCCGTTTCTTTGTGTAAAATCGTTGAAAAATTTCTAATGTTAAGAATTAGGTTTTTATTGTATCTCATAATCTTTACGAATTACATTCTTCTTTACGAATCTTTACGTATTGTACGAATTAGGTTGAAATTGGAGTCGCGAATCGGGAGCGAGTATCGCGAAAATCGGGGACAGACCATCGTCGACGAAGAATAGTTTTTTTATGGCTTGTTATGGCGCGCCGGAACGACATTAGATCGTCGAGCAGACAATAGGTTCGCGCGATCGATGCGGTTAATGCGAGCAATATTTTTCCGCGGAGACGCAAACGCTCACATAACGAAACAAAAAAGGACCGAAAACGCGCCGGGAATAACAACAACGCGACTATCACGCGGCCGTGTGTCACCGGTTTTTTTTCCCGCAAGTGTTCAGCCATTCATTACGTTGTCCCGTCCGCGTTTGCTGGCCGGACTTTTGATTGTATTAACCCTTTGCACAGAAACGCCGACCAAAACTTCCACTCGAAATGATTTCTGTTTCGTCGAAATGTTCCCTTCAATAATTTTTCGAGTGAGAGACTGTAAAAAGTAATGAAAATATTTTCATTTTTTGTTTTCCGAATTCTTCGTTTATTACATTGTCAAATATTTGAAGAGTAAAGAATTTTTACAGTTTTTTACATGTTTTGTTTTAATCGGAGGAGCTCGGATTTTTGAAGATTGTCTCGCAGCACAGTGCGCTCTGAGCTTATGAAATTTTCAAGAGTAGTTTCGCTCTTTTGCAATCGGATGGCGAGTTATTAAATTGCATTATTAAATTCTGACTGCGTTTAGTAAATTGCCATCAATTTAGGTCAATTGGATAGTGCATGGTCAAAACGTTATTATTGTTATTATTATGGCTATCGTGCACACAATTCCTGCCGCAGAGAGTTTAGCTTTGATCTGATCGATTTCAAATGAATTCCGCCGAGGCCGTAGTAACGCATTTATTGGAAGAATTATAATCATATCGAAATAATTGTTTCGCCGTGAACGAGTAAAAATGATTACAAGAATAAATACACAGATACAAGTAAAACATTTCTCAAATTACGATCATCGTACACGCAGAAGTTATTATGGAATGAAACTTTTCGCAATGAAACAGCGTAGAATGCAAAGAATTCAACATAAATCGATATTCCTGGTTTTAACGAATTCCAAATGAACCTGCGTACCGTTTGTTCGCGAGGTGATTTTTTATCAAATGCAGCTTGTAAAAATGGTAGTGTAAAACCTCTGGTATTTCTAACATTTATGTAAATACTTCACCGAACATTCTGTTAGACGAACAAACTTTCCCAGCTTTTTACGGGCAACCATTGTACCGTATTCACTGTTAATACTTTCGCCAGTAAATTAAGTTCTGTTCAAAGAATTACCCGAAGGTTCCATTAACATTGCTAACAGAGTGCAACTTATTAAAAAGCTGATATAACCTTGCAGTATAATCTGCAGTTGTTTCCAGTGGCTGCTCAAGTCAAGTGGAGGCCCCGAGCGGTAAAAGTTTTGGAGCTCAAACTCAAGTTAGAAATAGAAGTTACAAGAAAACTCTCATGAACTTATTAACAAAAAAAATAAATTGCCACTGGTTGTTTCATTATGCGAAATAAAAATTGTCTAACAACCCGAGAACAACAGATCGACATTCTTAAATCATTTGAACCTATCTACCGCTCGAAATTACACCTACTCATTTTTTCCGTAAATACAGAAAATCCTTAGTGTAGCGATGTCGAGCTGGAACGAGCCCTTCTATCCGTAACAGAGATGTTAAAATAACAATGACAACGTTCCAGAGGCACGATTCAATCGTTCATCTACAATCGATTGAGCTGCAGAAACTATTGTAGAACAAGAACCATTGGTGAAGCGTTTCAGGAGAGATGAATGAGAGTGATGAATAAGCAAACGTTTCATGCCGGAGGGTGATTATGACTTTTCTAAAGGCTCGATAGCGTAACACTGTCGGGTTAATTTAAGCGCGTCGCGTGGCCCCGAGATGAAACGTTTAATTTTTCTGCGGTTGAAAGATGAGGGTTAGCTTGCATAGAAAACAGGGGCTATTGTTAATTTAATTAAGACGCTAATATCTCACGGGCGACTATGGCGAAAACGGCAACGAGGGAGTCGGTCGGATGTCGGAGCCGCAGTAAACAGCCGAGCTAGCACAATAATCTCTCACGCGAATGGTACTGTGGCAGCGTTTCCAGCTTGTGCGCCGTGCCGCGCCGGTAAACGGAGAAATTTGCGGGCATGCGAACGCCGAGACACGAGCTGGCGATGCTTTAATTGCGCGGGCCGCTTCTAACCGAGCTGTTTTGTCCCTTAAGAGGGTAGACTCGTTTCTAGATTTGCAAGGGTACGGGATGCGCCTTCTCATTTCTCGATAATGCAACGAAGGGGTTTTTCAATAGTCAAAAGGGCTAGATAAAAGATCAATTTTAAACAAGACTCCCCAACGAAAACCATTCCGAAATGCTCCGGAAATTTCTGGCCGATTTGGCCGGCTCTATCGGAAAAATGCTGGGTAAACCAGCCGATAGTCTTCATTCTTCTTTGACACCGATAAAACGAACGAATTCCGAGAATTCCGGCGGTGCTCCTTTGTATCTCTCTTTCTCTCGAGAAACCCGAGAATAAAACGGTCCAACTACACCGGCCAGCACACTGCCCGGAGAATTATTAGCCGTTCCACAAATCCTCAAACTCGACCGCGACCTGACGCGCAGAAATGGGAATTGCGGAAGCAAACGTACTGTGAACACCTTGCAGCCGCCGCCAAGTGTCGTCCGAGAATTCGATCGTTACCGTCGATTCCCGACACCACCGGAACGGTTTTCAATTCGGGTCGATTGTGGAAACTCGAAATTTCCTGGGAAAAAGACTGATCAAGTGAGAAGAACGAGTTTTTATCATTCTCTTTACCGTTACAGTGATTAAAACGTCTTTATCCCCAAAAACGTCGTAGAAGAGAAAAGAAAATTTTATTTGGATTTGGATTAAAATCTTCATGACGACCGCAACTCGTTAAAATACGGCAAGGAGTTAACACGGAATGATGTAACAGTGTTAGAGGAAACTTACCCGTAATTACCAAAATTATCGGGGACCCATCTGAAACCAAAGCAGCTCGCAACGGCGCCGTCCCAAGAAAGACAGTTGGGAGAGCCCCCACCCTAGTCCATGACCCAGATCACCTATCAATAAGCTTCCTGACCCGACGCTAGTTTCAAAGGCGTCGAGGCAGCAACAGCATCGAGACTACTTTAAAGCGAGCGCTTTGTCGCAAAGGGCAACGGTAGAGGTAGTGGTTCAAACCTGGAAATGTGGGTCCTCTGACAACGAACTCGATCGAATTCCATCGACAACGACGTGTGTCCGATGCTGTCAATCGGACGACCTCCGACTTCTCTACCACTATCGCACATTACATTAATAACTCGCCACCAGGGCTGCCATTATGGGCACAAATATTTATAACGAAATTCAAATTCAAGTTCCGATCATTACTCGTATATCCAAATCTAAATTGAAATTCAACTTTCAGCAACCCTATTTATATCGAAATTCTATTTTCAATCATTATATTTAAATCTAAATTCAAATTCAACTTTCAATCACATTATATTTAAATCTAACTTCAAATTCAACTTTCAATCATAATATGTGCCTAACAGCAAGACAGTGCATGTTATATCCACACTATATGGAATTCATTTAGCGTTACCATCCTTTCCCTTCAAACATCTCGGAACAACAAATACAAACTTAGCCCACTTTCATAATTATGTGCACATATCGCATCGATTGGCAAAAGGTATCAAGTGTTCAAGGTATCAGGTTGCAATCGCAGCAGGTAAAGATACCACCAGGCAGAGAGTCTGACAGTCATGCAAGTAGAGCATACTCGCAGGTTTTCGTTTGCGGTTGAAAGAGCTGCATGTAAAGAGGAAAAGCCGGTGCCTCGGTCGGTCGAGAGGGGTTGAAAATTCGCGCAGGCGTTTCCACCGGCGTTCATCGTGGCGCCTCGATGCTCCTCGACGCCCCCTCGGGTATCCGGCAAGCATCGTTCCCCTCTCACCCTCTCTGTTCACCCCCTTCCACCCGGGGAACGGCGACTCGGCGCTGCTCGCTGCGCCTCGGTCAATCCGCGACTAGTATGGCGCTACGCGCTCCGACACGGCATCGTATGTAGCGTGCTTGCAACTCAACGTCGGATCCTTGCACACTGTATTCGTGAAAACAAGTTGAACGCGCGCGAATTCTCATTGGAAGAACGAGTCGTTTAATCGACGGATCTTTAACGTCCTTGGCGGTTTATCATCCGGCGTCGAAGTGCGCGTGTAGGTTGCTAGAGCGTGTTCCACGAGAAGACGAAGGAGGGAGAAGAGCCTCAGTCAGAGTGAGGGAGAGAGCCTGGGCTGATTGTTTTGCGAGGCGTCCAACGCGAGAGAGAGACAGCGAAGGAGCAAAGCTGAGAGGGACGGAGGATTCTGATCCCCGTGTTAGGGGATGGTATGTAACCGCGTGCACCGCTGGCTGACCCGGTGAGATCGTAGAGAGGACGCCGGGTGGTAAGTGCTGATTGCATTGCGGTAACACGGACTGCGATAAGCGCGCCTGCCAGTAATAAGTGAAATGATAGCGTCGTTAGCTGCGGCCTGGAACACGAGGGCGGATGGTCGTTGCGGCAGGTGTCCGGTCCGGCGCGGGTTCTGAAGCAACGATGCTAGAGAATCGGTTGACACTGGGACCAGACAAGATAGAGAGGTGCAAAAGAAGCCCGTGCACGCTCGAACGGAAGTGAACCATCCGACAAGGCCGGCTGAGAGATTTAAAGAGCAAACGGCTAGGATCTTCAATTAAAGCGATAAGAAAGACTACTGTCCTGCGTGACCACGAATCGCCGATCTCTTCCAGGGCCGATCCAAACAAAATGGCATGTCCTTTCTCCAGAGATCCATTCAAACCGAACTATGTGGACGAGAGCAGCGAGGAAGGTAACGATCGACAGAGGATCGGCAAAATTGGAAAAGACAACGGATCCAGATCTAGACAATCTTCGTTCGATGTTCCCACGACGGCTATGCGAGAGGAGGCTAACAATGGAAAGAAAACGAAGACTATCAACCTCCTGCACCTGAGGAGCGCTGTCCTCATACTGACCAATCCAACGGTATTTATTTAGCTTTCATTATTTTTCTTTACAGTCGACGATCGAAATGTCGGAACTACTTGGTTCATAAATGAGAATTGCAAATGTACATTTAATATATTAACATAAAGTCTATGGTTCATGGCTGAGGATGTTTTAAAAGAATCGTTCAATAGCAACAGCAATTTTAATCATAAACCAGCAACTCACCCTCAATAAAGTCCAATAATTTCCTTCGAGGTTATTGTGTAGAAGAAGATTTCTAAGCTTCCATTTGGTGCAGCACAATTATTGAAAAGCTTATTAATAGGCTACCGGTAGCTAAAGTGTTAAATGTACATTTCGCATGGTCGAAAAATCAATTTTCCACGTTGTGGATCTTATAATTTCATCACACAACGTAGTTAATCTCGGGGCTTTGGGTTCGGATAAAGTTTGAGAGTTATTTGCTGTGGTTAGGCTTGTTAAATAGGTCGGCGCTTGTTTCGATCGTATCTAGCTTTGCAACGTCTTAATAGCCCAAGTGAATTCTTCATAATTTATGTCTTTACGAACAAGTGGCTGTGAAACTGTTTTAACTTTTAGAACTCGAGTGGAGATTCTGAGGCACCGCGAAATATTGCTATATCAATAGTGATATGAAATTGATATAATGCCTCATACAATACTTAAATGTTTGATAATTGATTAGAAACCGACATATTTAATAATGTAAACAATATTTTGAATAATGGTACAGCAATTTTTACAATGTAACAGTATCTTTGTGAATCTGGAAACTGTGAATTCATGGAATTCGAGAATAGAAGATATGAAAACGGAATTAAAAATTGCAATTTACAAACAGTAGATATCCATGGTAGAAAAAAGACAACTTCTTGGAACATGAAATTTATTAGTTCTAGAAAATTGTGCAGAATGTAATAGAACTTACTACTCAAATTGATTTTAAGAGAACTCGCAAAATCGCGTTTCTCAAACATCCAGTATAAAAATGTTCCTGTTCCCGTTTCTTACGCTCTTCACCGTCAAGGTATCGCTAATTAACATCTCTAGCGAAGGGTAAAAAGTACCCAAAGATTCGTTCAACGAAAACGTTAGAGATGACTGTGCATCTATAGTGGAGTCAGTGCAGCGCCTACACGTTGCAAGGAGGCTGAAGCGCGCAAAAATCTTGCGATTAATTTGTCAGCCGCGGGAACAAGAACCCGGGCAAACTTTGAACAGACTGGAACGCGAAGTTTGTTCTACCGAGTGGGGAACCGAGACTTTGTGCGTCTTCCTCGAAATCCCCCTTCTCCCCGTTCTCTCTCCAAGTTCGTCCTCGACTCGATGAATTTTTCAGAAAACTCTCCGATTCAATTTTCCCGCGGGGAAGACGTTTCTTTATCTTCTCGATTGCTAGCTGCGAGAGCCAGAAGCGCCGTGCAAATGACCAAGCCTCGCTCCCCTCCCCGATTCGACCGTCCATCTGTGATCCTCTTAGACTTAGACGGTCCTTGAGAATCAGAATCATGAGATATCGTGTGTCATCCCTCATGATAGAACCCCCGGCCAGTCGCGCTCCTCCTTTATCCTCCGTATCGATCAATGTCTTATTAAACAAAATAGAAAGCTTTTCTTTCGGAAAGTGCGATCCCAGAGAAATTCTGTCGTTTTTCACGGCCACTCCTGCGAATACATTCCGGACTGAAATCAATACCAACGGAATAAATTTGTAGTACGACATCCACAGCAAAGATGTTCTTCTCTTAAACAATTTCGCTACATTTCTTTAATCCTTCAGCAGACTTTCTAAATGTTCTTCGACTTTGTTGTTCCTCGTGGTTGTGGATGTGGAACAATGATAAGAAGGACTAAGGGTGAGCTTTCTACCCTTGCGACACTTTTCCAGCCGGTTATCACCACCTTGTTATGGTTGGATAAATTCTAATAGAATTCTGTATTTTGTTATACTGTCTCTCCCCGCTGGTATTATGAAAAACTGAAGGGCTTTGATTAAAGGCGCTCTTAATTGCTCTGCTGATTAAAAAGAGCGAAGCGAATACAAAGTGGCCTCATTACGCATCGACGAATTACAATGTTCCCTATTTTTCGCAGTGTGCACGATAAGGTTGGTGCACCTTTCCTTGATTACTGCGTAATTTTGTGCAAATTAACCCAAGAACTGAAAATCGTCAATATTTTCGATTTTTGATTACAATATAGGCTTTCAACGCTACATATATCGAAGCAAGAGATTTGTAACTGAACAAATGTCATATTGGAAATATATTGAGCGAATAAAATTCAAAGAAAATCCACGGTAAATTCCCACAATAATTATTTGTAATTGGACTGATTGAACGCCGTGCTTCAGGATAAAAGATTCGAACATTGTGTTGAACGAAAAATCGGTTACAGAATGAATGAACAGAATTTTCATGTATTTACAGTGCCACGAATATTTGAAAGATTAAAAATATGAGTACTGGTCCAACTCATTTCCAGTAAATACAATTTTATTCAACCACCAATCCAGAGATGTAGAATCGCGCTATAGTGGTCGTGATAGATAATTTTGAAACGCCCTGTACATCGGATCGGCCTACGGTCCGAATATTAGTTCCTGAACGTTTATAATATCGATTTCTGCTATTGGTTCCGGAACCGTGATAATATCGGTTCTGGTACCGGTTCCAGAACAGTAATATCGATTCCAATATTGGCTTTAATAGCGATTCCGGACATTATTGCTCTCTGCGAATAGCCACCAAGGTATTTTAAGTTTACAGTGCCAACTTCACATCTCCTATCGCTCTCCTCTTTCTCTGCTGTACTTTCCCCGATTGAAAATATTTTCCCTGATCACCTTTTGCCCCTACAGGATCTTCATCTTTTGAATCCAAACAATCCTTGTTCAGATTGTTCTTCTAAACAATCGTTATATTTCCTTTGATAATGTATATTATTAAATTGCCCTCTCTAAGTTCCGTACAATTCGTACAAATTTAAACAATCAAATTACTGGCCAGCTTCGCTTCCCTACATATATGTATGTATGTGTGGTACACGGATGTAATACATGCATACGCGTTAGCATACTCTGCAATGTTGCTTCCGGAAACTGGAGTCGGCCCGGGACTCGAGCTGGCATTGTTACATAATGAAATCTATTTTAGTAAAATTGTGGTTTGACGCTAAATTTACCTGACATTAAAAGGGTCTGGTATAATATAAAAAATATACTTGAATAAACAAGTCTATCAAATAGATTCCCATGAAATCATCTTTATAATTTGAACAATTGTGAAAATAAAAGATCTGAAAGCTGATTGCTTCCCAAGGAGCATAACTGAACCAATAACCACAAGTTTTGTATAAATCATTATTTATTGCTAGGAATATAGAAGAATAACAAAAGATCAACATTATAATTATTTTTATCATAGATAGAAGTAACTTAAGAAATTTTTTTCAATAATTAATGTCTCCTCGTTTAGCAATGACAAAAAAATAGATTGACTCGGTTTTGCGCCGATCCGTACAAGTAATGTTTACGTGGAATGTTCTAGTAGTATGTTTACATCTAGCACTTTGGTATGTTTACAAAATATTAGCCTACGTCTTAACACTCTGTTCTTCGCAATCAGTCGAACGGAAAAGCATGCAAGTGAAGTAAGAATAAATATGAAGTCAATTGCTCCAAATTGTTTAAAAAAAGTTATTTCTCTTTTGAATGGCGGCTTGTCAACGCATAAGACGGCGAAAACTTGCAGTTAGTCAATCGACAATGCAGAGAATAAGAAAAAAATACTGTAAAAGTATATTATTAAATGTTGGAGGAAGACCAAAAAAATTATCACCGCAGGATGAACGAAGGATTACACGGTTTGTCACATCTGTGTGTATGGTGAAGCTTCAAGTGCCATTATGGCTGCAAAATTATTAAAAGAAGATGCGAATATACAAATAAGCCAGTGGACAGCACAAAGAACCCTCAAAGGAGCTGAGTTTAGAAGCATTAAGAAAAAATAGAAGCCAATGTTATCGAAAAAAATATTACACGTCATTTGGAATTTGCTACAAAATATCAAAACTGGACAACTACTGACTGGGAACGGGTTATTTGGTCAGACGAGATCAAAATTAACAGAATTTTTGATTCGTAAAAAAGAAAGGCTTAAACCATCACATGCGAAACAAACGTTAAAGCATGGAGGCGGATCTCTAATGTTCTGGAGGTGCCTAACAGCATTTGGTGTTGGATCACTGCACCGAATTAATGGCATCATGAATCAGTACATGTACAAGGATATTTTACAAGATCATCTCATAGATGCTGTTGAAAATATGCCTTTCGAAGAAAAAAATGTAATTTTCATGTATGACCGAGATCCTAAGCACACTGCTAAAAGTGTAAAAATTGGCTCAGTACTAAAAAATTTTCTCTTCTGGATTGGCCTGCACAGCCCCGACCTTAACCCCATAGAGAATCTATGGGGTTTACTAAAAAGACGAGACTTTGGGATTCATATGATTCCCAACCAACTCCAATCACAGATTTGTATGATAGAATTCAAGAACAGTGGGAACAAATATCTCCGGATTATTGCAAAAAATTAATAGAAAGTATGCCAAAGCGAATTAGTGCAGTTTTATAAGCACAAGTGTTGTGGACGAAATATTAAAAATAAATAATATATTAAATATTGCCAAGTATTGGAGGTGGTGCAAAACCGAGTCAATTTATTTTTTTTGTCATTGCTAAACGAGGAGACATTAATTATTGAAAAAATTTCTTAAGTTACTTCTAGCTATGATAAAAATAATTATAATGTTGATTTTTTGTTATTCTTCTATATTCCTAGCACTAAATAATGATTTATACAAAACTTGTGGTTATTGGTTCAGTTATGCTCCTTACTGTATATTACCAGCGACATGTTAATTATCATCCCACGAACATATCTGTTTCGTATTTATACGAAAATTCATTGTTAAGCTTGCGCAAACGACAAATCAATATGTCAACGGATTAATAAATTATTTAAAATTTTCATCGGGAAACGTGAACATCAATTTGTCCAATCACAATCTGTTCTCGTCCATCATCCTTTTCGGTATTAAAGTGTTTCATTTTGAAAGCCACTTTGCCGAAGCACGAGCAATCATGGTCAAAATTGTCTCTCGAGCCACAAATTTTTCGGAACAAGGCGATGCATCTCTGCCAGTGGCATCATCAGAGATTCCATCCTCTTCATCGGTAAAACCCAGATACAGTGAATATACGGGAACCTTGGGAATGCCATCATCGCCTCATCTTCGCTCGGAGATTACAGTACAATATTCTAGAGGAAACGTCCCTGCTCCGTCGCGTAATATTACGTACTCTTGCAATAAAACTTCGATACGTTATGCTTAAAAGATCTCCGTTGAGGAGGAGCCATTCCGCAAATACGATTATCGCCAGCGGCGTTACGTTCTGATTAGAGAGAAAAGAGAAGAAGTCGTTCGAAAGTTCCGTATTCACGAGATCGCACAATGAAATATCAAAATGTAAACTTTCATGGTATTTAAAACCTTCAAAGAAGTGTTTCTAAATGTCGTTTAACATTCAAAGAAATTTCTTCCGGCAATCCCGACAATTTTTATGTCGCGAGACCGTTGCATATGAAATGTCCGTTTTGATCAAGAAATTCTATTAAAATTTGCAGGTTCTTTATACACAATTTTAAAGTACTAAAATGATCGGATACAGCAATTTGCGAACACATCGAATTCACGGTCGATCATCCAAACAATCCAAAACAATTTCCAAGCCGATCAGGCACCCGAAATTTTCGGGTTCACGCACACTTGTACTTTCTAGAACCCGAATAATTCCGTCCCGACCCGAGTATCGGGTACGACCTCGTTCCGCGAGAGAGATACGAGCAACATTGTGCTCCCCCGCAACAAATTAGAATTCTTCCATGACGAGAATTAGGTCGGAAACGTGCAATAAACGCGTGCCACGGCTTGTTCCTCCATTGTTCCATCTCGTGGAAGCACATTTCCAAAGTTTCGGTACGCGCGGCGCCGATTAATCGCTGGCAAACAATGTTTCCACACTCGCGAAAATAGTTCGGCGAATCTTTTCCCGCCACGGAAACAAAAACTCCCGGCCGCTTTCACGCGGTTCCGTCGGCCCGGGCAAGTGATCGATCGATCCGCCATATCTACGTGCATTTTTAAGAAAAACCGCTCAGGTAATGTCTCAACATTCACGTAAGAAATGTGCATAATATTTGTGAACAATTTCTACGAAATGACTCACAAAACTTCTTTGAGCAGCATATTTTTGACATTTCTCTGATTAAAATGGGCCGAAACGTGACATGTAATTCAGAGCGCATTTGCTTGTTCAATTCACGATTCAGCGGAACCTCGATTATCTGAATCGAAGTCTCCATTATCTGATTACGTGTTTGACGTGCAAACAGTTCAATTTAATGCGATCAAGCAGCGCGATTCAATGGACGGTAAGTCCATTCAGTAAAGATTTAATACATCATTCGAATACTCATGTTTAGACAATGGATCTCAGTACAGAATAAAAATGTCTTTCTCTGACGTTCTTAAATGGCTTTTTACACAAAAAACGTACATCTCGATGGGTCACAGCTATGTCGGCTGAAAAAAGATATTAGAATCATGTAGAACTCGTTCCATCGTTATTGTATATTTTTCTTTGTCGAAAATATCGGATAGCAATCCGAAACTTTTTCTTTGAGCTGCAAAATTGTGCCGTGTAGCCACCGGACGCTTTTTCGACGGGTTTTTGAAAACCCCGTTCCGCTCCGGATTTATTTCTGTTATTCTTTTTCGCGCAAAACGTTTCGAATAAATCAGTCTAGGAAAAACAATGCGGACAAATGAAATGCAGGGAAACGTTCCAGAGCGACGCGTGCACGTATTCACGTTGGTAGAAATTAATTTGGATGTATGTAGAATGTAGAAAAATTATTACGGTATGTTATTCCTGCTTATTGCGACGAGTTTGTTAATATGAACTATTTCGCCGAGAAAGGAAGAAGAACCTTGTACACTTTCTAACGCGATCACGTTCGTCCCAAACGTTTTTACACTATCTTTTTCATCCGGTGTGTATAGACTGTGGAATCGCCTTGAATTACTGCCAGGAAACTTCCACCGGGGGATGAAATATTTCCGTTTGAAAAAGTAAAAGTGACCTCCGCGTCTTTCTGCAAGAGACCCGGCGAAGATTCAGATTCTCGTTTGCTTGGAACTGTTCTTCGCGAGCGGGAAACGCAATTCCCAACAAGAGCCTGCTGAAATTCCTTGTCACAAGATTCTACAGTGAAGTCTATTTTGTTGAAATTTCAAAGTAAATACATTTTCGAGAATGAGCTATTTGATAGTCACCAGAAAATAAAATTTTCAGCGGTCCAGGAAACTGAAAATCCCTTTCCCACGCTGCCTCTGAATGAGAAATGATAATCCGGCGGAAACGGTGCATTCATCGTAATCATTATTCTTTCCCCCGATTTCAAATTAAAATTTGCCCGAATCTGATCGAAGAGTACAAAGGAAAAATTTCCCGACTTCGATAAACAGGAATTGAATTCTGAGTCTGCCAATTATATTCGAGAAATTTTTCCAAGCTTCCCTGCGATCAAAGCCAACAAATCTGTCGGCCGTAACCGCGGAAAACTGGAGCGCGGCGTGCTTTTCCACGGTTGGTGTTTATTCTACTGAAATGTCGAGTGTGCGCGGCTACGGTGCACCATGATGCATCTCGTATCAGACTGACGCACGAATCGCTGTACGGGTCTCGAAAAGTTAATACAGCATCCCGCGGAAACCAGTGTTAATGAAAGCTCGGCCCGCTTAGTTCCGTTTTAATGGAATTGAAACTTGAAGAATGGGTCGCGACAGTTTGAAAGCCGACTTCTAATTTCCGGGCGCAGACGTTTCGCGCACAGATAATCGGAGAAACGGTTTGCAATAAATCCCGACACCGGACGCAGCGATTGGCGAATTATTTCGCGATGCGCAGTGGTTTCACTCGCGGAAATAGTCGCACAGAACATTCTAGTATAATAACTCACCTGTTCTGCTCTACAGTGTGAATAAACACGAGTACTTTAGCCCTTATCCGTCTCTTGTGTAAAGACACAATTTTCTCGAAATAAGAATTTTTTATTTAAGCACGTTAAACCCTTCTGGGTTTATTTCGCTTGTTTCTTAACCCTCGTCCGTTCCTCGTGTAAATTTGACACAATTTTCCTGAAGTAAGTTTGTTTTTTATTTAAGTACTTTCAACCATTTTGGGTTTATTTCGCTTTACAAGAATAACTACAAGTGAATACAATAACAGTGTCTGTTAACACTAAATATGCAAGATTACAATCTTTGAAAATAGAATAAATGCAAAGACAAGCTTCAACATTTGCTTTCGCTACGAGTGTGTCTACATTTAGAGGTGGTCGAAGGCCCAGACTAAGTAGGGCATTAATTAGCTTGCGTCTTTGTGAATTATACAATAAGCATTGCCATATTATGTGATCACGGGTTTCGCAGCCCTGATTGCATTTACACTGGCCATCGTTGATAATACCTACCCGCGCTAGAGAAGCAGCTAGGTTATAGTGATCAGCACGCATTCTGTTCGCTGTAACAATTAAGCTTCTCCTAAGATTTAAATCGGCTAATCAAGATACAAAACTCTAATTGAAATACATAACTAGACAGCGGATTTTATGCATTTATAAATACTGTTATATTATTTTCAAATTTCATCTACTCAATGTTACTGTAAATGCATAAAGATCCGCGATGAGGGTTACATAATACAATTTCAAAAGAGTCCGACAACATCCATGAAGAAAGATCAATCGTTTGAATTTTGTCATCGTTTTTGTAAATGTCGAATATTCGAAATTGTTTGCCTAGCGGGGAAATTTTCAAGCGAGGTGAAACGAGGGCTGGAAAAGTAAACGCGGCAATTGACTAATGGACGATCATGCAGAAGATCGCTCGGCAATTATGGATACATCGATTCTGTAAAAGATGGCCGGGATTAAGACAAAAGAATCAATTAACTTTATTTTAATGTACGTCTTTTTCCGGCGACGGACCTGACGAGACTCGTCGCTGTTCGCTTCGTCCGTTGTTTCTTTACATTTATTTGTCGTTGGTGACGGCTGTTGACGGCTGTTTGCCGTTGGTAACGAACAACTCGTATTCGATATCAAAAATATACCAGGTGGCCATAACAGCTTACAATTCGTATCAATTTTCCTTTGGGCCGCGGTTGTTCCGTTCGTAGGCGGCCTGTACGGAAAACGCGCGGTGACGTCTGCTCAAAGCTGTATCATCCGTTCGATTAAACAACGCAGCGTCGAGCCACTTCGATTCAAGAGGAAATGAAAGGCTATCTACAACGAAAGCCAAGGATTCTTGCCGCCTTCGTCAATATCGCCGCGAGATGCTATTGATGTTTATGCCAATGAAATGTCGGCGATTCAACAGGTTACGCTCGAGAACAAGTATTAAACATTACATCGTTTTTGTTTCCTGATTTTCTAGCCGATCAAACAGGAATGATTATTTTACTGATGTCTGTTGGTGTGCTACAATTTTATTAATTAATCCGTAATTATTTGGCGCTGTTACCATTTCAAAATTCGAAACTGAAACAATTTATTCAACGATTCAGTGAACGTGAAAGTTCTACGAAACTGACGTAGCTGATTTAATGAGAATGAAATTAGAAAATCACCAATGTGATCATAGTCCAATATTACACACTCGATATATGAATTAATTAACTTTCAAATCTGTACTAAAAACTACCTCGCCCATATTTTTTTAATGAAATAGAAACCCTCCTGCGAGTTTTGCTACCATCTGCGAACGTTTAACGACCGGTCCCTCAATCCCTGTACTTTCTCTCTTTATTGCTTTACACCTCCTCTTCATTTTCCAGTGCTTCCCCTCTTTCATTTTCTTTGTCAGCCGTATCTTTTTATTACATCGCCGTTCTCTTCTGATTTTTTTCCGAGGACCAGAACTTCTGTAAAAAGGGTCCACATTATTAAAATAATATATTCTTAAAATAGCGTTACTATTGTACTTTCAAGGAAAGTAAATGAAATTACATTAGTAGTGAACGTACTGATAATAAAAATTACGAAATGGAATTTTTCCACCGACAGTGGAGACTTGTTCGACGATTTGCAACCTAATATTTCGAATTCCGAAATCAAGACATATCTTTCAACCTAGAAGATTTTAATTATTCTTATTCTTTTTCGCACTAATCACATGAAATTTGAGAATATAGAAGAGAATGAGAATATAGAAGAATTTAATCAATAAAAACTGTTACAAATAATGACTTTCCAGTTACAAACAAATTTTGACATTCCTCATACGACATTTGAATGTCTAGCAATTTCCAGAATACAGAAGAATTTAGTTATTTAAATACTGTTAGAAATAATGATACGGCAATTTTGACTGGGGCCTCACGATCACCATTCGAGTGCAAGGGGTTAAGCCCAGATGTATCGTTTCGAAGTTTCAGCTTCCAAACCGCGATTGTTCTTGCGCCAGCCAGCCGAATTACGCGAACAGTAAGCCATAGGATGAAATAAGCGCCAAGAACGATGTTTTAACGATAATAGTTCCAGGTTTCCCCGCCGACCATGTCAGATAGAACTCTGAAATCAACTGGCGAACAATGAATATTAATAATTCCCAACGCGAACAGTTGATATACTTGAAACGTGGGCGGTCGCTCGAAATGTAAATCGCACGCTCGTAGGAAGTTCACGGTATCAAATTCGAATTAAGTGGTTGTAGCCGAAACGTATCGGGCAATATGCGCAATTTTAGCGAGCGGGCCCCATCTAATTTGAAATTCATATTACGCGTTCCGCCGGTATTAGTACGTGGCCACGTGGAAGAGCAGGGTTTCCGGAATACGTAGAAATTCCGAGTTGGACGAATGACTGTACGTTGAACGCGTGTCCGCGATTTTTATCGGGGACGATCTATTAGGGAGGATATATATTGTATGCGTACATACTCTTCAATAACTATACATTAACAAAACCAAAATAGAATTTCATCTCGGTTCAAAGGAGATTAATAACATACATATTATTATTAGACTCTGTCCAAAATCTTCATCACGAATCTGACACGATATTGTAGGGCAAGAGGTTAATTTGTTCAATATGTTGAAAAGAATATAACAGTATCTTAAAATTCTTCTAATGCTTTTACTGTTTTAAATTACACCTACTCATTTTTGTCATAAATACATAAAATCTGCTGTCTATTGATTAGACACCGACACATTTAATAACGTAAACAATATTTTGAATTGAGATCTTGAATTTAGTCGCAGTTACACAATGATCCGATTTGCAATGATTGAATGTTACAATAAATTCTCGTGACATATTCGCGAAAAATTATCCGTCCCATTACAGTGTATTCTGCTTACACTCGTACGTCTGTAGAACCGTATGCGTTATTATTGGTTTTTTGAGAATCCCGATACGACCAAAACAATTTCCGAGCCGATATGAGGATCGAAATTTTCGAGTTCTCGCGCACCACTATTTGTCACACACCAAACCCGGGGGCGCGACGGATTGATGCAAAACTAATGGGTGTTCCATGACGGAAAAAAGATGCGGCTCGTTGAAACGACAATACACTTTTTGCTCCTTCCGGCGATTTCGTTCGGGGCTGAGCGACGTCCTCGTTAAAAGCCCCACCTCGTTCACCGCGGATCTTCCAAGGTGCCCGCCCATTAATTGTCGATCAATCGTGTACGACCATTAGCGAGAATTACAGTCTTCGGAATTTCGTGCGGGGATCGTTCACGGCTCAGTGGGAATTTCGGGGGCGTTTTTCTGAGGCGTTTCCTTCGCGTTCGTCTATCAAACTTGAAATATAAATTATCGTTCATTTCTTTTTTTCATACGGCGACAGCAAAGTCGGCGACCAGAAGAAAAGCGGGAAATCGCATTTTCATTCATTCATTCTGTTTTACCTAACCTTTATTTCTGTAAATGTAAGGAAGAACGAAGAAAAACTTTAAAGTTTTGGTTAGTAATTCTTTGACATAGGTTAAATTGCATTATTTTCTGAGACTTTCGAATTTGTTTTCATGACTTCTTTCTGGTAAATACGTAAATCCTATATTCTGAAGCTCAATTAATGCATGAACTCAAATTTTTTAAAATTATGACATGCACCGTTTTTCCTTACAACCACAGATTTTACACACACGCGCCGACCGTTCATTTCCGGTAAATACTTCGCCCATAAACAAGCATTTACCACGACCATTTTGGCCCGTCTACGAAATAAGCTGTCATCCATCCTCCCTGATCCTTCGTCTAACACATATTTCTTAGGTACGAACATTTTAGATGACATCGGTGTAAAAAAGGTAAAAATAGCAATTGAAAAATAAATTTGAGTTTTTAGTTGCTAAAGGGTGTCCACTTAATTGTCCTCCAAGTTGATTTGTTTGGCATAATAAAATTACAACAAATTAAGAATATTAGAACCCGTCATTTTGATGTAAGAGTGTTAAAACTAAATTCCGCAATTAAGAGATTAATAAAAACAAAAGTTGATTTATTGGATCGAACCAGGGTATAGTATTTCGATCTCCGATAAGATGTACAGGTGGCAGATTGATAGCAGATCGAAAGCTGTCGGATGGTCCACTGATCGGAGAGGGAGATCCTCGGACGAGAAAGTCGCGAGAGTTTTATAATACCTACATTTATTTCTTTTGTCGAAATCCTCGAGGCCGAGAGTGGTCTTATCGAGCATTTCTAAAGAGGAGCGTGGAGTAGGTTGCTTCGGCCGAAAAGGGTCGAGTGCAATTAACCTAGGAAGTGGCGCGGGGTCGCGGGATATTATTTTTGCAGCTCTCCGGTTCCACTTTTAATTTCGTCGCGGCCGGGCACGTCGTCGTCGTCGCTCCCCTTTTCTCTTTCTCTCCCTCTCTCCTTATCCTCCTCCTCCCCCGACTTTGCCCGTTTAATTTGTCGGATTTACAGAGCGTTAATTCAATCAGCCCTTATTCGCGGGGAAGTTACGACAATCTTCTCGGTCGCGGAACAGTGAGTCATTGTTCCCAGGCATTTTCGTCGCTAATTCTCCGCGAACCGTCGCGAAACTTCGATTCCAAACGATGAGGAATGACGTACCTGGTTGAATTGCTCGCTTCCTTTGGTTTTTCATTGTATGTACCACGTTCACCGTGAAACTTCGATCTACCCCGGGTAGACCTCCTCGGTTTATTGCGCGCACTTTCGACTGCGAAATGGTACAGTTCCAGGCGAAATTAAACGTCTCCTCCGCAATTCACCCCCGCTGAAATGCCCGTTGATAAAGTATATCTGCACCGTCGTACATTTTTAGGAGTAATCAAAACGCCATTGTAAAGGTAATCAAATATCACAAGATATAGAAGGCTTTTCACGCGGACGCTATCAACTGGTGCTTTTATTTCCACCAGCTACTACGGCTGAGGATCTTTCAGTATCAATAACAAACAACGCTACCTAGGATCCAACAAAATATACTTCGCGTACCTCTTTATCCAACACGATTTGGATTCGTGATTTTATCGGAGGTATGATTCGCGAGAGGATGATTGTGATCTGCAAAAGAGTAACTTTTGTTTGACATAGGTGAATATGTGCTTGTTTCATAATTATGGGCAACATATAATGATTGAAAGTTCTTGTTTCGAGATATCTAAAGGAGAAAAAAATCAATCCAACGGTTCATTTAACAATATCGTAAAAATTACATTAAATTTATCTTTTTTTAAACTTTGACTTACAGACCACTTTCATAATTATAGGCACATTTGATCTGTAAAAGAGTGAATTTGCCTGTTGTTCGAAAATGGTCTATACAACTGACAGAGAGCGTGAACATCGACCGATGAAATATAAAAATAGTGCGATTATTGTAGACGTTTCGAACCTATTGGAGTGAGGGTACGTGTTCAGCCACGTGTGCAACCATTTAGCGAAATATTACGTGTACAATGGATCCTCTTGTCGCAGCAAGTGGTACGAGATGGAAATACTCGGATATCGGCGATCCCACGCGTTTGATGGCATTTATTGGCCGGTTCGCGAGAATAGAGTCGGTTAAAAATTAACGGGACACGCGGCCCGAGGGCTATGCTCTGGACACGCACAGTGAAAAAGTTAATGGTCGGATTGAAAAGTGCAGCAGAGAAATTGACTTGTCAATATCACGGCCCGATAGCGCTTTACGGGGCGCGATGAATTTTTTAACGGGATGTTTCCTCCGCGCTGAGTCGAGGGACAGTTTCATAAATGGGAATTAAGTGGATCGTGCCGTGCATGATAAATTGAATAATGTATAAACACGCACTGAAGATGACATATTACAAAAGAGATTTAATGGAATGCCTGTCCTGCGAGAGATTAATGGAGACGTTAATGGATTCAATGCTAACCAAAGATTTTTGAAAACAGCGCCGTCATTATACGCGCGGTCAGCGTGCAGCTGCTTCAATTACAAAACATAATTACTAGACTGCGGATCTTTATGCAAAATAAAAACTTTCAATCTGAATCACGACCGGCTGGAGTGAAATAAATATTTAATTTCTTTCTGAATATGTTTAATTTATGTTCTTCAAATTTTTTTACTGTCAAAAATTAGATCTACCCATTTTTATCATAAATACATAAAATCCGCAGTCTAATAATTACCGTGAAAAACGGCCACTCGTCAGCCTCATATGAAAACTGCCTAAGTCCATTTTTTATGAAAATTGGGTTTTCAGCTTCGCCTTGTTATGTACTTCAATTTCTACGGTTTGAGGGTAATATTTCAGCGATTTAAATTTGAAATTTTGAAATCTCCGTGTTTAGCAAAATGGTTTCGCTTTAAATCGTTTTTTTCGCCTCCGATAAAATTTACTTTTCTGGACATAGGCAATTTTCATATGAGGCCGACGCACTGAAACATCGGACGGAATATTCGCAGAAGTGTCGATTGAATCGCAACTAACCAAAAGTTCTTAATATCTAATTGTCTGTTGTCCACAGTAATTCTGCGACCGACCTCTGTCCGGCATAATCGATTCAATTTGTAATGCATAGTGTGGTTCATGAGGCTATCGTTCTAGTGAAATAATGGAGGATGCGATCAAAAGTGATCAGACTCCGTAAGCTTGGCAATTTGCAGGGAACCTCTAAATCTCACACGAGCTTCGAGGGTATGGAACAGAGGGTTTGATGAAGAAGTTCACCTAGCCATACTCGCCACCATCCTCTCGGTATGTGCCCACGAACCACAAGTTTTCTCCTCGCATTATAGCGGGCCGAACCCACCAGTGAAGTTATCGAATGTTCTGAAACGGCCTGTAGAGAGAATTCATTGAGAGCTCGATATAGAGGAAAGGAAGAAGAAGAGGAAGAGATGGAGTCCATATTTTCATATGAAACCATGGCCTCGTTAGCACCAGACGGCGTCGTAAACCGGCACCCTCGTAAGACGCAATGGTCGTCAATCCCAGGAGCCAACGACTTCGTCCACCCTCAGGAACAATTAGGGGTTTCGACCGATGGACTTACACCCGATATAGCCACCATCAATCTTCCGTGAGTCCAGGCCAGCATCGGGAATCGATATTTTCGAAGAATGCAGGAGGAACTCGTGTCTGCCAGCTAGAATTTGGTCTAGGTGATGCGACCTTTCACGATGGATTCCGAATAGACTGGCTTCGTCCTCGGTTCGAGTTCTCGACCGAATGTTTAACACAATGGCACTCCACGTTTCGAATAGCCTCCGTTAAATCCCCGTTCGTATAATAATTCCCTTAAAAATTCATTTTTCCTGTTATTCGAGTATTTCCATTGGAATTTCCAAAATCTAAAACTTCGGATCTGCAGTTTCTCACAATTTGTGTAGTACGTGATTCAAGTCTTTTGCAATAACTGGACTGTGTGCGGATCTTTATGCAGAATAACAATGTTTTGCATTCATTGTGGGAAGCAGGAATAACATAAAAATTGATTTCATTTCTTAACGACTTTGTTACATTAAAAGTAACATTACAACATTCTTGAATTTTTCGAATCTTTTACTGTGTTTGTTTACGGTGTTGTGTAACCAACCAATTTCTTCGTAAATACATAATGATCCGCAGTCTAGTAATAACTAATGGAAGTGTCGAACAATCTGACCACATGTGGGGAGGAGATATAATGGATCGGCGAGGTAAGATGGGGTATCATAAGAAAACGATAATCGAGAAATGCTAGACATATGTCGAACGCAGAAAAAGGAAACCATTGTATTGTAACAGTTAGGGTGTTCGTAAAAATGAGTTGGGGAGCACGCGTTTTTCGTTTAGAGGTGTGAAATCGTACACGTGCTGCCTCGATCTTGTCTTCTGTGCCAAAAGTAATTACAATAAATATACAGGGTGAATCACCTAATGTTTGCACCTCAAATATCTTTGTTGCATTTAATAATTCGAAGCCGGCGACTGCAAACGAAAGACGTATTTAAATATACGTGACATAGTATATGTGTACCCGTGTACTTAAAATGGCACGTACCGAAGTACGTGTACGTGCAATACAGGGATCTCTAATAGGTAGCACAGCGATTTGGCACGAAGAAACGTTGATAAGATAGGATCGACGGTAACCCCGGCTTGTGAATACCAGTCTCGAATCTTGAGCAACGTGGTTCTTTTATGCTTATCAAACAGATCGTAAAACTGAATTTATCGAGGTCCGAATAACAGATCTTCATCCGGGCGCCGCGCCGCACGCCCTGGCCTCAGCCCTCCGTTACGCCGTCGGTGTGCCTCGTTAATGACTGGATCTCATGCCGCCGCTCTATTTATCCGTTAGCCGTGTATTAATTGAACGGGAGTCGTTTCTCTTCTAATCCGGCTGGTAACTCGCGCGAAGCTGCTTTAAATCGCCGACGACAGCGAGGAAACGAATTGCGGGCAGAATTTTCAATGGAACGTGGCCCTTGTTCTCCATGCTCGGATGCCGTGCATTAGTTCCCGTGGCTTCGCAATTATCTCCACATTTTTGCTGCTCCTCGTTATTAAAAAAGAACATTCTCCGTAATTACTTTCTCCGAGTCGCACTAACTCTTCGGCGCGGCGACGACGCACAACGAGCCAGGATATTTCTGTTACTTTCGCATTATTAGTTGCAAACGAAACTTGCGTTGCTAAATGAAATATTCTCATCGTATCTAATTTTGTTGACGGCCTAATCGGTGGTGATCACGTTAATCATGCCTGCAAATTAAATAAGATGGTGCATCCCCCTGAGCAACTCCTTGTAATCCGGAAACCTTCTCTAGCAACTCCATGAACTCTTGAAGGGACCTCCCCAAGGTATTCTTAAACTCTTTATTTCTTAAAACTCTTTGTTAGAGCTGTCCAAGAGATCCTTGAAAACTCTTGCAAACACCTCCCTAATCGCCTAACGAGATTTATGGTTGGACCTTCTCCGAGAATCCCTCGAGGGCCTAGAATGAATTTTTCTAAGAGTCCCTAGAGACTCTCGGTTACATTTTCCTCGGACAATCCCAAGGATTCTTGAAAAGTCCTAGTCAAAAGATATTCCGAGGTTCTCCTCAGATCTTTTCTAATTATTCACCAGATATTCTTGGTTGGGACTCCCTACGGGATCCTTGAAGCGTCTTGAAAGAACTCTTAAGGCTTCAGAAATCCTTGCCATTAGTTGGATCTGTTGAAGGATCGTGCTCAAGGATTCCTACAAGCTTTTCAAAAGAACGCTCCAAAGATGGCGGCTATACTCAAAAGATCTTTCTACTAGCTCATTAGAGATTTTTAGTTGGATTTTCTCTTGGAATTCCTGAAGAATCACGAAAGAACATCTCCTGAGACTCTGGGAGCATTTAATTGGACCTGCTTAAGGATTCCTGCAAGCTTTTGAGAGGAACTCTCCGAAGACCCGTGAAATTACTTAAAGCAGTTGATTAGAAATTTTTGGTTGAATTTTCTCCTGGGATCTCTGAACAGCCTCAAAAGGACTTCTCAAAACTCCAGCTGAACCTGCTCAAAGGTTCCTGCAAAATTTTGAAGCTACTTGAAGCATCTTTTTTTTCGTCCATCGGAGGCTTTTGTTTGAACTTCCAAGAGGGTTCCGAAAGAATCCTAATACCTCGTAGGTGAATTTCCTTATGGGAGTGTAGGACTTTGCCAAGACCCCCCGGAGACTCTTAAAAGAACTTCTACCGTGGACTGTTTGGTGTCTTTAGAGGGACCATACGTAACGAAGCTCTGGCAAAATCCTCCCCAAGAGAGCTTAGAGGAGAATCGCTGAGGTTGACTAGATACCCAAAACTAACAGTTAACTTTCCTTTTTCAGAAGTTATAACAATTAGTTTAATACGTGTTGTGAAACGAAATCTTTTCAAAAATTGCAATTGATCGGGATTGTATAGAAAATACTAAAACTTACATTTTACAACTTTTTTACGTAGGCCTGTATTGAAAATTTAAAAAATACGGATTACCATTTTTGTTCGCTATTTTCAACATTTTTTATGCGGTGCAAATTTCATTTGAATTAAAAGGTCGTAAAAGGTCATATCACTCAATATTTTTGCTAATAAAAAGTAGAAATTCTTAAGTTAAAATCTTTAAGTTGCCTGAAAATGGTGAAAAATTGGCTTTCACATTTTCCCTTGAGAAAACTTTTTAACATTGAATCCGAAACCAAATTGCAAACGATTTGAAGAGAACAAAAAGAGTACGCCATAGCCCGAAAAAATATCCAACGTTAGCGCATAAAAACATCCAAACTTTCTTTTTTTAGTATTCACAGTCGGATAACTCTATAAAGCTGAACAATGAATCGCGCACGGTGGTGCAACATGCAATTTTCAGAACGATTGCCGGACTGCAGTCAGCAATTTCATGAAATATGCAGCCTTTATTGCGGAAAAAAGAGAAGAATGTTACAAAGCGCGATGCGAAGGAAATGAAGAATTGACGGCGCGTAACAACAGTGCGAATACATCAAGATTTCGTTAAATCTACGTTATATACTACGGAAATCAGAGATACGCGTACAGAAAAACTGGCTTGTGTTTCTACGACGAGCGGGACGCAATCGGTGAACGGGATAAACATTGAAATGTAAACATTGCATGGTATTCGGGAATTTCTGGGAACAGGATTTAGCCTCTGCGCAAAAAAATAGAGGTGTGAAGTAGAAACGCGTATAGCTTAAACAATTCTGTGTGATGTTGGTGGAAACTCGATTACGTGTGGGAGCACGTGTTCTATAACCACCGGTATGCATACTTTATGGTTTAAGCTTTCGCGCAACTGGTGAATAATCACCAATGACTATGCCGGTGTCGTCAAATGAATATTCTGCTCCAATGCTATAATATGCGCGTCGATACCGTTTAAGTGAAACAAGAATCGTTCCTGAAAATTGACGCTAGATCTGTAAGCATTTAACGCTTTGCATTCGGAGCTATTCTAATTTCAATTTTATATGATTTTATTAATTTGATCGATATAAAACTGATACAATACCTCGTACAACATTTTCATTAATTTATTAAAATATTAAATGCGTTTAGTAATTTATTGGATACAAATTTAATAATGCAACAAATATTTTGAATGATCGTATAAGAAAAGTGAAGTTCAGACTTTTCTTATTTTATTGTTTTGAAATTCACCTACATAAAAATAAAAGAACAATTCGAGTGATAAAGTTGCTTGAAGATTTTTAGAAAATTAAAGAATATGAAGTGTTTTCTGTTTATGCAAACATGTTCTTCCTCAGCGATAACAGTCAGAAACAATGTTATTTGATTTCGGATCGAACAGAATATTCGACATACGGAATCAAGAGAATACATGTGTAGTATAGTATGTAGGCTGTGATGCATAGTTAGGGTTGGTTGTAAGAACAACATTTACATTGCAACCTACGCCCGGATTACTTCGCAAACATACACGATTGCAAAGCATAGTATTCTCTTACACGCAAGTGCTCTCTCCACTTGTCGATAATTTTCATTCATAAATGCGTTGCGAAATAAATCCGTTAGTCCCACTGTAGCATGCCAACTATGTAAATAACAATAATGTAAACATGACGTATCGAGCTCGCACGCAACTACCGATCAAACAAATCATTTTCATTCGGAATAACGTCGCGGATACAAAATGTTCGATTCTTTTCTGTGCGTGTTACAACATATTTTTCGTTAAACTGCGAAGTTACAAACTACCTCCAATTGTTGAAGTATTATCTTGGGATCTGGTGTGTAACTAATTCCGAGAAGCGTGCAAGGGCTAATGCAGTGTTCCATAAACAGGATTATGCGCTCTTGGAGCTGCTACGGAACTGTTGATCGTTCGCCAATCATTTTCATTAATAAAAGCGTCACGAGATCGACACCTACGGCCGGGCCAGGTCGCGTGTGCAGCAAGATAAGAGCAATATTTACTCAGCAATCCGGCAATGGATTAATTCGCAAGCAGAGAGTCGCCGCGACATTAAAGCAGTCGCTGGAATGCAGCAGCTTGTGTTTGCCCTAACCCACAATACCAAATCGATCAGGACGATTCCACAGTCTCGCGGCCAGCCAGCAATAGTCGCCCCAGTATCCGGCTTGAAACGCGTACTGACCCCGGCGATTATTCCGAGACACGGAAGCACTGTAAAAACCGCGTATCGATCGCCAGTATCGCGTGCTTTCCATTCGCACCTCCTCAGACCCTGGTTACAGCGCACAACCACAAGTGCATATATTCTACACGATGTTACAGATGTTACAATAATCTCCTGATGCACCAGACTTTTTCATATTCTCCTTAGCTATCTTCAAATTCAAGTCCTAAAGATGTCGCGAATATGTAAAAAAAAACGATAACTTTTTAATATTGGACTTTTTTGAGAAATTAGAACAATTGGTTTTCTACAATGTGAAAAGAAATTTTTCCAAAAATTTCAATTGGTCGGAATTGTATAGAAAATACTAACAACTGCATTTTACCATTTAACGGTTTTTTTTGAAGAAGAAAGAAAGAAAACAGAAGTCGATGGAAATACATACTTTGATTTTGCATATTTGATGCGACGACAAAAAAATGCTTGAAAGGTTAGAAAGCACTACAAGGCAGGAAATGACGTCCGAAAGTCAGTTTCCCAGTTTTTCAGTCATTTATGGCTTCCGAAAATTTTCAAAAAATGCCAGAATATATCCTCTTCGACAGAAAATAACATTTTATAAAGAATATAACATCGGAATGAATTTCATGTTCCAGGAATCCGCATTGTTATGTACCCGAATTCCGTGAAACATTTCTGAAAATCCGACGTTCCGATAGTGATCATTTTCCGCCGACCATAACAAAATCATTCCGTGTACACAATAGCTACATCCCGAAGTCGGAGGGTGGCAAAATCTAATTTTCACCAGGACGAACGTGAAAGAAAACCGTAATCGGGTTTGTCGAGGGCGAATTTTTACGTCGCGGTGCTCATAATTCTTCGGCCATCGTGGCTCGCCAAGAATCGTAAACAGGACTGCATCTGCGAGGGATACAAGTTTTATTGAGTCCGGGGACGCAGGGCGCATCCCGAACGAGCATGCCGACCTCTCGCCTGCGTTCGTGGAAACGAACAGTCGGCGTCCATTGTGTCGTTATCCGGATGAAATTGCGAAATTGCTAGAAAATCGAACCTCCGGGCGAGAATCCACTTACCGGAAACCGTCGAGGCGACCGGAAGCTATGCGTTGCCGCGGGGATTCGCGGCTGCTCGCGACAGAACTCGTTATTTATCGCGAGCTATCGCATCGATTACGATTCGACCGCGGTTCAACTCCTCCACAGAGACGCGAGCAACTGCATCATCCCACAAAAAAGCTGCAGGACTGTTCTGAACCAGAGTGTCCTTTGTCGCGCTCCACTCCCAATTCACTTTAACTTATGCTGTCGTACGTATGATGCTATACAATTAAAGTTTTTATTGTTTATTTTGTATGGAATGCTTGAAATGCATAATGAAATGCATAATGGAACGATTTTGATAGAAACATCTTAAAATTCGTTATTTAATTTTCTCGTGTCCACACAATTTTTTCTAAAATCTATTTACCATGTTGAACTAAGGTCTTATTCTTAATCCACGATTTTTGAGAAACCCTCGGTCCACGGGGCCCCGCATACAGAATACGATTACAAAGATTTCGAATTTAAGATGAAAATTAATTTTACGAGCACTTTACACATTTCCGGCAGAATTTTAGGATCGCGTGGCTGACGGAAAAGGTAGTTCGAGAATTCGATGAATAAAATATGAATAGATGTTTGAGAATTTATTCAGAGTAGTCTTTAGAGAATTTATTCGATGTTGTTCGATCTTCTGGCTGACAAAAAGACAAACTAAAAACGTAGAGGAGGGTATAAATATAAAGAATATATATGTAAATATGAATACCGAGTAACCTGTACACTGTACATACATATAACTTTGAAATATGATTTCCAGTCGTGTCTGACCAAAGCCGAGTGGTTCTACTCGTCAGATACATTATCTACTTACCTATGAGGCTCTCTTAGCTATCGCGGCCTCGATTGATCTTTTATCTAGCGCTTTCGACTACTGAAAAACGCCATCGCATGCATTATCGAAAAATGAGAAGACGCATCCCGCACCCTTACAATCCTAGAAACGAGTCTACCCACTTAATGCGATACACCAAACCACGGCTTGGACCTGCACTGGTAATATCAGTATTATAAACGCTATTGCACGGCATTGTGCTGGGCGTGCTTTAAAATCATATGAATAAGTTCGCATTTGAATAGGATTATTCCCTGTAGTGTTATGAAACGAGATTGAAAGGGATTGGCACGGTTGCAACATGAAAGCTCGATGTTTGTTAATTAATCTTCGCGCTGCGACTCGGCGGTTCGTTCACGCGTTTCAGCTGGGCCACCTGTTCTTCGGATATGTAATCGAGTGTGCGTTACATTGCCTAATGAGTGGAGGTTTTGCGAACAGGAGAGTTTCGGGGGCGAATTAGCTCGTTTTGTCGGTCACGAGACTTGATTTCTGCAAATAGATCCTCGTCGGAGTGTTTGGGAAGCATTCTGCATGCTGCCGACATCGATTCTGACCTGGCTGTAATGCAGCACGAATCGCTCGAACTTACAAGCTGTTTCACAGATTGGCATCGTTACGCCGAGTACACAGACCGGAAAACTTAAACAACAATTAATCGTGCGGACGTCTTCGGGCCGGAACACTCTCGCATTCTCGTAACCCGTTTAACGGAACGATTCTGTTCGTTCTCTTTAGACATTCATTCCCTTGTTAACCGTGAAAGAATTATACAGCGGCCTGGCTTTACCCACCATCCTTCATTCCTCTTATCTTATTGTAACAGACGTCGTTTGCATTTTTTCTGACTCCATGTCTCGCTTAACCAGCCGCTTTAACCGCAGATTTGTTCCGCGAGAATATTATTGTGTATTTATAATGCTATTGGAAATGAGTATTCATAAATGCATGCTGGTAGCTTTAAAATGAAACTGTTCTTTAGTTCACAAATGCATCAAATCTGCTGTTTAATTATTAAATATTTTTAAACATTTAAGTATTACGCATGTAACATTCATATTTGTTAGACTTTGTTCAAAATCTTCAAAGGGTTAATACGATTTCGAGATCTTTGATTCATTTTTGACACCGAGCAATAAGTTCATTCTGCTGTTAACTTCTCGATAACCCAACATACACGTTCGTTGTCATTGTTGCAAGTTTACAGGCGCGCGCGCCTGAATACCGCAAATTGACTGCGTTTATTCAATATTTTTTGACGTTTCCCAATTCACTGATGCAGATATTTTCGTATATTTTTCAATATAGCGATATCAACATCAATGGGGATTGAAAAATATGTTTGGTATTACCGATGGGGTGCTTGGTTCAGTTAACGTAATTAATCCGTATGCACCACTGAGAAATTCGTTCTTATGTGAAACGCGGAAAACGAAATTAGCGAATCGTAGAACTCGAAATAAACGAAACGAATAATTTAATGACACTGCTCGTTGACGATAATATTGCGCCTGCGTTACGTGTCTTTGGAAGCTCGCACGTATAACGAGCCATTTAATGGCACAAAGGAGCCGTCCGGAGGTAGAATCGAGGAAAATTCATCATCTCCCAAGCCTTTGTTACATAATATCGTCACAATAAGAACCATAAATATTATAGCGATAAGATAGTCCGAGAGACAAATACAGTCTGCGAAGTAACTGTAGAACCTCCGATAAAACACGCGTGGAATGCTGCATTGTATAAAACAAGTTTTCAATGCGAATCCAATAAACTTCAAGTAGAATCACGACAATGGTGCTGCGTTATTTCATTCTCGAGCCACAAGGGGAATTATTTGCATAAGGGTGAACATAATCTGTGAAAATTATGTGGATCTTTCGAGCCGTACGTTATTCGCGAAAGTATGATGCAAATTAACGTGAAAACTCATTATTCAGCTCCGTTCTTGCGGATCGTGCGAGCTCTACGACATAACCTCTTTCATGTGGCTCGTGCGCACTGTCCTTTCTTATTTGTTGGTTCTTCCAATTTAGTATAGGTATAGTAATTTAGTATATATATACTTAAACACTTCTATACTGGTTCAGAATAAAATTGTTGAAACGTTACCGATGAAGACTGAAGTTAACACTAAATCTATCACGAGGGATGAAATGACCCATTGTAGATTCTTTATTTGACAATTATTGAAATTGTAAGGTGTTTTCAGGGGAATTTATTGAATATATTTTTTGACTCCAGTATATATTATAGTAAAAATCGCACACAATATAAATAAATTTAATCTTGTTATTTTTATAATACTATACTCATCAGTTCCTACTTTTGATGATCAGTAGGTTTACTGATAAACAAGACTCTGCCTACTATCGAATCGCGAACATCGTTGAATTTTATCGAACCGACATTTTAATATAATTTTCACATACGGACGCGCCATGAATGCATATAGATCGGCAAACAAATGATCATATTTGATTTTCAATGGAATATTTTACCTCCTGGTTTTGGCACGTTAGTTACCCAGGCATTGTGGTGTTCCATATTATATGCTGTTCAATAATACGTTCGATTACCCTGCATGTCTTTCATACTCGTCAACGATTCCTTAAAATCTTGTGCTTAACGAGCTCTTAGCACGCGAACGCGCGCGAGTGGTCGATTTTTATGGATCCGTTTGGATCGCACGGAGACGTAACAGAGTATACGGTACATTTCGTCGAATGTCTAGTAGTTTTTTCAGAGATCGAGGGTAGCGCTATTCCGTGAAAATACCACCGCGTATTATGGCTTTTCAGCCGGAAAAAAGCTGCCGCGATTATTCCGCTCCGGACGAATCGTTGGAAAAAGCAACGAAACGCAATCGAAATCAGGTCAGGATGATGGAATTACGGTGAAAGGGGGATTCGACTCGTACGTTGCGTCGGTTAATACATATTTATTCGTCCTTTGATTCCTTTTATTCCTCCCTCTCTTCCGACGCCGCACAGCGCGTCGGGGAGTAAGAATTTCATCGCAAAAATTAACCCTTTGAAAGGAAAATGTTAATAAAACGGGTTTTTACATGTATTCGGTTCTTCCTTTATTTATTTAAATTAAAACACAGTTTGAGAGCTATATTTAATAGAATTAGTAAACCAAATTGTTTAAAATAAGCAGCAGTCAAGGAACTGTCCTTTGAAATAGGTTTCAAATAAAACACTTAAAACAGTAGGGAATTGTTGGCAAGAAAATTGAAAAATAATTCGGAGTGCAAACGGTTATCTGATCTCGTGGCAGTTCTGGCGAGAAGTGGAATGTGTTTGCCAAATTCCAAGTAAATCAGATGATTCGTTTTTCAGATATCATAGCAACCAGTCCGACGATCGTCGTTTCGAGAAAACACAATTAAAGTTTCGGCTTCAACCATGTTTACGTTTCGAACAGCTGCCAACCAGACAGATCTGTAATATTTTTCAGACAGGAATTTGCGAATATATAGTAGCAAGAAAATGTTAGGAGGATGAAATTTGATTTGAAACGGTTGAAGCAGGGAGACCTATTAAAGCCCTTTTAATGGGTCTTTGTTGAACTTCAAAAAGTAGAGCAACGAGCACTGAGAAGCGCGAGATACCGTGCCTTTATCTCTCGCTATTGTTATCACCTTTCAGTCCTTTCTCATTTCCGTCTCTGCCTCTCACTCTCTCGGTTGCGTTGAAATTAACGCAACCTGTAAATTGCGTTTCTTCCTCGCGAGAAGCTTGCATCTACAAACTTCATCGTCATCACTCGCGGCTTGTTTTAACGCAGCCACACAAATATTCATTCCCACAGGGTAGGAAACTCAATAGTTGCCGAGCAATTCTCGGTTTCGCGAATTTCGCTGGGTAGAGAACGATTAGGCTACCTCGATAATAGTCACGATTCGGCCCCAGGCCTGGAAGATAAACGAGGAATTCCAGAAATTAATTGCAACTTCCATTATTTCCATAAGAAATTCCACCTCGGGTGTTACGAACACTTCTTAGTTTCTCTATAGATCTTCTCCGTCAAATGAAATTGCGTTGAAATTTTCATGATTGCGTATGAAGAAATTGTTTGACCTGAATAACTGGAAGTTTCTATGTCATCCACTCCATAAGACAAAGCAGAATTCAATTCTACGCGTAGATGGTACAGCCAGCGGATAAATTGCAGCTCAAGGAGCTAATGAAAACTCGAGAATTTGTAATGGCGGAGGGGTGGCAACCATAAAAGGGGATCGTGACTCGAAGGAGGTTAGGAAACAATGGACCCCCTCCCCGCCGGATCCCAGTCGTATGCTCGAGCTCCGAATGAAATTGTCCGAGTCAGTCGCAGAAGGGCTGTAGATTTTCCCGATGGGAAGCGTTGACTTTCATCGGGAGGAGTCTGGGTCTGTTTTGACCCGGAATATCAAATTTACTGGCTCGGTTTCTGGCGATTAAATTAAATAAACAGAAATTAAATGTAGAGCTCGGATGTAGAGCTCGAATCATTCAGTCCAACATTTAAAAAGTTGTCGTTGTTTTGAGAGCATAAATTTAACCGTGCACGATTGTACCTCGCGGAGAAATCCGATAGACTATTCCACGGTGAATTACGGCCGGGATGCTCGATGCGCCGCGAAGAAATTGGAATCGGTCGCGTTCACGCAGAACCGTCGACAGCATAATGCGATTTCGGGGTAGGGCCGGATGCGAACGAGCCCTTTTTCGCCGGAAGGGCAGCCCGCGGAACGATTCCGTGAGTGCACGCGCGCGGAAAACCTGATTTCCCGGCGATTTGACTAAGTAACGAAGTTCCCAGCTCTGTCCGTCCGAATTCGGCGAACCGACGGGTACGACACTGTCAATTTGCACACCGGTTCGGACCCTATTTCGTCACCTAGAGCCTCGAACTTGTGAGGACCGAGCTGCGGGGCCAATTAGTTTCGCGTTATCGTTCGACACGTTCCCGGAACGCCAGACGTATTTTTCATGATAGCCAGCGCCCACGGACCGGTGACGTCGAAAAATCCAATTCCGCTGACACGTTCGCCAGCCGGAACGCCTCGCACGCGCTGCCATTGTCAACGAATTCGCCAGGGAACGGTGAATTCAATTGGTCGGACGCGTATCGACCGCGATTTCCAATAGTTTTTTCATGCTAGAAATATTTAGCTGAATATTGGCTGTATTGTCGCGAACACGTCGGCCAGATACCTTCTTTGTCATGTTAAAACGCGGTTCAACGGGATTCATCCAACGCTGATTGCGTTAAACCCTGGCTTTGATGATTAATTTCGGACTTTGTGCGGCCGAGTCGGTGGCGAAGTCACTTAACTCTGCGGCGTGCCATTTGTTTCACAGTGAAAATGATTAGGACGTGTTTGTTCTTCAGCGTTAGACAGCGGATTTTATGCATTTATCACGAGAATCAGGTGTAATACAATATAACGCAACGAAAACATTAGAAGAATTTGAAAATACTGTCATATTATTTTCGACCTATTAAACATATTAAAGGGGTAGACTCGTTTCCAGGATTGATAATAGACTCATTTCTTGATAATGCAAAGATGGGCTTGTAATCGGAATAAAAATTGTAAGAAACCAAAATTAAACGAAAATATATTTTGTGTTTCAATTTCAATCATCTTAAGAAATAAAATAAATCTATATTTCGCTCCAGTTTGTTGCAAATCGGGTAGAACATTTTTCTTTTGCATAAAGATCCGCTGTCTATTCATTATTTATTATGGGAAAGATTAAATTTACATTTACTGATGTAGGTCATCTGATATTTTTAATTCTCAGTGTTATTGCTAGAAAGACATGACAGTGTTCAAAATGGATGATACTGAAACCTGACAAATGAAGTTACAGAAGATCTATGGGCTGAGGGATTATATCAAAGTATCGAGCGATTAAAGTGTGTTCATCTGTTGTTCAATTTACTAAGGGAGTAGCTCCACAGAAAGTTTCACGACCGTTCGGCTAAATGCATCTTGTTCGGCTGCCATCAATTCCCAGCGGTTAACGTCGAACGTAATTCCCGCCAATCTTCATCGATAACGAATGTACTAGAGGGGAAATGGTACGATGTAAAAGTCAGCATTCTAGAAAGAACTTTTCTTCTCGCCAGGAAACTTTCTTGATCAGTCGAGGCCGAAGTTACTGCTGTTCGAATAAGATTCGTTTAGATTCTTATTCGATCGTTTTAATATTTTATTATTAATAATCACACGTAGAATTCCATTCATAATTCAAGCCATATGTAATTTTTATGTTAACGATAACATACGTCGGCCAACTGTGGGTACGATGTATCATGATACAGACATACTGATAACGTTAAATGATAACGTTTGACGCCTTAATCGTCGCTTGATTTACACTCTCCTGTTGACCTCTGCGAAGCATAATTTCCAAGATCTTTACCACGTTCTAAAAATGCTCGGACAAAGTTTATAACCCCTCGAACATTCTCCAAAAAATGAGGATGACAAACGAGGCGAGAGCTTTCCCGAGCTTTCAACGCATTAAGGGGACCAAAATTTCCAAGCAGCGTCTCTCAAGGAGACGCATGTTTTTCGCGAATGGCTCTCCCGACCTTCCGTTATCGTTCTAAAGGAAGTTCTATCGATTTTGGCTGCAATTGGAACACGTCTATTCAGACAATTGTTTGCTCGAGCAATCCTCGCGTCTGCCAAACTCGCTTTAACATGCCGTTCCATGAATAATAGTACTTCCCACGACAACAACCATGATCTTTGAGTAGTCGTTCGTACGAACACCAGCAAAAATCATCGAAGACATAACGTTACACAACTCGAAAGAATTTTTGCACCATCGATCAAGCCTGATCGCGATTCGCGCAAATTAATTAGGCGACGTGCCGCACTCTGTCGAGTGATTAACGCGCATCCGCTTAACGAAAACCCGTTGTCCGCCATCATCGATGGAAACGATGGGCGCTAAAAACGTTGCGCACAACGACGTTGTGAACAGGTGTCATCGATCATGCGAAACGGTTATCGCTGCCAACGGCACGGAGGAACTGTCGTGTGCTCCCGATATTCGAAAAAATAATGACCATGGCATCGAATAAATTCAATAATCGTTCGACAGACTTGGCCGAGAGAGCGCACCCCGTAACTTCGCCGACATAAATTCCTAGGTAGATCGCTGCGTTTTATTATGCGGCCTCTCAGGTCCTTCTGATTCATTGCGCCGATGTATCTGACTTTGCATATTCAATTTAATATTTTTTCATTCATTGCATTTCACTCGCATTTCTGTCCGTGATGTGGATTTTTAAAATCGCCATGAAACGCGCGAACCGAATGCAATCGCTTCGATGCCAATCGCTGCGATTATCTCACACCAATTCGGTATTCCATAGCGGTTTTATTGTTTGGTCACACGCACTGGTTTTTTTACAACTCAATTCTGGGTTAAATGAAAAATATTAGGGTAAATATTGAACTTGAAATATGTTGTCAAGGCCAACGTTCCGAGATATTTGCAAAAAGAAATTGAAATAAATCGAGATTACGAGTACAGTTTATTCTGCAAGCTTGAACGCAGAATACTCTAAAATAAAATATTAATTGTGCTGACTATTTCAAAAAATACATCGATACGTTTATCGAAAGTATAAAGTCTTTCAAATAAAAATTCCGCGAAGTAATGAAGTTTCACATTTCTCATTTTGTAAGAGCTGTAATCATGAAGAATGTTTATTCGGATATTCATCGTAAAATAGTCGCGCGAAACTTGAGTAAATGCAGTCGCGCAATTTTGATAATGCACTGCAAATATTTTTGTTGGGTAGATCCGCTGTTAAAGCGCCTCCGCGACGCGCGACGTAAGGCTTAATTGGTGCATCATGACACAGCTATGAATACTTAAAATTTAATCGTATTAAACTAGAAGGCGTCACATTACGTGCTGTAAGAAGCGAAGAACCCTATTATGTGCTGAGCTAGAGCGATCTATTTCTTACGGTTGGACGCGTTCCGCGACTTTTCCAATAACGGGCAATAAAGAAAAAAAGATGGGTTACAGGAAAATTTCGGTACCATCGGAAACTCGCTCCCGAGATTTTCACGAATCAACCTAACCTGTTTCTTTGTAGCTACACGTGATGTCTGTCCAGAAATACAGCAATTTACGACATTAGCAGACAGCAAAGTGGTAGCCTAGCAGATAGAGCCTTCGAGGCCTCGATAGCAAGCACTCAATATCAACGGCGATATTTTATCGCTGGAAATTCGATTGTTTGTCGACTAGAGAGTTTCCAACCTGGATCGACTATTGCCAGGAGAAGCGCCAAAATTTTGTAATAAAAAGTTATTTTTCATACCACAATATCTACAAATAAATAAAACAACAGTTTTTAAAACGTGTCTATATCATTATATCTACTAACCCTTTGCACTCGATGCTATTTTAACTTGAAAATTAAACATTTCTTTCGACCTAGAATAATTCCATTTTATATTATATATAATACCTCATACAATACCTACATGTTTAGTAATTGATTAGATACCAACATATTTAATAACGTAAATAACATTTTCGAGGCGCGGAAAAATTTTTTTCGAGGAATCATAGCATCATAAAGGTTGGAAAGCGCCGAACTAGAGCGAAATAAACGGGAAATATAATTTCCATCGGCCCGGGTTATTCGCCGAACATTTGCTTCCGTTTTCAGGAGATCCGCAGCGATAAAGAAATTTAATCAAGCCTTCCTCCGCGAGAACTCCTTCAACCGTATCACTTTGGGATACCTTTCGCCGTCCAGCGAAAAAAGTCAAACAAAAGTTGCCGCTCCGATCGACAAGCATATTTATCGATAATATCTAGAATACTCGTTCCGTGACCCCGGTCCTTTCAAGATCCTCCACCGGGGGCTAGGTACTTTCGTATGAAATCTCTACGAACGAGGCACAAAGTGGAGACCGATCGATCAACCACTTGAAATTGTCAGCGCGACTGCACGCGTACTTTTTCCTCGCCATCTGGAAAATTATAGGTTGTCCACGAACGTACTTACATCTGTAATTTCCAGAGATTCCTGGTCTCCGCGTGCTTGTCTGTCTGTCTTGATTGCTTCTGTTTCAATGTGGCAGTCTCCGAGAGAGTTGTTAAACCACGTCTTTCCTTGAAACGATCCGCGCAACTATTATACCAACAAAATCCCTTTCTGTCTACCCGAACATGCATTTATTCGAGAAACATAGAAATCCACGTTGCAGGAGAATGTTGCAGATGTAAAGTCAATGTATATATGTATAATACAGCCAATGTTTTTCTTATAACTTGTGATTATTTGAAACAATGGAAGAGGAAAAGGTAATGACTGAAGTACAAAAGTACTTCACGAATTATCACGAAGGTTGATCACCGTTCCATTTTGTATAAGGCACCCCACGGACGTCTAATTTTCGGCGGAATAGTGGAATGGGAAGCGAAATTCGGAGCGGAATTCCTGGCCGACAAATAATGCGGCCCGTAATTCAATCCAACATGACCCGACGCGAGAAACTGGTCAGAAAATGATTCCACGTTTAACCCCGGCGAGGATCGAAGGTCGCATAGGCAAAGTAATGTCCCACATAACCGTGTCGGATAGGAATTCTCACGAGAATAGTTGCTCGCTGCCGCGCACCAAGTGGAACGATAAATTCTCCTCGGCGAGGCATCGTCGCGTTATAATTTACAATTAAAAGCTGGATCGTTTGCTGGCCGCCCTTATCAAATTATCGGGCCCGATTATTAATTTCAGCCATTCCTCGTAAAGTAAAAAGTTATCGGCGTACCGAACCGAACCGGATCAAACCGAACGCGCGAGAACGTCGGAGAATGTTCTCGGAGAACTTTCCACAGTTTTCGGCGACAGCTTTCGTTTATACATTCCTCTGTTGAAGAGTTTCAAACTACGTCTCATCGTGCTTCACACTCCACCGCGGACGAGGCGCAATTTATGCACGATTTTGGAAAAATCTGCGCGCCAGCTGCAGACTCTGCCGCTGAGAACTGCCCAAGTCACCTTCGTATTCAGATAGATGCCGCGAGAAAAGTTTCTATACCCTAGGAATTTCGAACATCCGAGATCTCGTAGGCTCGAAATTTTATTCAACGTGTTTAGGTAAATGAGATTCGATGGAACAGAGTTGTGCTAATTTAAATACATTGTATTTTATATATACAGTAGTTGAATCACCTTCCTTTCATTGCTGATTACGTGAATCACGAGTGTAATTGAAATACAATATGTATAATGTAAATTACTCAATGTGTACATTACTCGCTTAATGTTATTGCATCTCTCACACAAGAGATACCATATCTAAAAAAAGCTTCGTATTCACGTTCATACATCGAATGAGGCAAAGAAGCTGACGTTGAAAGGGCTTAGCTAAATCCAGACTCTTCAGTCCCTACTTTGCTAAATAAATTGTGTCCATTTCGCGAAATGTTTGCGAATACTGGTTCAGCAGTGGGTGCATTAGAGTAATGCAACATCCCCGGCCGGCATTGTACGAAGGACGCGGAAAGCGCATACAAAAATCCTGGTAGAAGTATAAAAGGAGGTATTATCTAGGAAGTCGTACAATAGTATAAGGCTCATACAAGGATCGTCGAAATCCCGTGAATCCGATGGAACTCTGCGGACCTTTGAGACCCCGGAGACCTCTCGAAGTTTCCAATATCATTAAAGCTTGGCTTGAGTGTGCCTGTGCGATGTCAGTGAGTCGGGCCGAGGTGGATTTAGGTTCGAAGATCATCGACGTCGATTCTGCTGAGCGAGGATTACAGTAGTAGGGTAGCGAACCGATTGTGTCTGTAGACTGCCAGGTCATTAGCATGATGTTTGCCGATGGGAGGGGAATGACTAGAATGAAAATAACGCGATCCCAGAAGATTATCCCAGAGATCACGGTTTTGGACGTGTATTGAGGATACACGTATTCATGTGTTCACGTGTACTAATATATTGGATGTACAAATAAGTTCTCGACCTGAGAATAGAAACAACTGTACTGAATATTTGAACGAAAAAATTTTCCTTCCAAGTCTAGTGTCATACAATACTAACCTAGTAGACTACTTTTCCGAATCAACAAATTAACATAACCTTAAAATATACATCGTAAGCACATTGAGCAAAATGGATTGCAGTAAAGTTCATGTTAGAACGAATTAGAACGAACAAATTTGAACTGCTTTGTTCTCGTAGCTCGTAACACCGAACCAATACCCGTTCTAATAAGTCTAGTGTTATCAATATCGTACCCATCGAGTTTTTGATGAGCCGGATCGCGTTACACGACTCTCCGATAATTGTTATCCGATCTGCCGCGCTTTGGATATTCATGATCGTGTCGAATGACTCTCGGGATACTCGTGTCATATTCACACATAGCACCGGACTATGTCCAATATTGATTATTCTCCTGGCCGGTGTTGCGACTGCAGCACATGGTCAACCCATGTGCGACAGACCTCCCGAATGCGCCAACTTCTTGCGAGAGACAACAAATCATCCCCTACACTGATATTTTATCAACCCTTAGCACTCGAATGGTGACTCTGCCGCCACTAGAAATTGCTGTGCCATCATTCAAAATATTGTTTACATTATTAACCCCTCGCACTACGATCTATTCCTCGGTTACCCACGGTTACACACGGTGATTAGAACTTCTTTATCGATCATAATTTCCTAGAAAAAGAAGAAAAGCTATATTTGTCGGTATATGGTCGATATTGTAATGACTAGACTGCGGATCTTTATGCGATTGTAACTTTTAGAAATTTTCAAAAAATACTAGGATATACAGTATGACAGAATTTAGTACGATTCTAATTTATTTCAGATCTAAAGTCGAGTTTCTGAAAATTCGTCTTCATTGCAAATTGCAGACACATCCGCAGTCTACTAATGATTATATGTATATATTGGCAACAACAAAATAGAATTTTATTTCGGTCTAATGGAAATTTTCATCACCAATCTGAATATCATATCTATAAACTTTGAAAAATCATAGGGAATGGAAATATCCCAGGTCGGAAGAGATGTTTCATTTTCGAAATAAAATAGTACCGAGCGCAAAGAGTTAACAGTTATCGAATCAAACTTCATTTTACGTCACTGGAGAAGATCGCCGAGTTACTATCAATAAGAGTTCATCGAAAGCATTGTTTTCGGTCACTGTAACGCCGCGCCATATCTTTCCTCCGCTAAAGTCCTTTTTCTCGACGAAGTACACAGCTTGGTCTTTCATTTTTATTGCAGAACGAATCGATTGTGGTCGCTATGGGGAACGTTCTGCGTAAACACCAGGATCCAATACCACCTTCCGTGGGTCTGTAAGTATTTCTCTCTGTACACGAAACGATTCGCATAGCTGGTCACATTGCCACCGGAAGTAGCATCGCTCTCATCCGCTTATAGAGCTGGACGATTCTGAGGTGTTAATAATAATGAAAAGAAAGTAGCATCGCTGCTGTACGCGCTATTCTGCTACGTTTTATCCGAGATCCTTTCCGATATACTCTCTTTCAGATCGGATATTAACATCGATAAGTTATTGCCTATTTCAAACATTGCCTGTTTCAAACTCGTGCGTAAACGCGCATCGTCGCAAATTATTAGACGACCATTGGCTTCGACAAGGGGATAATAAGATCGTCGACGAAGATATCGCGTGCTAGCCAGACAGCTTATCTAGTTAATTGAACGTTATTGAAATCGAGAGCAGCCTCATTTCTCGTTACGAGGCTCGAAACAATTCGATTTGGAAGGTGTACGACGGGAGCCGCCGGTGCTAACTTTCTTTCTGTCTTCGGTTTCAGAAAACTGCACTTTATGACCTCGCACGACGAGGACTTCAACGTGCTGGACAACATTTTCGATATCCTAAATTACAATTTTGGTAAGGCCGTGTTCTATCCCGTAGTTCTCTGTGTCAAGGGGTTACATACACGATCGCAACATTATTAAATATATCTGTATATAGCCCCTTAAGCATGTAGAAAAATTATCGACAGATATAGACGTGGATATTAGTGTAAAACGTTATTCGTGGATCTTTATCGACAGCGAATCTTTATGCAAAATAAACGTTTTCAACCTAAATGGCAAGAAACTGGAGTGAAATAGAAATTTATTTTCTTTCTTAATACATTTTTTTAATTATCCAAATATTTTTACTGTTTTAAATCAGGTGGTATGCACCACAAAATTCTGAACATCGTTCAAAAAATATTCTGGATCGTATCTACATCTATTCACTTTTGTCATAAATGCATAAAATCCGCTGTCTAGCATTGAATATGTGAAATTGTGCTTATAATTATGCGAGATAACTGCGTGGCTGACGTAAGCACGAAATTTTCTGCTGAACCATCCTTCAGCTGCGAGATAACTCGTAAAATTGTTTCGTAGAAATTAATATTGTGGTCGCGAGATTAGCTAAAAACAATTTATACGCAGAGTTCAACTGGTACACCGCAGTTACATGTATAAACATTGGCATTTGCCAGAGAAACTATTTCTGAGCATTGCTAATATCAGAATTACAGAATCATAGTGAAACTCTTCTGCCTGGTCGTGTAGGATCTGTTCTTTCAGATCTCTTTTGATCTCGTGCAATCCCCTGGAAAAGAAAGATGCGAAGAAACAATTGACCTCATAGCCGGATTAAGTGGAAGATAAAAGTTTCGAAAGTGCTCACCCTTAATACTCTAATACTTGGAACCTGAAAAGTGTCTCGATATTTGTGTTATGGTGGAGGGAAAGTTCTGTCGTATTTGAAATAAGCAGATAATTTTGCTTGTAACTCAAAACACATGGGATTGAGTATACATATATTTTCATAAGTTCATTCAAATGTTTTCTTTCAAATACGACAGAATTTTCAATCTAATAGAAAATTTATACCCACTACCAAATAACAGAAATTCTTTGTTCTGTCTAGTTCTGTCATTTTTCTGATGGTATCCGAATTCCCCAATATCCGAAAACGAACTTTATACATGACTAGTTCATTCTAAAGCGATCCCTATACAGCACTTCAAATTCTGTCATATTTCGTATCACTTCAATCGAAAAACTGTCACGACTATGTCAGTAAAAGTTTCACTATTTTGTTGTTCGATCGTGGTGCTAGTGCAGCGCGTAAAAATATTTTGTGTGGTAACGCACAAGATTTATTTATTATTGTTTGGAGCGACGTCGAGACAAATGAAGAACGCGCGATGATAATTGGCGTTCCGCCGTTTCCCGAAGCCGTACCCGGCAAATCTTCTCTTGTCTAGAGTTGAAAAGTTATGCGATACTTTGCGGGCTTCATGTTCCGCGTACCGAACAAGTAAGACGAGACAATAACGCTTCCAGAATTCGCTCACGCGACGTCGAGAGGACGCGTGAACTTTTCCATTTCGAGCATGCGACTGCTACGTTGCATTCGAAATACCTTTTTCTTCGGCTTTACACGCCGTCTCTCCGCACCCTCCGATATCAAAATAGTTTCCCTATTTCGCTCGGGTACCACGAAAACACAACTATTCTTCGTTTAACTCCGGCACGGTTCTGCTCCGAAAATCTACGTTTATGCGATTCCTCGGGAGCATAATATGTTCTCCGAAAGGAGGGCGTTGGTTGATAAGAGAAAATGCAACTATTTTTCAACCCTGGTTCGTGCTCCAAAAATCTACGTTCACGCGATTCTTTAGGAACAAAATATGCTCTTTGAAAATACGGAAATTTGCTGATACGAAACGAGAAAGAGAAATTTTAAATCAAGAAAGCAACATCAATTTCTTGGAAAAAGTCCAAATTTTTAAAATGGCCACAATTCGGCCATATTCGGAATAATTGGTTTAACACAATTTCTAAAATGTATGTTATTTTCTGACATTAAATAAATATTATTTTCTTCCTAGGAGTAAATTTTTTCACTTTAAAATAATAGTCGGAATAATTGACACGAGAAATCGAAATTGTAAATCAAGAAAGCAACATCAGTTTTTCGGAAAAAGTCCAAGGGGCGTAAACAACTTCAATTTTCAAAATGACCACGGGGAGAATATTGTAAAATTTATTTACACAAATTATCGGAGAACATAATTTAGATATCTTCTAATTTTGTGAGATACTGTACAATTGACCAAGAATGAGCACCACGTACGGTCGAGTAAGTGGAACAGGAGCGTTTATGGTCAGACAAGTGGAAACGGATTAACCCGACTTAATAATCCGTAATAGCCTATTTGGCTTCTGTGTCCTTTAATTAACACATACAATCTTTATTTTACATATAGATCCGCAGTCTAATTATCAACCTTCGCAGTTACAGTTCAGCGACGGAATAAATTGAAATGTTAGCGGCTCCTTGGCGTACACGTCGGAAACAATGATCTATCAATCGGATCCCGAACACTGAAAGGTTTAAACACTATCTAGCCTGAGCGGAGCGCAAAAAGCAAAAAGCTTCAGAGCGCAATCGATTTCCAATTAAGCTTTTTTCGAGTGCTTTTTACCGAGCCGCTTCGAATCCATTTTTCGAGAGTGTAATGATTAATCGGGCATCGTTTGCCTAGTTCAATCAACATCGCCAGCCCGGGGCCACAGAAAAACGACGATTTGTATGCGCTCGTATGGGAAAATCCGTTGCGCCGAAACCTGAAGACGCTTCCGCATTTAATTGAAAATTTCTAATCTATATTTTTCAACATTTCTAAAACAGAATGGCCGATCCTTCAAATCCTCGTGATCTGTATTCATTCAGAGGTTCAAATCTGATAAAAATCAATTCTTGTTACGATTACATTTTCTCACTTTAAAATAAAATTCAGAATAATTAGATTAACACATTTTCATTGTTTCGGCTGCGCGCGAGACACTACCGGGCAATTTGCGTGTCGCCCTCGGCGCAGAAAGCGCGGTCCAAAACGAAATCGAACGTAATTACTCCTCCACACTGGTTTCTACCTTTGAAATCTTCTTTCTCCGGACGAGCATCCTCTCGGAGCGGATCTGGTCCGACGTTTTTTAACGGAGCAGCACGGAAAATTGGAGCCCGATGAATGAAACGGCGACCGTATCTATTCATTCCCAGAATCCGGAGGTAATTTCGTTGAGCTTTTGTGCCCGCTGGGAGTTTCCTCCGAGGCGTCTTTGCGTTCCGTTTCTCGCGCCTCTCTTGATCTCTTCTTCTTTCTCCCTATCCCTATCTTTGTTCGTTTCCACGTTCGAGCCGCGCGTTGATAACGCGGGATTCGTTAATACGGACTTGACCGAGTTTTTAATTGAATGACCGCAGAATAGCGTGAAAACCAATCGATACGTAGCCTCGCGGATATAAAATATTCAGAGGCGCTTCCATCCTGGTAACAGGGGCACAATTTATAATCCCATTCTATCCGCTCCTCTCTCATTTTCGCTCGTCATCATCGCCGTGATCGATCAGCCCCGGTCAAAGAAACACGCGCTGCTCCGTTCCTCGGCAGACTAACGACGACTAAATACGTCACGGCCCTTTGGACGCCAGCCCAGCCCGGCCCGACCGCCTCGAGCTGGTTCAAACGAGGCCTGGAGGTGTAAAAAGAATTTTAAAAATGATGATTTCACGGGCAATTACCTCGGACAGCTCGGGAAAAGGGCACGCCCGGCTATGACATGGCAGGGCTCTCGTTAAACCTCCCTGCGGTTTATTAAGTTTTTCCTCGGAAGAGCAGACCCTGTGTACAGTACACCGTAATATCGCGCGCGATACCTCATTAATCTCCCGGATGGCATGGGCGGTCTGATGGCGCTGATATGACACGTATCCTTGATATGCCAGGAATTTGCCGGCTGAGCTCCTGATTAGCTGGATCAAAAACCACCGAAACCTTCGGAATTTTGTATTAAATGTTCCCGTCGATCGAGCAAAATTTTATTCCACTTTCTTGAAATTCGTCTACAAAAATTGAAAATTGCAGAAACATTCGCAGTCTATTGATGTATTAGCAGTTTGATGGTGGCGCGCCTAATTACTGAAATTTATTTTCAAGTCGGACACGAACTTATGCAATCATCTATTTCTATCGAAATTTGATTCTAGGAAATTTTGTCGCTCCTCGTGGCGTAAGTACGAGTGTTTGATGTATTAGCAGTTTAGCAGTGGTGTGCCTAATTAGCCGAATCAAAAGCCGCCGAAACCTTCGGAATTTTGTACAAAGTGCTTCTATTGGTCGATCGAAATTGGATCCTACTTGACGACGGTGTCAAGTAATCAAGAAAGTTTTGTCCCTCTTTGAGGTACAACCAAGAGTGTTTGATGCGTCAACAGTTTGATGGTGGTGGGCCTAATTAGCTGGATCGAAAACCACCGAAACCTTCGAGATTTTGTATCAAGTGCTTCTATCGGTCGATCGAAATTCGATCCTACTCGATCAGCAGTTTCAGGTAATTAAAAAAAGTGTTTGATATGTCTGTGGATATTCATCGAAATTACGATTACGAAAAATTATATTTTATCCGACGTTCGCAATAACTACGATATAACTACGAGATTGCATAAATATTTGCAGACACGCAATTATGTTTGCAGCGGAAACAATTTTCTTGGAACTGAAAAGCGTCGCTTTATTTCTCGAAACGTGAAAGAAACGTTCTCTTTGATAACCATGTTAACTGCGGGAACATATTCTGTAACGAGAAAAACTAATTGCATTGGCATTGAATATTTCCACGGTAAAACGTTAATTAAATAGCACGCGTTGAATCACATATATGAGACAGGAGGTACAAAGGTTTTCCAGTGTATGCAAAGTGATATCATTCTGTTTAAACGTGGAAATTTTATTCGGCTTTAATTGCCAAGCGAGATTTATGCTCATTCACTTCCGGTTAAGTATCATTTTTACCACGCTTATATTAGCTTGCCGAATTGTTGTCGTTGTCGATGTTGTCGTTGTTGTATGCGTCAAATCTTGAAATCGAATTTTAAACCACTTCCCGATGAGCTAGAGACTTGAAACTTTAAACATAACTCAGAACTGGGTGACAATGCAATATTAAAAAACAAATTTAAAAAAAAAACTGTGTGTCTAGAAGAAAAAAAAAATTTTAATATTAACCGTCACACCTCGCCGCGCGACATACAGTAGTGAGTCATCGCGTTCAGCGATCCCCACTCCGCGCGCCAGGCGCTCCCTACTCCACTAAGCGTTCTCACTCCGACTCCTCCCCACTCCACTAACCTACTTCGCACCGAAGGAGCTCAGTCCCATTCCGGACTATATCAAGAGACGTCGTCTCTCGGAGTCATCCCCTCATATGTAAAGACTAAAAAGTAGAAAATAAAAAATATATTTAAAAAAACCTTTTAAAAACCACGCTTATATTAAAATGCACTAAAAAGGAGAAAATAATTTTTATAGACATTAGTGACTATAAATAAAAGCGTGGAGCGCCCACGAAGATTACGTCAATATAGTTTAGCGCTCCACGCTTTTATTTATAGTCACTAATGTCTATAAAAATTATTTTCTCCTTTTTAGTGCATTTTAATATAAGCGTGGTTTTTAAAAGGTTTTTTTTTATATATTTTTTCTTATTAGTTTTGTTTGCTTGCATATATTCGCTAGACTATTAATTACCAGCTTGAGCATTCAACGATCTGATAAAAATTGTTTAATTCTTACGATTACACTTTTTCACTTTAAAATAATATTCAGAATAATTGGTTTAAAATTTGTTACTTTCTGATATTATATCCTTGTGACCTCTACTCATTCAGAGGTTCAACGATCTGATAAAAATTATTTTCTTCTTACGATTATATTTTTTCACTTTAAAATGATATTCGGAATAATTAGTTTAACTCAATTTCTAAAATATATGTTACCTCTGACATGAAATCCTCGTGATCCGTATTCATACATCGTTTTACGATATTCAAAGCTTATAGGAGGAATGGAAGTGAAAGATTTCCATTGAAAGATCTATCCACCATTACTCTCTCGTCACGTACGTGTAAAAGACGGGAGAATAGATTTTCTTTGAAGAAGGATTTATTTCTATTTCAACATAAATTCAGTCGTCACATTACTTTGCTTCTTTAATATCGATTTAATGAAACCAGGAACAGAGGAATTATTGGATACTATTCTCGGAAGCTCTATGGTACGTCTTCGCTTTGCGACTGCTATATATTCCCACCGTTACCCACGCATTCAGTCCTTTTATTCGCGTTCATTCTTCCTTCTCACATTACATTCATATCTTGATATATTTCACACCTCCGCACATTTCTACTCCTACATACTTTCGCGTCAGGATATTTCCAAAATCGCCGAACCGAGAAGACAGAAATTTTGTGTGAAAAAGGAAATGTATGAAACTAAAAATCAACGGTTGGCTTATTTCTGTAGGTATGCCACTAATTTATTTTTAGCAATTAATCCTGAAAGAGACTTCCGAGATAAAAACATATTCGTGCACCCCTAGCATGATCTGACCTCCCAATTATAGAGAGCGCGCATATTTAAAACAGTATATTATTTGAGGAACTTAAATAACACTAATTTAATTTTAGCACTTGATCCTGGAGGATATCCGGAATAAAAACATATTGGCGCACCTCTTTGTGCTAACAGCTACCTGTGTGCCAAATTTCAGCTTTCTATATCTTCTGTGTTCCAAGATTTTTTATTGGATAGAATTCACTCCTAAGTCCTCCTAAATGGACTGATGATCCGTGTGCAGCCGAGCCAAGTAGTTTTTCGGATCATCACCGGCAATCAATAGCATACATCTCAATCGTAACAGGTGCAATCGGCTCGAAATAACACCGCACCCTATCATTATCAATTGCTAGCGACTGAATTTCCGTAAATCGCGTGTTAGCAGGAAGTTGGGTGGGCTCAACGACTAGAGGTGTCCTGCAGGTTCGACGGTAACAAGGATCGGTCCGGTAGCTGAGTAGGATTCGATGTAATGGGAATCGGTTGTGGGTTGGCGGCAGCGCCACCTGGGACGGAGCAACATAGATTACGCGAGTTCCAAGCTCGAGCGAAGTTGAATCGCGGTCGAATTAATTTGTTATTCCCCGATGGCAAAGTCGCGAAGTAGACATCGTAACGTCGAACGAGCTGTGCAACCCCGTGGCCGATTTTCATGCCGCGATATTCGAAACCTCGTGTTAGTGTGCCCTGCCGACGAGCACACTAGGGATATCCCGTAATTACATGGACAGAATGCAAATTCATGATAACACGAAAATACCGGCTGCAACTATGCCAGCCACGCGCGACCTAATCTCGATGATGCAGCCCCTAACGAGATCGGCGCAACAAACGATCCCCTAAGAAAGTTTCCGCGACGTAATCCCAGCCGTTCAACATTAATGAATGACCGGCCGAGCAAGCGGTCCGAGAAAATCACGCTCGCGTCACTGATCCGTCGACTAACGTACAACGCGCCGTGCCGGTCATAATTCCGAAAGATGGAGCCTCGAAGCCTTATTTCTTCGCAGCTATTTAAGGATTAAGAGCGAGAGCACGTACTCGAAACACTGCCTCTCCAAACCACGCCTACGAAGCATTCGAAGCTTCGTTTAATTGTTTTCTACCAGTCGTTTCGAAACCTGCTGAATGCACAATGCATATGCTAAATGTTTTGGTCTGGCAAGAATCGTGCAAAACTAGGTTTTGCATGGTTTATTTGTCTTGCCACATTTCGTGGACTCTTTGCTTTACTATTTTTCGATAAATGTTGTTTATTACATGTACAAGTTGTTAGTCAGCGAGGTGTTAAATGTCTTCGTAAATGACTTTGTTATATGTATTAAAAACAACGATACAATATTAAAATGTAAAACATGTAAAACATTACAATATTAACATGTAAAACAGTTAAAATGTAGAACATGTATTAAATTCTACAAGATCGCCGCAGGCAAACGGCCAGGTTGAACGAATAAATTTAGTATTAGCAATATTAAGTAATTCCTTGGTGAACCGGGTTTGGGTTAGCCGTCGGGTTAGAATCCCTGGCGGTGGATAATATGGCGGGCGGTATGATCTCGAAGATGAACGGACTCGCTAGTCTATGGCCTATTCTCCCCAATTTTGATCCAACAACGTTAGAGGAGCGAATTCCGATGCGATACTTACGCGGCGAGTATCAAAGCGACAGGGGTCTAGCACATGGTAATGAAAGGACGTCGATATCTGATCCGTACCAGCGGGAATATCCCCTTAAGACCTGGCTATCGATTCGTGTTTAAAGGAAACCGCGTCAAAGTGCTCCCCTTTTTAATATTTTCCCTTGTCGTTCCCAAAGCGACGCGACGGTCCCGGGCATTTCACGGGGTTGTTCGGCTGGCTGACACGTTTCGCTATTTCCCAGCCTTTCCCTACAGCTGTCATTTCTCCTCTCGACGAGCAAGCGAACCGCGAGAGGACGAATTCGGTGCTGAGAGAGAAAAAGAAAGATAGTAGGCTCTCTCTCTCTCTGTTTCCTCGCGAGAACTAGAACGCTCGTCCGACAGGCCTGAATATTTCATCGACGATACATCGGAAGACAGTGCTCGGATAAGACCGGGGAACTAAATCAAATTCTTCCCGCGTTTTCCTCTTTCCCTTTTGAAATTCCATGGACTATGTGGAAATGGCAAGAACGATCGGCCATGATATAAATGCTTCAACAGCAGAAAATTGCGAGGAAACTGACGCGTTTCCATGAAACCTCCATCCGGGAAAGTGATGCGCGAGAAACGACTACCTCGGACCTAATTTCTATGAACGGCGCACTGTTTTCGAAAATTGGCCAATCTCCAAATGTAAAACAATCTAAACGTAAAACAAATGTTGCAGAAGTTAGAATATGTTAACGTTCAGATAGGACGAGTTGATAATGACAGAACGTAGTGACGTAGAATTGTGTCCTCGAACTTTTATATTTTACCTCAGCGGCGTTCGTGAATTCTAAGAATAATTCAAGGGAACTTGCAATTTCGGAACACCTGGCGCGTAGGGAAATGAAAAATGGAAGCAATCCTGGCACAAAGAAAAATCGCCGGAATCACCGAAATTTATATACGAGGCGCTTCAGAAATCTTTGAACCAATTTTCTACAAACTGCGTTACAGCAGAGACAGCGACGATCAAATGCCTGTAGAAGTTGTACCTCTTGTAGGTTGAAAGTATGATATTTCACACACCAACGGAACAACTTTAACAATCGCATGGCATGTCTCTGATACAATGTAGCGACACGAAAGTGCGGATTTTACGTCAAAGAGTTTCTTGAATTCTCAGAATAATTCAAGAATTCGTAGCTTGAAAAGAGAGCGCTTGCAATATGCGCCAATTTAGGAACGCCCGGTGTATATTGATATAGAGATCGTGGTTTTTTAGTACTTTAGTGCGTACTTTAGTGCGTATAATTTTAAGTATTTTAAACAAATAGAGTTTGTCTGAAGAATAACGGAATTCAAAATAATTGGACTTCGAGAAACTAAAGGCAGGTAAGTTACACATGGAACGGCGCGCGTCTATAGCGACCGACTATGATCCGCGGTTTCTTTGACGAGGTGGGAGTTAAACAGTGATTTCCATAAAGCTTGCGCATCCTCCCGGAAAGTACATATTTCCATTCCGACTCAACAGCTTTCTCCTCCTCGCCGACTGAACTCGAGTCGCGCGTCAACTTGGTGTTAGCTTTGCGGACGTAATCTGTTAAATCTTACCCGCCCTTATCGCCTACGCTGCGAAAGCTCCTTAAAGCGCGGCAACTCGCGCGAGAATGGATTATTCGATTCTTGACAACGTTGTCTATCGAGCAATAATTTTATCTTGGAAAATCCTATTTCCTATACTCTGATAATACGCTGAGCTGTATTTTGTATAATGAATTAATTGGTTCGTACACACGAGATTCTACTATGTTTTATCGGAACACCGTGGAAGATAGGAAGGCGCGGCGGCTACAATTTAAAGGTGCATCGGAAGATTTGTGTCCCTGTGGACAGGGACATTTTACTTCGATAAATTTCCTCGGCTCGCACGCTGTATTGAATGTGTCGGGATTGTGTGCGGCGTTTCCGCGAGTCAATAGCAGGAGAGGTCTAATACGGGCGCGCCTTTTCGAAGCGAACTAACTCGAGGCACTCTCCGAGGCTCCATCACGATTGCACGAGAAATCCTTTTTGCGCTCCGCCGACTCCGAAGAACGATCTCGTGCTATTCCCGTGCAACCGTTCTCCTTCTTCCTTTCATTTTTCTCTCTCTCTCTCTCTCTCTTTCTCTACCTTCTTGCCTGTTATCTGTAATGTTAGATGATCACGCCACGTAGGACAAGGTGCACCATCCCTTCCTCCATTTCCTGTGCAGCGAAAATTTTTATCGGGCCACCGCTGGAATTCCGATGCATTCTCCCCGGTTAATCGCGCTTTTACTTTATCTTCGGTATCTCCGCACTTTAGCCCGCGCTCTAACCGCTACGAAGCGAGCTTTTTCTAATATTAGGTTGGGGCGAAAGCTCTGTCGCATTTTAAAGAAAACATTTGAATGAATTTATAAAAATATAAGTTTAATGTTATTCAATATTGTTGCCATCTTTCAGATAACCTGGTAATTTCTGTTTCCCAATCACTCACTAGCAACATGTCGCATCCCGGCAAAGAATAGTGACATAACTAAAAATTCGTCATTTTTTGAGTTGTGTCATTGTTCTTGCCGGGGTGCGATGTGTTTTTCATTTACAAGGAAAATTACCTGCTTATTTCAAGTACAACATGCGATACGGCGGATCTAATCCTCCCGCTCTCGTAATCACGCACACCACCATACGTTCCATTATACTCTTTTTACCTTCCCTTATCTTCTGCACTACCTTCAGCCATTTCGTTACTTTTTCTCTCTTCCAGCCACCAACTATGCTCTCCACTCTTACGTGCACTCTCCCTCCAACTCTTTACACTCTGCTATAACGTATGCTCCAACGTCTTCTACCCATCTTCACAGAATTCGCAGCTTCTTCCAACCCCCTCCGCTCAATGCTTGCTCCACTTTTCCGTATTTTCGCGGCTTGCCACCATACTCTGTTTTCTCAATTTTTATTTGTTTTCTGCTTGTCCCCCGCCAATTTTCGACCTCTTTTTCTGCCTTCGCTGTTTCCCTGCCTTAGAACATCTGCCGTTGTACAAAATTTGCACTCCAAATTCATCCGTTTACAAATCAATTTAAACCTTTTACAAATAAAATATTTTTAAGTAGGTTTTTGTAAAAAAAATCAAATCAAATATAAATGTATTGTTAAGAAATTCAAAATTTTATTTATTGCAAAGATGTACATCAAATTCATATTTCAAAGTAATTACTAATTCTAAATCTAAATAAATAAATAACTAATTTTAAATATTCTTAATGGGTGAAATTGATTTGCAAAAGGTCGAGTTTGACTTGCAAAAGGGTGAATTCTCTCACATAAAAATCTGAAATGGACGAACATTCAGGAACTAATGAAAATTCTTCACCCCAACGAATACTTTCCACACAAAGTACAATATCCACGCTTCTTCATATTTGATTTATCGCCGAACACAATTCAATGGGACCGTAGGTAAACGCATGAAACTCAGATTTATAACAGATTTCCATTAAACACCTCGGGCTATGAACGTGGAAAAATAACGCGAGCACTGTCCCGGGAGATTCAGTTTCATAAAGGTATCCTGTTTGCAGCGGAAAAGTTAAACAAAGGGTATCCGAGCAATAATTAAATACTATTAGAGTCCCCGCGGGAATGAACCTACGCGGCTGCACCTTGCCTAACTTTTCATTTAGTTAAAAAACAGTTTCGTCGGCCTTAAAGTTTACATGGCAGCAACGTATTCAAAGCTGGGAAGTTCATTAGCAAGCTAAATGAATCTTTTACGGCGTTTGCGTTTAATTGCTGGTACGCCAACATTGCTCGACGGTTAGAAAGGGATCTGTTCGCTTCTATTGCGTTATCGTGGGATCCGTCGCGTTCGGGAGAAACAAATTCTTATCGCGGGAAACTCGTTTCGGCGGAAGAAACGTGTCCTCGCGAGTGAACATGATAACACGAATTTCCTCTCTCTCTCCCTGCTCCCCTCTCTGTTTGGATCGTCGAGACCCTATTGAACGATCCTGACGGAAATCGTTGATAAGTTCCGACAGGGAAGTCCAATCTGAATACGTTAGCGTGCATATTGATTGTCCATGATGATTAATGGGACGTTCGCGAAGCATGCTCCACTGTAACTACAGTACTTGACAGCCGAATGCAAATTAGGTTAACATGCCCTCGAAGATGAAGGATCGTCACAGAACCACCTGACAACGTATATTGGCTGCCGTCGAACATGCTAGCCGGGAATTCTCGCTGGATCATTAAGGTCCAATGATCGACCACGACGTCAAGACGTATTATTACACGGACGCTTGGGTTTTTGATCCGTCGACGACGCGATTCTTTCTCCTAGAAAATTATCCCGTCACCGCGGCCAGAAGAAGCGCCGATTAAAAAACGTGGTAAAATCATCCGTTTAGTCAAGAGATCGTTAACGAGCTTTCAGTCGATAAACGAGACATTCTGGCGACGAGCCGCCCTCGCCACTTACAATTAGTTCGGGAATTCTCGATACTGCAGAATTTAACAATGTGTATTCATGTATTTTTTTCAAACGTAAAAAAGTGAGAACTGAAGAGAAAGAAAAGTGAAACTTTTAGGAGCAATAAGTACAGAAAAATCGACAGTCTGTTGATATTTGGAAGCTCGGAACGGTCAGTGATAGTAAATATTGACATATGTATCTCGGGTTTCCTCTTTCGAAAAACAGTGACTACGGCAAACAAAGGAAGCGGGACTCGTGCTATGTATGTCTAACAACAGCATGCAAAAATTGATATTGGATTCTTGCATTGCAATAAGTTTTACGACAACATGATCGAAGTACAGTGACTTCCACTAATATTCGGATACTATTGAAGAGACGATAACTTTTTCAATATTGGATCATACGATGAGAACTTTTTTGAGATGTTATTAATTAGTTTAGTACATGTTGTGAATAGAAATTTTTGAAAATACTAAATATTGCATTTTCCAACTTTTTAATTTCTCAAAAAAATCCTGTATTAAAAATGTTATTGGTTTTTTGGAAGTGTCCGAATATTAATGGGAGTCGCTGTAATTGACACAGATTTACAAAATGTATTCTTTAAATGTTCAATATAGACCCACATAGAAAAGTTGTAAAATGCAACTTAGTATTTTCACTACAATTCCGATTAATTCGAATTTTTGGAAAAATTTCTTTTCACATCGTGCAGTATAAACCAATTGCTCTAACTTCTCAAAAAAGTCCAATATTAAGGAAGTTATCGGTTTTTCAAGAGCGTCCGAATATTAATGGGAGTCGCTGTAGATCGAACAAATACCAGCGATAGTTATGTATTCTTCCCTGAACGACTGTTCACTGTGCGGGATTGAAATCGCGTTAATCATAGTCCGACGGTTCATTAAAAAGAAATGCTTGCTCGTTGGGGAGCGCAAACGGGGCAAGAATTAGAGCGCTTCATTAAACTGTTGAATTCCATCAGAACTCGAGCCGTTGTAACGATTTCATGTATGAACAGTAAATTGGATCGTAGTAGCTCGGTAAACGTTTCACCACTCGTCGGGAGAGTGATGTTTTTTAAAGTTCTGCCAAATGAACTTACGCTCGCCTTCGAAAGCGATAAATGCCTATCACGACAAACCGTGGTAGATAATTGCAGCAACTACGTACTTCGAAAGTGGTCTGGAACAACACCGGCTTATTTTACAACGGGTCGTTCAAGCGTTTTAATTAATGTTCCTATAGATCACCGAGCGAACGCGTTACGGCCATTCGATGTTTACAGGAACGTAAACCCGGGCTACGCCTGGAAGATGCTTAAGCGAGTTTTAAATTATGCGATTGCCGCGGATCGTTTACACAAAATTGCGCAATTACCGTCGCGATTGCGCAACCGTATTACCCAGGTCGCGATAATCAAATTAATTCGCTGCACAACAATCTCCGGCGAAACTTTATCGTCCAGAAATATATCAACTTTATTCGCGCGCAACCTCGTTCGAAAATATCATCGCAAATGTCCAGAAACCGACGAATTAACATTTCGGACAGGGACATGGACAAATGATCTCGAACGAAAAATTATATAAAACAAAATATTGAAACGGGGGTAATAATCGCGATAAAATATTTCGCGAATATTTAAATGCGATTTTAATGAATGCGGATTCTTGTGCAATTAGGAATTTCTTTCTCGAATAATTCTTAAAAATTAGACATTGCGTATTGATGTTTTTTAGTTCCATTAGGACACTAGGCCATATTGTAACATAATCATATATTGCACAATTAAATAATAAAAATTAAAACAATAATTAAATAATAATGATACCATTTGAAATTTCTTCTATCCATTTTTCTTGCGAATGCATTAAACCCGCAACTTCTCAGGTAATTCTCGCGCGAGGTAATAATATTTGAAAGAGTAACTAAAATCGATAGTTTAGCATGCGGATAAAAGAATTAAGTGGAAGGCTGGTGCAAAATTCTATTCAACCGCGGCGTCGCGAATACTTGTATGCACCCCGCGCAGGTTTCCAACGGACGACAGGAGGCAGCTCCTCCTTTCATTTTCTGTATTCGAAGCATTTCGAGCACCTTCTTGCAACTCTGCGAACATCAAAACGTTCGCGGCATGTACCTCTTCCAACTTGTTGCGGTCTCGTCTGCCGGTGCTCCGAGGAAATCTTTTCAGTTTTCTAAAGGCGCAAGAAAGCTGTGACACATTTTGCTTAAAAATTTAGCCGGATTTTCCACCGCCCCGAGCTGCGACTCCAGAAATTTTTCTTTCAACTGGAATTGCTTTACTGAATTTTTTAAATTTTCCAACAATTTTGAATATCATCTATTCAATTTTGCTATAAATGCATAAAGATCCGCAGTCTAGTTCTGTAGAAAATGAAGTGCGATGTTTGTCTTCGCGAAATTAAAGATGCCACGCGTGTGTTATCACTTTGTCCAGAAGTGTAGGAGCGCGACGGGCCGCATCGATTCCCAAAGTGTTCCTCCTCGACGTATTGTCCCAATTCAGTCAAGCATGCAGATCAACGTTCGCCCGTTAAAGCGGGATATGTACGGAACTGCATCGGAGTCGTCACGCGAATAATCGCCGGATAAAATCGCGAGCGTGCCTGTCCTCTCTTTCCATCGATAACTGGCCAGAAGACAAGTGTATTTCTCTACGTGCACAGAGAGAACATCCGCCGCCCCCGCTTTATCGAGTCGTGTAGCGTTCCGTGAACATTTTCACCGACGCGCGACGGCACCGATCATCCGCATTTCCGATTTCCATTGCACTCTTTGTTTCCGTTCCGTAAATGTTGATGGCTGCAACCTGACAGCCATCCGCGACGCATCACTCCGTCGAGCACCTCTTCAAAACGCGAAGAACGCTCTCGAATTCTCCCGCGCGCGTGTGCGTGTGTTTTTTTGTCCCTGCGAAATATATGTAGCTCCCGTCATGTGCCTTTTTCCGTGCAACTCGTATTCGCTTTTTCTTTATTTTCTAACCCATTTGCGTCATAAGGAAGAATGAAGAATAAAGATATTTCATCAACTTGTTGATTTAAATTGTCAAACAGCAATGGATAGCACGCTGCATAGATCATAGATTAATAATCATAAAGAATCATCGAATTGCCAATCTTACGACTGGTCGAATGTAATTACCGACATATTCACAGTCGACAGACCTGGAAGTAGGTAACTGTAGTCTGTTGCCGAGTCTCCTATCTCCCATGATAATTGTCATTGTGTATGAAGGTAACACGCAATGACATGGCACTGTCTTCCCTCTGCGCTCGATTAATATCGCAGAGGCGCATCAGTTTGCATCCTCGAGGACGAGATGTTTAGGATGAACCGATTTCTATGCACGGTTCATTCGCAATACCGTCGGTTATTATATTCGCATTAGCTTAGTGTTCTTCGTAATTCTTCTTCTTGTTCTCGTTGTTCTTGATCATCGCGCAGTTCCGCCAATTTGTCACGTTGGATTTTCAATCGGGCGGAATAGCCAGATGAAACGACCAACTCCGGACCTTGCGGGCGCTGAGACCAGATCGCGCTTAGCCGAGTACACGCGGTCTGCCCGGGACAACGGAATCCGGCGGTTCACCTTTTCGTCGATGGAAATTTGTTCGGGCGCCAGGCACCTCGAGGATGCCACGCGAAACGTGATACGATCCTCGAGCTCGGAGAAGCTGGGTACGAGGGCGAACCGTCGAAGTATGCGGATCGAAAATTACGCCGCGAGACGGTCCAGAAGGTGCGGACATTTCCCGCAGTTCGTGTTCCTTGTGTTTTAGCGAGATTTGCGCAGAATTCCGTCTACTTCATTCCTCTGTTCACAAAATTAAATTTCTAGAGCCTCTAGAGCCTCGCGGACGCGAGCCAAAAGATAGATTCGGTGATTGGTCTACTACTATATCTCGTCTATATTGTAGTAGACTACACATCGTCTATCGTTGCTGAACCGGTCACAGTTGGAGACTCGACGATAAGCGATGAGCGAGAAACTCGATGACGACGGGCTATCGATTTGTCAAGGTTTACCGGATGATTTGGCAGGCCATCACAGAAACATCGGACGATGTTCCAGGCGATTGGCTGGACGTATTATATAGCCTGTACACCGGCCGCTATTGATTATCGCGTCCTGATAGTGACATTCGATGAGAAATAATGCGCGAGGGCATTAGAACAACCTGGCGCTGGCCGCGTCGATTTCCGGATTTGCAAGGGAGCCTAACCTCCGATGCGTCGCGATGCAATACGATTCGAATCTATCGGTCGTTTATCGATCACAATCCAAGTCGTCCTCGGGAAAACTTTCGCCGGTCGGCGAAACATATGCAAAATTGGATTTCCCGTCGATCTAGCTCCCTTAGTTATTCGATAAATTGTGGTGGAACCCGTGGACCGCTTCTTAAGAACTTGCGATACAGACGTTGCAACCCGTCGACTTTTAGTTCAGCGAAAGTTCCCGACGTTAATTAAATTTCATCAGCAATCGAGACACCGTAACACTCGCAGCCACCCATTCAATTTCTCCGAACTTTGACAGCGCAGAGAAAGCCACCGGAGACTGCCGTCTTAGTTAGCGTTGTTAACCGAACTCTTCTTTTTATTCGTTAATCTCCATCGAATCCGCCCCTATTACCAGGCTTCTTAACCTTCACAGGACCTAACGAAATTTTAGCAAAGTAATCTCTTCCTTGAAATTCAAATTGCATGAATAAAATAAAAATAAAAATCTTACAAAATTCTACCAAATTTTATATTGTAGCATTTTTTGCTGTCTATTGATCAGGCAATTGTGATTGACACATGTCAATCGTGAAATCAGTTTTACAAGAGTCTTTCACATCGCACGTGGATTTGTTAACTCGTGCACTATCAAGGGAAGGATACCTTGTGCCCTCCATGTGATACGGTCATGGTTGATTTAACTGGAAATTCTGACGAGGTGACCGTGTCGGGTTCGAAACGAAAACCAGAGCACACACCGTTCAACTTTTCGAAACCCGCGGGAACGGAACACGCTCGGAGATTAGTAACTCTCCGGTAACGATTGGAATTTGCATCCGACTACGTTTTTTTGCCAATTCACAGGGCCAGGAGAGAGAGAATCGTCGCTGACTCCCTCGTCAGCAAAATTACGGTTCCATTCAGCGCAGCCAGCCAATGGCTCGGTCGGACGAGAGGCCGAAACGTATTACAGCAACGCTTCCAAGCGATATTAAATCCTCGTAAGATAATATTCGAAAAGAAATCGCCAAGATGCATGGTTCGAACGTTTTTCTGAAATCCTGACGAATTTTCTAGCCGCAAGTGCAATTACGAACCTTGGACTCGATCAATCAAGCTGTAAGTGGAAAATCCTCGGGTTACCGGTGTCAAGGAAAACGCCTTGGCACCTAAGTCGTATTGGATCTGATTGTTCGTGGAATAATTTCGCACGGGGAACAATAGTCATGCTCGGAATCCCGATAGTTCAGAAATTGCTTCTTCCACTTGTGAAATTGTTACGGTTAAAGAACAATTTTCCATAATTGTCTCCCGACGTTTTATAAGCTGGTCGATATTTTCTCGTAGAAATTACGCGACTTTTCTTTCAAAGAAGAGTTTGCGAACGGCATAGGCCAAATGCTGCTCGCAAGTGTTCGATCTTTCAAACGACGCACTAACTTTTCAAACATCTCGACTGGATTTATGGTTACACCTTTGCCGAGCCCTCAAAACTAACCGGAACACCTTAAATTATATTGCAGAAAGTTCTGAAATAAAGAAGAACATTTCAGACAGTTCCCACTGAATTCGCAAGGGTAGCTCTTTAACACTAAACGCACCACCACCGGTCGAAATGACTGATTCTAAATTTTTTGTTTTATAATTATTGGAATTATAAAACTGATTTCGTAAGAAATGATTGTATAAATATCTTTAGTAGAGCATGTATTACAATAGGAGCCGCACAAAGTCTAAATAAAATCAATCTTGTCATTTTTGTAAGGGAATACGTGTATTTAGATGTACTCTATTTCGAGATTCCTTTTAGCCGTGGGAACCCGTTTAATTCGTTTGAGTGCGTGAAGATGCAATCCGCTAGAAGCCTAGCCGCTGAGAGAGCTAATTCAGCGAAACGATTTCAGAGATCGACAAGTTAAGGTTTTTCGATGAGCTCGGCCAAGAGCTGATCTATACTGGCTGTGTGGGTCTGATTGAGCGGGCATTCCGTTGCCTCGGGGACGATCTGACAGCCTTCCTGACCACTCTCGACGGTGTGAACGACGTTGTACAACACCAGTCTGGATCAGAGGCGGAGGCAGAGTTCGTATGCATCGCCACCCCGGAAGCGGTAGAACTGCATTTTACAACGCAACACCGGCCCCGCGCCTATTTGCTTGTTGGCAGCTTGAAGGGCATCGCCAGGAAGTTTTATAACGACAATGCTACCGTGGAGATCGTCAACTATAATGATTTCCACAATACTTTTAGGTAAGACCGATCTATAAAATACATCTCTGTCTCTCGAATTACGAATTGGAAAGTTGTGTTCAATTTTAAGAACATTCGTAGTCTATAAGCCAGTTCATTTACGAATGTAATTTCAGGGTCGGGAAACAGTACTCGGTTTCTTTTATTATTGTCCGCTAGTTCTCGTAGCGCAAAATTTTTATTTTCCCGGTTAAGGAGGTAGACTCGTTTCAGTAGTCAAAAGCGCTAGATAAGAGGTCAATCCATCAAAAGTCCTATTTTTACGTTAACAAGGAAGCATGCAGCTGTCGCAGCTTTATGCATCCGAATAATGCAAATTAAACTACGCCTCGTAAACGTAAAAATAGGAAATTGGAGGGTGACTGCGGCTTAGATTGTTCTTTTATCTAGCGCTTTCAACCACTGATAAAGCCCATCTTCGCATTATCGAGAAACGAGAAAGCGCACTCCGCACCCTTGCAATCCTGGAAACGAAACTGCCTCCTTAATAACGCTCGTTAACCATTTGACCGTAATACCGACAAAGCGGATGCGCGGGTAAGAAGAACAAAAACATTCGATTCGCTTTAATGACGCTTTACGGAGCGAACGTTTAAAATAGATGTACTGCGCGCAAACAGTCCATTAGTTCATACGCAATTCGAACCGATTACGTGAAAACCTGTTTCACAATAGACAAAAAAAGAAGGAAAAGAACAATGTTTAGTATTTGCACGCCGGATCGATACGTAGCTGTCGACATTCTGTTGCAAGAGTGGAATTCAATTTACACGGAAAAAGTACCGAGAGCCATGAGACTACAGCCTGAACAAATATTGATTGGCCATGTTCGCAGGCATTTGCATCGAACACGGTGCAAGCTGATTCGCAGGCGCCCCATTACACATTAGCGTCGTAAAGGAAACCCTCGATGACTCTCCTATTTGCATCCACGAACTTCCGTAATTGGATTATTTTCATGAGTTCAGATCAATTAAAAGTTTCCCGAAAAAAGAACGACCGGCCCGCTAATGGCCCATGCATAATCTGATATACTAAACAGCTTCAACGATGCTCTTCCCAACGGAACACACGCCTAACCGAATTGCTGTTTTAGTCAGGAATACATGAAACTTTCAGTGGATCTATGAACCTATTTAACCCTAATTAACCAAGAGACTTTCCTTTCATACGAGATAAATTCTAAATACCTACAATAATGTAACACTCCCACTTTTTTAGAATTGTCTCCCTCTCCCCCCTACAACGGCAGAGGAGACTTTTCTTTTGTACGAGTACGCTTTTTAAAAAAGAAAAGAAAAGAAAAGAAAACTTAGATAAATTCTAAATACTTAATTTAACAAATGGGTACTTGCAATGCTACCAATGATAAATTTGATTTTCTCGATCGAATAACGTTCAACGAATCGTTTCACAGGTATCGTATCATTCCGGAGGGCTATACCAAGAGCTCGACCGTCGATTCGGAGATCGACGACAATAACCTCGAGACAGGTGCGTCTACTTTCCGTCCACTCTCGACCACGGCCACGGATCTTCGTATGGGGGTCGCGAGTTTCTGCAAGGCGTTCCCATGGCACTTCGTCGTCGATCGACAATTGGAACTCGTACAGCTTGGGGTCGGGTTCATGAAGATTTTCGGACAGCACCTGAACCGATTGGGCCGAAATATATCGACATACTTCGCGTTCACAAGGCCACGCGGAGTCAGTCTTACCTTCCACGAAATATTGAAGCGTGCGAACACACCTTTTGTTCTGACCCTACAGAGACCGCAAGGTCTTGATAAGTATCCCGCGGAGGTAAGAATCAATTGTAAGATTCAATAAATTCAATTTTTACATCTTACTATTACGATCATCTTACAATGATTTCAATGAAACTTTGTACATGTATATAACTTACTTAGATCTATGAAATGCATAAGAAATTAAAATGTCCAACTTTTGAAAAAGTTATTCGTTTTTGAAAGGTGTACAAATCCTCTTTGTACAACCACTGTGCATTAGATAAAAAAGTATTCATGGTTTAACAGGATCTCCTCTTACATGTACAACTTTCATAGTGTATTTAATTATGTAAAATCAGATAGAACAGGAGCAAAATTTGTAAAGCAAGTAAAAAGGTGGAGCAACTAGACTTTCCTCGGTCGATTCGTCTGACACAATATAATTGTTATTGTTTGACAGGATTTCTTGAATTTTTCTACTGATGGGATTTCAATGATTTCAGGGACTGGAAATGAAGGGTCAGATGGTCCATTGTCCCGAATCGGATTCCATCCTATTCGTCAGCTCACCATTCTTGAACGGTCTGGAAGGGCTGACTGGTCGAGAACTTTTTATATCTGATATTCCATTATACGATGCTACGAGGGAGGTGATTTTGGTAGGGGAGCAAGCTAGAGCACAGGTACAACTGCATTTGCATCTGATTATAATATCGTTAAATTTATACCTGCAGAATTCATGGGCTCGTGCATTCGATCGATAGATTCGCGTTATAAATAACAACGAAGCCGAAGAGATTTCATAATAACTGGTCTTGTTTCGCGATCAAAATTAATTATAAATTATTGTCAATCATTTCCGAACGTAACAAATTATTCATCGATATTTATAGAGCTTATACTGTGCGTTTTTAAAGAGCTTTCCTACATTACCGAGCCAGTACCTCGACGTAGGTGTCGCCAGCGTGCAGAGAGGACAATCTAGATGGCATCGGTGTATTGGCGGTTCAATTTCAAACGTGCTTAAATTTTTTTAAATAAACTTAGAGATTAGCAACTTAAATTAGTATACTAGAATTTAATTAATATATTTCATAATCTATTCATTATCTTATAATATGTTTCATTAATACTCGCATATTATAGATTTTGCAAACCAATATCATCCACCAAGAATATTTAAAATTAATTATTTATTTATCTAGACACACTGAATACTCAATACGCATTAATAAATACATATGTACTTTCATTTTTAAAATAGATTAATCAGAAAATGGTTTACAAAAATGGACTATCAATTTTACCTTGCAGTTAATAGTGTATCTACTGTTGCAGGACGGTCTGAGGAGGCGAATGGACAAATTGAAGAGCTTCATAGAAGAGGCAAGCCTGCTGGTGTCCGCCGAAAGAGAAAAGAACGTCAGCTTGCTCCATCTAATATTCCCTCCAGACATAGCGAAACGCTTATGGTTGGGTACGTCGGAAAACAACCAATATAAAAATCTGTCTTATCTTCATTGGAATATTTTCCATAATCACAAACTTTTTTCAGGAGAAACCATAGAAGCGAAAACATACCCAGACGTGACGATGCTGTTCAGTGACATCGTCGGATTCACAGAGATTTGTTCGACTGCGACGCCGATGAACGTCATCAACATGCTTCAAAATCTTTACGAGCAGTTCGACTCGTTTTGTGGCCAGCTCGACGTATATAAGGTGCGAGCTTTTTAAATGTAAATGCTTGTAAAGTAATCCCCGTTGCAAGACGGGACGATGAACGAAAGATCGAATGCAAATCTATGTTAATCGATGTACCCGTTACTCGATGTTTTATGGAGAAGTTGGCATAGCGAAAGAACTATTTAACGCGCAGAATTTACAATGAAATGTATGCTACTTACGAATTTTACATTCGATCATTACCATAGGTGGAGACGATCGGAGATGCTTATTGTGTTGCTTGCGGTCTTCATCGCGACACCTCCATACACGCGCAGCAAATTGCTTGGATGGCTCTGAAAATGATTCAAGCGTGTTCGCATCACATGACCCACGAGGGCAAACCAATAAGGGTAGGAATCTGTATATTCTATTGGGTTGGAACGAAAGTTCGTAGCGTTTGTAAATTAAAATTGAAAGCTAAAATTCAGATATTTATTCATACATTTATTCAATAACATATTTTCCATTCTGTTCTATTACTTTTTGCCGTTTTCGAGGTAACTTCTTTTCGAGGTAGATTCTTAATTTGCAAACGCTACGAACTTTCTTTCCAACCCAGTATTTTTGCTCCGTCTTAAACCCCTTGCCCTAAGATTTATTTTACGATATCAGTGATAAAAAACTTTTTTTGTAATTCTTAATTTCCTAAAGAAGGAGGGACTTTATATCTATTGTGTGCATATGTTCTCCAATAGCTGTACATTAACAAATCCAAAATAGAATTTTATTTAATACATATTTATTGAACGCTTCCGAATATTAGTCACGAGTCTGACTCGATATTGTAAGGCAAGGGGATATTTCTATACGTCATATTTGTACTAATTAAGTATACTATTGTCCTATCAGATGCGCATTGGCATTCATACCGGAATGGTGTTAGCGGGGGTGGTCGGAAAGAAAATGCCCAGGTATTGTCTTTTCGGGCACAATGTTACCTTAGCGAATAAATTCGAATCCCTGAGCGAGCCACTTCGCATTCACGTTAGTCCAACGACTTACGAGTGAGTAATCGTTTTATCAAATCATTATCGCTAGACTGCGAATCTTTATGCGGTCAAAACTCGGATAAAGCTCTCCAGCGTTAATGAACCACAAAGTTGAAAAATTCACTCTTCGAAGCTGTTACCAAAAAAAACGAAATTTGTGTAAACATCCGCAGTCTATCGTATTTATCGCAATTATATACAGTCAATTGAAAACTTTTCCGACCGACTGTGTATTGGATGTAGAAACGAATTCGTAACTTTCAGAATTATTCAATGTTAACTTTATCTTATATTCGATTCTTTCACTGATTATATCGAAGTTACATTAACTTTTAATTATTCCCCCATTTAGTATTTACAATCTGAAAACATTAATTACAATACTTGTAAGAGTAGAATGTATTTTAAATTCGCAAAGAGAAGTCCACGAATTAGTGTGTACATCCAATAATTTACAATCGAATTTTATTCGGTATTTCTGATAACCTTTGTTTTCCGTCAGATCGTTGATATACCCGTTGTCGGGGTTCGAGTTGGAATCAAGGAGCAAAGAGTTCTTGCCGAAGGAGTTTCCGGCGAACATTGATGGGCCGTCTTACTTCCTGAACGATTACAAGCACAAGGACGTCGATGTAAATCTTCTTCTCGACGTCCACATTCAGAACGCGATCCGAGAGCACGGTCTTCACACCAGCACGTAGATACTTCGACTAAACTATCTCGACAGTAACCGTGCATCATCGCCCGTGTGAATGTCGCTGTACCAATCGCTACTGTCCGTAAAAACCACAATAAATCCGGTTACAATCTGACTTCTATGAATTTACAAACTATCACCGAGTAACGACGCTAATTCTACCAGCCTAACGGCCACTCGACGGCCGACAATATTTATACGCAGAGGTTTAGATTACAATTATTATATACCTATGACCATATGAGTAAATAAATCTGCATGATACAGTACAACCGCTTCTTCGTTCATTTCTCGAGCCTCGCAATAAACAATTTGCGACCTTCGCTGTTAGTGTACGGTAATGTCCACTAAAACTCTTTGAAATAATCATAGATATTAATTTATAAGATCTTTGTTGAAAATCACGATCTTGTGAACCAGCATGAATAATAGATTTTGTTTTGAGGGAAGGAGACATTGCAAAATGTTCTGGAATAGGTTTGAAATAATCATAGACATTAATTTACAAGATCCAGGGTCCAGGGTAGGCCAGAGTAACTTCGAATGGCTCCTGGTCCACCCAGGCCTCCTTGTCCCCGTGGTCCCGGTGTCCGACTGATTGACTGACTCAGCGCCCAGTATTCTCGCCGAGCTCAGGCGCACTGCGCGCAATGACCGACGAGATCTCGACGGTGCGGTGGCGCGGCGATGCACAACGAGATCTCGTCGGTGCCGCAGCTTCCACGAGTTTTACCATTCGGACGACTGCATTATCAAGCTAGCAGAATGAATAAAATGCGTTACAAACCTCGTTTATCACAGGGTAAGATATTATTTCTCTTCTCGTGCACTCTTGATTTTCTGAGTGGTGACGTAGTCTGAAACCATCTTCATTGTCTCTCCGATCAATAATTTTCGGTATTGCGGTACAATCCCTTGCTGTATAATATTGTGCACAAAATTCAGCAAATATGTCCTAAATGTTTTCATGTGGAAACGTTATTCTAATAAACTACACTTGGTACCGTATATGTATATTGGGTTGGCAAGAAAGTAAATTCGGTATTTTAAGGTGAAATAAAACCCAATTTGCTTATTCAAGCAATAAACTTTCAATCAATAAAATATTGGACATTTTGTTCGATGACCTTTTGCCATCTTTCTGGTAGCTTCATAATTCCGTCATCATCATTAGCGAATGTTTTACCATTCAAAGACTTTTGTAAACTTCGAAACAAATGGTAATCTGATCCAATCAAGCTCCAATAATTTTTTACGTGTTCCACCATGATAACGCTAGGCCCCGCACATCTTTGGTAACATGTGAAAAATTATTTTTGCCCTGAAAACGCGTCTTCTTCAAAAATCTAAGACGCTATAGAATCGTTGAATTCCAACAAAATATAATATGATTGGTACTATCGATGGGATAATGTGGATCGATCAGGCGCGATCGATAATCGTCTGTATCGCGACGGGATTGGCCGATCTTTCTAACGCGTTTCGCACCGCTCGATCACAATACTGGCCATTTTCGAATTTTCCGCGAGGTTGCTCGCATTATCTCGGTCGCGCGCCACCGGAGTCACGAAAAGAGAAAGAGAGAGAAATAAAGAGGAGGCAGCAGCCGCGCTGTAAAACTAAAAAGCCAGCGAAAGAAATTACAAAAGACCAACACGGGGCGGAGACGTGCATGTGCACGAGGAATATTTGTGTCAGCGTTCGTGCTTTCCCGCGTGTTTGCCTGTACAAACGTACCTTTACTATTTCTTATGCTGCCATTCATCGCGACGAGATCCGCGGCCGTGCAAAGAGAAAGAAAGAAATTAAACATTTGGCCTTCCGGCTACGGCCGCGTAATCAAACGCCGGTGAAACTAACGAAGCAACCGCGGGAAAGAGACAGACACCGCTGATATCAAAATACAAGGAGCGAGCCGGGAAAAGAAAGAGAGACGGACAAATATAGAGAAAGAGAGAGATGGATAAAGCACCGAAGTAGGCATAGCGGAATAATAACTTAGATGACGTGCAACGAAAACTGCACCGCACCGCGGATGGAAGGAAAAGAGAATGTTTTCTTTGATGTTCGCGCGACGCTTTTCGTTTAATGATTCCAACTAAAACGCGGCCGTGCGGGATCATCGACCGGTGTTCTAATTAATTTATTCTATCATCCCTCGCAAATTCATTCCTCGATTCATTCAAATTCTTATGTGTCAGTTTTGCACCACTTTTTTCTACATCTAGCTCTTTGAAATCGACGTTAATTGTTTATTGGAGGTAAAGAATGCAATGTGGGATTCTTGGTGCTAATAGCGCAGAAATGAATATCACGCGTTGGACCTCGACATTTGTACTCCAGAAACGGCTGGAGTTGGGCAGAATTGCGGCTAATGGTACGAAGTGGACGGAAGGAAACGGGGGGTTGAACAGGAAGGCAGCCATATTGGCGAACGTTTATGGAGAGAGAGAGAGAGAGAGAGGGGGAGAGAGGGGCTAAAGTCGGAGATAAAGAACTGAACTTGCCGTGGCCACTGAAAGGAAAATTACTTGGATTACGCTGATCGAGGCGGCAATTTGGGTAATCTCTCTTGCGGGTCTTTGTGCGATGACACCCATTTAGAGCATCGACCAGAAACTGTTCGAGACGAGACTTCTTGCTAGTCAAAACTGCGAATCGGTAGATTCAGACAAAATCGCAACCTAAAAGCTCATCTTCCAGCATCCTGAAAGCAGCAACTTTTGATAAAAAGAAACTGCGAACAACGTTCTACAAACACGATTTGATCATTCCTGCTGTACCACTCTTCAAAATATAATTTACATTATTAAACATGTTAGTATCTAGTCAATTACTAAACATTTAAGTATTGTACGAGGTATTACATCAATTTCATATCCATACAATTAAAATAATCATATATTAGATGATTGCATATTAATGAATAATTCTTTTCTAATTGTAGAAAAGAATGGTGATATAATTAATTAGTAAAGCTGTATTCTTTAAAATTTAACCACTGAATTTTATTTTCGGGTACGGATTTATGGAAACATCTAATACATGATTATTTTAATTGTACGGATATGAAATTAATGTAGCATCTCATACAATACTTAAACGTACGGGTGAACAGTTGTTTTGAAGAAGCTCGAACTTTGCGACAATGGCGGAAAACGTAGCCCGGTTAGATGATATAATGCCGCGATATCGTGCGCGTATGTGCTCATAGATAATGGTCTCGGATGAATGGTGGTGCGACTGCAGTGAACCGGGAATAATATAATCGTAATCATAATCAAGCGATAATTTCTTTGTATCGCTGGGGATGATCCAGAACAACGGGGACCTCGGTAAATATATTTTGCATTGAAGTTAACAGTATCTCTGCTTTACACTCGAAATGTACATTATTCCGTTTCAATGAGTGCATTGTTCGTGGGCCAGCAGCTCCTTGCGATAGATTACTCGTTGCGCGCAAATGCATTGAAGTAACCGATTCAAAAGCGTTCCGCCATCTATATTCGTTATTAATAATATGTTGGGTGAACGAGAGTCATAGGTCGCACGGCTGCGCTATGAAACAATTAATTGCACGGTGAAACTGTTCAATTTCCACAAGTCAATTTTCAAAACGTCCACTTCGACTATAGAATTCGGTGAACGAGCAATTATACCGGATACCGAAATGTCGCTATAGTGAATTAAACAAAACGTGTCGTTGCGATTAATTCCACTAGACGCATATTTTCCGAGAATTTCCCGTGTGTGACAGGGATACGTGCTACGTTTCGCGTAACTGCAAAGACAGAGGAAACGGAGAAAATAAAAATTGAAGTACTTGGTCACCTATTTCTTCTTCCGAGCGCGGCGGGAGTATTCGTATACGTTTTTACGTTCTCGTGTGCCTCGGGAAGACACGGCGGATCATTAAAATAGTAGCGGCGGATATTTCAAGTACCCCCGGTACTTCCATGCTGAATATGCATGGCGTTGTCCACATTCTCCGCTTAATTACATTCTCTTAATAGTTTGTAACAGTTCCAAGTGAACTGGCACCCAGGCTCCCCTGAAATTAAGAGAAGTCACGTAATCAAGAGCGGAACGTATGGAAAGCATCGCCGAAGAAAAGCTCCGTCCGATCGTTCGAATCTCTCCGTCCGGATAATGAAGAGGACACTGATACGATCCATGCACGGCGAGGATGCAAATTGTTCGCGGAAAAATCCCGGCGGAACTGCGGCAAAGCAACGGAAAGTTGTGCAACGGAGAGAGTTTTATACTCTAGCGAGTGCGTTAATGAAAGGCAACTTGGCCAGACCCTGAAATTAATTGAAGTAATGAAAGTTCAGCAACTGCCAAGAGAAAAATGCTTGTTAGATACTTTGTACGTTTTTCATACTTCAAACGCGAACTAATCCCGTCGCGTAATAACAGACACGAAATTAACAGTCACGCGAGGCGACACGATTACATAACTGCGAGCGCGACGTCGAATGTCTCCGAGAAAATTGCACGGCGAAACGGATGATACTGCGAGCAAAAATAACTGTCGACTATACCAAAGAGACTTCGTAATTTGCAGGTGATATGTGTAGGTGCTCAAAGGCATCCATCAATATTTCGCGGAGGAGGGGGGATCGGGAGGATGTAACATTTTTAAGATTGAATTCTGGAGGTTCTAGACTTTCCTGAGAAACTGGAACTTGAAGATCAAGAATTCATAAGGATTCTCGAAGGTCTTGGGATGAAAAAGATCGAAAGTTTCCACAAGATACGAAAATGCAACCCTGAAGACCAAAAATACTGCAAGGATAAGAGGGTCAACACTATTTTATACGTAATTAAAACTCTGAAAACTCGTAATCGCAGAAGATACTGCGAAAGAATCGGAAAGAGCCCTAAACGTGAAGAATTCATCTGTTATCGGCAAGGTCTTGCGAAAGAGGCGAAGAGATTTTTACGAGGTCGAAATCTGGCGATTGACTTCCGCGCGAAACTAAAACACTAAAGACCGCGAACTCGCGAGAGTTCTCAAAGGTTCGTAATCGCGAAAGTCCTGCGAAAGGATCAGAGAGATCAAAGGTTTTGCACGAGGTTATTATAAGTTCGATGCGAACCTTAGGATCTTCTACACGAAGACTGGAGCTCTAAAAGCCAAGAATTCGCGAGAGTTTCTCAAAGATCTGTGATCAACAAGGTTTTGCGAAAAGGGGGTCGGGAGGATCAAACCAGATATTGCGAGAACATGTCCTGGGAAGTCCCTAGCGTTCTAGAGAATCGCGAGGAGGATACGTAACAGTCCCAGAGAGATTAGAGCGGTCGGGGAAAAGAAGCGAGAAAAGCTGAACAAGAGTTTACCTAAGCTTGATGTTCTCTACCGAGCAGTATCTCAAGTATCGCTTAATAAAACCGGTTACTTTTCGTTTCAATCATAATAAATTTTCAGAGCGCGCTTCAATCTCGTTTACGCGGTACGTTTCCGTTTCCGGTTACGCTGTTTCCAGGGCGGGACAAGTATGAGACAGGCTTGAAAAATTGCCCGGGCACTCTGTCTGCCGCGCAGTTTCATTAAGAAGTGGTTCGTAATTTATTTTCACACCTACCTATCGTGTTTTCTCTCGTCTTGAGCGCCAGCAATCTCGAAAATCAAACAAGCGGCTGGGACGCGTTCCGCAAAACTACGGTAATGTCTCGATGCGTGTGAAATAGTTGTGCACGATACTTGCAAAAAGTTCATTTGACATAATGCATGAAGAGGAACTTAGATTTAGATGTGCAAAATGCGGTGAAAAAGTGGCTTCACGACCAACCAAAAACCTTTTATTTGGAAGAATAGTAAGCTTGTTGACCATTGGGCAAAGTGCATTGATAAAGAGAGCGATTACGTAAATGATTATGTAAATCAATTGTAGAATGAAAAGTGTAGATAATTTTTGATTTGCCTGGTAGAATATTCATGCAACGGCGATTCCAGTCTTCCCGGTTCGATTTTCCTCGGTTCGATCGGAATCGATAGAGTTTTGCTCGCTCGCTTATCGGATACGTGTCCCAAATCGGGACCAAGGTAATATCGAGCTCTTACTATCAATTAGAACATCTTAATCAACTGCCTGCGCTCGGACTGTTTCGCACAATGCGCCTTCCGACTTACATCTCTTCCCGCGTGTGCATTCTCGACAGGCGGCGCGGCGCGCGATGCAACGATACGCGTGCATTCTTCCGCAGCATTCAGCGAGGCTGATCGATCCCCATGTTCGATTAAATTGCAACGACGGCCGTCAGGTTTTCGCAGTGGACCGAATATTAAATATTTCACGCCCATTCGAGCCGCAGGACCGAGTCCAAATGATTTTTCACCCTTTCAATGGGGCGGAGAACAGCAAATAAGAGAAACGGATGAATCTCATATGCGGCCGCTGTCCGATCGACTGCGGGACATGCGTTTCCACGTTAAAACTGTCAACATCAAACGATTCGAAAAATTTGTCGCGTTCGGTGTTTCGTCGACCGACCGAGTTTTCGAATTTGTAATACAAAACGTTGTTATCATAATAAGTCCTCATTGTGGTGAACTCGATGGCAGGGCACGCATGTGCACCGTATGCAAATACTTTCTGAAAAATAAGCCGCGCGATCGGAATACAAGCGCGCCGCCATGCTGTTTTTTCATCTTTTTCTGTATCAAGGGGATTGATTCGTTTAACGCGTCCCCGCACTCGAAGAAAAGACCGCGTACAGCGGTATTTCACGTTGAAATTTTGTTGGAAAGATTTTATTGTCGGCTGCGGATTCGTGAAGGCCGAAGAACGATGCGTGAACCACGCGAACGCAGGGAACAGAGGGGAATTGCTATGAATGAAACCCAATTTATTCAATTGATTCTAATAAAAGGTACACGCACGCCGGGATGCGGTAGCTACGTGCGACGAAAAATTTCGTCCATGGACCACACCCTTCGTTTGTCCGGAGCAGAGCCAAAGAATACCGAATGCAACGTCGATCAATCGTAACTTCAATATCGCTGCATTAACCGTCCCGTAAATTGGCCTAACTAATCTTTTCATTTCCACGATTGACCATTCACTTCCGACAAAGTATTGTTCTTGCCGGTTTATTTATGCTCGGCGGCGCGCAATCGCCTCGTTCCCAAAGTTCCATGGCATAAATTGTTTCGCAAATGTCAGAGACGACTGTTAATTGTTCCGACGATACCGAAGGCGTGTGCAATTTTAGAAGTGGATGACCTTTGGAGTTCGTAAAATATTAGATCGAATAATACCGCGCTCGGTTAAGGTATTTCGTAACCGATATCCGAAAAACGCGGTGCTCTCACCGTAATTTCTACCCGCAGTTAGTTTGTCTTTTGTGGAGAAGCGTTATTAACTCTCGTCTGTCTCAATATAACAATTGGTGCTTTGGTGCCTGCGAAAGTGGTCTAAGTAAAATTGAAACAAAATTAAGAGACATTAAAACACAAGCTTCACCACTTACAATTCGACCACTTTCATAATTATGGGCACATTTACTCGTCGGTTTCCAAGAGGGTTTCCAAGAGGTAATCAAATAGTTTAAACACATCTCGAATGAAATGAACTCCGATCGCTGTATCGAGTCAAATTTTCAGGCGAATACTTTAAACCGAATTTACCAAACACGAATACGCTGCGGTTGGTAGGGAGCTACGATGAATTTACAATCCCGTTCGCTGTAGGACATTACGAATGGGGAAGTGACTCTCGCAGAGTTATGAAATCGTCGAGTGGTTAAACAAGAAGAAACAATCCGCGATGAAATGTATGCGGCGGCGCACCGTGTGGTATTTGATCTATCTAGTTAGCCAAAATTATTTTTTTTAATATTCTATAATATAATATAATGTATCCTAACGTAACCTAGCCTAACCTAACCCATCCTAACCTAACCTAACGTTGGTATCTAATCAATTTTAGACATTTAAGTATTATATGAGCTATTGTATCAATTTCATATGTTGAAGGAGAAATGTTCAATTTTCGAGTTAAACTAGCTCCGACTGCAAAGGGTTAATTTGTAAATAACGAATAAGAGTCTAAAATAAAGTCTTTGAAATACAGTTTAGCTCGATCAAGCGATCGACACGAAATTCCTCCATCCGCGGATCACAGGTGTCGCCGTTTGAAACGTGGCGGTCCACCGATGCCGGCGACGCGGCGGAAAGAAGCACAGTTTGACGCGATCGTATGAAAGCCGAACGCTCAGGAAAACGACGCGATACAAGGACTCTTGTCGGTCAGTGTACGGCGTACGGGTTCAACGAAATCTTGCGCCGGTAAGGCAACCGACGCGGTAAATAGATCCCGAGGTTAACAAGGGGGTCAGGTATAAGTTGTCGTAAAAAAATTGTTACACACCTGCACGCCCGCGGAAACAAGCTGAATCGCGGGGCATTTCGCGAGTTTTGCAAAACTTTGTCGGAGCCGGTGCGGCGTGGCGTGACATGTGCGCGCCAAATGGGGGAAGTGTGTGTATACAGCATATTTAAAAAGAAAAACTGTTTACAGCTCGGTGTGCAGGCCGCGCATGAATGTCGCCCGTATTTGTCGAGAGACTTTCAGAATTTGTTCTCAGAAACGAGGTAAAAGCGATAAACAAACCGAGCCGCGATGAGTGGTTGTGTAAGTCGCGACGTACCGCCCCACTTCTAGGCGTAGACTAAACAAACACGACTCGTACTTACACGACCAGCGAATATTTTTCGTAGCCCCGCGACCGTATCATTCCGAATGGTGAATTATAATCCAGCCATTCAGCCACCGGCCTTAAAATTTTGAGGTAAGGCGTAGCGTTGAGGAGAGCGGTGCGGTGATTTTTGTTTCTATGTGCACCGCTATTCTCCCGTCAACTCTCCATAAACAGCCGCATTTAATTACATTGCTTTAATTTTGCCGCGATCTTCACCGCTCCACTAAATCTGTACCAATGCCTTCGGGAAGGAAATACCGAGTCGGATACTTTCGACGCCGAACCGCAGCTTCATTCAAACCCGACTCCGCCCTTCCGCGATTTCAATTTGCAAATATTAACGTCGGCAACGTTGACCCTTTGATTGCATCGACCACTAACTCAAAACCACCGCGGGACGATTACAATTTCCGTGGCCCCTACTTTAAAGGTTAAATTTGTGTCATCTCAACAAAAATCTTGGGGTCATTTCAAGAAAAAAACTTTATATGTTATAGGTACTGGTAAATCGGCCTGGAAATCGTAATCTCCCCACCACCGCCATTATGCGCCGGCGATAGTCGTGCAACTATCGCTGTCGCTTGCTCAGATGATTCACGATCCGATTATATGTACAAAGCAGCAGCGGAACCAAGAATCGCATTGTTAAGAACTAGAAAACACCGAAACGGCACTCGATATTCAATTACTTGATTGATAACTGCGCGCGTAACAGTGCGCATAGCCACGGAGACCAGCTGCGATAACAATAGAGCTATATTTGAGAAAGGCTTTTTTCTAGTATAAAGTTATTGTTCATTGAGATGTTGCCATTTGAAAAGTTGTACACCTGGGTCGCTTCTAACGCGGTATCTCTCTGGAGGTTTATCTTTTACATGTTTTTTGACAATATGTTTTTTTTAAAACCGATAACATTTTCTGGAAATGTGAATGTCACGGCTAAAACATCGGATAAAAATATAAACACAGTACTCTCGCACCTTTCTAACAAATGTAAAACTTGACAAAACCGAAGATGTCATTCCCAGTGACGTCACAGTCCGAACAATGTCCCCCACGAAGATCACTCGACTTCTTGGAACGATCATTTGAAAGCAACACTAAAAAAGATCAAGGTAATCGTAACAAAGGAAATCAGCATAACCATAACAAAGGAATAGTCTGGTAGACTGGTAGATGTACGCATCTGGAGAAACCCGCATGGGCTCGTTAGACGAGCGAAACGAGCATCGGACTGTGTCCTGGCCGGAGAAATTCGCTGTGTTCCGCGTGGCTCGTTTACGTTTACAAAATTCGAGATTGTTATTTACAGAATGGAATTTTCTGCATCGGCGCACTGTGGGCCCGATCGCGATTCTAGCGGGTCAAAATAAAAGTCCGAAAACACAAAAAACAATATTTACATGAATTTCACAGATAAACAAATCTAGTGCGTTGGTATTTTACCACGTTTTTCTCAGGCAGTTCAGGATTATATACAATGGGTTGAAAAACGAATAACGTTTTCAAAATTGGACCCGACAGCTTGAATTTTGTTGAGACTTTAGAGGGATTAGTTTACTAGCCAATGTGTAAATCATCTTTTTGAAATCATGTTTAATTATGTAAAATAAGATAGAACTGGAGCAAAATTTGTAAAGCAAGTAAAAAGGTGGAGGAACTAGACTTTCGCTGGTCGATTCAGACAGACATTTTCTGATACAATATAATTGTTATTGTTCGACAGAGTTTCTTAAATTTTTCTACTGATATTAACAGTTGAATTTTGAAAAATTCGTTTTTAAAAAGTGTCCAAATACTTTGTACACCCACTGTAGTTTACATCTATGTACATCGATTCCAGACAAAAATAATATGAATTTATATGTAATGAAAGTGACGGATGAAAAGTTCCGACCCGTTAGAATGGGTGAACCGTGCGGGTCAGAGTCGGGCCGGACCGGGTCGGGATTTGATTTAGCATGTACACGGAGTAAGTATTACTCCAGTTTCTAAGGAATCGGAGCGCGAGAGGGACCGGCGAAAGACGCGTGACGCTTGGCCTCGGGTATCGGCCGCGAGGAGCGCAGCAATCGCGTACGCTAGCCCCAAGACTTTCTCGGCGCTCAGTCTGCCGGAGTCTGCAGCGCGCGAGACTTGTATGCGCGTCGTGTTGCTCGAGTGTCTTATCGAGCTATCTCTCTCTCTCTTGTGTAATATCCGATCTATCTTTCCGATCAATCCGTGTATCATCAGAAGTGGCGTCTCTCTTAAAATCGGAATACATCAATTCGTTCGCGAATCTACAACCGTGTTCGGTAGGATCGAATACGATCCACACAGAGAGAGAAATCGAAAGTGCTTCGTCGGCCCGGATGAACCGCGTCGCCACGTGATTTTTTTCCCTGTCAGGTTAACCGAGACCTTCTTCTCGGCAGTGTGTGTTCGATGATCTACGAAGTGTGACTCCTTCGGAGTATATATATATATATATATATATATATATATATATGTATATCTATTCTATAATATAAAAATATATGAAATACAATGTTCGCGCGTTTACCGTGAAAAGTAGAGGAGAATTTGAACCGGGAGTGGCAGAGTTTTCCGTTTTGGTACCCGGGGTCCTGTCTTTGTGTGTGCTCGGCTGCGGCGTCTCTCCCGACGGAACGGAAGAGGAGAGGAGAGGAGAGGAGAGGAGAGAGAGGAGTTGGTTGACTCTCTGCCCAGTGCTGGCCCACGATTGACGGATACGTACGCGACGCCACGCCGGTTTTTCGTCTGCGAATACCGCGGAGCTACCTCGCTAGGTGGTAAGCAGATATCGTTCTTCTTCTTCTTCTTCTTCTTTTTCGGTGTTTTTTTCGCGCGCTTACTCAGACTCATTCGAGCAACGATGACCTTCTTCGGATACTCGCGAATCACCGTGTGCTAGTCGATCCCTTACCTTAGCCTTCCTCTCCATGGCACACGAGGCTAACAGGACACCAGCCGAACACGCTCTTTCTTCGAGTAACCGGGACTCGCTCGGAATGGAATCTTGCCTGGGGAACGGACCTCTGTATGAACAACTTGAACGTTCATCTCTCCCGGGATCTTGTTGGTCTGAACTTTGGCGAGTGGCGACAAGAAAAGACTCCTGCCATCCTTTTCTATCTTTCGATCACCGACCCTTCGTTTATCCAGGCAGTTCGACCACAGACTGCTTCTCGACTGACCGTATATTCTGCATCTAGAACCGTACCCTGTAAACGACGCGCCTTTGTAGTTGGTAAACACTACGAGCACTTCTTTTACCACCGAATTAGAGAGTTTATGACGGATTCTAGTGGTCATTGTACGGTGTAATACCTGCTGGTTTGGAGTTTGTTTGGACCAGATAGGTAATGTTGGCTGTGGTCGTGGTTCTTGTTAAGGAAGGTCTATTTAGGGATGACCGTATTTATAGACACGATTTAATTCTTAGATTAATAGCCAGGTACCTGGGAACCCACTTTCAGCTTCTTTATAACCCTCGAAAAATGATTTTTCTATGAAAATCATTAAAGGAAGAAATAACGGTAATTATTTAGAAAGATGTACTCCTCTCCGATTTTTATGAAAGTTAATTATGTTATAGATTTCTACATTTTGAACATTTTTCCTTTTCACATGCGAGAGGGTCTCTTTTAGTTTTCGAGATATTCGCAAAAAACTATTGCTATTTTGTACTAAATTGAATTTTCCATATTCGTGCACGCTCCGTGGCAACGTAAGCCTGCTGCGGCACGGCGTCTGTTTACTATTTTTGTAAGCACGTTTTGGACAAATTCGCTCTACAAGCTTCTTCGGCCCCGAAGCAGTTTAAATGCTCGATTTAAATGCTCATTTTACACATTCAGCAATATTGTATTTTATTGTCCACTGATACATTTTTCTATCACGTACCAGTTTGATTTTGCAAGCATTTTGAGCGAAGGTTATTCGATAACGCCAGTAAAGGTTTTAATCAAATGGTGTAAAGGTGATGTTCAATTTGTTTTTTATTTCGCAGAGCAACAACACCCGCAACGCTTTTAACGTTTTAACCAATGATAATGTTTGTGAAATGATATGTTTTTTGTGTTTCATCGACAGTTGCAAGATTTTCTCCACTTTTCTCTATCAGAATCTTGAACCGAGCAAACAAGTTTCAGCTTCATTCCATCGTCTCTGAATAAGTTCGCAAAAATAAATATTTGCATACACGAGCACGGTCCATTAAGCAGCTTAGCCAAACGAACAAATTACGAGGCGACAGTGCAATTAATCTAACTCTGTCACACCCGATAGCGATTTGCATCAGTCTTGTTTTAATCTGAAATTTAATCGTTATTTACCATACACAAAAATATAATATCTTCCATTCATAGGGTAAGAACGATTTTGTCTTCGCGGGAGTTTGAAATCTACATCGTGAAGTTTCAACGATGCTCGACCAGAGTTTGCATAATGATAGGTCCTAGAAAACGAGGGGGAATGTACAATATTAGTTGAAAAGCTGGAAGGAAATTCGTATTGGTTGTAGGATAACCTAATAAATCGTTATGTACCATGCACAAAAATATAATATCTTCCACTCGTAGAGTAAGAATGGTTTTCTCTTCATGGGAACTCGAAATCTGCAGAGTGAAGTTTCAACGATTCTCGACCAGAATTTGCATAATAATAGGTATGTAGTATACATAGTATACAGTAGTACACCTCCGAAAATACGGAAGGAAATTTGTATTGATTGTAGGATGACCTGATAAATCGTTGTTTACCATGTACAAAATTATAATACGTTCTATTTGTATGTCTGTAGGGTAAGAATGGTTTCGTCTTCTTCGTGGGTGCTTGAAACCTGCAGCGTGAAGTTTGAATGATACCCGGCCGGAGTTTGTAGCAACGACCTGCAGTTCGCAGGTATTCACCAGCAGCAGGTCGACCAACCGAAATCAGCGTCGATTCCAGGCCGTTCCCCAGCCACTACACCCGAGCATTCTCATTGTGTTTAGGGCCCTTTCAAACTTCCTCGGCGCATAACGTTCCGCTTTCGAATGTAGTGGCTTGACTTGTATAGGAGGCATAAGCGAGACGCGTAAAATTGTAATCTGCTTTTTTTTTCGTCCCGTCGACCGGAGAAAATACATTTACCGTGGACCATTGTTGTTGGGAGTGCACGATTCAAAAGGGACAGCTTCCCTTCATCGATCTGGGTTTTGTCAGACGCGTTTTTTACGTGAACGTCTTGCTATGTGTGTGCAGACGCTAAACTTCGAAAATCTCTTTTCTTCGATTACGTTGTAGTTCATAGTACTCTTTCAGAATTTTGATGTTTGTAGGGAGTTCTTCACTTTTCAGCATTTTTCTTCTAATGTCCCCGTCTGTGTTTGCCTTCTAATTCGGCACTCCGTATTTCTCATTCCCTACAACATGTGTACACTGTTATTTCACCTCCTCGGGAACGGTACAGAATGTGACTCACGTCAAACTTTGTGCACCGAAATTCTTCACACTTCTCTCGGCAAACGGCGGTAGGTGTATGTCCTCGATTCTCTTCCTCATATTTCTATTTCGCGCAACAACTTTCGCCGCGTTCCTCCAGAAAAAAAATACTCCAATATTTGAATGTTCCGTCACTCGAATATTTTCGATAAATACAAGGGACGAATTCTATTCGAAAGCGTTTAACGTCGATATTGCATTTTTATGGGAAACCGATTGTCTTGTTATCCCGAGGTTTTTATTATTTGACGTCAATATTCAAAATATTGTTTACATTGTTAAATATATCGGTATCTAATCAATTACTAAACCTTTAAGTATTGTATGAGGTATTATATCAATTTCATATTCATACAAAGAAAACGATGGATATAGAATGAAATTATTCTAGGTCAAAAGAAATGTTTAATTTTCAAGTGCAAGGGTTAACGTCAATATTCAGAACTTCGACAAAATTGCAGCTCGTAGTTTCGAGCTTATATTTTGATGGGGAAATGATTGTCTTGTTATCCCGACGCTTTTATCTTTCTGCTAATTCGGATACGCGAGGGTCGACGGTGCTCTTAATGAATTTGACCTGTCCGGGCTTGCCGGCTCCAAAATTCTCCGGCGTTCTCCGCGTAGACGGAATTAAATCCGTGATTTAAATCCTCGGTATTTCCCGCTCTTCTATTCGCGCTCTACCGCTGACTCAATTCGATAAAAATATTCTTTAAAGGCATGCGACTTCAGGCATCCCCCTGATTTAAGATTCTTTACGTTCGCGTTCGAAGTATTCACCGGTTCGCGAGTGCGCTGCATTTTTCATTTCCCGCGGCCGTTCCGCCGCAACTATTTCATACATCCAAGAAAATGATTCCCGAGGAATAGGATTTCTCTAGAGTCAGCCATGCCCGGGAATTCGTTACGTTTATTTGAATGGCTCGCATGAATCTTCCCTGACATTTATTCAATTAAGCCCTTGCGAAATTGAATTCCATAACAACTGCTGTATGAACAGATCAATTACGCGGCGCTGATACAAGAAGCCCATTGTCCGCGAATTATCAGGATCGGCGCAGGGCTGCGTTATAGCGTTCGCAGGTCCTAGGCATTCTTCTATTCTATCCGGCCACGCTCTACCCTATTTTCGCCTCGAGAGTAGACACGGCGCACCGTTGTTTTGTTAATTTATTCTCGTCAATTTGGCTCGCAGTAAGCTCGCATTATACCGGGACGGATGCAGAAATTCCACTTCGGAAATGCCAATGTTTCGAACCTTCACACCAACAGTAACTGTCCGTGTTATTGCAATATTGTTGCGTCGGATTTACGCAGAACTGTTAAAACAGCACGATAAAACAATTTAGTGTCACCGGCACGTTTCCAATGCATTTTAAAACCGGGAAGACTGTATTTTTAAGCGGCCAGGCATTTTTGTTCGGGTAAGGAAATATTTTTTGGATTCTAGTCGATCAAAAATATAATACGGAGATGTTCGGATCCAGACAGTGCTACACGGACAAAGAAGTCGTTTTAGTATAAGAGTATTAAAACTCCAAGAAAAGCGAAAAGACGAGAAAGACTAGACAAAAACCAATGCACAGCTTTTTCGAGAGAAGAGAGATGGATGAATGAGAAATGAGAGCAAAGGTCGATGTTGGAGCTGAGGCTATCGATAAGTAGACTAAGTAGATAAGGAAAGAGAAGAAAGTAAGATAGACATTCTACGACTATCCAAAGCTAAAGGGCATGGAGAAATAAGTGAAAATGTTAGAAGCTGGAATAAATGAAAAGCAAATCGATACCGTGAACAGGAGGAAAAGAAATTTTCTAGAAGAGAAGCATGCAAAAGAAACTGGAAAACGCCGGAGGAACGGCTAATGAAAGTTGGAGGACTAATTAAAAGCAGACAGCGATAAGAAACGGAGAAAGAGATTAATTAAGAAAGAGTATCCACTTTATAAAGCCCGGTCATTTTGAAATTTGTAGGATCCACATTATAAAGTGTAGCTATGTTTTGAAATTTCAATTATTCAATCTATTCGTTCCAAACGATCCAGAAACAGTAATCGAGGAGCAAATAATTGGGATATAATTTTCTTTTCTTCGTGAACGGGTTGTCTGAATAATAGATCAACAATGAAGCATAATTAAATTTCGTTCAACTTTGTATGTCAAAGGTTCTACAGACTTTTATACTCTATAATCACGAAGCATTGTGCCGCAAGAGAGGAGGCATTGATTTCCAATAAAATCAAACAGAAACAGTAATGTTTTTTTTTTCAGGAAACCTTGATCAATGTGTGACATTTCCCTGACATGTTACGGACGAGTGCTGGGCAAAATAGTATTTGAAATAGAAAATAGTATTACAAAATACTATTATATTATTAAAATACTATTTCAAATAGTATTTTCAATATTTTTTCTCGAAATTTTGCCCAGGTCTGTTACGGACGTGTTGGTAGAGATGTCTGTACACGAGTGAATGTTCGGTCCCAAGGATTTCGCCTGTAACGAAACAACTGCATCCACCGTCGAGGTTATGTATCGCAGAATCGACAAGGTTGCTGCGTGGGAGTGACATTGCAGCTTTGCGTTGCGTGATGGATCCGAATCATGTAAGATACAAAATCCCGGGCTCACCGTGCAGTGACACGTAGAAGAGCCGCAGGTGATGCACTCTGCACACACATGCACGCGAAAGATGTTTCGGGTGTGTAACCGGCGGGAAACAAAACGTAGAAACGGCAATCCGAAAAAAAGGAACGGGGGCCAGGTCGGCGAGAGGAACAAAAGCAAAATAAAGGGAAGACGGCCGAGCGAAAAACAGGTCGAAAAACCGGGGCTGGCTTGGAATCCGGAGTCGTTGGTGTCGGCCCGCGTAAATCTGCCACGCGGAGTCCGTTAGTCATGCTTTATTTCGCTTTAGTTTTCCGTGCACGGCGAAATAGCATCAACTTTCCGGGAAGGGGCTGACTCACGCGCTTTTCAAATCCATTCAGAAAACTGACGAATGCCCGTGCACGGCCACGCAACACGCCTCACCTCGCCACGGCTGGCCGATCGCCACATGTGCACCGCCGCCGGCTAATGGCTCGTCTTTCGTTTTATTGCCGCATACGGTGACAATGAAACGCTCCACGGATTCCTTTTACGCCGGACCACCGGCTATCTCCTAACGGGCATATTGAATGCTTATCGAAGGACCTACGACGCTCCACGGGGCTCCGGAATGGAGATCGTGGTTTTCAACGTGTACTAATAACACACGTGTGTACCTGTACATGTGTATTTACATACACGGACTTTAGTTCGTGTCATTTTAAGTGCACGCATACACGTGTATTTAAATACAGGAGCATTAATGCATCATCATTTTAATTTGCATCATTTTTAGAACATTGATATTAATTTACGTCGTTGATGACATTTGTGATTATGAGACTGCGGATCTTTATGCATTTATGGCTTCAGACAATTTTCAAAAAATGCCAGAATATATCCTTCGACACAATTTAGCCAAATTTTGATGTTTTTCATATCTACAAAGGCTACTACCACTGAAAATAACATTTTATTTGATTCAACCGTCTTAAAAATCGTCTCGAAAAATTGCAAATTGCCTAATTCTCACCATACAATGCAAGCACGTTCAAATTTCGTGTTAAAATAACGTGTTCATGCCATTACTAGCCAGATTTCTTGCGAATAATAAATATACGAAAACAATGAAGTCGGAAAAAATTAATGTGTATTGTTTTGGGTAATTATGCAGTTTAAGGGACACATCTCCGATTTCAACGATCTTGAAACATGTTCTCAAGGTCATCGTTCTGAACACAACTCTTTCTTCATATTACACGAGCCATAATCAAAATTACACGAGTTACAAAGGGTGAGTGACGCAATTGAGACGGATTAAATTCTCGAATTTGGTAAAAATTGTAACCCCAAGGGAGTTTCCCGGAGCACCGACAGATATAATCGTCTCATTTTTTTCTATCTTGCCCAACTGCCTGAAATGTAATCGTCCCCGAAGAAATTGAATATTAAGCGGCAGAAACTTTATTTGCTCTCGAGCTGGAGTTTGTTGCTGAAGTTAGAGCTACACGGTTTCCCCCGAATGCTGCGGATTCTTACGAACTCGGCTGCTAGAGAGGAAGTCTATTGTAGCAGTGCCTTTAGTCTTGGAACGCTTACTTCTGCCGACAGAATTTCTTTTCTCGTGTTCTCTGGAACTCTTTTGTTTACCTCTGGCTCTGTAATGTTACATTAGCAACAATGTGAAGCTGTTATTATTACAATTAACGTTTACATTCCTTGTAGTTGAAAGCAGCGTTTCGAAATAAAATGATCGGATAAACGTTTTTAAGATAGTCACGGTTTACAACGTTCTTTGACACGATCAGTTGTACGATCTAACAGAGTTTATCGTTTTCGCCTGATAATGTTCCCTTCGACGAATACTTGTTTCTGCTGATGTCACGGTTTCTTTCGATCGATTCGTACAAAAGCCGTGTCTCGAAATTTCGGAGCAAGTTGCTCAATCCGATTTCTATAACGGTTTTTGTCTAGTACGTGTCATGCCCTTCTCCTAGATCTAGCCGACAACTAAGGAAGCAAGTACAACACCAATTAAAAGAACCGTGTTCGGATTTCTGGAGCGGAATAATCGATTCGGTACAGATACGATTTCCTCGGTGAACCTCGCTCTACGTACTTGCTACCTTCAACGGACCCGCGTTATTCAACTGTTTTCAGAACTACTCGGGGAAAAGCGGGCGGGAAACGTTAATTCCTCGTATCACTGGCAAAAGTTGAAACGTAAAAGAGTTTTAATAAACATCATATCGCGTTTGCGCGGGTTTAACGTGCGTTCGTTTTGTACACTTTATTCCGAAACGCGCGTGTTTCATTCAAGAGAATGTATTACGCCTTTCGAACTAATTGCTTCGTTTCGGCACAAAAGTCTACGTATGAAAAATACTAGCTTCGAACAATTCATGTTTTACGTGAACATGTACGCTCCCGCTCATAAGTCTTAGGACACCTCTGGTTTTTAATAAAACTCTGGTATTTCGTATAGATTCTGAACCTTAAATGTATAATATTAACTATATAATATAAGGGAGTGTATGTACAGCGACATATAAGAAATAAATTTGAATTTGTATGCGTATTTTTCGACCGGTTGCGCTGTAATTAGAAATTCTTTGGTACGTGTCTGCCCAGCTTTTAAACTCGACTGGCACATGACAAGTTGACCACGTTATCAGTGGTCCCGTGAAGTGCGAATCGATCAAACGAAATGTTAATGCAATGCGATTTGTGCCGCGCTAAGAGCCGAACGACGATATTACACGGAAACGGGGCCTAAAAGTGTATCGTTAATTATGCAAAATATCGTACTGTGGCGGCTTTCGGTATTCCCACTCACTCGGTGGCGCTTATGCTCGTTAAGCCCCATAGTCCGCTTATGCATCATGTGATAAAGGAGAATAAGATATGGAGAGCGGAGCATAGCTTCTTGAATAGAATGGTCCGAGCGTGTAATGCCGTTTCCGTTCGACTCTTGGAAATTAATTGCAATATTCAACGAGCACGGAGTCGGGTCAATTTGATCGGGACACAAATTAACCTCCGCCTGGAGCCACTTAACTCGGAAGTATTAAGAAGTGCACAATACTTTCCCCATCTCGGTGTCCCTCGGGCAACTTTCCACCGCATGATTTACCGCTGATCGATTCGAATCTCGGATAATAAACTTTATTGATTAAGTCCGAGCAGAGACGGCCGTTGGCCAACCGTTTCACCAGCTTCTCACGAAACGCTCGGAATAGAGTTATATTGACAGAGATGGAGAATGGTTGACGAAAGAAGCAATTTAAGAAGCTAATGGGACCCTTTCTTGTGTCAAAATCAAAGAACTTTCGGTAGAAATGAAATAGAGCGATGATTTTCTTTCACATTATGGTTGGAACGTTTTTTTAACGATGAATACCTGTGTTAAACTTGCAGAATTACAAGAAAATTCTGGTTTATCCAATACCATATACGGATAGATATTTTTCTTAACATGCTATACATGATTTCCCGCAGAATTAGTCTGCTGATTTCAAATTCGGTCATAAAATTTGTGTACTACACAAAATTCACAACAAAATTTATTGTTAATCCTCAGTCACGTTAATCTCGTTGTCACGAGATGCGAGTTTTTATTGAATACATTACAAATGCTGAGATACGGTTAGGGTCGAGCACGAAAGAATAACTGGGTCGGAGTACGCGAGGGTGGTATTATCAATATTAATCAAAGTGTATCGCATTAATGCAAATCCCCCACTCGCGTTATGGGAGTTTTTTTTAATTTCCCGACCGCGAATGTCGCGTCATGCGAAGATTGCCTGCCACTGGGTCGCATTCGCGAAAGCAGGCGAAACGAACGTACTCCATGTTCTCGGCTACAATGGGAGCTACCTTCGCGAACAAAGTATTACCGCTAGCCTGGAAAAAAGAAGAAAAAAGAGTACATGTGTACCTATCTGCTTCCTCCCGGATGACCCCGCAAGAAAACTAGCATTCTCGCGGGTAACCCTAACGCTGCCGGTCCCGCGTAGTTTTCAAAGAAACGGGGCGGAGAGCGCGCGGGGCATTGTTCTCGCGAGGCTCGCATATTCCCGGTGTTCTAACCTGGCCAGGTAGGAAAACGCGCACGGTAATCTGATTTAAGGTCCACTCGAAGTGTGGCAGTTCGTTGACTCGAGCGGGATGCAAGCGTGGCACGCAACTACGATCCGCATGCTTGATAAGGGAAACGGGAAATTTTTCGTGACACGAAAAATGGATTATTTTTTATAGAAATCGCACGGTACGTGTTCCCGCCAGATAAAACCCGGCCGGCCCGTTCTCTCTGTCGCAATCATGGCCGCTCTACAGGATGAGTCACTTAACCCTCGTACGCTCCTCAGAACCGGTTGCATAAATGCTCTCAGGATAACGCTTCACCCATTCTTCTTTTACACTTTACAGCAACTAATTGTGTTTTGTTTGTAGTGTCGTATTTTAGAGAAACACAGGGTGGACCGATAACTATGGACACCTTCAATGTTTCTGTAAATCCTCGTGCCGAAAAGTAATGTGACCCAACGTCACTCGATTCTGATCAGAAATATTTTTCCTCTAACAAGTTTATGAGTAAACTCTCTCTTGGCTCCGGTCGCCAAAAAATTGAAGCGCCAATATATTATGGTCGAGAGCGGCGCGTCCATCGGGCTCCGATAATTATTCTTTAAGCCGCCGTAAAAGAACAATGCCACGGTGGAAACTTTTATCGATTACAATGTTCCTATTCTCTTCTGTAAGCGATAAATAATTCACGATTTTCAGTGTCCATTCCTGAGAGAATACATTAAGGGGATGAAGGATTTTAGCAGCAATTGTTCCGACGCGAACATTAATGGTTCCGAAGACGCGCATGACACATTTCAGAAGGAGATTCATTATGTAAGAGCTCGTGCCAGTTAATTTATACCTGCTGTCTCGTTCGAATCAGCTATGAGACTTTGGAAATGATAGCAAATCAAAATTGAATTGTCGCATTGTGGTTGTCCCAAAAGTTGGTTTTCTAAAACATTAACATAAAGATTATCGCATTTGTATTTAATTCCGAAAGAAATTTTTGAGGCAACCTAATATAATTTGTTGATCGACTGGCGGATTGGTCGAAGCCCAAAATGATGAACCCAGGGATGTCTTTCCCCGACGGGGTCATTTCTCGTCGGCCGCGAAGACGACAACGACGATCCGATAGGATTACCATGAATCTCCAATATTGTCACGTCCAAATCATTATGCCCTGTCAACACGATTTACACTTTTCCCCGTGCATGCGTAATACGAAGAATTACGGGCGGGCCGCGTGTCTCGCATAGTAATGCGGCCTCCCATAAAAATGCAGGCGACTTCAGGCTTTTCTTTCAAATGGATTATAAATGATACTCGTCAAACAAAAAGTCACGGACCCGCGCGGAAATAATGGACAAATTTATAGGGTATTCCCGGCGTAGAAATGCGGCGCTCGACGCGACGCCCCATCCAACGTCGACGGACTGTATTTCCTCGACGCCCGGAGAAATAATAATTCAATGACGCGAAATAGAGTCTCTTTCATTAAATTTAACGCGATATATTCGGCCAAATGGCAGGTATAATAGCGGACTACGATTCATTTGCGGCCGCGCATAAATATTATATTATAAATAAAATCCATTTTTATGGACAGCCAGGCTGGCGCGTTTTATTTCGACGTGCTTCCCGATTATTTATTCGGGAATGAAACAGCGGTAAATATTCTTAATTAAACTGATAGAGATTTCCCGAAGCGGGATATCATTTGTCAAAAATTGGAATGCGATTAATGTAGGAATTTTTCTGTATTAGGTGTTCTATCAATTTCATATCCATAAAATGAAAAAAATTATGTACTATGGAATTATTCTAGTTAGGAAAAAATGTTTAATTTTCGAGTGCAAAGGGTTAATAGTTACGATTTTGTCGGTTGATCGGTTTCGTGTAAAGTACATTCCGCATTATGCATCCAGCTGAAATCGAAATCCAGTCAGGCATTTGTTCGACATTTTTATTCGGCTCCCGCTACCATTCGATCCTCAAAATGAATCGAATTTACGGTAATGAGGCGTGGAATACGATATTTTACCTGGATTGAAATCCACACGTTTAGCCTGCTCTTGAACTCTGAATAGGTACGCTATTCATGAGCAACGTATATTTCAACAACAAATTATGTTACCCGTGACGTGTATCGCAGTTGTAGAAATTGCAGCAATGTTTCTGTAGCATTGCAAAAGAACAATATAAGAGTTTTTATCAGTAATGGAAGTCAGTTAACGTCGGCCTTGACCGGCGCCAGTAATCTAACACCATTATTTTTCTTTTCCCTGCTCCATCCTGCGTGTTCTTTCTTATTCTCGCGTCAACTTTTACAATCAACTCGTCATGTCGGCTTTCTCTTTCTGTACACTGTGCTTCAAAAAAGGCGGAAAAATCCCTCGAAACTTTGTACAGTGATCGCGTCACAACTATTTTTTTATTGTCCGAATATAAACCGAACAAATTGGAAGTTCGAAATCTCGATTTCCCGTTCAAACGGTTGCAATGTTTCCGAAAATTGGTGTGTTCAAAATCGGCTGTTACAAGCGGTAGTTTTGATCCGTCTATTTTGAAAGAACAGATTTTTTTTATTCGGCAGAAAGTTGACAGAGGTATTTCTCATGGCACGAACTCCATTTCCAAAATCCGACTTTGTTCGTGCCGCTGCAATCCCATTTTGAACAAACTTTTATACTAACAAAGCAACGTTCGAATGATCGAATCAGTTTCATGGTGTACACCATTTTTTACGGATTGCGTAGTTCTGTCGTCAAAGAGGCAATTAAAGTGAAAACTCTGCTGCGAATCGTATGTGTTCAGAAAATAAATTTTGAGACAGGGACCTCGCGGAGCGCAGTTTCGTTAGGCAACTCGACCTCTGACCTTAAAAGCAAAGAATAAGACGTTTAAAGGTAAGCACTTCGCGAAAGGTCAGGAATCGTCTGGTATCTCTTTAAAAATCGCTCGAGTCCAAGGCGCTCCGCTGCGCCCGATTATTTTCACTTTTATCCAGCACGCCCACATTCGATCCGACTGTGTGGTTCGCCTTATTTGTCAAGCTAACGCACCGCGTTCACGAGATCTCCCTTAACGGTCGCCGGAGAAATCGATCGGCGCAATCCAATGCGATCGTCGGATAATACACGCGAGCCAGCGCTTTTGAAACAGTTTTCGATATATCATATCGCAAATGTACGGGTTGTCTCGCCGGATATTACCGCCTCGATCAACATCATTATTAGAGATCGTTTATTTTGAACGTGTATTTACATACACGTACATTAATGTACATCCTCATTTTAATTCGTATAATTTTTAGAACATCGATATTAATTTATGTATCGAGAGTATGGTTTCCCAAATTCCGCGTTAGATTCACAATTAGTAACTGTGCCCTAAAAATTGATGCGAATTCAAATGCGGATACGTTCATACACGTGAAATAGGGATCTCTAATCGTTATTATTAGACTGCGGATCTTTACTCAACATAAAAAACGTTTGCATCGATTGCAAGACACAGGAGCCAGATAGAAATTTCTTTCTCCTTTTAACTGTCTTGTTAAGCTGAAATCAATACACCGATGTCCTTAAATCTTTTTACTTCGTCCACTGCTTTAAATTGTACGTGCCGATTTTTGTCATAAATGCATCGAATCCGCTGTCTAATAATTATTATTGATCGCAGCGAGAAGAGCTTCGATGGAGATTAAATGGTCTCAGGAGAGGCACATACCGGTGTTATTAGTTTCTTCTTGTAGGACGCGTCAACGACTTTTATGAAGGCGAACTTGAAAGAAAGAAGGAATGTCACACGATGAACAGAGGGTTGTTGTTTTTGAAAGACGTCGCTCGCAGTGTCCTGTGTTGTAGTTCTAACGTTGAATAAGGAAAAACGAGTGGCTGTAATTGATCAGTTATGCGCCGATTCTTCTGAGAAAAAGAGGCGTCCTGTGCGTGGTAGATTGCCGGTCTCAGGTTTTCCCACATCGATTGGCCTTCGTGCGAACGACAGACTTTTATATCGACGGCCTTGCCTTCGCGTTCGGAGCAAGTGCGTTGTCTGTCGGTATCCACAAGCAATCGGCGCCGCTCGTTTCCTTCCTTTTCCCTTTCCTTATGCACGAGCAGCTACGTGGGTGGCTGTTACGGCCACTCGTAATAATATATTCAACGGTGCAATCGGTGCAAACCGACGATACTACTCCCAACCGAAGGCAGGATACTCCAAACAATTAGGGGATCACGTTTCTGGACAATTTAGCCAGCCCAACGGAACGCCCTCTACGAAAGGCTTCCTCTCTCTTCCTCTCTCCTTCAATAGCGCACGTTTTACGAGCCTCGGAATTGCACGACACCGTCATTATTATTTATTTCGTTGAATGGGCCCGAGAGCGAATCGGGAAGAACTTATTGTTGTAGGTCTCGTTTGTCCGCGGCGAATTTGATATGCTCCGGTTTCCTTCAACCCGTTTACAACGAATGTACAGTGTGTCTCGTGAACTCTCTTCATCCGAGATGTCTTTGTCGCTTGTTGTTGAATTGTTGGAGTTCAATAATAGCTTTCTCGAAAGTATATCGGCGGCGTGTTAAACGAGAATCGACTTTTCCTTTCACCGTGTTTTATGCATTTACGAAGAAATTGGCAGGGTGAAATATAAAACAAAAAATTAGAAAAATCTAAGGGATGAAACAAAATTTTATTCAACTCCCGAAAATTTTATTCAGCTCACAATCGGTGTAAAACATTCTCATTTTACATAAAGATTTGCAGTCTAATAATGAGAATTGAAAAAGGATTTTCAAAGAGATCGAACCCCGGATTTAGTTACCGATGAAACATGAAAATTATCTCGCACACGGGTAGGTGGAAAGCAATAATTATTTACTTATGTACATACAGGCTCGAAAATAGCCGATTTTGTTTCAGCATTATCGAGTAAATCAATGTATAAATGTACCATCCGTTTCATCGTGTTCCACGTAACATTTCCTTTCCGTTTTCAATTACAAAGCGTTCTTTTCACACATTTTTTCACTGAAAATAGTCGAATGCTTTGCGTTTACCGCGATCAATCGTACAGGCGAACCAGATGAAATAGAACACGCGTTTCTATGAAACTCACTGCAGTGCTCGTTCGATTCTGCAGTTTAGCGAGCTATTTAAATTCCGCGCCCGCATACCGAAACCATCACACTATTAAGTGTCCTATTAAAACTATCAAAATATCGAGATGTGACGTCAATCCGAAGCTTGAACATTCCACGGGCAATTACACCTAATTGAAATTTAAGCTTAAGGGTTTCATTAAAAAGCATTCTAATGAAAGTATTTATAATTATTCACATTCTGCTTGATGTAGCCTGATAACATTGAACTGTTCTAACCCTTTGAAATTAAACATTTCTTCCTCTACCTAGAATAATTCCATTCTATATAATTTGTTTTCATTTTATGGATATGAAATTGACATAACACCTCATACAAAATATTTAAACACGTTTACGACACAATACAATAATAAAAATTATTTATGCGCGTCGTCACACGATACGTTGTTGATTAATTGAAGTTTTCATACTGTTACAATTAAATTGTTCGTGTGATAACGGCCGGAGGATATGTCGACTTTTGCCTGCTGGATTTGTATTTTGTTTGGACGTATCAAGATCGTGTGCGCAGAAAAATCTCCATTTGTCATTCAGCTATCCAGTCGAATGAAAGTCGACTGCGTTTAACAAGGATATTACGTGCGCACGGATGGCGTGTATGCTAACAGCGAGCAGGAAGTAGGGATGGCAGACGGCTTCTTAAAGCGAAGCACATTTCCATTTGTATGACACATCGTGTTGTGCCCGGACTCCGATTCCGCCACGTAAAGAAATCCTCCGGCTGCTTTGTAATCCGACCTGTAACCCGTTTTTCTCGCGACAAGCATTCTCGATCACGTCCAAAATACTATCTGATTACAGTCACCTTCAGTCGTCTTTTCATACCGTTTGATTCCATCCCGGGGAGCCGGTGAATTCGTTTCCAGATGTTCTTTGATCTGTAACGCGAATCGAACGGTAAATTAAAGGCGTGTTTTCATTAGATAGCCAATTTCCTTTGATCCCGAGGAGCCATAATGTTTGATAAGGCCCGCGCGCCCGTTTAGTTTATCAAGGAAACTAACTCGCGGAAATGATTATCAATACTCATCTCGTTTGATTCGCGGCTTATCAAACCGGTCGACTATTTTATCCTGGGCTGCCGCCAGTCGTTCTGATCTCGCGCTCCGTTACTTTTTCTTGTTTCCTTTTATAGGTCACCGTACCGCGAACAGTACCTCCTCCTGTTTAGTTCAATAAAAATAGACGTATGTACGAACGAAAAAAGGAAAATGTACGGGGGACAGAAAGTTGCCGCGACAGAGTCAATCTTCCAATGACCCAAATTTTCGCGCTGACGCATCGATGCACAAAAACGCGGCAGCATTCTCCTTTATTCGATTGATTAAAGTCGCACGTGTGTCCCCACCGCGAAATATCATCATTGGAAACATAGTAAACTAGGCTACTCGAAAATTAAAACCGAACACCGTGTCTCGAATTACTGAATAAGCCACAGCGTTTCATTGAAAATGCCCGGACGTCGGGTAACAAGCATTTCGCGAATCTTTTCTTCGCGTTCCTCATCGCCAGGGCTAAGCCTCCCGCAATTTGAACCTATAGAATCCATTTTCATTTCTTTCGCACAAAAACTCGCTGACGTCAGCGAGCAAACCCGAATAGCAGCGGAGAGAGAGAGAGAGAAAGAGAGAGAGAGAGAGAGAGAGAGAGAGAGAGAGAGAGGGATCACGGAATTTTCCATGGAGAAACTAAAATATTTCTGCAAGACATTTGAACGCGAAAATAATTTATTCGCTCAAGCATCCTGCCGGCACCAATTAACATTAACATTAAACAATCCACTTAAACATGCAGCTGCGTTTTACACGCATAAATGAATAAACGTGGCGCCGGCTACCAAGAGTATTCCCTCGGCGAATTCTGCATTATGCATCTTGATATTTCGAACCGCTTCGCGTGCCCTCCGTGCACTCTTTAATTATTTCGATCTTTTTACCGCTGCGAAAATTTGTTGTACAAGAACGTGTAACGCGCCGCACTCCGCTCTGTTCGCGCAACACACGAGAAGCTCGGATACGCTGCATCGTTATCAAAGGTCTTCCTGAATTAGTTGAAAAAATCAAAACTTTTTTCCCCTCACGATGTTGCAGTTCAACATCCCGGAAAAATATATTCCACGGGGAGACGTTATTTGAACTCCATCACATTGTTACCGTGTCGACCGTCGCGAAAGTAGACCAAATTGACAACGAAGCAGCGTGCATATGTATGTGTACTGAAAGCAACGACATTTGACATTAATCATTTGTGACTTGGAGTGACATCAATTTTAATCATTTCTTCGAAACTATCAAGCACAGCATCATTGAATATCGTAGGAAATGAAGCTGGAAAAATGTAGAAAGTATTGGGTAGTGGGTGTAGAAAGTATTCGTACACTGATAAATTTCAAACAAAACTGTGAAATTGTTGTTTATTATCTATTTTTTCTGGAAACAATGAATATGTACATATTCTGAGAATTCTATAGAATAGATACAATGCAAAAAAAAATTAATTTTTTGACTAACTTGCAAATGTTATAAGGAAAAACAAACAATCGACTGAAATACACCAGCAAATAGTATTCGTACACTCCTTAATTCGAACTGCGTACGGAACAGTTCGTAATATAAACATACCATGTAAACATAAACAAATTGCGGTGTAAGTATGATTGATCTCCTCAGTATATTTAGAAACGTTGTTGGCATCAATAGCATTTCAAAATTCCGAATTATTCAAAGTTATCGTTGAAAAATGGAACGGAAATGTGCAGAAACAACGATAGCAGGAAGAAAAATTATTATTAACTTGCACAATCAGTGTAAAAGTTTAGCAGAAATTTCGCGTATTGTAAGTAGACCTCGATCTACTATACAAAGTTTAATTGACAGGTATGGGCTACGAAAAAGACTACAAAATAAATCAAGAAGTGGACGTCCACGAAAAATCAATCAATACACTGGTAGAGTTATTATTAGAATAGTAAAGACAAATCCAAGAATAAGTGCAATAAAAATAGTTGAACACATTAAAAATAATTTAAACATTGATGTATCTGCTAGTACTGTGCGCAGTTTTATACGAAATTCAGGATATCACGGACGGGTGGCCCGTAAAAAGTTTTCCGTAAGTGAAACGAATAGAAAGAAAAGATTGGAATTCGCAAATAATAATGTAACTACACCAGTGGAATACTGGAATAAAGTATAAAGTGATCTTCACAGATGAAAGTAAGTTCAACATTTTTGGGTCTGATGGACACTGTACCGTTTGGAGAAAAAAAAATACAGAATTGAAACCACAAAACTTAAAACCTACAGTTAAACCTACAGGTGGAGGTTCAGTACTTGTTTGGGGCTGCATGAGTGCAGCTGGTGTTGGCTCATTAGAATTTATTGATGGAATAATGAACCACAGGGTCTATATTGACATTTTGAAACGCAATCTTGATCCCAGTGCAGAGAAAATGGATATTAAAGATGATTTCGTTTTCATGCACAATAATGATCCAAAGCATACTGCATATAATACCAGAATGTGGATACTACATAACACACCGGCGTATCTAAAAACTCCGCCACAATCTCCCGATATCAATGTTATAGAACATCTGTGGGATTATTTAGATCAGAAAACATGAAATTTCTTCAAAAGAGAGCTTAAAAAATGCGCTGAAGGAAGAGTGGAACAAGATCCCACAACACCTCAAATTTAGTAAATTCAATGCCGAGAAGAATTGCAGCAGTTATAAAGGCCAAAGGCTATCCAACCAAATATTAATTAATAATTTTTTAATGTCACATTAATTTACATTAAGTTTTTTTTCTCAAATTGTAAAAAGTTAGAAACTGTACGAATACTATTTGCTGGTGTATTTCAGTCGATCTTTTGTTTTTCCTTATTACATTCGCAAGTTAATCAAGAAATTAATTTTTTTTTGCATTGTATCTATTCTATAGACTTCTCAGAATACGTACATATTCATTGTTTACAGAAAAAATAGTTAATAAACAACAATTTCACAGTTTTGTTTGAAATTTATCAGTGTACGAATACTTTCTACACCTACTGTATTTAAATGTATGTATTATATCGATTTCAGATCCATAAAATGAATAAAATAATATAGAATGGAATTATTCTAGATAGGAAGAGATGTTTAATTTTTCAGTTAAAATAGCTCCGTCTGCAAAGGGCTAATTTTGACCAGTTTTTCCTAGGAAATATTATATTAAGAAATGTAACATGTGCGTTTATCTTGGAATGTAGTATTTTTTTTGTCCGTTCGTTTGAGATATTGCGGCTCGCGGAGCTCGCAATTGGATATGAAGTGCATGCATTTTGTCGAGATTGGCTGATCATGATTACATGAAGCGACGCAGCGCCCGCATCCTCTCTCTCGAAGGCGGCACACGAGCAACACGAAACTTTTCTCGGTAGGATGTCGGAGCCTCTCCTTTCGTCGGGCGCACTGATATTGGAAATATATCGGCCGTTAGCTCGACAGCCTCTAATATAAAAATGATTAAAATACGGCAAGAAGTCCGCGGGAAAGTTAAATTAAAGATGAACCGAACTCGGCCGGGAAAACGGCTCCCCGAGCCGATCGGAATTACATTTCACCCGCGCTCCGCGTCTGCCTGTTTTGTCGACTGTCCGAGAGAGATAGCGGACGAGGCTTCCTCTCCACCCACGAAATTTATTGGCCGACCTTCTGCAAATTTTATAACCACTTGCGGGGATGCTGCTCTCTCGTTTATTGGCACCTTTATTCCCCGATATCCGAATCCGTGGATCGGGCAGATTAACCCCATAAATTTCACTCGTGCCCGGTGCCGAAAGTACGGCTCCCTTAGCCCTCGGAAATTATTTCGCGCGACGAACTACCGGCTGGTTAAGAATCACATGTTACGCGGCGATTCACATTTTGCACAATTTTCACGAGATCGAAGTTTTTCGATTTTTAAATGAAAGAAGGATCTTTATGCGTTTATAGCAAAATTGAGTAGATGAAATTCGAAATTGTTGAAAAATGTTAATATTAAAATTATTAAGTTTCTGTTTCTTGCAATCGAAGCAGATAATTTTTATTTTGAATAAAATGTTATGCGTTTCGCATTAAAAAAATAAAAGTAGCGACGTTTTACAAATAACAGAACGGAAATTGACGTTCGAAGTTAGAGTCCGCGTCGCATGTTTGTTCCTATCCGATCGTTGAGAATCGAATGTCTCGATAAACTCGAAATTGATGGATAAAAGTTGCTAAGTAATCATTTTACAGAAAATAATGTCGAATAAATTTCTACGACTCGCGCCGTGCATGACCATTTATTTGCAATATATCGTCGCGTTCGTGTTTCGGAAAAGCATCAGCAACAGTCCCGGCTAAAATATTATTCGGAATAATAAGTTGTGTATTTTATTTGAAATCGCGCGTATGTGTATTCGAAAATGAAATTCTTATTTGTTGTGCCGGTTCAAAAAAATCGCCGAGCTGTATATGTATCATGTTTATGACGATTACTCGTGTTTAAATTGAAAATAATATTGCATTGTCAAACATTATGATTTCATACAACTCCTCTTCTCCATTGTGTTTCATTATTTCTTTCGGATTCTTACCATAAAAATATCGTACGAATGAAATTTCCGCTGTCCAGTAAAATGTGAAACCTTTCTCACGAAATGTAGTCTCAATTAATTTTAAGAATTCATTTTTTGGAGGTTTATTAATAGCGTTGAAGTCGATTTCTTTCTATCTACAGCTTTTTCATCAGTGAATACGTAAATCGATCGGTGAAAAAGGTTCAATAAAATCATGAAAAATGTCTAGCTCAAAGATTAAAAAAAAAGGCTGGAATATAAAATTCGACAGAATTTAATACAATTTTTTTGGGATCTGCAAAGGGTACTACCACTGGAAATAAGATTGTTTTATTCCACTTTCTTAAAATTCGTCTACGAAAATTGAAAATTGCGTAAACATCCGCAGTGTAATAATAAGGATGAATTCGACCGACATTTTCGGAAATGTGCCACTTGAAAAGAATTCTACAATTTCAACGGCTGTGCGGCAAAGGCATTATTACCAGACACGTACCGACAAAGGAGTCCCGAATTCGGTAAGAGGGAACAGACGCAGCAATTTTCGCGCGGAATCAAACCTGTCCGCGCTTTGTGCCGGCGGATCGTCGACGGCAATTTATAATAACGTCTATTCGAGCTGTGCGTCGTCGTGGTGCACCGAAATTCCGAGAAAAATATGTGCCGGGTTTTCGGCTCTTTGTACGGGCACGGAAATTGCAGCTGCGAAGACGAATGCGCCGGTGGCGCGTCGGGGAAACACATTAAATGTCGCCCGTGGCGCGCATGTACACTTATTAGCGGCGTCCCTCACGAGAAAGCAGCATGATTTCCGCGCGCAACCACCCCTAATAAGCCCCGTTGGATCGGTATCGGAGCGAATTAACGCGACCGCTCGCGCTCGTGCGAGCACGAAAACTTTCTCGCGTTCACGAGGAATGATCGAAAAGAAAACGGAGTCTGCTCGCGACACAGTGGGGTAAACTAATGAATTTTGTATCAAGATCAAAGAAGATCAAAGAGATACAGTGATGATTTTATTTTAAAATTAACCCCATGCACTCGGAGCTATTTTAATTCGAAAATGAAACATTTCTTCTGACCTGGAATAGTGACCATTCTATATCATTTTTTTCTTTTTATAGATATGAAATTGATACAATACCAAATTGAACGTATATTGTATTCTCGTATATGGAACACAGTAAAAATAAAAATAACGAGGTATTATTCCGCGCTCGGTAAGAGGATGGAAACGGATGCGATTCAGAATCGGTTAGGCGAGCAGCGGAGGCTTGAGGAAAGAAGCACGCGAAAATTAGATCCTCGCCCTGACACGCGGATTTTCTTCTGAAAGGTCGTGTATTAAACACTTTGATCCGTGTCGATATCGCTGCTCTTAGCACGTCGTCGACGGGAGACGGGGATCTCTAAGAAACTTCCTCCCCCGACGACTTCGAGCCATCCACTTATCTCCTTGAAAGTTTGAATCGACGTAACAAACGCGCTGCACACTGCTCCGGATCGAAGAATTTAGCGACGTATTCTAAAAAAGGACGACTTTTTAAATCGAGATCCACAATGGACCATTTCGACACTCGATTTCCAATAATCTCATCGATCCGGACGTGTCAGACCCGTACGAGATTTCATAGGTGAAAATTCCGTCGAATTCCGCCAACGTTTATCACGCTTCTTTCGGAGAAGAGGATCGTTCACTGTCGCCTTAATGAGGCGATTCGAAAGTTTCGCGACGAATAAGAGCACTAGCCGAAGAGAAGAGGCTTCTGGTCGGCGTCGCTCGGGGGACGAGGAGCTCACGGTTAATTGAAAACCGAATAACGGTAATATCGTCGAGATAAATTTGTCCCCGGCTGTATCGGTTCTCCGATAGTCATCGTTCGACTTTTAATATCTGGATTTATCCCCGGCGATCGGGTTACGAGAGGCGGACGGTTCCGTTTTTCTATCTCTTGCTACCGGATCCAAGTCACGTTCGTAATAACCGGAACTCGATTGACATCGAACTTTTGTTCTCCACCCACCCCCTGATTTTCAATATTTTGGCCAATGGAGTCTTCGTCAACAACTAGGTCATTAGTAGACAGCAGATTTTATACATTTATAAGAAAAATGAGTGGGTATTTAAAACAGTAAAAACATTAGAAGAATTTAAAAATACTCTCATCTCATCTCACCGGCTATTATTTCGTAATTGAATGTGGAAGTAAAACAATCTAAATAAACTTTAACACTAAACCTACCATCATCGGTCAAAGTGACCGGTTCCAGATTTTTTATTTCACGATTGTTGATATAATAAAAATAATTTCATGAGAAATGATTGTATAGATATCTTTAGTGGAGCACATATTACAATTGGAGCTGCACAAAGTCTAAATAAAATCAATCTTGTCATTTTTATAAGGGAACATGTACCAATTACTTTTAAGGCTCGGTAGGGTTAGTGTTAACTGCTCGCGTTCACACTGTGAGTTCTGCTTCGCTTTATCGAGCCTTGATGCGAGCAAAATGCAGCGGTCTGTGGATCGTCACATATCTGCTTGAAATTCAAGGCGATGTATATGGTTGCGCGCGAAGCGGAACGCAGCTCGGCAAGAAAGACCTTCGGACTTAACCCCATTTACGGGCGAACGTACGGGTTAATGGGTTAAAAGGGTGCCTACACGTGTAAGCGCGCCCTTCCGGTGCTAAATTTCTTTTGTTACCGCTGACGTCGATTGCGCACGATCGACATTAACCCTACTCTCTGCGGCGTGCTTCGATTTTCGATGGAAATTTTTGGCAACGTCCCAGTCGGTCGATCGATTCTCCACTCTGTGTAGGAGGAATTCCGGCTTTAATTGCATCGGGATTGCTGGTAAACACACATAGCTGGCGTTTTATTTATTTATTATTGTGATTACATTACGAGCCCAACAAAAAACTTGCAGTTTAAACTGCGCCTTTAATGTAATAACGTGACACGGGAATAACTGAACTTTTCAGAACGAGAGCGTAGCGATGCAAAAAATGGCGAAACTTCAGGGCGAGGCCCTTGCACCGACTACTACACTTTTATTACATTAATATCTGAATGTGAAGTGAAACTCCCTCTCGAGTTCAGAAACTCGGTTAGCGGAAGGGACAGGCCTCCTTTTCATCCCGCTGAAATTGGAGTCTGCCGAGAGCCTATTCGAAACCCGTGCGTTTTGTTGACAAACAAATCCTATCTCAACGGAATTGACACTGTCGTCAAAACATCCGTAAGAGGACAAATTAAATATCCATAAACACTGTCGACCACAGATTTTCACGTTCCTATACTTTGTTTGTCGTACATAAAAATTGTCTTCATTCATTGTCTAATATCCACTGGATTCTATGCTGACACTATGTTCTAGTAGAAAAATGGAAAACTCGAAAATAGTTGTATTCCAAAACTTCGATTAGTGTACTTAACCTAAAAGTTGACGAATGGAAAATTTCCAAAAATTTTCTACGAATGCTATCTGCGATATGTACCAAATGTTTAAAGTATTGTATGCTTAACTTGTATGTTTAAAGTATTGTATACATAACTTGTATGTTTAAAGTATTGTATCTTTTAAAAATCAATAAAATTTTACAAAAACTTATGTGTATGCAGTTATATGTATATATAGTAATAAATATCAAATTCCTGTCCAAGTGCCGCATCTTGATCCGTCCCAAAAAATAAAATTTCAAATTTTCCCGAGCAATGAATGCATAAAAAGCCGCAGAGCAGTGATCACTGATGATTCCGAACATCTTGAACGATATCGTTACGCTGGCGCGAAGGAAAATAGTAGTGATGGGCACCATCGACTAAAACTATCGACTAAATCGATAGTAGCCAACTACTATTTTCAGTCGACTGATTTTTTAAACTAAATCGATTTTAAACTATCGACTAAATTCAGTTAACTGAATCAATCGCTTAAACTATCAAACTATTTGTTGAATTTTAACGGCGGGAGTTTTGAATAGATTTTATAAGATTTACTATCAAATACATTCACTCATTAGCGATATCGAATAATTCGTTCAATAAGCATGTGTATGTAGCATAAATAACAATTATTATACTACAAATATTATACAATTATTAAATAACAATACTTATATATTGCATTTATAGGAATAAGATATTAATCACAACCTAAAGAAAAAATAGTATTTTATAATTATATCTATCAATATTAGATATTTTTTTAAAAAGTTCATTAATATTTTGCCTTTATATTGCATTATTATTATACGACTCTTACTTCATGAATCGATTGCATGCAATCGCTGTAAGAGTGAGTGAGAGATGAGACCTATGCGTAGGCATAGACTATAGCCCGCAATCTATACGTAACCACTGAAACGAAATTTCAGTCGACTAAAAACTATCGACTAAATATTCGATAGTATGTACCAACTAAATAGTAATTAGTCGATAATTTAATTTAGTCGATAGTGCCCATCACTAGAAAATAGAGAAGAAAGTGTCCATGTAAATGAGCCCTTACGAAAGTAGAGAGCAAGATGGTCGCGTTGGGCGTGGTCGATGTTAAAGATGCACCGATGAAATATTCATCGGTGATAAAAGAGTTGAAGTAGATGCGACGCTCTACAGACCACGGTCAGTGGAATCCTCATAAGAGCTAGGATATCGAAGGGCTGCATCCTTTGCAAATTCACGAGAGGACAAAGTTAATCCAGGGCAGCGCGAAGTTTCCAACAGCGGATCTAGTCCGGGTGTGATAACGATTTCGTGTACACCAGCTCTCCCTGAAATGTTCGCACCCGACCGCTAAAAGGTGGAGGACCTTCTAAGTTCTCCGCAGAGCCCAAGTTGTTGAAACGTTCGGTTGTTTCTCGGCTGGTCGCATTGTAGCCACTGTTCCGCGTGTAGCTTGAATTTTAGCTGCTTGTCTGCGATCCTTTCATTGCGACTCATCTAATCTTTTACTCTATCATTTGCATTCCTTGCATCGTTCCTGTTCAATTCTCTCGACGTACTTTCTTTTCGAAACAGCACAATTTATCGCCTATAGGTGCCCATAATTATGAAAGGACTACATTTGAAAGATAACATTTTAACTTAGAATTTTATTAGTCTGATTAATGAAGATTTATTACGAATGTGAAATTTTGTGTGAATCTCATACGAAATTACGTTGTTTTTGAAGTTTGAATTGACTTAGACCATTTGTATCAGAAATAAAAGTTTTAATGAAATAATTCATTCACATTTATTAATTATTTTGAAAAAGTGATTTTTATTAGCAAACGCGTGGCGAGTAGAATGTGTTCATTGTTAATTACATAAAGAGACTGTTGTTCATTGTTAACAAAGGAGGTTATTGGTGAAGCTCATTTTTTTGTATTTTTCACTTAGACCACTTTCATAATTATAGACACATATGCAGTTGCATGATGGAATTTTTAAAGAAAATTTTTCCTCCACTGCAGTTACCAGAAACGTATGAAGATGTCAACTGCAAAGTTTCAGCTCGGGATTAATCATTTTATTCGATAGTCAGAGCAGGGTTATTCGGGGGGTCAGAAGCTACTGAAACCTTTATAATTTTATCATCCTGTCGGTTGGTATGACTGCTCAGATGTAAGTCGAATTCTCTTCATTAATATCATCTAATTCCGAAAGAGCACTGTAGCCATCTATTGCGCGAATTCACAGTGGTCTCTTTGGACGATTCTGGCTGTTCGCGGATTCGTCGGTAAATGGCGTTATTTGATTCCAGTCAAACACTACATTGCGCTAAAAGTATTCTCAATTCACGTTACGTCACTCAAGTCACATCAACTTCGAATAGAAATTTCAATCCGGTTTACTAGTTGGTCGTAAATTCGCAATGCTTTATGAAATTATGCGACCCAGATATTAGAGGATTGAAAATTATTTTTGATTTCATTAAGATGTGCTCAGTTAAAATTGAATTTCAACGAGGTAGTTGTAACCTAACAAAACTATACAGTAACATAATCATATGTTGTATAATTTGTAATGTATATAATAAATAATAATAAGTAATAATAGTTTGTGAAATCACAAAAATGTTTAGGTTATTTTGGAGAAAAGATTTTCAATTGGCTTACTATCGGTAGAACAATCTCCAAAGTGATTCGTTCATAGTCGCCGAACGAGGGGTCGGACGCTGACGTATAGCTACCGGTATACAAAGAGATGTTTTTCTATTGTCTGCACGGAATTTTCGGAAGGGTTTCGCGTGGAAATGTATGCGGCCCGCCGCGGCCTCATCCTTTATCGAATTTATCTCGCAGTCCTTCGAAACGATTGTAGTACAGCGAATCGATTGAGATTCAAACTCACGCTTTACGCAACTCCATCGCGTAAATATTAAGAAGGACGCGCGGGGAGAATTCGTGTTCCACCGCGAGGCAGAGATAAATCCCGCGAGATTCATCCGGCGACGTGCCGACATATTTTTCGAATCACAGTGTCCGTTGATCGCATCAGATTTATTATACTCGGCCGGCATGGCCAATCGAAACGCAACCGCCACGTATAAATCATCGCGCGTCGACCACTCGTCGAAAAAACATTATAGGGTCGCCATCAAAGATTTTGGGGTATGTATTATGATGAACAATGTGTCCGCGTTATCCGAACGCAATTAATATCTATTGTTGTTGAGCTGGAGGACAATTTCCGAATCAGCCGAGATTATATATTGAACTGTAAATTAACGCGACGACAAATAATGCGACGTCCAGAATAATACCATAAGTACTCATTCCGCGGAGGCCAACACGATAATTCTTCGGTAGGTCAGTTTTATTATCGATCGGGAAAATGAAGAGAAGTCCAAAGTAGAGACTGTAACTTATTACTATTCATTTATCATTTTAAACCATATAATTAAGCAATATACGATTCTGTTACTATATGGCTTAGTGTCTAATTAGTTTAATTGAGCATATCTTAAAGAAATAAAAAATAATTTTCAGGCCTCTAATATCTGGGCCGAAAATTAATTTAATTTATGAGAAATTTAACTCGAAATATTCTCGATTACATTTTGCCGGGCTTTGAATAGCGCATTTATACAAAATAATTACATATAATTAACGCAGAGTCCACGATCATCAGATTTATTAACGTTACAAACTTCACCGAATTAAACTGAATAAATTTCATCTCTGTGTTGAAACACTTGCGTCACCTGTATCATTCACGATTCCAGATGAGGGGCGTATATTCTGGTTTTTCATGTTTCAAAATCGCTTTTTCTTGCACTTTTACTTATCGTCTCGCGAAAACAATGGATATACATATCCGGTAGAGAAAGTTTGAAGATAATCTGCAGATTGGTTGACCATCGAAACGCCTGATAGATGTAAAAAGTTTGGACTTGAGAGGGCGAAGAGATTCATAAGGTTTCCTCATTACATGTTGCACGAGAACGCGCCATTCCAGGAATGCCAATATGACGAATTTCCCCTGGGACTCACAGTCCTCGTTGTTTCTCTCTCGGTCCCTCTCTTTCTCTCTGACTACCTGTGCTCCAGTATGCTCTCTCTCTATCTCTCCCTCTTCTGGTCTCCTTATCGTGATCTCGCTCGCCCGCGTCCGAGGGACACGTTCAAAGCCATCGATGCGATAGAGTCCGATCGGTTAATGTTAATACCACGCACACACGCGTCGAATTGGACGCTGTTGTTTCAGGCATCCACTTAATGCCCGCCTTTGGGACCTGTCTTGGCGTGGCCTGTGGTGGCGTGCGGTGAATGACCCAGAATTTCGCGCATCTATGCGAACGCTCCATGCTCTGTTCACTGGCTAGTAGGTCTATGCAGACAGCCGATCCTCGGCCATGCAATTTTACCCCTAGCCGTACAATCATCTGACACGGGTTTCGGGAAAAGAAGAAACACGTTCCATAAGCTATTCCATTCCGAGAGTTTCGCCGCTGCGAGAACGGAAGTGCCAATAATATCGCGAACGCGCCAAACACTACCCTGCATTCCCCGGCTACGAACACACGTTTTTGAATATTTTCTCCATCCTCGTGAATACTGTCTCAGTAACTGCTCGCTCACGCTGTCTGCCGCAATATGGACCCCGTTGCCGGATACGATTCTTCTGGAGATCGTTAAAGTATTGCGTCAGCTTCACCTTAACCCTTCATACACCGAGTTCTCTTCAATGCCCTCGACAACCACGATTCGCCAAGCCAAGAATTTTGCTTAATTTTTATTATCGAGCATTAATTTGAACACTTGATCCTGGAGGATTTCCGGGATAAAAGCATATTCGAAGCACCCTTTTGGGCTTACACCCTTCTGTGTTCCTAGATTTTTTTCACCATTACGGAGGACAGAGAACCTGGCAATTTAAAATATTATACATTGCATAGATAGATAGATAGCGCCAACCATTGCAGTTAAAACACAGACGTCGAACGGTGAATAGAGCCGCGGGTATTTCTGAAAATTTCGGAGCTTCATCCCCGGAGTTGGTAATATAGCGCAGTAAACCGATGGCGGCCATTATTCGAGCGCATCGTGCCTCGCGAACCGCGCGTCCTTTATCACGAATTCCCTTTATCGCGGAGCACGACCTTGGATTATTGCGCGAATTTCTAGCCGCCACTCGGAGCCACCATTACTATGCAGTCGCCTATTCGGTTAATTTTCTAATCGCTGAAATGTCCGTATTTATCGCTCGCGCGAGACTGCTCGGCTAACTTTCCATTGTGCTAATCCGCTTGAATAGTTTAGCAAGCGCGGACCAGGGCTGGACGTACATAATTACGTTCGCGCTACCCTTCCGAATTTTATAAGATCGTATGCTTCTCGTTGACAGGGACCAACGGTCGAGCTACCGAATTATTCGATGTTCACTCGGAAACGTTCCATCCCGAAGGAAAATCAGAATGTGTGTTGCATACGTTGCGGTTATTTCGCTGAAATCAGCCCGATTGATTGGTCGCGCGTGACACGGATACACGAGATTTAAATTCCGAAACGCGGACGTGCGCACAATGAGTTTCCCAGTACATTCGAAACTCGTCCGGAATTTTCAGACAGCGCGTCTACGACCTGTGGCCGTCTTCCAGACGAATCAGATGTCACAGTTCGACGGATACGTGTTACATTACAAATCGGTCTTTATCGCATTGTTCATTCGATCGCGGCTCACCAGATATCTGCTCCTTCCTAGAATTTCTCTTTTGTTGGAGCAATGATTCATTCGGAATCAGAGCTGGGTGAAACACCATTTCGAATAGTGCATACGTGCACCTTTAAAAATGGGGTATTTCATTTGCTGGAAAAAGGTTTTGAAATAGTGTTCTATTTAAAGGATTCTCGAAACAGTTATTAGTACTAGATGAAATTGTTCAAAATTGTCGGGAACTTTAAAAAATTCAAGATGTCCATACATGACTTCTCCTCTACTAAAATCGTTAAGGAATGAAATAACATTCGATTTAGTTTCTATTTCTTCCAATCAATGCACACAATTTTTATCTTGCATGAATGAAGATGAGATTTGTAAACAACGTCCTTGACCTTGATTTTCAAGGTCAAACATGTTTTCATCGCATCGTATAGCGCTCATAACTAGAGCCAAGACCGTTGAAAAACGAATTTAACGCCTTCCGCATTTTTCGCGGAATTGCAAGCGCATTCCTGACGTTTACTGCACAGGACCAGCGAATCGTTTGGGTTATCCAGTTTCGTCGAACCAATATTCTTTTATCACCGTTACTGGCCATATTATTTATTGGCCCGTTAGACTTTATTAAAACGCGTTACCGCTTTATCGTGCGATTCCTTGAACAATGTTCCAACACCCGGAACGACGTTACGAAATTATGGAAAAAAAAAGGAAAGAACGGCTGGTAAGAGATGTTTGGAGTGCAGTTACGGTTCTCGTTAATCCTTGGTTATGTAACGCATCGGTACACGCGAATCCGGCTGATGTATGCAGCATTAAATGCCCTGGAAACACAGTCAATTTAATGTAGTAATTGCAATTCTCTTCCGCGAGCGAGGCTTACGGCGTTGACTTGCGCAGTTGATTATGCGAGAAACTGTAGCTGCCTCTTGCAACGGACACCACCGGTTCCCCGGTTGTAATGTTCTCGATTTTCCCGATGTTTGAACATAATCGTCGTAACGCACCCGGTATAGCGTTCCCGTAATATCATTGCAGCGCACGGCTGCAAGCATTGCCACGATGTAATGCTACCTCTAAGTTCAAGTTTCACCGAATACTCGAGATTATCGTGGAAGAGTTTGCAACTGAATACCGCGTCATAAAGTGTCTGATGGATCCTGTAAGCTCTAAACTGTAAACTGTAAACGGTCCAAGCTATACAGGGCGAGTCTCGCAATACGACGACTCAAATAACTCCTAAGTTAATTGCTGTACGAAAAAATGTTTCAAACGAATGTGAGTTGTGTTGTGAAATTTTACAAAATAAGTAACAAATTTCGAAGCACTCATTAGAATCAGTATGTTGTGCGATCGTCTTTCCTGGAGAATTAATGTTACAGCGGAAAAGCGTTTATAAATTTGATAATTATAAAATTCATATCCTAATTCTGCTATTTTCGGGGTGGATATACGTGAGAAAATGTTTCGAGAAGCATTTTAATTTGCCTCTTGAGCCCAGGCCCGTAAACTATCGCGTTCCTCAGCTATGTAGAAAATGAGCCACGTAACATCAGCGTTGATACGCTCGCAGCTTGTGCATCGTCTGTACATTTATTCACTTATGGCAAGGTCTACGCGCATGCGCGCTTAACGAGCAGAGATTCGTGCCGGCACGATTTATCAGAACAATAAATTAACAGATAACAATGCTCGGGCGCTTGAAACACTGAAGGCGATTACGAGGTGCTATGATTGGATTTTTGCCATTACCGTCGCGGAAAACGGGATATCGCGGCTGCATATCCGTTAATGACGCCGACGGGCACAGGAGAAAAGGAAGTTTTCGGGGGACGATATAAATCGAACCGTGTCGGGTCGATTCCAATAATCTGCGAATATATCTCGCGCGAACACCGTAGGGCTTGAATCAACCCAGGCCTCGTTTGCGAACTCGATAATTGTTGCTTCCTCGATAGGGAATGGAATTTATCGCGACGATTATTCAGAATACTCGGCGAGACGTCGCTCGTAGATTCGTTCATTACAACACCCACTTCGTGATTATGCTCTTCACCTCGGAAATTCATGTGCGATGCACTCCCGGCTTCCTTCGTGCACGAAATTCATGAAAAGCTGCACAATTTATTTCTTATCGTGGAAGTCTTTCGAAAAGCAGCTAGCAAATTAATCGGGATAATTTTCAATCAAAATCGCCAGTCAAAATTGTCGTATCGTTATTTGAAACAGTTTTGAAATCATTAACCCTTTTCACTCGATGCTATTTTACCTTGAAAACTAAACACTTCTTTCGACCTAGAATAATTCCATTCTACAATATTTAGGTATTGTATGTCTAATTTTCGAGTAAAAGTATCTCCGAGTGTGCACACATTATTTTCTTGTTAAATCAGTTTCCTCTGCATCGGAGTATCTATAAGTCAGCGTTACTAATTCAAAGGCAACAGTGCCGGACGTGTGTCCGGTAGCACAACACGAACCATGGAATTCGATACGTATCGGTGTTAATGGATACACCGTCAGATTGCTCCTGTCACTAGCCATCAATACGCAAGAAAGGTCTAGCTAGCATGAACAGCCATATCGATAGACGGTAGCTACTTCGATCGGTGTACTAAGTACTAGGATTGAAACATTAACTAACACAGTCAGACAAAGTTTCACGGGCACGATTTCACTGGCGAACCGAAGATCAAAGCGAAGTGTCTCTTTCTTGAAATAAATCGGCCGAAAGTAGAATGTGTGGAGCGACACACTCGTACTTTTGACTCGAAGCAATTTTATTTGGGTTGGCAAGACTGATCTCGGGACTGATAAATTGTAGAGCGTTGGAAAATTACAGTTTACTGATACAGGCGAATACGCATACAGGGACGAGGGGTGGGGAGGGGTAGCATTGTGCTCCTCGTGGTCCTTTGTACCGAGCTTGAGGAAATTTGTTTCGGGCAAAGCGCTTTGCTGATTCCAGCCTTCATGCACGTCATTAAACTTTGCCGAAGTTGTTGCTTATTCCTCGTACACAAACGCGAGCGAACACGGCCGCCTCTAAGTAACTGGTGCGATTCTATGTACCGAAATGTCGAATCTCCTTCCACTCTTACCGCCTAGATAAACTTGCCTAGGGAACTTTCGAATCCGACACATGAATCCGGACACAGGATATCCCGGGGGGAAGAAGCACCCAGTTAACTTCCCATTCCGCGGGCTCTATCCGAACAGATTTCCTGCTCTTCTTTCGCTCTTCTCTCTCTCTACATATCTTTCTCTCTTCATCCCTCGAAGGAAAAGACGAGATCGGGTTTGCTCGACATCGCGCGAGCCTGATCGAATCGAAGACGGTCGATACCAAATAAATTAATCTCGTCCGGAGGAGTACGTACCTACAGCTTTCGCGAAGTTGAGATTGGAAACGCTTTCGTTCGAAAATTGCTACCTAGAAATATTCGATTCGGAGCGAGCGATTGTTAAAAACGGAGTGAAATAATGGTTGCTCGGTTTGCAATCATTTTTCGAGTGTAACTCCCCGGGAATTGTGTGCCGGGGAAATGCGATAGACTCCCTTTGCTATGAAAGATCATTCTTTATTGTTTCTTGAGTGTCGAGATTAATTGCACGGGGCCGGCGTTGGTAAATCTTGTGTTTTGAAAGCTTTTGGAAGTTTTTCTCAAAATATTATTGTATTAGGTTGTAGGGAAGTTCTGTTGTACTTGAAATAAGCTTTTGCTTTTAAATCAAAAACACATGTTGCTGAAGATGGCAATAAGTTGTTACAAATAATGAAAATGATATCATTGAATAGTATTAAACTTTCCCTCCAACCTAATAACTAGACTGCGGATCGTATGCAATTATGACTTTTAAAAATGTTCAAAACATACTAGGATATAAAATACGACAGAATTCAATACAACAACAAACCCCGAGTAGACGTGTATCGATTCGAAAACCGCTCGCGCCGTACGAAAGAATAAAACCACGCTAAACACTGTTCCACATTCCGCCGCGCAACAAGCAGTCCAATTACAAAAATGAAATTTCCCGGTCCGAGGGAGAGCCGCGGCATGTCGTAATCGGGTTTAATAAAAAGATAGAATCAGACACGGACGTTCCTCGATATTCCTCGTCGTAGGTAGGTTTTCGTGTTGGCCAGGTCGCGCGCGTGGCTCCGCGAACTGCTTTGCACCGCACTTACGTGGAACTTGAACGAACTAGATTTACGTGTAGATTAGTCTCGTTGGCTTTCATGAATTATTTACTGTAACGTTCCCGCGGGAGGGCGGGACGACGCGTCATGCCAGAACGAAATCCAAATTTTCTACAGCCGCCGCCGCCGTCGCCGCTGGTATGTAACTTCTTATAATCTGATTTTCCATCGAATACTACCCTCCCACCGCCCGATATTTACCGGAGAGTCGTGTGCACACGTGTGCGCGGGGGTGGGTCCTGGGACGTGTCCTGCACACCCGTATAACCGGCACGATTCCATCTGTGCTGGCGAAACTTTCGCGAAACTAGTTTACCCGTGATCTGGATGTAACTTCCGCGCGGGTGTTATATTAAGCCGTCGCTAAATCTTAGGACGAACAGGAGTGAGAAAGAGAAAGGGAGAGAGAGAGAGTTAGCAAAACCGATAGGCCGTATGTCTGCCGTGGGTGTTGATGCCGAGTGCCTTCGTCAGGGCTCGAGTATTATTTATGTCCCAGGTCAACAAGTTGTCGCGGGAGTTATACTCCCTTGATTGCGACTCTGCAGAGAGCGACGATGACGACAAGCGACGCCGAGGTTGCGCGACGTTAACCTGTATTTTCGCCAGCGAAACAGGCGGCCATTAAACTTTAACGCTGAGTTCGGATGGAGATCCGAATGTTTCAGGCGTGCACTTTGAGGATGGAATTTAGCGACGAGAAATATAGTAGTTGCAACACGGTTAAGCGCCGCGGGGAGAACCGAGGTTCGGGACACCCGGCGAATCTTAATGTAAACGGAAAGTCTCCGGTCTCATTTTCGACAATTAAAAGTTCCGCGAATAGACTGATAGCGGCGTCGACTGCTCAGCGATTCGCCGGTTCTCCCTTGCGTTCTATCGTGGCATTAATAGTTTTAGTGCAGATTGGGCCGTAATGTACAATGTCTTCGGGGTTGTTTCTTTTGGATGAGAATCGTCTGTAGAATTGGCATTGAATGAGGTTTACGACATGAGTCACAGTGCGTGGTTTTATGAGACAAAATAAAAAATTATCTCGTGTAAAATATACTAGGTCATTCGGAAAGCCATATTGTTTTTTCAAGGAAAATGAAAGCCAATTTTTTACCATTTGGAATAAGTTTTAGAATATTCTGTTTTACGATCTTTTGCGATTTTTCAGGCAACTTAAAAATTCCAAAAATTGAGTTATACGACTTTTTACGACTTTATTTAAAATGAAATTTGCACCGCATAAAAAATGTTGATGTAAATAGCACACAATTTTTTCTTTCGTGCACTGCATTTTTACCCTTGCGGTAATAATATTTTAAAAATTTTTACCTAAATTGCATCAAACTAGAATGAAACAAAAATTTATTTTCTATCTTAATATGTTTAATACGTTGACAATAATATAATAGTATTTTACAATTCTTCTAATGTTTTTACTGTTTTAAATTACACCTACTCATTTCTGTCAAAAATGCATAAAATCGACTATCTGGTAATAAATGAGGAAGAACGAAATTACTTTCCGAACGACCTAATAACCTACTGCTAATACACTGTGAGTTTCCATTTGATCTTCTCGCGTTGCTCACTTTACGCTAAAATGCACTATTTTAATATTTCATTTCATGCAAATAGAGATCTGCATCTCAATCGTCCGTATACGCAAAACGTACTAGAACGTGTCGCACATACAACACGTAAACTTATCGCGGTTAAAAAATATGTGACACGTGCACGAGTCACATGGTCGAGAAAATATTGAATTATCAGACGCGTAGAGTTTGAATATTTTATACTATTCTCCGGGAAAGTAGAGACCTAATGTAGGATCGTTAGTCATACTGCATATCTATTTTCAAAAAAAGGATCGCTGAGATACAGCGACAATCACAATTCTATTTCGAGCATCCAAATATCATCAATTTGAAGCTATTAGAGTGGGATGGACAGTTTTAATGACCAACGGTGTACGTCAGGTCATTTTTTTTAAAAAACAGGCTATAGCCGTCCACTCGACTGCAATCGCTCCAGATTGATGACTACACTGTAGATCTTCATGCATTTATGGGCCATAAAATTTTTTTTAGTATCCGCACTGTAGCAACTTTAATTGAATTCGATACAGCTTTTTTGGTCATTTTTTATTCGAGAATTATTGTTATAGGAAATGAAACTATACGCCACTTTAAAAAACAAATCCTTCACGGGACCATCTTTTACTCGATTCCGGTCGAATCGATTTAAACTCGCACGTCATTCGCAATGAATGGTCTTGTATGAATCTAATATGAATGTTTTGTACAGTGAATAAGGTGAAATTATTTTGCTTGAATTATGAGTTTGGAAATTGTTTAAGAGCATAGAAATTCAATTGTACTCGAATCGGATAAACGGAAAGTAATGTTGAAATATTAGGGATTCAGATTCTCCGCCATTGCAGCTTAGTTCGAATCGCGTTCCGACGAAACTTGGGTATCGGTCGAAGTTGATTCAGCCACAGCGCTGCAGGGTTAATCTTTTGCGGCGCAGATGCGACTCGCGGAAGTTTAGACTAATATTATTGTCCTCCCCCTTGGGATGGTCCTGTGCATAATTCAAATGCATTCTAATAAACGCGAGAATTGGTGATAATGCCTCAGGTACGAACAGTTCGAAGTTCGGACAGCAACGGAACCCTTGTGTCAGTTTATGAATTAGAGTCAATTACCGTGGCCATTTCATCTCGGATGAAATCAGCCCGCACAATGTTGCTGATCGAGACCAAGGGAACTTCTCCATTCTTACTCGAGAATTAAACATTTCTTCCGATCTAGAATATTTCCATTCCTATGATTTTTAAAATTTTATAAGTCTAACAAATATGAATGTTTCGTGTTTCTTTTTAGATAAAATAAAATTTGATGCACTAGTAATTAATATTTAAGCATTATACTAAATGTATCCATACAAAAAATATGAATTTTCTTCTCTTTTCTACGACGATTTTTGGGAATAAAGACGTTTTAATCACTGTAAGTGCAAAGAAAATGATACGGCAAAGGGTTATTAAAATAAGAGGTTCATTTTCGACTTACTGAAGCCACTAAGAGGATAAATTCATTTTTTTTGAATCTCTGTTTCTCGCAATCGAATTAAGAAGTACATATTACTTCGACATTTCTAAAAGAATAATTATCTTTTTTTTTGCGCGTTTCGCCCTGTATCCTGTAAAAAGCTGAAAGTAATCATTAAAGCGTGTCGGAAAGCGCCGGGATTGACTTTGGGGATTTTACTTGAAATTTTTTCGCAGAAATTACCGAATGGAAATACTGTTTTTCATTTCTCTTTGAAGCATTCGAAGCTCGAGCCAAAGCACAGTTTATTGTGCTTCGAGGCAGGGCACCCGGGGTCTACAGCAAAATGCAGAATCCTCTTTTGGTTATTTAATCTTGTGGGCCGCGTCGGTTCGACTAATTTGTCTGTAAGAATCCAGCTAGCTGGGCTTTGAACTCTTATCACCGGCGAGCGTGGTTTTGTTTAATCAAGTGTTAGACGCTCGCGCGTGGTATAATATATTATAATATACGACCTTCGTCTTCGAACGGCAACGAAATTCATTTCGAGGTACCTTAACTTTAATTTTTCGCATATAGTATTTATTATTATTATTATTATTATTATTATTATTATTATATACGGACCGAGGTCCTTTTATACAAATGTATACAGTTTTTACAGTATAACTGATAAAAACAAAAAGAAAACATAACAAAAAAAAAGTCTTAACCTAAAATTTACATAAGAATGGACCGCGCGGAACTAAACAAATTCAGGTACGATTAACAAATAGTATTGCGCAATTTTGTTTTGAATGCCTGTAACGTGTCATTAAAAAAATCAATATTGTTATAAAATATGTTAGAGCTAGCTAGCAATAATGCGATTTAATTACTCCATATGAGGATTTGGATTTCATTGTTTGAAATCCTGCTCTTGTTCTCAAAACTCGTTCAGGTACATAGAAATTTATTTGCCTCAGGAGTGCGGGACAATCTATATTATTATTTATCAAATTAAAGATAAGAGTATTTACAATTTTCGAAACTTTAAATTTAGTGTTTCAAGCATCAACAAAGCTGTCGATCACATTAGCAAATGTTTGTTTTGCATTCAAATAGTTGTTTCATTGAATAAAAATTGATTTATATTGGAGTGATGTAAAACTCTATGCGACCAGTTACGTAGAAAATGGAGTGCGAGTAATTGAAGGTTAAATTTGCAAAGGGACTTTGAAGTACGTCGGAAGAAGGGTGGGTCGTGGAAATTAAACTTTAATTATTAAAGCGCAACAGATTTTGCAAATTTAAGCGATCGCTGCTGGTATATGTGACCCCCGCTTAACGTGATTCATAAATCGTAGCAATATTTGAATAACGGACAGCATTTCTGCATAACTTGCCGCATTGACATGCAAATTCGTACTGATAAAAATGCGCAGTGACGGAAGGGGCCATTTCGTATCTGTGCAACTTTTCACGAAACGGAGACGCATGGTTCTCATAAATCGGAGAACATGTTTAGCACGTTATGCTTGTTTTACGTTCAGTTTTTTCTCGCACTGATTTTTGACGAAGCCAGCTCATGAACTAGAACGTTTTTTTTTACGGAGTATTACAGAGTATAGTGAATAACGAGAATGTTAGTAACGTTGTGAGAAAGAAAAAAAAGAAGAAGAATAATATTAGGTTCATATTTCATTTAATAAATCTTTTCCTCTGTTCGTTAACTAGAACGTTACTGATAGGAACAGACAATTTTTGTTTATTGCTCCGTTTTATAGAAGCCGGGTGAATCTTAAGAGTCGTATGTGGTCACATTTTAATCTGAAAAATGTGAGAAATACATTGGTAGAAGTTTCAGAAATAATTAAAAACTAAACATTTGATCACCGGATCCCTTATCTCGAGATAAATTTTTCACAAATGTCGTCATATCTCTTACGCGCGTAACCAGACATTACTATAATTGCACGTTTAACCGCGTCGCTTTTCCGATCGCGAACTTCCGCATAATGAGAGAGGCGAATTGCGCCGAGCGTCAACGAAAAGGATTGTGAAATCGAGGCGATACGGATCGCGAGACGGAAATATAGAAGTATAATTCGGTGGGACAGATAAGAAAGCTTGACGAAATAAAATTTTTAATGCGGTCAACAGCCTTTCGAGTGCGAAACAGGCGAGTATCGGCCATAAAAGATAAGCAAACGGCGAGGTAAGTCGAACGGGGACTAAATCCGATAAGTCTGCGGAATCAATTCGTTGCACGTAGGTGACCTGTGTATATTTATCTTTTCACGTATACCGGGTAAAATGTACCCGACGAGATAAAAGCGTTGGTGGCTCCTTTCGAACACACCGCACACGTATACACGTGCGCGCGAACGATAAGACAGCTTTTCGTCCGATAAACTTTACTATGCTGCGAATCAATAGGCATGTTCATTCTCTCTCTCTCTCTCTCTCTCTCTCATACGTCCTCTTGTTCGTTAAATCGAAAGGAGCGCATTAGTGTCGATGAAAAATTAAACGATGATCAGTGTGTCGTGTCTCTCTTTGTGCAGACGACATTTATTTCTGCGTTCTCCAACACACGGATCCGCGATCGAGACAACCGAGCGTGATTCATTGTGCCCATCATCGTGGAGAATAGTGACGTACAGAAATATCTTTCCTCTATTCCAACCGCTTCGTACATATTGATACTGATATTGACTCGAAAGAAAATAGATTGAAAATGTTACGGAACGCGCAATTGTCGCGACCATGAATCCGGTCGCTCAGAAATGAAAAATGTTGTTACTCCGCTGCGGATTTTATGCGCATACAAAAAAAAATGAGTGGATAAAATTGAAACCAATAAGGAGATTGAAAGAATTTTAGAATGTCGATATACTGTGCTCAACATGTTAGAATTAAGGACGAGGAAAACAAGGAATTGTTTTATTAACCCTTACGTAGCCAACCAAAATGTATAGATTATTTAAAAGCTTTTTTTTTAACATATTTGCAGAAATTCTCATTTTAAGACCACCAATTAATATATTAGCGAGCAAGGAATGGACATTCAGAGAAATTTTGTAATGTTTTTAGAGGAACATTAACAAGTTGTTGAGAGAAATTGATTGGCTACACAAGGGTTAAACTGATGCAATTTACTCGTGCAATATTCAAATGTTTGATAATTTATTTGATATAAAATCATTTAATAACGTCAGAGTCGCCGTACAATATTATTTTACACTGTTCCCGTGCGGCGCGGATCAACATTGCGGGAACCGTATCGAGCGCTGCAGAACGAAACAAATATTTGCGTTATTCCAGGCTTCCCAAAGAGTTCATTGCCGAATATCAATTTTTTCACCGCGGTATTGATTGTCCGTCGAAAGGCGTTCAGAACCGCGAGCTGTTTTTCCGCGGAATGGGGAAATTGTCAGCGATTTCCGCGAAAGGAAGCCGTATCATTTTTTTCTCTCGGTAAAAACCGCCGAAACATGTAATATAACAGCCGTTTACAATGGCATGGAACAAGTACCGGTGAACTAGCGTGAGCGCAGCGGTTTCTTTGATGTGTAGTTAACAATGAAACGAGATTGCGTTGGATCGAACCGCGGCGCCGCGTTCGCCGGACAAAGAGCCACCAGATGAATTGAACACGAAAAAAGAGGTAGCATTGTTGCTTTGCGCCATTCATGTCAATAACGCTGGCCACCGAAGGCGGGATGTTAAGCTTAACCACAGTGAAGCCCGGCGCCGCGCTACCGCTGCCCGGAAGGAAACACTTGCTGAGATATGCACGTGGAAAATTGAAGCCCGTGACCCGATTGATCGGCCGTTTCCTTTTGGCGCCTTAACCGCGACGAATCTGGATAAGAAGCCCGCGAAACGACTCGCGAAATTCCGATTTTCACAGAAGTTGGATCAAGTCGCTGAAATCTGCATCCCTTGTCGTACTTTAACGAGTCAGACTCGTCGTGAAGATTTTTAACAAAGTCTGACAAATATGAATGTTGCATTTATGGCTTTTGAAAACTTTCAAAAATCGCCAGAGTGTATCCTTCGACAGAATCTAATCAGATCTACAAAGGCTACTACCACCGAAAATAATATTTTACTTGGTTCATCATTCTTAAAAATCGTCTAGAAACATTTAGATATTCTGTGAGGCTATATAAAAATGTATACAAAACAGGATTTCTATTTACTTGGTCCATTCAGCGTGGCGAACATACGAAATTGACTTTACCTCATGCAATTTTGTTATCTAGCGTTATTTAATGGGATCAAACCTGAGGCGAGACTTGAATGCTGGGTGTAAGAAACATACTTGATCAAATATCTTGGAAACTATTGCAGCCGAAACTGGGGGCGTTAACGTAAACGTGACTCCAATAGTTTCCAAGATATTCGGTGAAATATGTTTCTCTTGAAAAACATAGGGGATCGAATGTACAAGCGACTAACACTGGTTTTATGTCATGGTTTTATGTATCTATCTAGGTCTTTGCGAAAACGATGTTTGCATGAAATGCTGTAGGTCGTCGATTTTACGATTCCGTGATTCCATGAAGTAGTCATCAATGTAGCGATTTCACGGGTGTGCAGTGGTGTGCGCGGAGTTTAATGAGTTCGATCGTGCTCGTATCGTGTTCCGTGAATCCACGGATCCGTGTATCGGTTGCGTCTGCTTCGAAACGCTGAATCTGCTAAATAAATCAGTGGAAATTTGCGAACAATTAACTCCTCCAACTTCCTCGAAAAAGATCCTATTTAATCCTGCAAAACTATTAACCACTGAAGTCCAGAAATAGATCAGCGAAATTATATATTTCTATATGCCGACGAATCTATTTCTCAATGTTTTCACTTCTCGTTTGTAGACGTGTAAAATATTATTTCGAGAGTATCTATGTGTGCATAGCTTATGCAGATAGCGTAACAGAATAAATCGACCAGCTGCGATGCCTCGAATCAATATCGCTGGTCCCGTCGATGCTGTTTGGCTTTTATGTCAGCCCGAGTTCAACTGATTACCGAAGACTGGGAATATCGTACTTTTCCGTGAGCCAGCACGGGAGAGGACTTTTAAATTCTACACGGTCGTAAAATACGTCCTATCAGTCCCAGATATCTGAAAGAACGATGGCGGGAAAACTAAACTGGCGAAACCCTTTTGGCCGGAACAAGACAATGCACTTCCGCCCTCGTTCCTCGTATTATCTTCTCGCCTCGTAAGTTTCCTCGCTATTATAGCGCTTACTAAATCGGTTTTGCATAATCCCGCATGAAACTAGCACCGCCTGCAGTCCCTATCCCTGGATGAATCGCACATTCGAATTTACTTTTACACACGACCACGCCTGGCCTGTCCGACTTCAAGCCGGTTCCAAATTCCTATTAGATCTTCTATTCGCAAGCCCCGTGAACAACCCAGTTGAAATTTATTTGCGCGAGATTACTTTCGGCCGTCGTTCACGCTCTCCCTTAAGGGTAGACTCGTTTCTACACTTCTCGCCTTCTCATTTCTAATAATGCAAAGATGGGCTTTTTCAGTAATCAAAAGCGCTAGATAAAAGATCAATCAAACAAAAGTCCTATTTTTACGTTTACAAGTCCGCTATAGTTCTCTAGAAATTCTTATTATTTCATCATACACTCACATAAGACTAAAAGGTAACGTAAACCGTAAAATGATAGCAAGCGAAAATACGTCGCGAATCAAAAGACTAAATAGTCAAAGTAAATAACTAAAACGTGGGGACTAACTGAATGAGATAAACAAACAGAGAGGAACAGACCAAGACCTTTCAATTTTCGCAGGGGATTAAAACCGAGCTATTTCGTATAAATGTTATTCTGCATTAAAAATAAGATCTGGTAAAGGGTTGAATAATATTTTATTCTCCGAAAGAATGTTCAACTAAAAATGTGCCGGTTGCTGATAATTCGACAGCGGATCTTTATGCAAAATAAAAATTTTCCATCTGAATTGCAACAAACCGGAGCAACATAGAAATTGATTTTCTTTCTTAATATGTTCAGTGGGTCGAAAATAATGTAACTGTATTTTTCAATTCGTCTAATGTTTTTAATGTTGTAAATGCCATCGTACATTACTACACTGCAACTTCCCCGAAATCCAATTTTGATTTACAGGAACCCGAACACATCATTTATCACACGGACTCCCAAGACACAAAATAAATTGTCGTTGAATTTTGTCGAGGGAACGGTGAATCGGGAAAGTACAATTTCGTCTTCGCGAAATAATTTATTGCACACCTTGCAGTCGGGCTGCCGAAAGCGTCGAACGCCGTCAAAACTGCACAATATAAAAGCGCGCGAAGACGTGATAAATCAATCCGGGGCAAACATATATTACGACAGGGAGGAAATTACGTCGACGGCCGTGTCAATGTGCTGTCAAGAGGGCGCGAGCTGCCATATAAGAAACATTGTGACGCTGGAGTTCCGTGCGCGCCTGCTGTTCTGATTTATTCGAGCCTGCGCGGATTCGTGAAACGCTGCTATGCTGGAGTGGTCCTTAGCTGCAATGATCAACATTTTGTTTCTGGTTTCTCTTTCGTCTTTTCGTTCTTTACCGCAGTGTTAGATATGAGTCAGACCTGACTAATCTTAACGCAAACTACGATGATTGCGTTGCTATTAGTCAGTAGGATGTACAAATCAAGTTAGTCATCAAATGCGGATTTTCTAAGAATCTAATAAATCTAATATATATATATATATATATATATATATATATATATATATATATATATATATATATAAAGAAACAAATTTTACTTAATGAGATAATCATCTTTAATCACAGTGTAGCCAGAATGTATTAACAAAATACAAACGAAATCTAAATCTATATAAATTTAAATTGAAACAAATCTTTTATAGAAACTGGGAACTGGGACAAGTTATTTCTCTGTTTTAAGTAAAAATAGAAAAAAATGATAGAGGAAAAAATCATATGGCATTATCGATCCTAAATTTCTAGGACCTCAATTTTACGTGGATACACTGATGCACCCGCCAGGTGCAATTGCACTTTATTCTTTACTTGCTACAAGAAATGCTGTTTACTCTGACAAAAAATATGTCAAATATCTCGTGAAGTATTGACATTTCGATTATCTCGGGCTAGTACTTTTATACATAGGATAATAAAAGGGATCGATTGGTTTAATAAAAAAATTGGGTTGCATAAAAGAATGAAGCAAGCCCTAGGACCAAAGAGAATCAAAAGTTGACAATTAAGGGGTGCACTATTGCACACACGCGGTGCAGCGTCGCGTCGCGTCGGGGCGATTCGAGCGTTCCTCGGGCTTTGTGTCGGTACAATAATCCATAAACAAGCGGCGTCGTCGATGGTATTCGGCATTATTGGATTTGTAAAGCGACCACCGTTTGCGATGGTCGTCTGCAAGCTCATTGACGGTCGACGACGCTCCTCCGCGTTTCCTGGTCCACGATTTTCGCTATAATCGCGGCAGTGTCACCGATCTGTAGCCGGATCTACGTAGATTGGTGGCGGTTACCCGAATTCCGGCACGAAATTGCATCGTCCCCGCGGAATCTGAATATTTTGTCGGTTCACACGGATCCCTGAAAATCGGCTCAACCCTCATGCATCGATCCCTTCGATCCTGGAGCTTTGCCACCTTAAAAATATAATAACATCAGGTCCGTTCGATCATACCGAATTTCTTCACGCTGCGCTATTCTCTAGCGCAATTTGAAGACAATTTTCAGATACTTATTTATCGAGTTTCATCGTCGAGAGTATCGCGAAATTTTATCAAGGAATTTACTACACCGAATTTACAGAAAGTCCGCAGTTTACCGAGTACAAGTATTCAGCGAAATGCCGTCTCGGAGTTTGTTTGCTGTTGAATCATGCGCGTACCAGCTGACGAACCGACTCGAAATTTTGGATGTAGATAGGCAGTACACTGGATTAACATCTTGATTATCGAGCATCGCAAGTATCTGTCGTGTTTGCAAGAAACGCAATTGGCATAATTTTTCTTGTAATAATGATTGCATAATAAAAATTGCATTTATTTAGATTTCGTACCAGGTTTATTTAAATATTCTTCAATAAAGAAGTACATTAGAAGTTAGAAGTACATTAGAGGCCTGAAAATTATTTTTGATTTCATTAAGATATGCTCTCAATGGAAATTTAATTTCAATGAGATAGTTGTAACCTAGCAAAACTAATTAGACGCTGAGCCATATTGTAACATAATCATATATTGTATAATTTCTAACGTACATGCTGTATGAACCTTCTATGTATTAAAGCAATAAATAAATCATAATAATAATTATCCACGAAAAATTTGGAGGCCTCGCAGAGCCAAGAAGATCACGTTCGATCATTTTGACGGTAGTTGCGAGCGCGAATGAAAATTCTAGAAATAAAAGTGGAATGACAGCGCGTCCGCGCCGTAACGTACCGAGCGAAGAAAAGTTATTCGAAATATTTCCATATAAAGGATCAGCGAGCAACGTCCGATTCATTCGGACGCCGCTGAAGTTACATCTTTTTATTTCCTCGGAGTTCTTCCTCGGTCGAGCAACTTTTATGACGCGCGCTGGCGAGAAAGACTTCGTCATTTTTCTCTTAATTTACTTCTGGAAAGTATGCCCTGGTAACAACTCGGGGATTTTTGCGCAACGGATGAATGAGAATCCGACGAGAACCGACCAGCGAGTTATTATTTCCCGGGCAACGATACAGCTTCGTCTCAATTGACCATCGCGACTCAATGCGGCCAAGTAACTCTAATTAACGCACGATTAAAAAGGAAACGGACGTGAAAACAAATTGCTAATTTATTATAAGTAGACTTTATGCATTTATGATCAAAATGAGTAGCAATTTAAGTTGCAATTTAAAACAGTAGACAGATTTAAAGAATTTAAGTATTACTTGGAGCTCATGAACATTATTAAAAAATGAAAGAAATTTTTATATGGTCCTCGTTTGTTGCAGTTGATGCAAACAATTTTTATTTTGCATAAAGTTCCGCAGTCTAATTATAAGTATCACGAAATTCAGTGTGACGCGAAAACATCTCGGCTTATTTCTAATTGGCTACTCGTATGAAATTTCAGTTTAGGGCGATGGGAGAGCGGTCGAGAGAGAGGGAGAGGGAGGGAGATCGAGTCGGGCCCGCAGGCTGAAATTACATAGCGGTTGTTGCGTTCACAGAGCCCAGGACTTTATCGGCGATAGATTAGATACAGCGATCCGTGACTGCAGCTGTGCCTATATGTATAAAATTACGTTCGAAGCTGCGCTCCGCATCCAAGGCCGACGCCCTTTTTAACATTTCGTTTGCAGCCCCTCTCGCGGGCGAAGTCAATGCGCGGTTGTATTGGGTTGGGTTGGCGAAATGCTTAGTGTAATTGATTGGATGCCAATATATTTAATAATGTAGAAGGATAATGTAGAATTTAGTAATGTAGAATGTCTAATGGTTCAAATACCGACATTAATTTCTTGCCAACCCAATACAATAGTGATCACTAGACTGCGGATCTTTATGCATTTATGAAGAAATTGGTTGGGCAAAATATAAAACAGTAAAAGATTAAAACAATTCAAGAATGTTGTAATGTTGCTACGTACGCCTGTCTCCTTCCCGCTAATAGCTCTATTCTCTTTTCGGAAGAGTAGGGATGAGTCGAGTAAATTTCGGTGTAACAGATTTTGCAAATTTAAGTGTGCTCTACTGCAATTTCCACGTCCTGCGGCAAAGCCTCGTCGAGCCTTCGTGCGACCGGTGTACCGAGCAACCTATTATACGATCAATACGTTGTTCGACTGGTTCGGCCCTGTTCCGAATTTGGAAGCGGTCGCAAAAATCGAGATATTTGTGGCGAACACCGTGTCACGTAGTTTGCGATTGACGGGCTCCTCGAATAGGCTCGCACGCTGGGTCTTGTTCTTAAAATGGACCGCGAACGAATCGATATTTTTAATATCGAATTCCCGGGAAATTTCGAACTGTTCCATCGACCTCGCTTGTATGCGCTTTTGAAAGAAAGGTCCGTAGAGAATTCACAAACTGAGGTTCTATTGTTACGAAGGAACGAGGGACCTACTGCTTTACGATGCCAAATTTACTTTCTGTTCATACGGTCACCTGTAGTAATGAGCGAATATCGATAATTTTGTTTACCAACAAAATATTTATCGATGTATCGAGAGAATATCGATAACGAAAATTATGATGACTACCCCTTATCATACAATACCGTGTCCGACTAGTAATGAAGATGAAATAAATAAAATTCTACTTTGGTTTTGTTAATGTACAATGTACAGTTATTGGAGATTGTATAAGCATACAATAGATATAAATTTTTTCCTTTTTTAGGATATTATACGAACTACAAAAAAGTTCTAATCACTGAAACCGTAAAATAAATCGTTAGGCAAGGGGTTAATGATATGTTGCCAATTAATAAATTTTCGTTCGTGTTTGTAAACAGAAATGAGAGCTGAAAGAGCAGTGTATATTGACATTTGTATCGAGAACGAAGCTTGCCCGACAGAATTCTAAACAAATTAGTTATTATTATTTGATATTATTGATATATCGATAATCATCTCTGGTCATATGTTCAGTGAATGAGCAATATTTGTATTCAACCAAAAAGTTATATTTATTTAAAGTAGGTATTGTTATCGTGATTTTACGATATTATATGGGAAAACGTATTAGTACGTGTCCCGCGTACAATGGATTATGTAATTCTCCAGATTATATGCGTCGGAGGGAAAGCAGATTTTTCGCTTGTAAATATTGCAAAGTTATTAAAGTAATTTCTTTATTATCGAAACAAGTCTTGCGTGGCTAGTCATGGAATAAACTGTAAGAAATCACGCGACGCATCATGCCGCGGAGGCTAGGGAGAGAGGCTTAGGTCATTCGAGTCGAGTGTTCACTCCAATTTAGTCCTAGCATGAATAGTCTCTGGGCCTGAGAACTAAATTAGGCGAGCGGAGGGTAGACAGCAGCCAGATAAAAATATTTCACTGACGTAATTGGATTTGTCGTAATTTAGATTTGTCAACCATATTTCTGGCAATAAAGTTTGAAGAGTAGCCCTTGACGTCTGTGTCATGCGCAGCTCGACATTAAAAAATGATATGTGGCAAAACCCAAGCAGATTATATACTCTCGAACAAATTAAAAATTCATTCTGCTGTCTCTTTAAAATTTATCATCTCCAACTCCAATCTGGAAGCGGAGTTGTTTTATTATCATCCTCGGTTTTCGAGAAAATAAAACACGCGAGTCCGATTTTCATTTGGGACGAGAAACTCTGTAACAGTCACTGGGTGCATATTCTCGATTAAAATTCATAAGCTCTAGTTTTTGTACCCGATTGCAATAAACCTGTAATTTTTTTCCGGAGTTTTGCACCCGTAAATAGACTGGGTCCCGGCAATTTCAATACTAGATTATGGCACGAGCATTAAACGTCTTACTTTACATAGGAAAAAATATACCTTCGAACTGGATGTTTTGAAACATGTTCATGACAAAAATTATATTTACTGTTTACTAGCACCAAATTATCGACGGTGAAAAGCTGGCGTAATAAAGCCCTTACAGATTCAGAATTAAAGAAACAGATGAAATATAAACAAATATGCGTTTAAATGTGATTATTAGACTACGGATGTTTACGCATTTTCCAATTTTTCTAGACAAATTTTTAAGAAAGTGTTAACAAAGTTAACAAAACAAATAAATATTGTACAAAATTCTATCGAATTTTATATTCTAGCCTTTTTTGAAAATTTTCTTAAGCCATAACTGCATAAAGATCCGCAGTCCAGTGCTTGTATTATAAAGGGAAATAAATTTTCAAAAATAACAGATTTATTTTGGAATATAAAGTACATTTTAATTATTTTCAGGCCACTAGATTTACAAAGAAGGAAAATAAGTTTCTATGTCACTTCGGTTTGATCAAACAAAATTCTATTCGAATAATGCCCTACATTGTACTCTGGGAATTGGTTCTCACGCGAGTTTGTGTCGTTCCTCCAAGACAGTCGCGCGAAATTCACCGGAATGCATTCTGTGTTTACATTTCGAGGGTAACTTGAGAGTCTGGCGTCGGTGTGCGATAACTCGGACGATTTACCGACAAACTTCCGGACACCTATGATTTGCGCCTGCAGTTTATTCGGATGATATCCGGTCGCGCGGGTACACCGGCGATTTCCGGAATCGATTTTCGAGTCTCCAGAATTCTCGATCGTCGAGGATCCGTCGCGGTGACGTCGATCGAACTTCTCGCTAGCAATACAAGCTCTGATACACACACGGCCGCGACTATGCTCCGTCGATCGCGATAAAACATTTTTTACGAGATCATGCGCACCCTCTCCGCCCCCTACTATCGGTGCTGGAATATCAGATCGAAAGATCGATAGTTCGCTGACCTTAGAGCTAGCTCGCTGCACTTCCTGTGTGTGTTTTACGGACTCCAGTTGCCGTAGCTGATGCAGAGAACGTATCGCGTGTCGCGAATAATGCGTCCGACAGGATTTTACTGTTCCTTAAATTCGAGGGTATTACGTCCAAGCTGATCTTGATCCGACGGGTAAACTACGAGATCGTGGACGTCACACGTGTGCGACGGTAGTAGCGAACGTGTTGAACAAATATTTTCGTGTTTACAGATTTTCTCATATCATTGTCGACAAGAGAGATCTGTACAATTTCAGCGTATTTCTACGGGACAGATGATCCGGTTTACAGGAAACCAACATCCCATTATTGTACATATCTTCAACGCTTTAACTGAAGCTCAAAATAACAACAAAGAAATTCTCTTTTCTCTTGGGTCTGCTACTACGACTCCCGGAAAAAATTTCTTTTTCCGCGCCTCCCTACATTTTATATTTTTAATAGATATAATAATATAGACACGTTTTAAAATCTGTTGAGTTTTATTTATTTGCAGATATGGTAGGAAAATTAATTTTTTACTACACAATTTTGGCACCTTCTAGGTTAGAAACCGCTGCTCTAAAGAGATACATACGTAAATTCTATACTATAAAAAGCTCAATTAATGAATAAACTCAAATTTTTAGAAATTGTAACATGCGACGTTTTTCCTGGCGACCACAGATATATGTATAACTATGTTTTGTAAATACTAACTCTTGCAGTCGCCAATGACCTAGATGTCGACGCGACCTGTACGAACAAATAAATGAAAAGATCATCCGGTTTAGGGTACAGACCAGCGAGGTCACGGTTGGCTGCAGGTATGGGCACGTGCGTCAGGTATGGTGTAGCCAGAAACCCGATGGAAATCGTGATTTCAAGGGTTCATGGGGGGAAACAGTCCCCCTATCTCGTCCTCCCATCTTCTTTCACCGCACTTCTCCACTCTTTCCTCCTTCGACGCCCTTTTACGGCTCGAAGCACACGCGAGCTACGTTCGTTTCAATCGGGTAAGGTTGGCCTTGTGTGTTGCGTTGGGATAGCGATACAGGGGGGAAGGAGAGAGGAAGAGAAGAAGAGAATCGAAGAACAGAAAGTATGTGCGACGGCCAAATGATCGCAGCAGTCGCAATGGACTCGAAATCGCAACATACGGGGACAACACCGCGTTGTCGAAAATTGAATGCGACAAGAAACTTGCGAGGACCGAGGTCAACTTCGTGGACGTTCCGCACGACTCCAGTGGAAAGAAGAAACAGCGTTAACTCCTCGTTATTTCAGCTCAGAGTTCTTTGTTCCGAAGGGGGAATTTCTTTGCAGCTGCGAAGGTGTTTAGTCTCGGGGATGGTTTCTACTCGGTTCTGCCTCGCGGAGATTCCCAGTCCCAGAGATTCCTCGGGGACTCTCTGTTATAACTGTCTTCGCGAGTTAGTCGTCATTGATGGCGACTGCCGACCTTTTTATTCGGTGCCGTACTTGCTGCAATTCTCAGGTCTTGATGTACACTCCCGCTCATAGGACAGTGATCATATTTGTATTCAACTCTGTAATGAAAAAAATGAAATAATTGTTGAAGGATGCGAACAAATTTTTCCTTATTTAAAGGTTTACATATGAAGAAAAGGATGCTGCACTCATATATCAAAAATCTTACCAACTAGTAAAAAAAATATTTATATTTTCTTCTCATCGAAATTTCTTTGACGCAAGAAGGAAGTTTAATTTTGAAATTCTTCCTCGGTTCTGCTTCGCGGAGATTCCTTTGTGGCGGTATAACAGTTTTCGCGAGTTAACGATCATTAATGGCAATATTTACCGTAGTATCTGTTATTGTAACTTCTGCGTATTCTAATTTAACCTGAAGCTGATGGGATCTGCTCATGCAATATTTAACGAGCTGAAGAGGAGAACTCGTTATCTCTTTAACCCCTCAGCGTGCCGAAGGAAATCAGACGTTGTAAAAATGCATCGAGCCAACTTTTCAATACAGAGATCGAACCTGCAATCGACAATAACAGAATTGTGCACACTCGAGATATCTTTTCTAGAGGGAACAAGATATGCAATCTTCTTTGTCCAGTCATCTATCTTTTCTCTGACGTCATTCAGTCTGAAGCATTACTCCCAGGGCGTAAAAGTATTCCCAGAGTAAAGAACACTTATTGTTCCTCCTTGATCTTCTCTGTTACATGCAGCTGCGGCTCGTTTGAAAGTTAAACAAGAAAAACATGTTCCTTAAGGTATTACAAACTAGTCAGAAGAAAAAGTTGCAGATACACGTTTTTGTTATTGAACGAGATTGTAGAATTCAATCCATACTCGGAGCTGAGTTTAACTCTCGCAGCCAGCTGACCAAACACAGGGTGAGTTAAGCCAACTGAGACGTTGTTCGACGTGTCAACTGTACCAAGGACAATCGCCGAAGAAAACATTCTCGCCGATTTTTCCAAGAAGGAGGGTATCGCAAACCGATAACGTGGGAGGATCCGACACGATCGCGGGCGAACTAGAGAAAGAAGTAAATAGACACCGAAAAGTTTTGTACACTTCCTTATCCCTGATCCGATAAAGGCGGAATAACCTTCGCCGTTTTCTTCGGCCTCGTATCTCCGAGTGGCGTACCCGTGAAACGTCGAATCGCACCGTTGACTCGCAATATCCTGCGTGAACCACCACGCAACCGATAACAGCCGATTTCACCGTTCACTTATCCTCCGGTAAACCGAGGGGTTGATAAGATACAATTATAATGTAAAAGTTTCTTTAATTTTTACATTATAATGTATACATAGTTTACATATAGTTTACAATTATAAATGGGGTATCTTATAATTTTGCTCCCCAGAGTAATACGTCCAGCATCCATGGTTCCATTCTAGCCGTGGAACAACGAGCAATCGAGTCCCGAATTTAAACGCGATCTTAGTTTCTTGCTGGTCGCCGCGCCCGAAATTGCCAATTAGTTGGCTGTCCTGTCTTCGGCTTGGTCAGCTAGCACCGCGCAACCGCTACCGTATAAATAATTGGCAATTCCGCTCGGGATATTAGTGGCAGGTGATTTTCTTCTATTTGCTGGACATGGCCCTGTCCGATGCTAAGCGCGAGTGTAACACAGGACCCGCCGCGTTTGCTGGCTTCGTCGAAAGTTTTCGCGGTTTCAAAGCGGCTTTTAAACGAACTCCAGCTAGCCCTCAAAGAGTGTGCCATACCTTTGCTATCGCAAGCCAAAATACATATGATTAGTTACGGAGCTTTCAGTTATGCTTAGTTAGATGTCCGGGGAAAAAGTGATCTTCAACATTTTTTCTGGGAACTTCTACACTTTATTCGAGAAATGTTTTCCTGGAATTTTGAGTACACGAATATATCAAACAGCAAAAGTTGATGGAAATGCGTACTTTGATTGTGCATATTTGATGCGATGACCAAAAATTTGTTTGAAAAATGACGTCCGAAAATACCTTTCCGAACGACTTAATAGATATTTTAGTATATCACGCAACGCTCGAAGAAAAAGTCGGCCTCGGAGATTCCATATTGTTGTATCACCTCAAACAGAGAGTTCCTCCTCCTCCAGAGAGATATTTGCGATTGTTTGAACGAGTTCCGTAGACGAATAAAGAGTAACGCGGTGACATTAAACGGGGATATTACGCGTGCAGAGACCAACTCTCCGGAGGATGGGCTAAGGGGATTTGCTCGGTAATTACATAAAAATTTGCGAGCACTTATGCATTCCGTGCGAGAGACCGCGTTACAACGTAACTGCGATGTGGTGACCGTGTCCCGGTTGCGCTTAAGCCATTCCCACCTTGCCGTGTTGGAAACGAGCCATAGTTTTAAGTAATAGCCAACTTCTATCCTTACCTGTCTTCGTCTGTAACCTTTTCGATTTGTGTTGTGATTCGATCCTTTTACAATTTGCTTCTTCTTTTTTGTTGCAGGGTAAAGCTGAGTCGGGTTAAACCGAGCTCTCGACGAACTGGCTTGGTTGAGACTCACGTAAGCGAAACCAGATAAAAATCACCATGTGTAGATTAAGTAGTTGAACCATATCTTGTAACTGCGAATGTTTATGCAATTTTTCATCTTTGCAGACAAATTTTAAGAAAGTGGAATAAAATAGAATCTTATTTCCAACGGCAGTAGCCTTTGAACAGTAGCCTTTGGCAGTAGAATTTTATATTTTACTCTTTTCTGAAAATTTTCAGAATCCATAAATGCATAAAGATCCGCAGTGACGTTTATACAATATATACAATTAAAATGATGTAGTTATGTACAATAATAAAGGTTAAATTATGTATATAATATAACCGTGGTTTATCATCATTATTTATAGTTTATTTCGAGCGATTTTGAACGAAGGAAAAACTCGTGTGTATAACTGAGGCATTTCTCACAGTAAAAATAGAAGAACGTAATTTTTGTGAATAGACAGATTTTCTTGTATTTCACTTGAAATTCGGGAAGAAAGTAATAGCCAGAGGTATAACAGGAATGTATTCTGAAGAGCCTAATTCGATCGACGAGGTGTAGTAACTCCTCACACTTAAATACTTCAGCCTAAGTTTAATTCGATTTTGGGGTTGTATCGATCATCGACGTACCGCATAACCGCAGGTACGTATACCCTTCGGGATCGGCTTTGGCTCACCTTGAGCCTCTCATTCGGCCACGTTTATACAAGCCGATTTCAATTTAGTTTTCGTAGTCTCGCGAGAATTCCCCAATCGCGTCGATTGAATAGCCTGGTTCTGGCTCTCGGTCGTACTTACCTGATCAAGGGTGCACCGGTGGGCCGTCTCTCTAGCTACGTCCATTTTCGACGGTGCAGCTTGCAGCTTGCAGCTGTACAGACATTCGCGCCGTTGGCTGCCCGCCCGTCCGCCTGTACGCCTCGTCCCGTTTTCATGCTCCTCGGATACATACAAAAATGAGACGCCCTAGAAAAGGGGAAAACTGTGCGGGATGCTTCCGACCGGTTGGTCAAATGCATGCCGCGACCTATTCACCGACACTGCTTAGTAGTAGCGGTAGTAATTGAAGAGAAAATTCGACCTTATTTTTGCGATACTGTGTGAACTTCGCTTCCTGGCGCCCTGGATTCATTCATCGTCCCGCGATATCACTCAAACTGACTCCCAACACTATCACAGTATGCAGTTGTATTCGTGAACATTTGACTTGATTTTTTTCGAGAAATTATTAGATCATTTATTATTAGGCCTGAAAAATCGCAAGAGATCGTAGAACAAAATGTCATAATAAATGGTAAATGGTAAAAAATTGGCTCTTCATTTTCAGAAAAAGAAATTTTGAAAGAATTACGAAAATTGCCGACACAGTTTGGATTATATTTCTTGCTCAACACATTCTTTGCACACAAAACTCTGCAATTAATTATAGTTTAAACGATCCTATAGAATTCACCACAGTCCGTTTCATTTTTAATTTGCTTCTCGCAGATTTCATTTAATTTCCGTTTCTTTGAAGTTGCTCGAGAAGTATAAACACGCAAAACATTTCCGCAGTCTAATTATTTTTAATGAGTGAATCGTAGGCTTTCTGCATTGATATCACGCGTGATTGTGCGAACAGCGGTATCATATACCGGTTAAAAGAGTTCAATACGAGTTTTACTCTCTGTTGATCCGATGGATCTTAATGAGTATTTTATTCCTGGTCAGCGACTTGGAAAAGAAAATTTGTAATTTATCGAATGAAATGGAACTGGAACGAACGTCATCGGAATTAATCGTTCCAGATACATTTTCGAAGTATTTCTCTGGCACATCGATCCCCTTAAGGGACCTAATAAGGTCGCTGACAATTTAAGTTAGCCGCTAGAAGCTGCGAAGTTAGATGAAGACTTTGAAGAGCTCGCTGAAATTGGACCCCACCGTTCAAGGGTCGAAAACGCAAACCTTATCCCAATTATTAGTAGTCGCTGAACTTAAAATATTTTAAAATGTCTTAAACTTAAAATACGGAGCAGATGATCGTCAATACAGATTTTATCCATTTCTGAAAAAATATGAATAACGTTTTTATATCGCATAAAAATCGGCAGACTGTACATAATACGTTCACAACTTTTGCCGCGTAAACTTTGTAAATCCGGTATTACAGTGCTTACCAGTGGTTACACACAATTAAGCGGTTTTTAACGAGATCGATTTAATACAATGACAAAAAAGGTAGCAAATAATTGGCGCTCGGCCAGTGTACGGGTCGGACGACAATAAAATATTTAATCTCGCTTGTATGAAAGTTTTAACGATCGCAATTTGGGATCTTCTCGAATATTAAATTGTGTAACATTTTCATTTCCACGCTTTCTATACGCGGTGCATGAAATACGAAGTGTTCACGGATTTTTAGAAATTCGCGTACATAAAGTAATCGCTAAGCCACTGTTCAAAAGTCCTTCCATCGGGATTATATTTAAAATTCATATTTCCAAACCTGTTTTAAGAACTCTTAGGGAATAAATATAAATTTTACTTTACTTTATCGCCTTTATCATAAGAAGAATTACTTCTGCGGAATATCCTATACTTCCGACTAAAGTGATACAAATGGGACTGAGCAAATACTTATGAGTAGTGGTGCAAGTTTATCCCTCCGTTGCAGGGATGGGGCGAACTTCCGCAAACTACATCTGTTGTCTATATTTTTATCAACAAACACAGTGTCTTCCTCCTTGTAACGAGCTCGTTATCGCAGCAAACTAAAAATAAACTGTAAATATTAATCATCCCGGCCACTGAAAATATTAGGTAGTCTGGAAAGTTCTTTTCGTGTTTTTAATGGGTGTAAAGTATAAAATGTTTTGCGTTCTGTGTGCTATTCTTGATATGCGTAATATATGATGTATATATTATTCTTGATAAATATAATGTATATGTATTTGTATCACGGTTTTGTCGTTCCTTACAATTCTTTATGCAACAAATTTCCACCATTGTGTATGTATTTATGATATCTTGCTTTTATTTTGTGACGTCAGTTGTGGGCGCCAGATACTCCATTGTCTTGGAACACTGCGTCCTATGCATATCCTATATCTATGCCGGGTCTAAAAGTATATATGGTGTAAGATTCTGACCAATCTCCGACAAGGAATACCCTGTTCGTCGTAACACCTACACACATAGCCGGTAATAGGGTGGAAACGGTCCCCGCTTGCTTATACGTTCCTCATCCTCCTTCATCCTGCGGCGAGGCTTCGCTCGGAAGACGGGCAGGCGGCTTGTACGAAACGTTTCGTTCCATTGTTCCCGAATGCTGCAGTCTGCAGCTGGTTCCTATATTCCCGCATATGCCCTTGTACATATTCCGTACGATTGCACGGGCATTGTGGACCCGCCAACATGCATCTCAGCGACAGGACGGTGTCATGTCACGAGATATATGCGCAGCGCATTAAGCATTTGCTTTGGCGCGCGTTGAATGCGTCGACGCGGACACGCCGGGTTAAAGTGTAAAAAGGGATGTCGGTGTCGGGGGTTTATATGGGGGTGGCAGACCACCATTCGTTTCGAGTGGGCTACCTGCAAGCTGCATTCGTTCACCAAAACCAATTAACGCTCCGATCAAAGCGACGGATTTGTTTATTTTACGATTAACACGTTTGCGTCTCACACTAGTTTCAACTATAATGGGGTCTAGAAAATATTAGTATACTTCTTTCGAATGAATGATTTTTCCAAATAAAGGAATTTTTCACATTTTACAGAATTCGCTCAAATTTTATAAATCGTGCGCCGCACACTGGGGTACATACTTGGCCGAAAAACCGGAAAAAACTGGTTTGGCGTTATTTGTGGGCTCAAGGTCATAAAACAGTAAGTTGTTGAATTCGTCTGAACGTCAGCTATAACATTATGAGATAAGAAAAGCATTTTAACATTTGAAAAATCAACGTGATCAATTTTTGTAGAAGAATTTACACAATTTTCCCTAAAATACTCGAAAATCGCCAATGAACTGAAGTATACTACTTCACGGGTGTACAAGTAAAAAATAACAATATTGAATCTTTATTCTACAGACCTTTAACAGGACAGCAAAAATTTCATGACATACGGAAAACTTTATAAATCGACTTTCGAACGGAAATATTTTTGGATTCGACTTCTTTTTATCGACGAGATCGTTTCAAACGAATCTGGAGCGTTGGGGTCGATGCAACCAAGTGGATTCGAACCCTTTGATAGAAGTTGTTAAACCGATAAAAATACGCGTCGGGCTTGCAAACAAGTCCGGCGTCGGCCGAGTTCTTCCTGCAGCCAGCCGCCGCCAGATTTAGATTGTGTGTGGAAGATAAACACGATTTAAACGGATTAGCAGAACGTACGCGGGAATGAACGTGACTTAACCGGATTAAGGGGATTCGGATGCGTAATGTACTGGGTGACGCGTACCCGACGATGATTTTGATAAAACACGGTAACGACAGGAACAAAGTTTAGCTACCCGGCGACTCGGCGACTCGGCAAAACAGTTTTTTTTTTCATTGTGTCAGGATGACGATGAAAATATTGCAGTTTGTTGAGACCGTTTGAAACGTTTTAGTCGGCCGCGTGCGAGCGCGCGCCGGATAAAAGCTTTGAAAAATAAACGAACGGCAGAATGTTTTGAGGCGAGACCGGTGCCAAAATAAATGTGAAATTGTGTTGTTTTCGAATGAATAATAGAGGGGGACCGTGCTTATGCGAGCCCGGGAGCTGTTCCACCAATAATCTGTCGTATCTGTATCGCGATTAGCAAACAATTAAATACTGATAAAGTAGTGAATAAATAATATGTTGATTGAAAGAGTTTGACGGCCTGCCGATTGAGCCACTCGCCCGGTAAATTGCCTGAAACTTTTCAAAAATCGTTGTACCTTTTTCGAACGTTCCCGGTCTGAGAACAATGACCGTGGTTTAGGCACGGCTGAATGAAATCGACGAGACACCATGTTTCCAGGCATTTCATTTTTCGAATCACTATTTTTACAAAAATTCTGCGGCCGGCACTCTGTTCGCGCTATGTTATACGTATACGGAAACACTGTGAGTTATACAGGCTTTGTACGGGTCGGCAATGATACCAGGGCAGCCCGTGTAAACAAGTGCCGTCGATTCCAATGCTAAATATCCCGATTTATATCGAAAATGATATTTACAAGCGCGAGCCAGCACGGTGGACCGCCACGCTCGCCGAAATTCCACTCGTTCGGAATTGATTGAACGGTCCGCGAAATAGATCGAGCATCAATTTGTCCTTTTTGTGGGTTTTCCATTCCTACGGAATAATTGGATGTGTGCAAAGCACATGCAACCCGCCAGGCTACGCAATTTTTTTTCTGCCTACCCGCCGGGTCGATATCGGGTCCAACTACTGATTTCAATGCTCATTGAAAGTTGCGCGTGCCGAGCATTTTTTATCCGCGCCACGGCAAATAACAAAATTCTAACCGGTGAAATGTTCTCCGATAATTACGCGCTTAATGTTTGAAAAAATATAAGTCTGAATCCCGAGCGCCGACCCCTTGAGTGCGCCACACTTGAGATTTTTTCATCGGAATTCAACGTTCCGAGATCAAATTAATTTTGATATTCATGAATTCCGCGGAAAAATATTAACAAGGGAAAACGGATTTGCCGCGGATTACAGCCGCTCGTACAACTATCGGAGAACTCGGTTTTTACCGTGACGTTTCGAATTTTTCTGATCGTCGGTTTTTACCGTAGAAAGTGATTTCCAGCCTGTCGGCAAAACTACAAATTGGAATTGTTAAATTCGAGTTCGATAAATGTCATTAAGACATGGTATTCGTTCGGACACGGTAAAAAATGAGAGATTTTTGGTTTCTTCGTGATTTTTACGGAAAAGTGATCGGTAGACAGCGGACCTTTATGCAGAATAAGAAATGTCTGCGTCGATTCTAAGACACAGAGGTTAAATAAAAATTTCTTTCTTGTTTTAATGATTTTATTAAATTGAAACTTTGCTGTGCTTAAATTTTTTAAATAGGTCCACTGCTTTAAATTGTACATACCAATTTTTGTTATAACTGCATCAAATCCGCAGTCTACTGATTAGCAATTGTAATCGGCGATTCGCTGACAATTTCAGAGTCTGCACAGTGGTCCGAGTAATTTAGCTAGGTCTGTGCGTATTGTAACATAATTGTAGAATCTGTAACTAAAGTTTATACATTGCGGAATTCACGATTCTGGACCACTGTGTGACTGTTGCGTCACGAAAAATTGGGGCACGCCGCCGACGCGCGGCTCCGTTCCATTTAAAATATTGGCCGTCCGCGATCATTAGAATGCAAATTCCGCTACATTATTTGTGCAGTGGCTCTCCGTGTAGAGGTATTCTAATGAGGAGCTCTTAGGAGAAGTGACCCGAACGGTAAATTTATTTAGCATACATTACACCGGGTAGCGTACGTTCGAATTGCATCGTGCTAAATCCTCGACGAAAACTTTTATCCGCGAATGTCGCGGGAAGTCGACGAAAGATTCTGAAGCTTTGTCAGTATCGAGGATCACTTATACAGACTTGTAAGGAAAAGCCGAGCCGTTGTAAGGAAAAGTCGTACTTATTTGTATTAAAAAGCCGTAAGAACGCACGGATAACCAATCGTTGACAGACGTGTTTGTCGCGGTTGCTCGTTTTGATCTGATCTTCTTTTTGCGATTCGTTGGCGATCATACCTCTACTGTTAATTACGATTCTTTGTTATTACGAATTCAGTCATATATAGGGCTGCCTATTAACACGCACACATACAATACACACATACATCATCCGTACTTTAACCCTATAGACTTCATCTCTCACAAAACATCGGCACTAGTGATTTCTTAAACGAAATGTAATTTATGGTATTTTTATGTGATGAATATTCATCGTTTGGTTGAACTATATTTTTGTAAATATCTACTCAGGTTTTAATTTCTCCTTCAAACACGAAGCTCAATTTTTGCCTTATAAAAGTTTAATGGAACCGTACGCGTCTCATAAAAGTTTATTGGAACTATGACTAGGCAATTGCATTTAATAGGATGCGCGTAATTACATCCACTGTATAATAAAGAGAATGTTTAATATCGTATGAAAGAGATTTATGCATCGACCACAATATGTATAGTATACATTATTACGAACGCGTAAATTTTTCAAAGCCAAACTATTCGCGCTAAACTTGAATTTCCAGGCAAGTGTATTTTACAGAGAAAGGGAACCGCTATTTACGTGGCTGTTAACAATCTACTTAGGGCACAGATGTCACAATGATCCTGTTCCACGTTTCAACGAATACAAGCAGGAATAACATAAAAATTGCTTTGAATAATGGTACGGTAATGTTCGGTGGCGGCGGCATTCGAGCACGGCGGTTTAAAAGCTTGATAAGCAAACGACGCGTCTTATTAAAAGTCTTGCACAATGACCGGAGAAAAATCGCCGGGGGTTTCCGGGTCGCGAATAAACAAGGCCCGCTTTATTCGTCAAATTAATGGACGTCGTCGCGAGGTTCGCGGATAATGGCTCGGATAGCGGGCATCATTAGGCGCTCGCAAATACCGCGGAAACGGTATATGCTCCGTGGATGCTACGTCCGCGGGGGATGCGAGGCTGTTAGAGTAATTGGCGCTCGTCGATCGTGCACTTACCCGGCAGACATCGCGAGATCCAACATCCTGTCGCATCATCGCCCCCGCACCGTCCGGGATATCGTTCGTTGTCACGTAGCTCGGTAAAAATGTGAAACGGGCGCTAACTTCATTGCACATAAGTGGCGGCGTGGGAAACTGCGCTCTTTACGGCCCTCCCCCAGGAACTTGGAATATCTTGGCGGAGAATGGGCCATTCCTGATGAGAATTACAGCCACCCCATAGACACCCTCCAACGGCACCCTCTGTCTGCGACGACCATTCCGGCTACCGACCCCCCCGTCGAGAAAGACATTGTCCTAACGTGAATTTTCGTCAATTAATCGCCGGTTTCTCCTCGGCGCCACTTCGCACGGACGTCCCATTTATTCAAATTACATCGAGACAGAATGGAAACCCACTTAACAGCCAACCAACTGCTGTTTCGGCCTGGCGAGACGTCACACAGTGCTTCAGAATCGCCAGAACGTGGCAGAAAGTCAATTTTTCAACTTTCTCAAAAATTAATAGGCCAATAGGTCCCATTATCTTTTGCGAGAAGTTTGAAAACAGAGAGGGAATTTATGCGACGACGAAAAGTCAGCGATTAAAACTGTGAGCGGCGCGAGAACTATTATGAGATTAGAGTGCTCGATAAGAGTTGTCGTTAACGCAGCAAATCGCATCAGGATGATGACTCTTCTCCGTCGAAACGGTAGCCACTCGTAAAGCAAACGAACAGAAATTTGAATTCCAATTAAACCCAGTGGATGAGGGGAGGGGAGAAGAGCAGCTTTATTTGAAAAGCAAGCAGAACGATCCTGCCATTACGATCGACTATCCATGAATTGATAGTTCCTCCGCGCGAGAAGTTCCGTTCCGCGGGCTTTCGGTTTATCGCTTCGCCATTACAAACGGCATCATGTTCCAGCCATAAATCATAAGCGGTTGTATTAGAGACCACAGCTATTTTTCACCTATATCTCCCGTCACCCGCCACTATCCCCGGAACGTTCACCATGCACGTTCGACGGATCTGTAACATGTGCGAGCCATCGATGCACGCGTGCTTTTTCTTACTTTTGCCCTTTGAAACATAAGCTATCGTTCGCACGCTGCATTCCAATGGTCCACACCGTCTGTGATACCGCCATGCCGGTGTGAAGAATCGCTCGGCCAAAGACACATGTACTCCAATTGACTCCGTTCGTTTCACTTCTTATTTCCGACGCAGAAATTGTGCACACGTTCGCACGTCAGGACAAGAATTGCTAGGATTCACCGATTACTATCCACACACTTTAGGTGCAGAATATACGACGAAATGTTGCAATTAGACTGCGGTTGTTTATGCAATTTCCAATTTTTGTAGACAAATTTTAAGATAGTGGTGCCAAATAAGATCCTATTTTCATTAGTAATAAGTAGACTGCGGATTATGACAAAAATAGGTGCTTACAATTTAAAGCAGTGAACGTATTAAACAGATTTAAGAACATCCGTGTATTAGTTTCAACTGTATAAGATAATTCGAAGAAGAAAAAATATTCTAAGTGACCCTTGTGTTTTGCAATTGATGTAGAAATTTTTTATTTTGCATAAAGATCCGCAGTCTAGTAATAACATTTGTAGGTCGGAAATAAATAAAAATCGTACTAATTTCCGTTGAATTTGATACTGCAGCATTTTTTGAAAATGTTTACAAACCATAAATCCATAAAGATCCGCAGTCTAGTTATAGTAGAGATATGGGGGTGATTGATATTAGAATATGCGCACATTCCAAGAGTCTACGAACGCCATGATGTAGTGAAGGATCGAAGGGAGTTGAACCGACGACCGTGTCCGACAAAATGGAATAGGATTAACAGAGAAAAGGTCGCTAGTACATTTTAGTGCCTCGTCATGGTGCAGATAAAGTGGGTGGATCGAATAGAATATTACTCGACGCTTTACGAACACTATGGACGGGGTCGTTCTTATCAGCCTAACAATACATTAATCTCCACGTTGTAGAACACTACTTATCGAAATAAGCAATATAGTTGAGTACGTTTTATCTTCGTTTTTTGTCTAATTGCCGTGAATCGATGGGAACTATGATAATTTCGCTGGTGTTAGCAATGTTAGCAATTATCGTGACGGTCAAATTTGCACGCAGCAATTAGAAACTTTTAACGCTCATTAGCAATTAACCCTCATCCGTCCCTCATTTCACGAACTGAGTCTGTCCCTCGGTGTTAAATTGACACAGTGGTAAAAGATCGATGCAATAACAAGGTAAACAGTTATTTTTCGACATTTTTTATCCAAATTAATGAGTTAACATTTACAGTACCGCTCACTGAAGTTTGACCGACTGCCGACGTCCATAAACACATTTAGGAATTTCCTCTCGTAAAATGTTTATTGTAATGTTTCTTCGAAAAACCCTCATTAGTTATGTAGAAAGGTTATTTAAGATTACTAAGTAATAATATAAACTTTCTTGAAGCGAGCGAAACGTTTTAAATTATTAATGAAGAAAACAATTGAAATATTTAGTGGAACTATGGAAATTTCTATGATTGTATGCGACCACTAGATTTTCCAGTTCGGGAAAATCTCTGAATCGAAGCGAAAGCGCGTTGCTCTGTGCATCCGCCGATTCCTTCGACCGGCATACCGATGCCAGGCCGCTTGAACCGGTGCTCTCTTCTGCGGCGAAGTGGCCCGGGAATAACCGCTGTTGAACCGAATGGAACATGCTTCCCGGGTCTCTCGATTCGAGACTGAGCTCGGTGCACCGATCCTCGGCTCGAGGATACGGGGCAAGCTGTTTACTGTGCGTCGATGGGTTCGATGCACGGAGCAATCGGCCATTCGCCGTTGTTTTTCGTGCGCCGCGCCGCACGGAATATTCCGGCTCGCCGATGCCACAGCGCGTCCGAAATCGTATAAACCTAGATCGAATTTCAAATTTCAACTTCCTTCAAAATGTACGAAACTTTGTCGCCAGTACATCGAAAATATCTTGAAAATCGTGCTGAAAACGCTTGTCCCATATTGATTTCTTCATACATATTTTTTTAAAAATAAATTTTAAAAAAAAATAAAAAATGTTTGGATGACATATATTTTTAGTTCTTGCGATCGTAAATATCAATTCATATGTTAGCTATTAACTTTAAGTTACTCGCACTCCATTTTGTACAGAACTGTTTACATAGAACTCTATATGACTCGAACATAAATCAATTTTTATTCAATAAAATAACTACTTGAATGGAAAATAGATATTCTCTAGCGTAGATGGCATCTTGTGTTTGTAATCAAAAGTTAGAAAATAAGAATATTTTTGATCAATTATGAATTATTGAATTATTCGTCGCAAAATCGTATAAACCTTCCTACAATATATACGAAACTTCGTTACTAGATTATCAGAAATGTCTTGAAAATTGTGCTGGAAGCACTTCAGTCCCACATTTATGTTTCCATCTTGCACTTGAAAAATTCACATTTGGCCATTTTTTCGATTTTCTCTCCTCCCGGGAAGGAAACGTTTGATTGGGTTCCGTCAGAGCCGCGGCGTTGAAGCGCCGTTTGACACGCGGCTGAACCGCACTCTCGTGACGATCGAAGGACGGGGAACGAGCGAGCTGCAGGATCCAATTCTACTGGAGGATCGTGATCGTTCGTCTGAGTTTTCGCGGTGTAAACACGGCGATACCGTCGGCCCGGGTTTGGTACACGTAATAGATTCGGGATGTATGTCAAAGACAGCGCTTTAGAGATTCAAATTTATCGAGACCGGCAAGTCTGAGTGCTGTACCGCTTCTGTTTATTCAGTGGCCTGCAAGTTACGGTATTAATTTGTCACGATTGTGGATACTGCGATATATGCTGCTTTTTTACACAGTTTTTTCCCCGTCTAGAACATATGGAATGACGAGGATGACTATATCCATAGTCGATTAATTATACGCATAGCTCAATCATTAATAAAGCCACGAAGCGGCTATCTAGTGAATAAGGTACATCTTTATACCCTGCGTTAATTTAAGGTTGTTTTTAAAAAATCTTTAAAAAAGAAAATAATATATACACAGCTTTTTTCCCCGTCTAGAATATAAGAAACGACTATACATATATAAGAAATGACTATATCCAAACTCGATTAATTATACGCATAGCTCAATTATTAATGAGTAGATTGCGGATCTTTATGCACAATAAAAATTGTCTACATAGATTGCAAGAAATGGTAACTAAATTGAATGTTATGTCATCCCTTATAAATGCATAAGGATCCGCAGTCTCTTAATAAGGCCATGAAGCGACTGTCTAGTATATAAAGCACATCTTTATAGCCTGCGTTAATTTAAGGTTGTTTTTTGTATTTTGATTTGCGGCTCCTGTAAATATCGTATATAATTAGCAAATAAAAACCTTTAAGGAAACTTCGAAGAAGCACTGGGAATTCGTTTCGTGTCCAAAATCTGGAAGAATCTTCTGTTGGTTGTCAATCAATATTGGACAGTGTAATTATCGGCGATTTCTTCCGCGTGCAGGATCGGCCAGCGAGAGATCGTTTGTTGGCTCGCGTGAAACACGAGTCGGCAAACAGGAAGGAATATGGAACGGAACGGCAGGCGGTTCGATAAAAAGTTCGAGTCGGTGAATTTACGGTGGAAATAAGCGGCGCAGGAGGCGAGTGTATCTCCTCGAACCGCAAGTAACAGCAATTACCACGCCAGGATTTGCCGTGTCACTGGGAATACGGCAGTTCGTCCCGTGGCTATGCGCCGCATGATAAACGAGCGGAATGATAGCGTGACTCCGTCCGACCGTGGAGCAGATTCACCGAATTCGTGACGGAACGTCCGCCGCTCTATTTTCCATAGACGACCGTTTATTAAATATCATCCCCGTGGTTCGAGAGCACTTTAAAAAGCCCCTCGGCGCTCGACGAACCGGTTCTCCAGAAATTTATACAGCGCCGAAACCACGGGAAATACTCGGCCGGGATATACATTTACAGGGTGTCTCACTTATTCGGACACCTTCGGTACCTCACCTGTTATCGATATTATTCCTGAATTTTAACATGGACATGCTAGAATATACTAAAATATACCAGAACACACCAGAATGTGTATGTCACTTTCACATCACCTGAATGATGAACAGTCCACTTCTGACTCAGAAATTTTAACTCGAAAATTAAACATTTCTTTCAACCTAGAATAATTTTCTTTCGTAATATGTTTAATAGGTTGAAAATAATATTAGATGATTGCATCAGTTCGTGCCCGATTTACAAAAAATGAAAAAATAATATAGATGCCAACATATTTAATAACGTGATAGATCAAAATCGAGCACCCTGTATACATATTGTGCGTGACGAAGGAAACCATGGTGTAGGGCGAACACTAGCACGCGAGCCTTCTTCAAATATTCACCGGTAAAGTACACGACCGAGACACCGTCGTGAATTCGTATTATGTAATAATAACTCGGTTTCACCTATCCGAGCCGATCAAGGGAGGAAACCTGTGGGAAGATCCCGAGAGTGGTATAAGTGAAAACCGTCCAGAGTCCGCAGGACCCAACGGAATTCATTGGCCAGAATGTTAGCGTCCCTCTTCGGAATCCACGCGACCGATCCAGGCATCAAGATAAGGAGTGCTTGTTTGCATATAAGCAACGCTGGCGTCTCGGAATACCTAAGTACGACTCCTTACGCAGCTTAGATTCCCCACCTCTCCACTGTGCTGCTTCATTGTCTTTGCGTGTAATGCGTAAACAGAACGGGACACGCGCGAATATAGAGTGAAGCATTAGCGACGGTGAATAGGGAAGACTAACGGAGACACACCGTGGCCAAGACACCTGAGCTCTCCGCTGGATATTGAACGGTTACTACCGAGGATCCTGCTGGCCCTCGATGAATTGAACAGGGTAGGTAACTTATAAACCTTCTTCGAGTACGCTCAGCACGATCTTCCTGGCGAAGGTACTACGGTGAATTACTATTTCAGCTAGTAAATGGCCCATTCTGTTCGAAATCGTGTAACTTACAACATTGAAAATCAAAGATTCTACCTAGAACGTTTCTCTTCAAATATGTAGTAGCTAAAATGTTAAATACAAATATTTACAGCGAATGTATACCTTTCACACTTATGCCATTCGTAGATCCTTATTTACGCTCATTAAAGCATCGTCACATTGACATTATGGTTCAAACACATCGCGTTGATAAATGTAACAAGTACGATTTGCGTGTCACGAGTAATTTATATGTCTGTGATTCTAACTGGTTGAATATTATGTTTAGCCTGCTAGAATATGTATGATAATGTTTGCGTAACAATGTTTGTGTTTCCTGGGGTTGCGAGCCCGTCTTCGTGGAAGTGTAGAAGATAGCAATCAAATATGGAACTGTTTAGTGTATAATTCTAGGGACCAATATATATTTTCAGGTTCTCCCACATTTTTAACCCCTTACCGTATTTTAGCGAGTCACACTCGTCATGAGGATTTTAAACAAAATCTAACAAATATGAACATAACACTTTTCTTTTTAAATGAAATCTTTGATTCGTGTGTAATCAATATTTAAGCATTATTTAAGCATTAGGGATTTTATTTTTGGGCAACTGTAACTGTAAAGCAAGTGATGGTGGGGGTTTAAAGATCGCCCTGAATCGCGAGGAAACACAGCCAGGTCGCGGGAATCATTTTTCTAATAGCCACCGCGAAAGACGGGGCAGGTTCGATAGCTGGCAGCCGTGCGGTGTCGTTATGCGAAGAGTAAGGTTCCACGTGCCCGGGTTCGTGGAGGAGGATGGATCGGCGTTCGCGAACGGCGACATACAACAGCTGCTTCGTAAAATCGGTATAAAGGAGGGCGTCGCGCACGCGAGGCAGTAAATATTGGAATCCCCGTGGAAGTTCGGAGTCATATACGCCCCCGCATAATGCTGGGTTGCCACGGCCCGTTACGAGCCCCGGCCCAGACAGACCACCGGCACCCGTCTGACAAATAAATCATTGGGGATACCTTCCGACACGTGATGGCGGGAGATTCGGCTTGATGCGGCCTCGCGAGCGGGATATAAGTAGCTGACGTGTACACGCGGCCGTCGTAAACGTGCCACGCACCTACGCTTCCTCTCTTCCTCTGTCTCCCTCTCTCTGTTTAGAAGCTCTCTTTCTCTCACTCTGTTTAGAACCGGCCGAGTCGTGCCACCGTAATACCTCCGGGAACCCCAGAGTCCTGATGGGCTTCGATCAATCACCCTGCCCCCGGTGATCGCCGGGAGAGGATGACGGATAGGGGTGGTAACGAGTACCAGAAAACATAATGGCGTTACTCAGTTGTTTGCGGTCGGAAATGGGGAACGCCGGGCCACGCGGAACGCGTGCAACCTCACTTTTTCTCGCCGCAGAAGCTGAAAGTGTAAATGCTGTTCATCGACTGGGAAGTTATATATGACTCTATTATATTATAGAGAGGCTGACTCTTTTTTATACACGCGAGTGGAAATCAATGACCCGACCAGTTTATTTGCGGCACTCCCTCGCCGGACTTTTTAATCGAGAACGACCGGTAAAATGACTTTTTTCACGTCTGTAATCAATAGACGATTTTTAAGAAGGGAGAACCAAATAAAATATTATTACTAATTCTGTTTGACTGTATAAAGTGTTGTGGTAACAATAATTTGCATTCAAGCTAGAAACTGTACAACATCTTCCACTACTTCATCTACAACGACTCGATTGTTCTTGACTGTTCCAACACTTTGCACTCGAATTACTCATTTCGTTCATAACACCCCACAATAATTCTTAAAGTTAGTCTGTATCACTTCTTGCGAAAATGAAGTGGTTCAACTGAAACGTGAAATGAGGAACAGCGATGTTCGTGAAACAGTTGCGGGGACCGTTAAAATAACAAGATCGTATCAATTATACAGTAATAACATCGATGAAGGAACTTAGTGCGTAATATCATCAACAGGACGACGGGTTCCAACCACAGCGGTAGGAACGCAAACAAGGATGTGCCCGTTCCCCTAATTTGAGCCGAGGTCGAAGTCAGTGTAACGACGTTCAAATCCGATCGATCAAATTCCCGCTGTCTCGAACAATCCCGGAGTGCGATTTCCTCGATGGTCGCTGTCCAGATGAATGAGTGACGCGGGCAACGATCTAGACAGGGTCGACGGGAACAAGCGAATGCAAATGATAAAAAGCAGCGAGCCATTAAAACGTTCGTAACGTCGCAGAGGACGGGGAAAAGGATTGATGTCGTGCCAGGTGTTCAATTTACCGGGAAGTTCTCCAATTAAAACAATAATAAAATCACTCGCCAAGTGACGGAACAGTGTGCCAATACGGTAAGAAAGTAATGATTTTCGTGAGAAAATATTGGAAGCAATTTAGTTTCATTGTTTTAAAAAATTATAAGAGCACGCCGTTGTTCTCGTGAACGTCTCGGCTGGCAGAAACGCGGGCCGGTGTTTGCAAAGCCATCGGTTCGAGTGACCAACAAAGAATGTCAAAGTGGACAGTCGCTCTCTCTCTCTCTGCATTTTCAATTTTCTTCAGACAAGGTGCAGCAGTCTCCTTTCCCGTAAAATATCGAATAGAAACTCGCCGGGATCGAGCGAGCAAATACATTTACTTAGCGAGACACGGTAATTCTCGAAATGAACGATCTCGTTTGTGTTTCTCCGAGCATTTAATACATCAAATTGTACCGCGAACGCCGCTAGATGGAACATAAATCGTCCGACCAGACAGCGAGTAATTGTATGCAAAAAGATAAGTGGAAAGTAGAAGATTGAATTGTTTTCTACGAGCTGTTTTTAGCTATCAGGAGAACTCTATGGCGCTGGGAAACGATAGAATTCGGATGAGCGCAATTATTCTACCCGGGGGAGGAACGCCTCCAATTGTTCCATCACAGTTCCAACGAGTCCTTGCGATAGTCCGAAGGTCCCTCGATTATTTCAAAGATAGAGAATTTACATAAAAAGAAGATGACATGAATTTACCTTGTATGAACATGCACATCCCATAAATTACAACAACAAATTACGTAAACGAAAATTGATCCTACGACCTTCACGCTTCTAGTCACGCAACTATCTCACGTTGTCACCGATGCTCGTGTAAATACCATTCGAGTTGTTTGTATTTCGACCGCACGATATTTTACGCACAAGCTGTACATCGCGTTGTTCGTAGATGTATAGCAGGGACTTCCAACTTTCAATTAATTGAAAAATTTAATTTTGCCTCCATTTTATATTTTTCATTTGACCATTGAAATTATGAAGCTGCTTACACGGAAATTGATTCGACAAATTTCTTCGTCCAAGCACATATTGTAATAAAAATTGCACGAAATATAAATAAATAGAATCTTGTCATTTTTATAAGCTAAGTCGTAGTCTATCCCAGATAGCGACGTCTCGATTGATACTGAGGGTGGGGATTCTACCACGACTCTGCGCTACGGAGAAGACTTTAACTCACAATAGTTCGCAGGGGGTGGTTTTCGATGATTTGCAACCTGTGTGTACACGCCGACGCGGTGGACCCGCGAGCAACTTGGTCGAGGACGAAAAAAAGTAGATCGGCTATTCCGCCGCGGAGTTATAATAATAAAAAGAGGATTAGCTCGCTTGACTGCTTGCGCGGCGTACAAAGCATGAGAAAAATGGTGGACAACGGGGTGATTAAAACTGTAGCGGCTGGACGGTCGGTTTTCAGCTAAAACCCGGCGCAGAACAACGAGTTTCCGCAAACCGTTGAAATCCGTTCAGTGTCGACTGGGTCACGGTTGTTTCGTTTAAACAAAAATCGAGAAAGAGGGAAGACGAACAAGAAAAAGAAAGAGAAAAACAGGAGGAACGAAGAAAACTCGAGGCTCCGCGGAACCGCTATCCCGAACGGGAAATAGAGGCGTCTCAGATGCGGACGGAAAAAGTTGTTGAATTATTTCGCGGAACGCTCGGCCCGCGCAATTGGCGTGCAGCTTTTGTGTCCGCTCGTTGGCCAAGATAGATACAAATGGCGGAAACAGTTCAATGGCCTAACGAAGTGTAAGTTTCCGCGTCTCTATACCTTCAACGGATAAAACCGACTCGTGAATCCTTTCTTCCTACCGTTGTTAGATCGTTGTATATTTTATCGGGCGATTTTCAGACTCGTTTACAGCTTTTATGGGTCCGCTCAAGTTCCCTTTTCGAGGGTTTTCCGACAAGTCTGCTGGAAAAGCGGAGGGGATGAATTGGAGCGGTTCTTAATTGGTTCTCCTCGTTCTCAATGTTTTTCTCCGTTGTCTACGGTTGCAGACAACATTTCGCAGCACTTCGTCCAATTCTACAATAGAACAGAGAGTTCCAACTTGCAGCTCGCGGATCGTACGCGGCGCCTTCTCCGCTTAGGCTCTTCCCCCACTGCAGACTTCATCGTTATATGTATAGTAGTAATGATATTAATATTTACTATTAATATTATTCAATGATATCATCTCCATTATTTGTAACAACTTGTTGCCATCTTTCAGATTACGAATTCCTCTTCTCCTAAGCATTCAAAATAAATGTAGCAATAGAAAAAATATAAATTTTCTTTTCTCTTCTGCGACATTTTTCGGGAAAAGACATTTCAGTTAAATACATGATACGCAGGAACACTGTGTCGTTATTTAGAGCATCACCTTTGTAATTAATACTAATAAAGTATTGTATATACTATACAAATTTCCAACACATTTTTATTTCGTATAAAGATCACTCTCTAGGCCAAAAGCAGAATAGGCCTCCGACTTTCCCGAAGAATAAGCTGTCGCTGACCAGCGACGGCGACGGAGAACAAGCCACGGGGGTTGTACTCTTACAACACAAGCGAGAAACACACTCGATGCACAACGGCTCGGTTTTTGCATGAACGGCTGCAAAGTTATTTAGCCACGTGGACGGGGAACGCGCCCCGGAGCGAAAGATACGAGGCGCGGAAAGAAAGTCTGGCCCCGATAAACAATGGCGAATGTTTCCTTACACCGACGCCGCCCCCGCGTGTAAATTCCTTCCTGTCGACGAAGAAATATAACGGCGCGTCGACTTCGTTTGCGTACTGCAATCATTTCTGAACGGTGATTTAAAGCTCGCAATCTTCGGATTTCGGGCGGCCGCGTGCGCGCGCGGGGAACGTTTAACGGTAACGAATGCGAACCGACGGGGTTGCTGGCCGCGAATAATAATCCAGAGACTGCAGCGGCTATAGGAGCCGCGGAAATCTATGGTTGGCGCTAGAGAATTTCTACAAATTTTCAAGTGGAGATCGTTTCTCTTCGACTGCGTTTTATTCCGAATAATACGAAATTTTTATATTGATACGAATTGTGTCACATTTTACGATATATACTTCATTATTATTTGTAAACTGTTAAACTAATGTATGCTATATAAATCAAACATGGTTTACGGCATCAATGACGGCGTCACATTTTGGTGTTCTTGCAATTTCATAATAAAAATTAGAATGGTTCTGTGTCAAGAAAGGACCGTTGAAATTGTGCAGAACAGAGCCAGCGTAATTTCTGCTTAAAGTAAATGTTTCTTCTCTTCACGCGTGAGTCAGCATTTCCCATTGAACCGAGAAACGTGTAAGAGATTGGCTCGAAGGATTTTGTGGTAAAAGCAACAATGATGATGTACGGTCAAAGAAAGCTGTAAAATGGATTAGCTGTAGCTTTCGGGGCGGTTGGTGCAATTGTTCGTGTCAGGCTGTTAAAAATGAGGTTTCACTTCTGCGCAATGAGACGTGCTAGTAACTCGAACAATTGCCGAAATAATCAGCTTAAAATAATAATTGGTTTCTGTCGTTAATACATAAAACGCGCAGTTCAATCGTATGTGAGAGAAGAAGAACCAAGGTAAACGATATAGTAATTCGAAAAATAACGAAGATATTCCAGGTGAACAAAGTAGTTGCATTACACTTGACGTACTTGGCGAACTGGCTTAGATCGGGAAGCTTCGTGGCGCGTAAATTGCGACTTTTCTGTAGTATCGAAACATATTTGTCTGAAATATTCGCTGCGTTCCATGCGTTGAAGATGAAAAGCAAGCGACAGAGCAATTCCGTTGATGGATTTTACTATTTCAAAAGTATCACGGACTTAGCCCGAGTTTAGTCTATGTATACCGGGTGAGATTGAAGAGCGAAAAGCACACGATCTCAGCTCGGTGCGATAACAAGCGAATCGAAGGAGGGAAGAACTGGGCGCCATACAAATTCGATTACGCTCGCCGTGTAAAATATTCAGGGGAACAAATGAACTGTGTACAGTGGCAATCGGTCCGGGCGGAATCGAACTATCTCATTAGATCTTCCCGGACGGAGATCAAACCTTCATGGATTAAGAGGAACCGGGAGGGATGAAAAAAAGGGAAAAACGTTGGAAGCGCGTTTACGGATCGAAACTGCTACGAGACCGGGCAGCTCTTATTTCTCTGATTCGAGTCGCCGGTCACGATTCGTGTAAACTCGAAAAATTCCACGAGACGAGGATGGCGAGGATAATCAGCACTCAATTTTATTGGAAAACGAATCACGCGGGCGGGGTCGAAAGACGCATTGTTCGCTGGGAGCACTTTCGGCTCGCTTAGTTCGTTGCATGGTACTTTCAACGGGGTGGTTTCGCGGAATTTATGGCACCGCCGGATGGCTTGAAAAATTATCCGTCTACTATATCGCGGTCATGTCGGCCTCGTCAATTAAATCGACAATAAACGCTCAAGCTACGTCCAGAATTTATGGCGAGCGATACGCTCCCGGTTCGAACAGACGCAGTCGGTTTTATCGCGCAAAAATGGCGTACTAATAATCACGACTCTCTCACACTTTGACGGTCAGGGCGACAACACGCCCATTTAGAAACACCGATCACTGGACTGCGGATCTTTACGCAAAATAAAAATTTTTTTATCTATTCGTTTTACCTCAAGGACCGACAGTTTATTCAGATTCCACATGGAATCTCTTTCCAAGAGAAGACTGCATTGGGGGGAAATATTTCCAGAGCAAAAATAAAAATTGTCTGCATCGATCGCAGGAAATAGAAACTAAATCGAATGTCATTTCTTCCCTTGCACTACTATCTATTTTGTGGTTGTAGTAATTAGAAATTCTTCATCGTTCAGAATCACATAGAAAAAAAAATAAAGTTCATATTTATCGTATGCCTGTGTTTTCTCCAATAGCTATGTATATCGACTACAACGAAATAGAATTATATTTATTAAACTCGGTTCAGAATCTTCGTCAGGAGTGTGACTCGATATTGTAGGGCAAGAGGTTACTGATTTGAATAGATGAGAAATCATATATTGACATCTTCAGGTTTGAAAATTTTTCAAACGATTTTGAATTTCATCTGCTCAAGTTTGCTATAAATGCATAAAGATCCGCAGAGTGCTAATCAGCAACCCGAACGTGCCTAAGGATTGGATTTCAACGAACGTAGTATACATATTAACTCGTCGATCTTTTCCCCTGTCGCTCGGCTTGTTCCGATTCGCAGAAGCTGTAGGGGAGCAAGTTGATCGAATTAGAATCTCGGTGTTGACGTCTTCGAACTCTCGGGTTCTCGGAGAGAGCGTGGGTGGATGGGTCGTGGCTTTAGCGGATTTTCTTCGATTTTTGCTGATTTTATTGGCCACGGTAAAGCGTGACGAGATTAACTTGTGGACGACGCTGCTCCGAATCCGTTCGGACTTCGAGTCGCTCACTTATTTTATGTAGATTCGTACCCGCACGAAAACGTTAGCGAAACTCTTTGTCCGCCACCATATTTCATGAAATGTATTCCGGGACGCTTCGTGAAAAATTAATATTTGTTTCAGCACGGAACGTCGTCCGTACCAGTGAAAATGTTACTGGCGTTTTATGCTCTTTCCCCCCTTGGTCTAAATTAATAATTCTTTTTCAACTTCTACGGTGACTCGTTGCGAAATTCCGAGCTTTTTCAATCCTAGACCCCGCGAGTCGGGTGTCATTAAGAGATTGAGGTAACATGCAGACGATCCACAATTAAAAATTAATGACGCCTTGGTACCGGAAACTTTTAAGTAGTATGTTTGAAAATGCTGCTAGAAGAATTGTGAAGTATCTGAATTAGAGACGACATGAATTAATATTTTTGGATCACTCGTAAGATTGGGAACGAACGTGATCGAATTTTTCACAGTAATTCGTGTATTTTCGTGATCGGACCTGATTGGCGGAGAGCATAACTCTTCTTCGCGTAAATCACAGAGCCATAACTTGTTTGTTTTATATTAACAACATCAAAACAAAATTGCAAGTTAGATCGCATTTTTATCAAATCTATTAGATTTGTAAGACGTTCCTCGAACTATCATTTGCATTTCCTACAATTGTTAAGTAATGCATCGGTATTTTGTAAAACTTTATACATAGCATATACGTACATAAACATAAAAGAATATCACTGCGATAAATCGCTACTCTAAATCGACTAAGACACCCTCAAGTTGGGAAACAACCGGAAGCTGGCTCCCCGCGGAAACCGCAGCACTTTCTTCCGCGGCTTCCGAACTTTTCCTTCTTCCTGGAAGGTAATTTTACAATTCGTCGTAACTTTCTCCGTGGCCTCAATGAAAGACGGTGATGTTTCCAGGTGTATGGTAGAGTTAGGTTCGTAGCACAGGGTGACTCGCGGGTTCTGTGATGCAAGTTTCATCGAGCCTGTAAATATCTTGTTAGCGCAATGGACGATGAGGCTTTGTGAAAGTAAATACGCCGGTTGCCATAAATGTAATGTGGGCTGGCTCTCGTCGTTCCTTTGACGTAGAAGGCCCTTGAAGCAAATTGCGCCGGTCGTTGCGACGTCGAAAGTTCGTCAGCATGTCCACAACGTCGGGAACGGTGCGAGGTCCGCGATGAAGGGGGTTGGTTCGGGAGAAGCGGCCGAGTTGCTCGCAAGTGGTAACACGGAGTGTGGTCACAGCATTGCGGAACATTCGAGTGGAAACTGAACTTGATTCGATCGTGAAACGTGAAACAGTGGCCCGCATGCTCGACAGTTGCGGTGGGGAACGGGGATCGAAGGCACGTCCTGTCGATACCATATTACCACATTTTCAAACGTTCGAGGACGTGCAATCCCAATTTACGGCAATGGGCCGCGACAAGGCTCTACGAAAGGTCATCTCGCCGTTTAAGAGATCGAGTACGACGATCGAACCGCTGCCATACCGCTGATTGCCCGATGAAATGAATGTTCCATTTGCTCGACGCTCATCGGTCCCGCTGCGCATGTTCTCGCGAAATACGAATTTTACAGATCACTGTTTAAAGCCACGCGTGCACGTGTATTTCACGTACGTGTTATTTTAAGTACACGGGTACACAATTTCCTCCAAAAATTTTGTACACTTTTTGTACACAGTTGTTCTAACTTCTCAAAACAGTTCAAATCGTACGCTCCAATATTAAAAAAAGTCATCGAATCACTGCAGTTGACCAAATTATTAGAACATCGATTAAAGTTGCAACAGAGTTTCCGTAGGCCCCGGAAAATAGAATTATTTGTCTGTAAATGTTGTTCGCGATACGACAAGTTTCTGTTTGTTTAACTGTGCTAATAATAATTGTAGCAAACAGACCGGACATTATATTAATCGATAAAACAAACAAGACTGTATCCAGCGCGACTGCAATATTATAACCAATTACATAAATACACATCGCCGTATCCAAGAAATTAAAAGGACGTGGAAACCAGATTATTAATAACATAAATCCCCGCGAACGAATCATCATGGAAAGAATTACCTCAGTAAATATGGAAACTTTTCGGCAAACTTTCGAACCAAAATCCGAGTGGATCAACAACGACGAGGCCTCTAATTTCGAAGTGAATTTCGGTAGGGCGTATCAGGTTGTCCACAACGATCGCGCCGGGAATCCTGACAGGTTTTCAGCTGCCGTAATCATCATTACCTCGGCGAAGTAACAATCGCAGCGTGCTTAATGCAAAGGGTAATCTTCGCTGGATACTCGTAATTAGTGGGATCCAAACAGTGATATACCTATTAGGCAGGCAGCCCGCCTGAGGTCAAAGTAGATTTACGTTCGGTGGAGATTGTCGTTGGCGGGAGCAGCGTCGACGCTTTTGGCGAGTGCCTCTGCCAACTATCACATTGATAATCCGGTAATACCGAAGGAATAATTGAGTGATACCAGTGCATACAAGGCTGCGCCCGTGGAACTTCCTCCTATCCGTAGCTTGTCGGTTCTGGTTTCGACGTGCACCGAACATTGGCGAGGTATGACGTTGCTCCGCGGCGATTCAGGAGCCGCAGGCTTGATAGAATAACTAAGCATTGACTTTCAACGACAAACAGTTGCTCGGAAGTCAATTATTAGCCAACGGCGAGGTAACGCGAGCTAGAACCTCTGGTGTTCATGTTACGCGCGACGAGTTCCGTCGCAAGTTTTCCCGTTTCCTGTGTTTCTCTCCAGTACTCGACCGCCTTCTGAAATTTTAAAAACCACGAAATTGTAGTCGGCACACCTGCATGCATCCCCGGCGGCCGCTATCGCGATGTCCTCCCTGTCCCGTGGTAATCGTACTCGTTACACGATAATACCACGCACGCCTCGTTCCGTTTTGTTCCCGTCCGCTGTACATTTTCATTACTCCCACCCTGTCCGAGGGATAAGGTAATCGAAACGACCGTGTAATTAGATGTACTCTTAGCAGATTAAATTCAATCGCGATTCACGATCACGGGGAGACGACTCCAACGCGCGCACTCCTCCCCCTTCTCTCTCTCCCTTCCTGCTTTTTCCTTTTCTGGGCGACGCGGTGTATAGATTAAAACCGGCTGCTCGTTAGCGGAATTTTCAATTAGCGTAATTCGCGGCGTCGCGAACGTTTCGCGGAATCTACGTCGGCCTCGCTGAAATTTTATCGGTCCCCTCACCAATCCTACGCCTTGTAATTATTTCGGCTATCAGGCCACTCTGATTCTTGGAACGTTAAGCTGAATGTTTGGAAGCCATGTATCCCTCACTGGCTGATCACACAGAATTGGATCGATGCTCTATAGATACGCTATTAACGTATTGTAGCATAATCATCTTGATAACAATGGGAACTCCGTGGAACCAATAATATTCGCGTCGGAGCACACGCGATCGAATCTGTTACGTAATTGATTGCAGAAACTTACACCACCGGAAACTAGTTGCTCCGAACTGTATCAATTATATAAGTACTGCAACATTATTTGTTTAACGCGCCGGGGAAACTATACCAATCCACAATGGTAGTCCCAGTCGGCTGTGCGTGCGTTTCTCCCACCGCCTGCGCCTCTCCCTTTCGATAAACATCAGAGACGAACATGGCGCACTGCAAGCATAACTTCACCGGCGGATCCAGTGCACTAAAATAAGAGTTAGTACAAACGTTTGCCCTATCCGATTTTGTTCTTTCAAATGGACAGTTTGAAAAGATTATTAAGAATCGGATATTTCGGTTGAAGTCACTCTCAAAAGGAGACGTCTCATACGTTTGTTTTAAGGAACTGTTAAAAAATGAACAGCTTATATGTATGTTTGATGCTATCGTTAAGAATAGAAGGTTCCACATGTTTGTTTAGTTACCTGCTGTTAAAAATTCAACATCCGTTCACGTCTGTCTAAAATCACTCTTAAAAGTAGGACATCCTGCATGTCTATTTAAAGGCACGGTTAAAAATTGACACATCGTATATGTGTGTTTGAAGCAGACAGAGAGAACGTTCAATTTTTAACAGTGGCTTCAAACAGACGTACAAGATGTTGAAATTTTAACAACGATTTCAGAGTTGCTGTTGAAAATTGCGCATCCTGTAAATGTGTATGCACATACAATATTTTTAACTGTTCCGACTTGCACCATTTTTTACATTAAACCGCTCGAATAATGGAAAGAAAAATTATAAAAGAAAAAATTTCATGAAAGAAACGGTCATGAAGTAATCGTCAACATAAATCCCAGTTTTCCACACAATCAAATTTTGCAAAAATCTCAACAGCTTATATCTCAATAACTGTTCGTTCGCGACATATGGCTCCTTTCAAACCATTTCTCTTCTGGATGAGAGGAAGGTGTTGATGTGAAAAAACTTTAACAACAGTTTTCGGCTGCTCTTTTTCTTGCGTAACCAGAAATTTTTGCCTTTTTCCTATGTTATCCAGTAGATTTGGACGAGAAGATGCGAGAAGTCCAAATTTTGTTTTGGGGGATCAATGGTTCAAAAGTCATAAGCGTTTAAAGTTGAGCGATTTACAAATGTCCCTATACACGTACAGGATGCACAATTTTCAACAGCGACTTTGAAGTAGACAGAGAGGACAGAGAGGTTATAAATAATTTTGCGGCAAGTTTCCCTTACAAATGTCCACCGATCCAAAGGTGGCGAACGGATGACCATTACTTTTTATATTCCGGTTAAAAATTGACGATCGTATAAACCACCGAAATTTACAGTTGAAAATCGGTGATCTAATGTGCAGCGACGAAATCTTTACAGGCGACGTGATCGCGAGAATAAATATACACAGGGCGATATGCATTCGAGTGGCGATTTTCGATGGACGCGGCGATGTGTGTCCAGCAGAGATCAGCGGCCACATGGTCGCGTCGTTTCGTTGTACTTACTGTGTCCGCCTTTGAATCCGACCGGTGATGGGCCCAATTGAATCGGCCGTGGCTCTCTGGCATCGTAATCCAGCTTTATTGGCGAGCTGCGACAAAGCGGGGCTTGGCTTCGGCTCTCTCCTTAATCCTTGGAGGGAGGGGGGCGCGTGAATGGCGTAAAAACTTGAACAGTTCCGACGTCACAGGTCCGACAACGCCGTCCGTTCGATCCGGCAAGGGGCTTGCGTCCATTCACCAGTCGCTTTTATCGTTGAAAGCGCCCCCGAAGAAGAAAAGCGACGACCCCATCAGCCTCCTAACCCTCCAACCCCGCCATCGGAAAATGGACACTTTCCCACCAAAGGCGTCGCGTTAGGAGGCATCGAGCTCCTAAGTACTCGGATACATTTTCGAAGTTAACCATCGGGAAATCTTCGAGGACACACCCCTGCATACTTGCGATCAAGTTCGCTCGCAACGAAGTGTATCGACGCTCTACCACTACCAGATCCGGGCAAAATTTCGAGAGAAAATATTGAAAATACTATTTGAAATAGTATACTTGAATATGGTTCAAAATACTATGTACTTTAAGCAGAACGAGAAATTTCGGCAAATAATAATTTTTATTTTGATAACCAGACACATAAAATAAAATATTTTAATGTTTCCTTACAATGAAAATAAGTTGGTCATTCAAAGTATCGAAATTTGTTGACATATTTTGATTGCCATCCAAAAGGATTCTCAGTTTCAGATGTGACACTACGAATAGATTGAAAATTATATCACGTCAACTAAATACGTCAACTAGGTACTAGGTGTTGATATGTTGGTAAACACGCAACAACAGATAGTCTCACTATTTTCAATATTTCTTCAAATAAAATACTATTTTTAAATAGTATTTCGAAAACTTTTTCTTTTAAATAAAATCATTTGTTTGCATGATTATAGGTTTGCTTTAAAAAGAAAATAAACTATTTACTATTTTCTATTTCACTTCCACACCACTTCGACAACAAACAAACAGCCTTTCGTCGGTCATTCCAAAGCGTTTCCATTTCCGAACGTCTGATAACGGAGAATTGATTAGCTTTCAAAGTCCGCTATTCTTTGGCTACTCATTCGCAGCTGCGGCTCGCTCCACGCGCTAAAGTCGTTCGTGTTTGTTCTTGCTGGTCGTGTTTTGATCGTGCAGTTGTAAGTTTGTAGCGGAACGCAAATGAACACAATGACGCTTCGTTTTCGCGACACTTTTCATCGCCGCTTTCTCGTCGCGTGTTACGTTGCCGGTGGACGGACATTGGCCCGTGCTACAGTCGCTGTTACACAAAGAGGAAGTCGTGATTCTTGTAATCTATTTCATTCGCAGCCACAACTCGTTCTGTTGTCTCTCATGTTTAGCTGCTCTTTTCCTTCTCACTATGACAAAAACTCTGTAAATCGCTTGACTTTAAACACTTATAACTTTTGAACCAATGATCCTTCGGATTAAAAAATTTCTGGTATTCAAGGAAAAGTTTACCCAATTAAATAGTAGACTCATTATATGAACCTCATAGTATTCACAAAAAGAACCGGATCACTAAGAGCTAACGAGTCCGAAGTCAGTCCGAATTATTTCAACAACCTTCGGGCAAGAGTGGGCGTCGAATACGGCGCGTGACAGTCGGCGATAAAATTTCAGACCTTAATAACGCGGATTCGTTTATCCGCGGCGAACGTCGAAAACGGGAATTAATAAAACGTTTGAAAAGGCAGCGTACCTGCTCGCGCATATATGCGTGAATGCGAGGGAAAATTATTTTAAACAGCCATAGGGGGGAGCACTTTCCCGTGTAGGTATTCGGTTGCGTCCCGGTGGCAGCGATAATTTTCTATTCTGCAGGTAATAGGGCACCAAACGATCAGCACTTTCAACCGGTGCTGCTAAGCTCCTTTTCTCCTCCGTGCTCCCTAATCCTTCACCCTCTTTCTGTTCGCGCTCCATTCAACTTCCACGAAAATTCTTTCAGCGGAAGCCGGCGCTCCCCCTTTATCTCTTTCGACGATGTGCTCGACGTTTAAATACTTGGAGCATAGTTCACTCCGTATGGCAGCGGGGGTGAGGGCGGCCGACCTCGAAGCGTGACTCTTTATCCGCCTCTTGTCTCTCGCCTAATGCTCTCACCGTGATTTTTAACGGTGATACGAGATGCGCGTTCTTCTTCTTGTTGTGAGTGCAGTCTTCTCTCGCATAGTGTCGCTTTCGTCTCTGCGGAAAGTGTTGTTTTTTTACAATATAACACGATCCGAGGTTGGATATCGATGAAGCTATACTAATGCAATTATTATTGTTTATGTTGGGAAAATAAACTGGATTCAAGGATGATCACAACTTGGATATGACCTGTATTCTGTACGCGTTGTTTTAAAAGGGAAAACACATTTTTTACACATATACTTTATTATATATATTGAAGTGTTAATCCGGCAACGCCACAGTGTATCCGCGTGATTCACAATGTAGTACGCGAACAGTAAACTTCTACGGTGCTAGTGGGACCTATACTTTATCGCGATCCGCTCGGGTCAGCTTCTGCAACTGGACTGACTTTCCGCCCTCGGCTGGGCCTCACCGTCCCTTATACCTGAACCCTTACCCCTAAGCGCAATGGCATCGTTGAATTCCAACAGTTTAATTATTGCTTTAAGCCATATAAGGTTTATACATAGATTGAAAGATATGTCTTTAAATGATTCAAATCCAAATGAACGAGAAGACAGGTTCAATTTCATGATAAATGAGTTCAAATGACATTGTTCAGGACACGTGCGAGAAAGTGGCGCGACTTTTTATCGAGTTCGTCAGCTGTTACGATCGGCCGGTCAGTTTCAGATTCAAATGGCGGGTCGTAGTAAACACCTTCGCCGGGGAATAAAGTTCGTTTCCGGTTCGCCGGTTTACAACCCAGTCCTATTTTGATGAACGTTGCACACGCGCGCCTAGCTCCTGCCGTAAAATCGTAGGGAACACCCAGTAGACCGTCGCGTCGTCCCGTTAACCGGCCGGTGTAAAATTACGACGGCGGCGTCGCGTGTGACGACTCCTGTGCACCATTCGCCGAGTACACACGTTCCTCCTCGAGTACACGCGTCGTCGAGGGATCCGAACGCGAGAGAAAGAGAGAGAGAGAGAGAACAGTTAGGATGACAAACGAAAGCTTTTACGAACATTTTCCGGGGGAGCGCCGGGTACGACGACGACCACCACCAATTTTATTTACAGATTCGCCGATCAAATTCGATCGAATCATCAGATTTTATATGATTTTATAATCAGCTGCACCTGGTGACTGTATAATGTTTTCTACACTCCGCCGTGCAGAAGAGTTTGTGACATCTATGAAAATCGGGTACGAACTTATGCGATCATCTGATACTTCGAAAAAATATAATAGAAATAATACTCCCAAGTATACTCGAATGCCAGACAGTTTCGAACCTCTCACAAGTACTTTGGTAAATGGAGATAATACTTGCAAGTATATTCGCTTCTTGGTCGAACAGATTCGAAACTTTTATGAATATCGGGCTGCTGTGTTAGAAGTGAAAAATTATCTAAACTCACAAAATTATCAAAATTTGTATAATGGCCACTTCTGTACCTTCGGGAAGAGTGTTTTCAAAATTAGGAAATATCATGAATAAAAAAAGAGATATGCTAAAACCAAATATTGTGAATGAAACTGCTTAACTTCTACCCTAGATTCTGATTCGGGACCGTGCGTGGTATTGTTAACCGCGGCTCGGTTAATCATCGATTTCGGAGACGTAATTAACGTCCGCGAGAAATTACGGAGCCAGATAATATTGGAAATATAAAGCCTCCCCGACGTCCCGTCGCGATAAGTGTCGCGGTTTTCGTTTTCGCCGTCAGAGATGACAATTAATTATCCGCAGCGGAGTAACGTCATCACGCACATCGCCATTTTTCCACGTGGCATGGCCGCTTTTCCATTTTTCTTCTCTTTTCGTGCTGGCCCCACTGCCACCGGTCCCAGACGTTTCATTACCGGCGACTTCTAATTATCCGGAACAGACGCGTGGCGAATACTCTTTGAGCGCGTAATGAAATCCTTCTGACGGCACGTGACGTCACGCTAGTGCATGTGCAACGTGCAGTATCGATATGATTCTTCATCAGACTCTTTCAATTAGAAATGCGGCGCACGGCAATTAGAATTCCGGAATCGGTAGGGGAACCGTTCACGGAGTTTAATTAGTTAGAAGATAACCGGTAATGTGTAAATTTGATGTAACTTCGCCGAGTCATGGTAAGTACAATCGAAACTTTCTTCGACCGATCGATGCCGGTGCTCCTTTGTTGCTGCTGCAATTGTTCGCGGTGATTCCTGAGCAGTCGAGCCAGCTGCAACTGTCTCTTCAATTAGCCTGCCAATACTTCTCTCTTATTCTTAAAACACATCGCTAGAAAGTTACAACATGTTCAAAATATGAACTTTAACTGAGGCGCCACTACAAAATGTTGGTATCCAATCAATTACTAAACATTTAAGTATTGTATGAGTTATTAGACAGTGGATCTTTATGCAAAATAAAAATGTTTTACCTGAATTATGACAAACTGGAGTGAAATAGAAATTTATTTCCTTTGTCAATACGGATAAAAGGTCAAATATAATGTAATAGAATTTTTTAATTCTTCTGTTTTCACTGTTTTAGATTACACCTACTCATTTTTGTTATAAATGCATAAAGATCCGCTGTCTAGCTACCATATCAATTTCATACCCATGAAATTTAAAAGATGGTGGAAATGGAAATATTCTAGAGGTCGAACGAGTGTTTAATTTCCGAGTTAAAATTGCTCCAAGTGCAAAGAGTTAAATGATTTTTCAAATTTTATGGATATGAAATTGGTATAATAGCTCACACAATAGCTAAATGTTTAGTAATTAATTAGATACCGATGTACTTAATAATCCAAACAATATTTTGAATAATAGTATAGCAGTTTCTAGTGGCGGCTCAAACTTTCCTGAACGGATTAAATCCACTCAAAGGATCTGATTGCGATTACGATAATGCACAATTGCAACGCTACGCGCTTCAAAGATAATGCAAACTCCGGCTGAATAATTATTCCGTACGTAGAACCAGCGGTGTAGTTCATTGAATAAGTTTATTGATTGGATAGTGTTCATCCGCACGAAATCAAAGGCCCCAATGTATTATGGGAAGGTAACGGACTACGATCTGCCTGCACAGATATATGCAATTATATACGGCAACAGGGTGCATTATTACAAGTCCGTAAATACATGCTCATTGATAATGCAACCGACTTTACAACGCACCGCGGTTCGATTCATACAATGCCTGATAATGCGAAAATAACTTGTTCTTTGTTAGCGATCCAGGTATCAACATTCTGCGTTTGCGGTACGATAATTTTAAACTCCTGAGTCATTCGCGTTGAATGAATTTAATAGAATGCTCCCCGCTGACGATCGATATCGACTCACTGAGGATTTCTCATGAAAAGTTTAATCTGTATAATTTCGGACGTTTGACTCTCTTATTGGGTTCGGATCAATATTACGGTTTAATTAAGCGGCCATTCAATATTCTGTTCTTTGTGCTTCGCCAACTTTCGTGAATATTTTATTCAACTCATTTCCGAATTATAGGTGATACAAATGTTTCGCCGTGTTTGGAAACTCGTTTTTGCTCTGACCTTCATAAAGTTGTTTTGTTAGAAAAATCAGTACCGTTTTCGAAAGCATCGCGATGACTAAACCGGAAGGCCATCGCGGCCGATAAAATTAAGAAAAACGATGCGCTTTAATGAGATTCCGGGGAACTAGAATCTCGATTATCCATTCGCTTCGCGCAGCAGCGAGGCCAATAAACTCGACAACGGTCGCGCGAATTTTCGTTACGCGCCACTAAAAAACACTCGGACCGTGGACGATCGCGTTCTCGGGGGTCCAGTAATGGCGCCATTCGCCGTATGTAATTCACCATAAAGCGGGGAGTAACTCTTGGGCTGCCTTAAGCGTCCGTCGTATTTCCAACAATATAAAGAACGCTGGGGCTCGTATGAAAGTTCCGCGGCTGGAGCATTACGTCCAAGGGAGCCGTAATGCGTTGGAAATAATTTCGTAGCCGCGGAAGACACTGGCAAGAGTTTTCGAGTGCGAAACTGGCCGCGACGAAAGTTCCTCAGGGCTTGAACTATTTTCCAAATTTGGAAACTTGTACTACTTTCAAGTGTTGATGCACTACTTTTTGTACTATGTTTTGTTTTATTAAGATATATCTATATTATGAAATAGAAATAATAGTTGCTAATTTTGTCTAATGTAGATCATGTAAATCAAATCTGACCAAATTATCCTATATTTTCTAATTTAAGTGGGGCAATTCGTTTTCCAATTAGGCTTCTAGAACTGTCCATAATCATTCCACACAATCATTTAATTTTACATTTTCCATTCAAATATTATCGTATAATAGCTACATCTAATCAAAATGGAACAATCAAATCGAGCTGGAAGATAAGTAAGTGTCGGATGATTTATGGACGGGAGTATATGTTCTTGAAAACAATGTTTCTGCAAAGATCTAAGAATTCTTTAAAACGATTAATTTCCGTATAAGACGATCATTATATCCTAGAGAGCACTTCACCCCGGATATCCTGGATTAAAATCTCCGCAGCAATGCGATCTTGAGATTAGGCGCCGTTATGAACGCTCCGCTGAACCCTCTCGTAAAAAATCAAACAGGGTCAGAGGGTAGCCCACGTATCCGAAAGTGTCGCTCCATCCTTCTAAATCACTGTGCTCGTACCCTCTATACGCGTCCCCTAAACGAGCTCTGGAGACAAGAATTCTATCCCGGGAGCATTTACTATGTACTCGTGCGGACTATAGAAAGCTTGGCCACTCACGTGGCAGTGGTATCAGTAATGCAGCTACCGCCAAGCGACCGCAGGACCCACTCGGCTCCGATGAAAGCACACGTGTACGAAATTTGTATCCCGAACTCCCGAACAGCCCTTAGAAACGGGGCAGAGGGCAGAATGGGATCGTCGTACCATAATCTACCCTCTTTTTCGCTCCGGGAACTCGTGTAGAAGGGACTTTGGGGAAGCTCCGGCCGAAGATCCTCTCGAAGTAATCCATCCTTAAAATAAGCCTGCACGGGGAACGGTGGTGGAGACTGCAGCCGCGTGTGCAGCTATTTCTCCTGTGACGGGAGGATCGAACGCGTTTCCCGCAAGAAACGCCGGGAGCTTTCTAACCCTCGTTCCTCTCATCCTCTGTAGCCAACTGCTGGAGTCTGATGAACCGTTAAAAATGGTCATACCGAGCTGAAAGCTGCCTCCAGATACGCGCCGCTGCGTCTTCTCGATGCCAAACTGCGAGATTCGGGGCTTAACGGTCTGACCAGAGAAGCACGGAAAGTGCCACCAGGTGAATAGGTCGATCATGCTCGGTAGCTGTCATTCGGAACCAAGTTTTTAATATAAATTGCTTTCAGGCCTCCTACAATATCGCAATTCTTAGAACGAAGTAATACAAAAAGGAAAGCGATGTTTGCCTTCGAGAAGCTCTGCTTGTACATAATACATATCACGTGTCTTCTCATAATTTGGGCACTCGATGAATATCTCGATACTCACTCCCTTAATACCATTGATACCATTAATACCGTCAGGTCGTTTCGTCTTTGACGTTAAAAATTGAAGACTGCACCTGATTAGCTCGATCTGTAAAACGAACTAATAAAACTAGCGGACTTTGAAAATTCCTGAAACCGCTCTGAAGTGATCGCCATCTGAAATGAATAAATTGAATCTTCCAAGTTCGATGGATTTAATGTCGCAAATAGTCCCCGCAATTATTGAGATTTTCAATAGTGATCACTAGACTGCGGATGTTCATGCGATTTTCAATTATCTATGCAAATCTTAAGAAAGTGGAATCACGTGAAATCTCATTTCCAGTGCTAGTATTCTTTGTCGTTCTGAAATCAAGAAAAAGTCGTACTGAATTCTGCGAAATTTCACATTCTACCAATATTTGAAAATTCTCAGACCCCAAAAATGCATAAACATCTGCAGTCTAGTGACCAAATAGGAAGAACAAAGGCATCCGCGACGAGCTCGGACAGTTTCATCGCACTGTGTCGCTGACGAGAAGACGGTGCCAATTCCGTGGGACGTTTACACGACGAGCGTGTGACGTGCAGGATCCTAGCATGACGAATGATCTGTCGGGTGATTGCTCGGTCCCGTACGAGCGTCCACGAGCAGACGGCACGAGGATGCTTGGATCCGTGATTCCGCGAAGGCCTTTTGAGAACGTGCCAAAAATGCTGGCCACGGTTCGCCGCCGTCAATGAACGCGAAAATCGCTGTAAATCGTTCCGGCCGGTCGGAGAAACCCACGGCCGAATAATTCGCGTCGGGTTCGAGATATCCCGGGACGGTCGTAATGAAAGTTACATCGACGCGGGACACGCGAGCACGTGCCACGGAAAATGTTTATTCCGGTCGCGAGGCCATGTTTCCACCATGTTCATGATCCGCCAGCCGGACGGGGATGAAAAATTTATACTGCCGGAAATATTAGGTCGCGCCATGCTCGCGGCGTGCCTCGTTATTTCATTCGATTCCGCAGTTTTGAAAAAGCCGACGTATTTAACGTCGAACACGCTCGCTCGGAGTCGATTACCGTTCTTTATACATATTGCTGTTCGACCCGTGAAATGTTAAAACGTTGTTTCAGCCCGCGCAACAAAGAGATTTCCAATCGGAAAATTATTGTGATTCGAAACGGGTATTTAAATACGGCGATCCTCGTGGCTGTGCTCTGCGCATGACAACGCATGGAAGATAATTGGACGTCGTTCCGAGAATTAACATGGATCGCTGACAAATCGCTGCAAAATCGCCCCGCAGCCAGTAAGAATCGAGGATGAAATTAGACAGCGGCTATAACCAGGTTATTAGACTCGGACGGACCAATTTTCAGCTATAAAATCGCGGTTGTCGCGTGATTGCGCTTTCGCTGAGATAGTTCGACTATGGCTGCACATATTGTTATGAACAACAAAACACGCATGGATGCTAATCGTGAAATTTTATTAGTATTAGTATTTTTTAAAATCTCAAATATGCAAAATCCGGATTGAAAAGATTTGGTAGTTTCCTCGAAAAGAATTCGCGGAACGACGTCCTTGAAAACGCGAATACTCCGTTAATTGTGTAAACGGCGGAGAAAACGGGTCACGAGGGTAATCAAATACTTCCGGGGACAATAAATATTAATGGAAAAGCCAGCAGACCCGAAAATGGAAAGGAATTAGCCGGACGGATTAAAATCGCCAATGAGCTCCAAATTGGATATTGTGTGCGAACGTTATGGTTCTTGTGGATCCTTTTGCGGGCGAATCGATCGTCCATGTTTGGACGTGGCAGCGATGAAAATCACTCGAATGCGGATATCCGCTGACCGTCGAACGACCCGCAATATTCTCGTCACGTACATCAGAGAGATACGATATTGTTAGGCGAATTCGTTCCTTTTCTACGTCTCCGGGTTCGGTCAGTCGGCATCTTAAGTCCCTTACGTTTTCCATTCTATCCCGGCAATGAAGCAAATTGCACGAGGGACCTTTACGAATGATCACGTCGAATTTTTCCCGACCCGAACTGGGAAATCGGGATCCTTCGAGAAACATTGCTGGAAATAAGTCGCGCTGGGACGCGTCGTTTTAGGCACTCGAGATAATCCGCTGGGTTGCAACCCCGTTCCCCTAACACTTTCAGTGCCGCCATTTTTTTCACCGGTCTTGCGAATCAAATTTTCTCAGTTAATATTTTGCATGCGGTTGTACAATTAGACAGGATGCTTATGCAATTTTCAATTTTTATAGGCTATTTTTAACCTTCAGTAGATCAAAAACAAATAAAAGTCTTACTAGGTTCTGTCGAATTTACATTCTAGCATTTCTCGAAAACTTTCATAAGCCATGAACGCATAAAGATCTGCAGTCGAGTTCGTATTGATCGATCGAGTCCTTCACGGACGTTCGATCGGTCGATCCGCATCGTCGCCCCGCATTATCTAATCTGTTTTGCTGGAAATTCGAGTAACTCGGCGCGGATTGCGCAATAACCGTTGTATTATACCGGGAAATCGAATACCGTGCGTACCGACACGGCGCAGCGTCCATAAAGATCTCTTGAATCATGTTTCCGTGATGCGATTTCATATTTCTCGTTCACCTACGTCGATGATAACATGTAAAGCCGTATGTATTCCGTATTTCGAATAACTTCTAGCGGGCACGTCCCTGGCGACAGCGAGCCAGACTCGATGGACCCCATGTCTCGGTTCATAAGCGTAATGCCGACGTTCGATCCAACTTCGATATGAAAGGCCGATTTCGATGCGTCACGACTGTTCGAGCGAGATCCGAGCTTTTCCACCGGTGTCTTGTCTCATCCCATAAATGTCAGCAGTCCGGCGACTGTTAATACGAGACCCGCTTTCAAACTGATTCGCACGGACCATCTCGGGAATGAAATTTTCGTTGGTCGGATCGCGGGGAAGTTCGTTTGCTCGACACTTCGTTCGACGCGTTTCGACGAGCCGCTCCTGAGACTTCATTCGCGCTCCGATGGAGTCTGCTATCCGTGACCACGCTGACATAACGGATCTTGGTCCCCTGACCTTTGCTCTCCTCACGCTTAATTACCAGCCCCGGTCGATGAACGATTTCTATGAAATAGGTGGGATTAATTAAAAAATTGTCGGGTCGTGAAATCGGCTGGAGCTACGTCTTTTCGCAAGCTAATTGAGTGATCTTATTTCTTTTAATTTAAGCTCTTCAGACCCTTAAATGAATTTGTTAGAATGCTGTTACAATGCTATAAAAAAAGAAGAAAGAGTAACCGTTTTAGAAATTGAGAGTAACGTTGTGATATGATTTAAATAGAGGTACGCCAACTCGAAAATTAAACATTTCTTCCGACCTACAATAATTTCATTCTATATTAATCTTTTGTATGAGTACAGGTCTGGTTTACAAATCTAGTTTAGTAATTGTGATTAGATACCAACATATTATATTTGATAATTTAAATATTTATCTATCGATCGTATTAATGAAGCACCTGTCAAGTCGTTTACGGAAGAACCAGGGTAAGGAGTTGTCGCGATAAAAATATTATTAAGATTGTAAAGATGCTTCCCTGAAGATCTCTGGGTATATAAATAGAAAATCTTTGGGTATATATTATTGGAAAAATGGCCAAAAACTTGGATAAACACATTCTTGTTATGTTTATAAAATAATGTAAAATGGTTATTTCTAGAGTTCCGCAAAAGTGTTAAGAATGAATTCGCGTTGTACAAGCATTTGTCCGTTTCTACTGAAAAAAAAAACTGGCGAGAAACCGGAACAACATTTCCTCGCAGCGGACAGCGAAGCGCGCTTAAAAAATCGAAATCAGCGTGAGGAAGATCGAAGTGTATAATCAATGGAAATAATCGTCCGCCGAATAGAACCGTCGGTTACACGGTTCCCGCACGTCGGCATTCGGACACCGTTATTTACACTTCCGTCCGGAAAGCTCGGGCAGCAGTGAGGTGCGCGGGTATGTAGGGATGGGGATGAACGAAGGGAAAATTGTAAACAAAAAAGAACTGAACGGTGGGACTTGCGTTATTTACCCGGCTGACACTTGACACCGTCAGTCTCGTTTCGCCCGATCGTCGCCGGAACACAGGGGATTCGATTTCGCTTGGCACCGGTGGATGCGGCAGGGCCGCAAGTAAATTACGCCGGCGAAGTAATAAACTAGAGTGCACAGGGGTAGGCAAAGAGAAAGAGAGGATCAGAGAGAGAGAGAGGGGGGGGGAGAGTCGACAACGTCGATGCATAGTGCTTGGCGATGACGCTTCGCACGGCGTTTCTTCGCTCGTCTCGCTTCGACTGAATAATCGTAGACTCCCGAGCCTATCCGAGCAGTCAATGACGCTGCTGACTTTCTCTAGCCTCCCGTTTCCGCCATCGAAAAGCGTTTCGCGACGGAGAACGAGTCGACGAGCCGAGTAGAAGAGGAAAAAGCCGAGTGCACCGACGAAAAAAGAAGAGAAGAAAAAGGTATCGAGAGGTTTCCTTGGTGTGCGGCAAGCGGTTTGTTCGGGGGTTGGTCCTTTGACCTTTGAACCGGAAATAAAGACCGAATGGTCCGCGCCTATCGATGTATCGTTGCAATGTTGCATCGATATGCGGTGCACAGACGCGCGCAGTTTGAAGCTATTGGGTAGAAACCGAGTGGCTGTTAACGTGTATGCACCGCGCGACAAGGCGGCCGTATTCCGCCCAAGCGAGGCAGACGGAAAAACTCTTGAAACGGGGAGAGGGAAATTCATTTTAGCATTTCTAGTTGAAAATGGCATGGCGTATGGAAAAAGGACTTTCGGCACGCCGAGCCGCACCGCTGGGATATTGGTTCCCATACGCGCCTCTCTGAGTTTCGAACGCTCTGCCCTTGGAAAAGGAATGTCGCATACCGAGTTGATATTACCGTGTCTTGGGCGCGCCTTTCGCGAACCACAAACAATTTGCAGAACTCACCCCCGTCCCCCCGAAGCCGGAATACCGAACAATGGAAATATCGTTATTCTAACGTCGCACAGTGGGGTATTAGATCAATCTAGCTGGCCAAAATTATTTTTTTTATATATATATATTATGTATACTTTCCGCTTAATACTTAAATTTGCCATCAACGATACGATTCAGGAACCGACCTAATTTCCTAATGCCCGTAATACAAAGAGAAGGGAAACTCGTTGAAGAAGTTCCTAGTGCTAAAAATAGTCGAGCCCACGCGCGACGTTCAAGATACGGGTCACTTGTGACCCGGAACGGTCTATTATAGGGTTGGAACACGGACTCCTTCGCGTTCCGTGAAAACTCATTAGCATGCTGCACGCTACCTGCGGCTTGTCAACAAATTAATGCCGCCTTCCGAAAGATTGATTCGCTGTACCAGCACACTCGTGTCATGCAACGTCAACGATGACTCGGGGATTCAGTCTCATGACCCCGCTACCTCGTAGAAGTCCACTGTCATCCTCTGGAGGGAGCGGACATATTTAATACGGCATTAAGCGACTATTTTCATGATGGACTACGTCGACAGGTGTTTTATAAATTACCGTTCAGCGTGGCAAAATAATCGAACGAGCGCGAGTCTCGTTGATAGGGTCTCGTTATCGATCCAGCTAAACAATGTCTCTGGGAAACATTCCTCGCGGCTAGGGGAGCCTGATAATACCCCAGCTGAATGATCTGATTATAGGACAATGCTGCAATTTATCCAGCTCTAACACTCTTGGCAGCGGTTTCGCTCCCCCTCTTTTCTTCTACTGGTTCTATAGCTTAATCGTCTGGTTGCTTCTTAACTTGCTGATACGTTGGTATGTTGTTCCATTTAAAGAAATCAACGTAACCTTGAAAATGTTTACATCACAATATTTCATAGTCATTGGCCCATCCTGTATAAAATTAGACAGCGGATTATATGCATTTACGACATAAACGAGTCGGTGTAACTTAAAACAGTAAAAATATTGGAAGAACTTGAAAATACTGTTATATTATTTTCGACCTATTAAACATATTAAGAAAGAAAATAAATTTCTATTTCACTCCAGTTTGTTGCAAATCGGGTAGAACATTTTTATTTTGCATAAAGATCCGTTGTCTAATAACAATAGCTGTAATACTAGACGCTTATTAGTTTGATACTTTTCACCTCGTGTAAACAGGATCGTCGAAAAATGCTAAGAAGCTTGGCATGAGCGAGCAGCTAGCTATCATCGCGATGAATATAACGGCGGAGCACCATGTAAACGTGCCGTAAAATCGCGAGAAACGCCAAGAAACTATAAGCAGCCGAGAACAATAGTGACTGCGCAAGAAGTTTCGTACTCTTCCACCCACGTAGACAGTATTTTCTACATTTATAACCCGGTTGATAAATTGCCCGAATTGTTTCGTCTCTGTATTATTCCGCATAGTCGGCATACTGGCGCGTACGAGGAAAGATTTAGTGGGAGAAGAGAACGTGGAAGCAGAGAGAGAGGAGAGGATAGGAAAGATGGTCGACGGGGGTGGCAACTTCAAAGAACTGCCGTCATGTTCCCGTAGCGGGCAGCCTCCGTTAACATATTTTCGACTCGGCCCGGCCAGAGAGTTCCCGCAGTTCTTTTTTGACACGTGTCCCATCTGTTTTCGGTAATCTTCGTGAAATAGGAGGCGAGGCTGGACTAAAGGTACTTCAAGCGTGTCGCGGCGGTCGTCGAGTGCGGAACAATGACGCACAGTAGTTGAAGTTGAAGCGTCCGAAATATCGCAAATCCGTATACCAAAGTATAGTAAAAGTCCTATTTTTATGTTTGCAAGGCGTAATTTGCACTATTCGGAAGCATAAAGCTGCGCATGTAGCTATTTTCATACAGCTCTGCGACAGCTACAATAACTCTCATAAGAGATTTCCCAATTAAAAGAAAACTAGGTGTTCTCGTTCGAGCGGACGAGATATATTCCGGACACATGATTAAATGTTGTCAGAAATTCCTCTTTCTTTCGCTTACTTTAATTAAGTTCCGCGAGGATGGGATCGGAATTCGTGGCTCGGGCAAGTTTCGGGAGGGGTTGGGAGGTCCTCGAACCGTTCGTGCCCGCGGGGTACGAGACAAATCGCGGTTTCAAAATTCTTTCGTGCCGTTTAGATCCATCACCCGGATCGCTTTAATTAATTCCTGATTGCCCGCGCGCCGCGCCGCTTCGTTTGCCGGGCTCTTGTTTAGCTTCGGTCGGTGCGGTCCGGGGTTTCGTTCTCTTATCAAATATAGAGACTGGGTCAGTTGACCTTCCTGCTCCTTTCTGAACCATGGAAATCCCGGATTAAATGTATTCTCGTTCCGTGTGTACTCTGTCCCGGATGAAAACCGCCGAAGAATCGCGACAATAGAACGGAGACAGATTTGTTTTCCATACGCGACGCACAAGGGTCTACTATTAATTTGGTAATTTTTATTCGGCCGATAACATTAATCGGATTTCATGTAATATTGAAGCCTCATTCTTCAGACGTTGAACAAAAATTTCATGACAAACGCAAATGTTTAGAGATCGACTTTTCGGCGAAATAGCCTACTGTGCGACTGTACGATCGATCCGATGATAACTTTCAACGGGCGCGATTAATAGCCAGGCATTGGAGCCACTCTTTCAGAAAACTTTCCTTTCTGTGCTGTTCTATCGTACCTGACCCGGAGTCAGTTTACCTTCACAATATCTTATAATTAATTACAGTCTTCCGCGAGGCGGCGGCGCTCTCTTCTGAAGTTTTAAAGCCGGGGCGTCGTTAAGCAAGATGATTACGCTGTTTAATACCACGCGCAGTGACCGGACGTAATCTGCGTGCGAGACGCCTGATAGATTAGACGAAGTTCTGGTTATTGTCTTGAATTTATTTCGGCCGGTCGTTCGACCTCTCTCGAGGAAGCTCCTCGGGCGCGATTAACATCGACTTTTCGAAATTTAACGACGTCGATAATATTCCCAGACGGAACGTTCTCCCGCTCTAAGACCTCCTCTTCTAGAGCTTCAACTTGGAAATTTATTTCCTCTCGAGTGCTGGATACTCCACGCTGAACCCCTCAAAGCTAGAAATATGCGGCTATCGGAATTAAGAGAGTTATCATTTTTACAAATATGAACAGAAAAACTGGCCACGGTATTAGATTCCATCTCGATTTAAGACTCTCGAATTAAGAGTCTTAACGAATTTCGTTTCCTTTCCTTGGACAGACAAATTTTTACATCTTCCTCGGAACCAAATATGAGCAGTGAATTTTTATTTATAATAAATGAATGAAGAAAGATTTTATGAGAAAAAATTCTTTAGATTTTTATATCCGCCAAGTCGTTTACCATAATGTTTCGTATTAACGAAGTAACAGCAAACATGCGCCATTTAATGATAAAAAGAAATAATAATCCATCCGGTGACATTTCTTTCTATAACTTTTCCTTCTATAACTGTCTTTATAACTGCTTTGCGATTCGTACTCTTTAGAAACCTCGGATTAACTACATTAAATTTACTTTTTAAAGGCGTTCTTCGAAGCGCAGCGCGGGTTTTAAAACTGGTATTCATCGTTGAAAGAGAATCTAGAGATAAAGTTATGTTGTCTTAAAGTTATATTGAAGAGCCCCTTTTATCATTATTAAATTGCGTATTTGATGTTCCCAGTAATGCCAGTTATAATCACAACATTTAACAACAAGATTTGATTTTTAATTTGATAACACAGGAAATAGAAAGTTGACGAATGGAACATTTCCAAGTTTCTAGGAATGCTATCTGTGATATGTTTAAAATTTTTAAGTATTGTATACCTATCTTTTCAAAATGAATAAAATTTCACAAATACCTATGCAATCAAATTTTTCATTACATTTTAGGTTAACATTAGAATAGCAGTGCAAAGGGCGAAGGTTAAACTCGTCAGAAAATTTAAGCCAATTTCAGCGTCGAACGTTTTCACGTTTTTTCATAGCAAAAATGTTAAATTAAAGCTTGACATTTCAATATAAACGGAACACACATTTCAAAAAACATTTCAGCGCGCTCCTATAAAAAAAAAGCTGAATACCAGTCTTGAAAACAGCGTCTGAAACAGAAAAATCCCTTTTCAACATTTCGATCTCGCGTTTTGAAAAAAATATGTCGAAAGCGGAGAGGATTTCGTTGCTCTCGCGCCACTCGTTGCAGCGTGTTCCGAAGAGCTATCCAAGTTCGTCGCAAATGGCGCACGTGAACTTCGACGGCGTCCTGGAATAGAAGTTTGATTGACGCTTACATACGGGCAGAATTCGCGATACGGCAAAACCATTCGCAGTGTAATGTTAATTGAATTTATGTCGAGCCTGTTTCGTCTTTCCCAGCCTCCTCGTTTTGAAAAACTTGTCACGCGCAATGTCCGTTGGCGGAAAAACGAAATCCGATCTGTGCTCGTCGTTTCACGTTGTATTAATTATTCGGTGTACTTCTTTCTTCGTGAATGTGACGTGGGCCCGTGAATTTTTCCGATGATCGACAACGCGTTATTTTCCAGCTGGAAAATTAGGTATCGAAACAGTGGAAACTTCGCTCGTTTCGCGGCACAGTTAAATTGTGTAAGCGGCGCAAACTTCCTTCACGGTTGTTCCCGGCGTAAGAAGCCAAGCCTTGACATATGCAGTTGGAAACTAATATTCGGTATCTGATCCTTTACCTCCTCCTCTCCATCTCGCCCCTCCTGTCTCTAATTACTGCTGTCACAAATCCTGGCCCGAGATACACCTAATATTCTGCCCCGGTAAAACCAGACAGATACATTAACTGAAATTAATGCCTGACGCCATTGCTGAACACGCCGAGTGCTAATGTAACTCTACTGTGTGTACGTATTGCTACAAGGAGGTGTGCCAGGGTAGACTCGACGCCGAGAAAAAAAATATAGATGAATAAAAGTTTTTACGACAAAGAATTTTTGTGATATTATATTCCATTATAAACGCAATCAATAAAATCCATCTCTGCATTAAAGACAATGCCGACACATAATAAATCAAAATTTTCTTTTTCTTTCAGGTAAGGATTGAAGGCGAAGAAGTTCTACCCATTGTCGGTACAAAGAAACCCGTTCTACGAGGGGTGAAACCTTACATTATTCATTTATTTTCATAAGAACACCCTGTAGTACATGCAGGAAGTAGAATCAGTTGGCAATGATCAGACCAGGAGAGGAAACTGTTCCCCGCGGATATTCGTTACTAATGTAGCCGAGGAATAAAGCTGCGGATAAAGAACGACGGTTTGATAATGTTATTCGGCGAGCGTAGGAGAGCCAGGGTGGTTCGCGTAGAGAGCATTCGTTCTGCGGGATCTAATAGAATTATAGGGCAGAGGTTGGGCCAGGACGTTAGAGGAATAGCCGAAAGGCGTGGATCAGGGTTGATTTTTCAAGAGGGTGGCTCGCATCGTCGTAACACGCGGGCTATTCATGCGTCGTTCTTCTTAACGGGGCCGCCTTCTACTACGTGCAGAAGCAAGTCGCGGGGGCGGCGGCTGCTCTTATCGAATGGAACGACCGGCGCGGCATCGGAGAGCTTGTTCGAACGTAGAAATTTTACCGAATGTTGGATTCTGCCAATTTCCAATATCATTGATCTCATCTATAAACCCGCACATTTTCTTCCCGCTGCTACTGCTGCGCCGTGGCATACTTCTCTTTTACTGCAGCCAGATTTCAACCGGATATACATTACTTCCCGTCGGAGATTATCCGTCGCCGCCCTGCCACCGGCGTCTTTTACAAGGATCTACCGCGCGTCACGGCCTCTGAAATAAAAGTCACGGCTCGAGATTTTCCTGTCCGGGATTCGAACTGTTCCCTATAATTGCTTTTGCAGAGATCTTCCCTCTCCCCACCCCACGCTCTCCACAATTCCGTTGAATCATGCGCCGCTTCTTATGGTGCTCGGCACTGGCTGCGAGATCATAAACGGAGTTTCACGCGAATTTTTCATGGGACCCCACGCGTTTACGATGGAAATTAGTGCGCAGATTACGGCATGCAGCCAGCCACTGTTTTTCTTGAAAATAATACACGTCAGAGAAACATTCTTTTTTGCCAGGAAGTAATTTCTCCGTGTTCGCACTTTTTCTTCAGAAATTATGCACTTTTCAAATCACTGGTTAAATTGCATTATTTTTTGAGCCTTTTGAATTTGTTTTCATCATTTTTTGACTGTATAACTCAATTAATGCGCAAACTCAAATTTTTTGGAATTGAGACATTTCGTGGCGTTTTTTCTCGCAACTACAGATATACAGCGCGAACATCCTGTATAATAGTAAGGACGTCAGAAGAATTTTCGACGAGAAGTTTACTGGTTGCGAGATGAGCAAGTGGTAATGCGTTATACAGTAACCACCGGAGCAGAGAACGCCGCGCTCAAAGTCCGACTAGGTCACCCTGATGCTGTAATATTTTATTTATCTGTTTATTTATTTACATTTATCCTTGCGACAGCCGGCGCGTGCGCGTCTTTCCGTTGCTTCTTCCTTTCGATTTCCGACTCCTTTGTTTATTTATGTATCTATCGGCTCATTTGTCCTCGTGCTTGTTTTAAGCGCGTTTTACTATGAATGTTTTATTGTGTATGCGTTGTTTTTCAGCGGTAAAAATTGTTCAGTTAACATTTACGTAAATTGATCTGCAAATAACGGAACAGTATAATATATTTCGGGAAAACTGGTTCAAATCGACTGTTCCAAACTCAAGTTGGATTGTGTAACGTTGTTAGAAGCTTTACCAATGAAGCAAAGTTTAGAACCTGCACAATATAACAAGATTAGAGCTACTGGCTTTTTATTTTAAGCTTCCCTATCTTGAAGAAGAGTTAGCCGAAAGAATTAGTCGCGTTAAACAAATTGTCCGGATTTGACGGGATCGTCAGTAATTTCGTACCGGCGCGGCGGTGAAACAGTGGGAAGAGCATGGGAATGGACGTCTATATTTAGAGCGTAGTCCGGATCAAGTGGCAGGAATAGCGGGGCTCATAATCGGGTCAGCGGAGCGTGGTTATAGGAAAAGAGCCCTCCATTTGTGATTCTGTTGGGTCGTTCGCCGATAAATTCTGCAAGACGGTCGAATGAATAGTGCACACGCTTGCCAAATTTCCAGGGTAGCCGGGAATGGAATGGAATGGAACTACTTGGAACAATTTGTTCCGGGCCTGTCGCGATCGGATCGTCGCCGAGATTTTCGCTTCTGGGTTTCCCCGGGGCCGACGACGATGGCCGCGGAACTTGCGAACTTTTCGTGAGGCTGCTGGACGTATCCCGTGGCAGCCGAATGCCACGTCGAGTGGAAAGTTTCAATAAGATTCGCGGTCCTGCGTAAAGCAGCCGAAGCCGAGCCTCCCACACGCGAAGATGGAAGTGAATGCGAGGGCTGGTTGTTCGCGTGGAAACTTACACGATCGCCGAATCGAATTTCCGATCCCCTATCCCACAGTGTCGGCGTCGGCGGATGCCGGAGCACCGTCCTGATCCAACCTCCCGACATCACTGGCTGTCACCTTTCCTCCTGACACCTCCATTCACCCTCTCTCTCTCCCTCTCTCTCTCTATCTCTACACTTCCGTGCCCCTGGTACCATCCTCTCACAGATTTATAGGGTTCTCGATCCCCTGGTGTATCGATACACTCGGCCCCGGCCCGTAGAAATGGCGTTCCCTGCTGCCGGGATCATCCTCCCTGCGAAAACAAAACGAAATCGCGGAGAGAATTTCGTCGGTGGATTATGAAAATGCGAAAATCTGTGGCTCTTCTCGCGGCGAATGTTGCTTCTCCGAATTTAACCAAATCGTATCTTCTTCAGATATCCATATTCCCAGTCGCTGCATATTGTTTTTTTTTCGCAAACTCTGCTTCATACGATGCAGTCTGGTATTATTACTGGCGTTGGAAACGAGATCATAATTCCAGATTTAATTTAATGATTATTACACGTTACCAACTATAAATTTGTTTACATTGTATATCGACTCCGAACTTTACTCTCCTCAGAAGCTTCCGTTAATATAGCGGCACACAGAATGTAGGCTTTAATCAAGACAAAGTGAGGAAACTAACGCAGACAGGGTAGGTGTGGCTCCTAAGTACTAGAGCTTACACCCCGAGCAATATTGATTTATAATTGCCAACAGTGAGAATTTAACGTTACGAATCTCGTGTATTGTCATCGGTACCATTTTATTCCAAATCTCTATCAGTAATATTCGGATACTCTTAAAAAGACGCCAAGTTTTTAAATATTGGACCATACTGGAGTATCAAATTCGACAGGATTTAGTATGATTTTGACTTATTTCGGATCTACAAATGCTATTGTCAATGAAAATAAAATTTGATTCGGTTCAACTTTCTTAAAATTTGTCTACAAAAATAGAAAATAGCATGAACATACTTAGTCTACGTCTTTCCTTGTACCGGAGATCGCGAGATCGGCATCTTAGAATTCGCGAGAAACGCGACAGCGGGCATTGTTGTTCGTCGAGGGACATATTGCGTTTCCGTTGCGGAATTAGACGGGGCGCGACGGGCAATAATTCTCGGTGTTTCGTACACGCCGACGCGGCTGTATATTACGTTGCGCGTCATCGTTCGCGGCGGAAACGGGAAAACACGGGGCCCAATATCGAGTAACATTGATAAACAACCGGCGTGCCGTCTATCACGGAGGTTTTCGCTTACCAGCAACGCATCGAGGCCGCTAAAATCCTGCACTGCACCGGTGCGGCGCGGCGGTGGCCTGCGCGTTACCAGAGAAACTACTCGAGCATTCGATCAACCGGCGCCGGTAATAGCTTTATATTCCGGTTCGAGTCGGCTAGAATACGTTCCAGGGGCCCAGCGAATTTAATAAAGATTCGATTCTCCCGCCGCGCGCAACAGGAACGGGTACGCGGGACTCGTGCTCGTTGGATTTAGGCCAATTAGAACACGGCGCCGTCAGAGACTTCGCTCAGGGGAAACGGCAGAGTCGGCTAAGACGTCGAGCAACCAGAGTTTCCGAGATCTAAAGTGGCTCGCGATCCTACCTTCAACTGTACTAGCTGCTTCACCTGAAATTACTATCTTGATTCTGGTCATTATTGCTGGAGAATTATGAGACTAATGAATTAATTACGAGAGTTACGGTATGTTGATGGAAAGAGTAACTTTCGCTAGGTTTCATTGCAATTTAATTTGCGAGTGCGCGACCAGAGAAGTTTCGATAAATTTAAAGCGATTCGATTTTGTCGGTCGCAGTTCGAGTGCCTCCGGTGGAATCCGGAGATATTTTACGTCAACAGGTATTGTCGCGGCTTCCTCCGAGCAGAAAGTACGACGTGTCAAAGAACATTTCAAAAGTGTGGTATTCCTATCACGAAACTTTCCCGAAGCTGAGACTTCGTATAGAACTTCTTGAGGAACTTTAACAAGACATATCGAATGAACCGTACAGAATAGAAAACACAGTGAACGTCATCTATTATCGTCAATGTGTTCCAACCGATCGATCGATCGTTCTCTTCTGACGTCTTGAAAATTTGTTGCAGTTCGAAAACATTTTCGTAGCGATCATGAATCCGACAACGATCCAGGTCAGTCCTGTAATTTCGACGGGCGTCTCATTTCGCTAATTGAAAGTTCCCCGTGCCGTTTTTCCTCGTTGACTAAAGGACATCGTATATTACTCGTCGCGAGAAAATTGAGAATATCCGAATCGCAGCTGTGGCAGAGAATCTCGCGAGCATCTCGCGGATGTTCTGTTCCACCGGGCTCGTGGAGTTCTATTCCGATCCCCGCTGAGTAGCTGATTCAAGATACGCGAGATTTCGTTTCGGGTTCGATCCGGGCTCGCGACGCATTCGCGGCCCCTTTATTCCAACCCTTTTAGGGATATGAGCAACGGCAGCCGGCAGCGAAGATCATTCCCGAGGTTTCAACGCGCACCGCAAGCTAAAACTTCTCTCTTTCCCTTTGTCCGTCTCTATCGCGAACTTTGCGTTCCGCTGTTCAAGCATACAGCAACGGACAAAAGTTTCGCACGATCAATTACAATTTTAATATTTCGTCGGCTAGACTGCGGATTTAATGCACTTATGACAAAAATCAGCGCAGTTAGTCCTCGAATTATGCTAGCCGAATAGTGCCTGAGCGGATTATATGCATTTATGACAAAAATGAGTAGATATAATTTAAAACAGTAAATATATCAGAAGAATTTAAAAATACTGTTATATTGTGTTCAAACTTTTAAACAGATTACGAATGAAAATTAATTTCTATTTAGCTATAAAAAATTTTTATTTTGTATGAACATCCGCTGCCTAGTTGTCAACCTTTAGTTACTCGCACTCCATTTTCTAAATAACTGTTTACGTGGAACTTTGTTGAACCAACATAAATAAATTTTTAGTCAATCAAATAACTGCTGCTTCAAATAAATGCAAAATAGATATTTTCCAGTGTAAAACGAAGTTTACAGTTCGGTACTATACATGAAATATGAAGCAACAACAATTCCAGAAGAATTTAAGGATGCTAAAAAGATGTTCTCTGTTGCAGAACGGTAAATGCACCATTTTATGTTCTTCGTATACATTAAAGAAAGACTTTCTTGTTTGCTTTTCGTCTTAAACTATCGTTCGCGATTGTACGTACCGAGTTTAATAAGTGTACTTACGCGGAATCCCTGTGCGAGCATTTTCTAGCCGCGCGTTTTTCGCCAGTCCGTAGATTTCCATTTTGCCGGCCGTTCCTGAAGGAAATCCACGAATATTACTTAGCGTGAGGAGTGCATCCCTGACCCGGGTACGCCGTTCAGGAATCCTGTAATCCGTGGACTCGAAGTTTCGCGATCCACCGGGCTAAATGGAAAATTCCCTGGCTTCCGAATGTCGTTCCACGAGGAACGGATTCATCCGGATGCGTGTACGCGATTCTTTTCGCAACGGGAGCTGCTCCGCAAATTAACCCTTGCGAGATGCTCTCTGCTTCGGTATCTATTCCCTGGGTTTCTCCGTAACGGGTTTTTATGCTGTTCTTAAAGCGAAACTGCCACGGTTTCGCGGTCCTTGGATACTTTCGCGTCTTACTGCCCAGGCTGAAATGCGAAAAATTAGAAACGTGGTAACAGGAATGTAACGCGTGAAAATGTGCTTGGAGAATTTGTCCCGAGGTACGAATGCAGTCGGAAAAAGAAGATCACGGAGAAAAGTGTATACTGATTTTGTGATACGAAAATTTTTTGGAAAGGAATTGTTGGAAATGTGTTTACGTGGGTACGTTATTCTAATAAACTACACTTTACACCGTATAATACTTGATTAGCATTACAAAGATGTTGCTCTAAATAAATGACACAAAATAAAAATATTCTGCATCGATTGTGGGAAGCAGTAGTTGAATAAAAATTTATTCGACCGGTTAATGGTACTTTTATGTTGAAAGCAACGAAACAATATTCTTAGATTTTTTATATTTCACCCAGTTAATTTATAAAAATCCGCAGTCTATTTATTACAATTATTGCCCAAGTGTCCCTGTGCTAACAGTCCGGTATCCTCCACATAAAACAACATCGCTAACAGTATGACTGAAGCATCTACCAGCTGTCTGAGCAAAGGAGCAGAGATTTTGTCAACGATCGCTCAGCGACCTCGAGAGCATAAGCCTGGCAGGAGGGTTAAACGGTGTGGAAACACAGCCTGGGGAAGAAACAGAATTAGAAAGAATTAATTTATCGCCGTCTGGTAATCTGGGCTTGCGAGATGGCACGCGGGACATATAAGCCGGAGGATTGGTGATCCTGGAGCGGTGCGGCGGGCCGGTCGACGAAATGTTTTTCAGGATCATCGGGATAAGTCTGGAGATTGGATAGAAGATGAAAGAAAGCCTCTGCGAGTATCGGGGAGCACACACGCGGGGATCCGGTTCCGTTTAACGTCGGCTGTTGGACATTTACTCTTTAACCGCGCGGATCTATGGGAAATAGAGAGTAACATGGGGTTGCGCATTTAACGAGCGCGTATTTACGAGCGTTCCCTTTCATTCGGCCAGCCTCTGAGCAGTTCGGGATCGCGTGGGTGTCGGTGCTGACTCGTCCGACTCACCTGGAGCCGGAGGGTTCGTTTTCATCGCGCTGGGAATCGCGTAATTTATAATGCAAGCGACGAGCGAGATAGAGAAAGAGAGAGAGGGTACTCGCTTGCTGCGACCGCGCGCAAACATTAAAAATTAAAAGGCGAGCAGGCGAGGAGAGCAATCACGGTCTCCCAGCCGCGTCGAAATTCCTCGGCGAGGATTGCACGCGTTACACGGGCCCCTGGACCAAGAAAAGCCCCGGGAGCGCGAGCTCGTAAACCGAATCTTAAACGCGGCAACGAACGTTTCTCGAGTCACGGGCCACGAAGAAAAAGAGCAGCGAAGTGAAAGGGAGAAAGAGGGAAGCGCTTTCTTCCCGTGTGTTCCGCAGTCCCGGCGCATACTCGTTTTATCCTGCTTACAGAGATTAATTGGAAGGACAGGTTCAAAAGGTTAAAGAACACACGACGGTACATGCCGGCGCGCCCGGCGAAATAAAGAAAATCGAGGAACAGAGAGATGAGAGAGCAGAAGGTCCGTCGTGTTGGAGGAACGGAGAGGAAAGAGAGAAAAGCGGGCGTGGAACAGACCACTGAACGAGAGCGTCATTAGACGTCCGCGAATAAAGCGGGAAAGCCTCGGAAAGCGGAGAAAAAGGAGCGGACGCGACACCGGCAACGGCACCGCAGCTTTGAAATAAGGGGAAAAAGGCGCGAGCCGAACTTCACAAACTCGGCTTGGAGGCCGGTTTTTCGATTTGTCGTTAGTTTCGAGCGTTCCTCGTTAGACCCGCGGCCGTCGTCTATTTGCATTGGATTAAAAGCTCGGATTAAAGCTGGCCCCGCGAGTAAATAAACCGCTCGGGACCACGGAAACTTACCGCGGTTTTCATATTGCCGGATAATTGCCGGCCGGCGGATTGTCTTTTTCGTTTCTGGGCGCGGCGCGCGAGTAATTAGTCCTTTTCGCTTCGTCGAGTCGATCGACCACTCCTCGACCGTCTTCTCGGCCCTTTTCATCGGCGAAGAAACCGCGTTAGGACTAACGACTAGACTGCTTCCCGTTGTTCAAGTTCCAGTCGTCGGAGACTCCAAGTTTCCGGAGACCTCGCCCGGTGAACTAATTGTTTTTACCACGGACACAATGGCGGCAACCGAACAGTCCGATTGCACCGAACGAAGCGATCCCGGATAAGTGTAACTCTCCGCGAAATAGTCTCTTGATTAAATTTCCGCTGGCGCGAGCGCGTTACAATCGCACCCTGTTATTATCGGAAGATCGAACACAGGTAACGCCCGGTAATTCCGGGGGCAAGAGGCATGTCTCCATTGACAACTGACACTATGGGCCAAACTGTCCAACAAATAGAGAATCGACAGAATCTGACTGGATATCCAGGACAGAGTTTCTATGGTGACGGCTGAAGCTACCGAAAGAAAGAGGGGAATAGTTAGCCTGCTGGATAGCCTTACCGAAGAGTCCTTTATTTGGATAGATAGCTCTACCTCGAGGCCTCCATCGGGTTAGATAGCGACGAGTTCTCTATTCGAATAGATAGCATCGCTCGCAAGTTTTCCATCAGGCTAACAGACTCTATTTCAGACGCGCAAACGCTCGATAGTTAAGAGAGCTCTAGTTTCCAGGATTGCAAAGATGGGGTTTTCAGTAATCCAAAGCGCTAGATAAAAGATCAATCTAGGCCGCAATCGTCCTGAAAAGTCCTATTTTTACGTTTACGAGGCGTAATTTACATTATTCGGAAGCGTAAAGATCAGAGACAGGTGATTCCGGGACACGAGAGTTAGTTTCGCCGCTAGTCCGATCGAATTCCAGGAGGATGATACCGCGAGCGTCGCAGATCCATCCGTCAAGACGTGTCGTCTGCAAACTTTCGGAGCGTCAATGTCAATTCTACGAGTTACAAATTGTCCCTAGGAGCCAACTTCCTATCCGGCAGTGTTCGGCTAAGTTCGAATTCCCTTGCTCGCGGCCGCGAATCCTGCGGATATCTCGGTCCTGCGACTACCCTGGAATAGTCGAAAGGAAATCCGCACCTTTAGACCTTTTTTCTCTCTTTTCGAACGAACGTTTGAAAGTTCGTGCGAAACACTTGGTTCGGAGAGGATCTCCGTGACCGTCACCGGTATCGATTATCTCTTGCAGCGAGGTGTGGCGACAAATCGCGCGGTACGTGACACATTGTAGGAACTGTCGGCGGGTCGCGTCGCGGGTCGTTTAAAATTCTACGGCCGACTCGTCGCGCGCCGTTAAATTCAAACGGCGCTGTTATAAATTGCGCGGCGGTCCGGCCGGCGAACCGCGCGGTCGTTGGTGGACGATGGTCCGTGCGGGCCATCGAAAAATACCATCCGAAATATTTCGGGGTGTCTGGCATAGAGCGAGGAACGGTAAGAGAGGCTAAAGCAAGAGGGTAAGAGAGAGAGAGAGAGGACCAGAGTCTCCGGAGCGCGGGTTCGCCCTGTTTCGGATTGGCTGACGGAATTCGATTAGCATCCGGTGCTGTATAGGTGCGCCGTGGCCTCGATTGGAAGACTCTCTCGCCGCAGCCGAGAGGCAAGTTCCTCTGACGTAGGGGGAGGGTAATTACCACGGCGTGCTGGCACCTCGAAACATAGTAACGTAGCGAGACGGATCCTGCATTCTAATAAATGCTTTGTACGTGGCCGCATACCCCATATTAGCCACCGGAGGGTTACCATCATCGCGATAGAATCCCCGTTTCCTTCTCCGACCATCTCCTACCTCCCCGCGCTTGGAAATTCCGCGCGTAATCATCGATCCCTTCAAATGGATCGGTTCGCTAATACTCGATGTAACCCCTCACCACCCCGGTTGCCTGTCTTGCTCCGATCCTCGACTCCGACACGATAATGGCGACTGTGTGTAATGATGATGAATTTGCGGCTGCACCACCCACGTTTCCCACTAAAGGGCTTTTCCATCAATCCCTATTCCCGGGGACCGCCGCTACCCTGCCGGTTCAACCATCGATCCCATCGTATAGATCAAGACCTGTCTTTGGATCAAGCCCCGTGCTATGTTTCGTCCCGCGTCACGTGTCATTGTTGTTGAGGGACACGATGAATCGACGGGTCGCTGGCTTAACGAGTGCAACGTCTCGGGACGATCATCTGCCTTGATGAGTCCTACGCAAGGATCTTAATCCCTCGAGCGTTTGTTGCAATCAGCCGATCGTTGCGGTAGGTGCAAGTCACGATCTAAGCCGATTTTCGGCTTGAAGTAATACTTTGATAATTTTCGAGAAATCGTTCGAATAAGTGGCGAATATTGGAGCTGCGACGAACGATCAGAGCGAAGCGTCGAAAGTAGAATGTACACTTGTACATACAGTGGACGCGTTCGCGTTAAAGTGGCGAACAGAATTACGCTTAACAGTCGGTCAACAAGACCGTCGCTTTGATCAACGCTCGCTTAACTTCTATCGCAGTTCCAATGTATTCGGACCCTAAACAACAACTTCTCTCTCTCTCTTGTCGAACTTTTTTCTGAAAAGCACAATAAATTCGAATTACGCGTCCCTCAGCTGTTCGGACAGAAGCGATACAATTCGACGTACACGGACAGCACGTGAAACGAGAAATGGACGCGTTTGACGCATTTAAAGGAGACCAATTGATTCCGTGCTCTTGAGAGCAAGCGAGCGAACGTGAAACGGTGATTGGCTAGCACCAAAATACTGTTCGTGCCTACGAAAGAGAGCTCGCGTACGCATAACTCTGCTCAATTAACAACGGGTGAGTCGCGCAAGTGATAGCCGATATTGCGTATAGCACGAGTTTATTAATGGGCGACTGTAAAACGCAGTCGTTTCGCATCCTTTCGGCTAGCGTATCGAATAAATTCGTGTTCCGACGTGCTCGTTCCGTCGCCAGCTATTTTCGCGCGATGGAAAAGAAGAAAAACGGATAACTCTTTTCCTGGGGAAATTGACGCGATGTCGAGCACTCGTCTCAGCGATACACAATTAAGCGTAGCGACACGGCGATACCGTTACCGCTTACGTCTGCGCACTCGTGCTCCTTAATTAAGCGCCTAAGCAAAACAATCATTATCTTTGCCGGCTTGGATTGTCGCGAACAAATTTCGCGACCATTAACGCGCGCTTCTGGGCAAGCCCGTCCCATTTTCTTTACGTTCGCTGAGCTTGGTAATGGAGTCATCACTGACGATCAGGTTACCGAGGAACCAGACTTAATGATTATTAGAAATAAAGGCCTGCTCATCACTCAACTAGACCAACACCGTAATTGGTAATTCATTTGCCGATTAAAATATTAGGAAGTGCGACTAATGACCACAAGAGGCGAGCATCTGGAGCCGAATGTTTTTCGTTCGCGCAGCCGTGAAAACAAAAATGTCCGAAAAACTAATGAGGATTCATTTTTACGCTCCTCCTAAATTGGAAAAGTTTTTCGTTTCGGAATGGCAGTGCCGTGAACGAGCGCTTTGTGGTCGCAAGCAGCCCGGTGAATAACGGTGTCAGTGGTAGCTGCGTATTATGAAACTTGTGATCGATCGGCGTTGTTAATAAAAGTATTGGATAATCGAACGATGATGGTTAACGGGAAGACAGAAACCGAGCTGGAACGAACGAGGGAAAATGTTCCATTTACAAAAATTTGATCCGGCCAGATACATTTATGATCCGAACCGATGGCCCGGAAAGCTTGTCAGAAGTTTAATAAAAACTCTCGGTGATTATTCGTTCTCTCTGCCATTTATAACAATCAGAAATAATATTCGATATTCTCCGATATACTGCAAATATATTTTATATTTCCGGATACTCCGTCATTGTAAAAATAGAATAATTTCTCTCGCTTCAACTTGATCCCCAAGCCGAACAAAACATTCGGAAAAAATATAATTGTCCCCGAATCATTTTGAACGAACGAGGAACAATGGATTATTTCATTGTTCTTGCGGCGCGTGAATTCTGCTCGTGTCTGTACCTTTGTTAATGCTAATTAGCAAGTTTCCATCGTTTAAGTTTCGTGAAATAACGATATTCAACAGAAGCAATTAGGAACGCTAAATCGCTGTTTCATTAAGATGTTTTGTTTCAAAGAGCACAATGAACCCGTTACGCAGGTTTTTTCTATATGGAGTCGCGTACGCGTCATCGTAAACACATTTTCATCCGCCGGTCCACCATTTTCCGCTTTACGGGTCCCACGCTGCGTAATTTTGTCGTTTCTGGTTATTTCTCTTCTTGTCGACGGCCGGCGTTTTAATAACGATTGTTTCACTCACATCGTCAACAAAATATAACGTGTCAAAACACGGACTGCGCGTTTACATTTACTGCACGCGACGCACGCTTTTACTTTGACCCTTGAACTTGGCTGTTTATCACGGCATTACAATTTGATTGCTAACGAATTCGTCATTTTTGGACGCGAGCTATAATAATTAAGTTTCGTCACAGTGTTCGAGGACTGTGAGGGCCGCGCCTCTGTGTACAATCATGCGTTGTATTACATATTAACGCTTCGAGCGACGCGGCTCCCAGAAACTTCAGACGGAATTATTTGTTCAAATTTAACTCTTTGAACTCGAAGCAATTTTAATTCGAAAATCAAGACATTTCTTTCAACCCAGATTATTTTTATTCTATGTAATCTCTTTTACATTGCGCACGTCGAATTGAACCTGTTCGCGTTTTATTTGTCAAGTTTCATACTTAACATTACCTGATACAACGGTTGAGCGTTCTACAATTTATAGAATACAGACGAATTGGTCAAACGGTTAAAATGTGAAAATCAAGGGAGAATGAATCTAGAGTTAAACGCAAGTCAGAAACACGGAATAGAAAGTTGTCTGATGTGTTTCACGTGTTATAATGAACGGGAGAAGACGGATGTGTTGCAAGTGTTAATGGGTGCATCTCTGGCAAACTTTTCTGATCGATTATCTCGAGCACGAAGGGATGTATGAAAGACATTCTTAATGCGGGATCGTTCCTTTCAAGTTGCACAGAAATCCTGAAATCAATTCCAATTTTCAGCTTCTCGTAATAGCATACTGAATAATTAAAAATCTCGTTTTTTAACCATTTCTTTTCATATCGATATTACAAGCTCATGTATATTCACATGTTTAAAAGCATCGTCTTTTTGTAGACGTCAATCAAACTTACAATACAGTTTTTAAATAATGTTGATCATATTATTATTATGCAGAGGAAAGTTCCGATAAAAAGGTGGGGAACCGATTTCGGTATAGCAAGCGTTCAATAATTCGTGAGATTTTCTGGTCCAAAGCACATCGCGCTTTCATGCGATTCCGAGTACAGCAGTATCAATTGTTTCCGACATTTATAACCTTTTTATAGAGGCCGGCGGAACGATAATGCGCTCGTTTGTCAGGTCAATCGATATTACCGGAACAGTGGCGGCTATGAGCTCGCGTCCTAAGGAGCTTATCACTGTTTTTATAAACTTCATCGGATCGATCATCGAGAAAAAACAATTCCGAGCACGCATAATAAATTAGACGCGGTCGTGTGATGGATACCATCGGTGTCGCCCTGTCGGGCTTTAAGCGAACCGATGAATAAACAATGACGAAGAGAGCGTTGAACAATTTGAGGGACATGAAGGCGACACGCTTTTAGTCCCCGACAGGATAAAACTATCATACTTGGCGGAAACGATCGGGTTGGAAGTCAAAGACACTCGTTATTAGACTTTATGATCTTTATGCAAAATGAAAATATTCTGCAAAAATTCATTTCACCCCTTAATAGTCTTTTTACGTTGAAAACAACATTTGCAATGCTCTTGAATTTTTTAGATTTTTCACTGCTTTATATTTCAAATTTCAACCAGTTAATTTCTTCGTAAAATTATTATGTTTATGCAATTTGCAATATTTTAAGACGCTTCTTAAGAAGGGAAATATACCAAAATTTGACTAAACTGAAAATGTTCAGAAGCTATAAATGCATAAAGATATCCGCAGTCTAATAATCACTGTAGGGATTTTGGGTATATAGGGAGTTACACGTATAGAGTGAATAATATTTAATAATATGGAAAATTAAGAAAACAAAAATGGTCTGACATAAACTCGCTCGATCGCTTTCTCACTCTAAACTAGCTGTTCGACCTCTCGCACGACTCTTCACGCTCTCACGACTCGCAACGCACTGCTCTGCATCTCAATCCCCGAAAACGATCCCGCCACACACACACTCATTCATACCGATAACATAGACACGCACTCCTTAACACGTTAAGCGCCACGCCGAATTTGCGTGCCTTTCCGTTCAGGCCACAGTTAGCCGTCAGGCGGGCCCTGCCGGTCCGTAGGGACCGACGTGGCCTGAACGGAAAGTCTAGCGTCGGTCCCTAGGGACCAACGTGGCGCTTAACGTGTTAAGAACTACAGTTCGTAGGACCCGAGAGTCAAGGGCCCCACATCACAAATAACGTCAACGACATAAATGAATATCAACGTTCTAAAAATTATGCGAATTAAAACGGGAGTGCATTAATGCACGTGTATGTGAATACACGAATACACATGTATGTGAATATACGAATTCCGAAGCGAAGAAAATGCTTCCAATCATTGTTGTTTGTTCGAGCTGGAGAAGATGAAAAATGAAATTACTTTATTAAACGGAATTACATATGTATATTTGATGTGCCCTCGTGTTCGGAATATTCTTGAATATTTTAGGTTCGTTTCTTCACTGTTGACGCTTGCATATTACATCCGTGCATGTTTACTAACAATTTCATCTTGTTTGCGGTTGCTGCATCGGCTAAACCGATATTTCCGAAGGTTATTTTCTTCGCAAGGGAACTCTGTATAATAAAAGCGACAACAACATTTACGAATCCGAAGTAAATCGTAAGAGATGGAAGAGGGATTACAAAGGTATGGAACAGATAATGAAAAAGAGAAAATATATAAAGTCTAATAAAGAAACGAGAAGACACGAGAACGATGAAAAAGAAGGGAAGAAGATGGAGGACCAACCCTAGAGAACAAAGTATAAGTGAAAAGGAAGAGAGCAAACTAAGACAACCAAGATAACGCGATGAACGAGCCAGATGTGGCGATCCCAAATACCCTGCGGAATAGAGGAAAATGAAACTCACCTTGTATATTACTAACAATATATCTTTTTTTATTAACACACACTTAAAATCCCACGGAAAAAGTTTCGGCAACGGTAATATTTCTCTTACGGCTAGCGGAAACTCTTTGCGACAGGATTCATTTTTCTACACCTAAAAGAAAATTTATTGTCAGTCAACGTTTGTTACGTTACCGAAATTAGTTCTTCTTTCCACAAAAACTGTACCTTCTTAAAAGGAAGTCGCAGGCCTGCAGAATTTCACTGCAGTCCTCCCACTCGTTTCTCTCAAAGAAAAGTACTACTCTGAACTTACGGAAAAATTTAATAAAAAATTTAAGGTGGTCTTTCGACGGAGAGAGAAGAAAATTAGATTCCTGTTAAAGACAAGGTCTAAGACCCAGCAACGCCATTCATGCATTCCGCTTTCTTAAAGAACATCGCAGGCTTGCAGAATTTCAGCTGGGTCCCTCCACTCATTTTTGCTGAAGAAAAGTAGAACTTTGAACTCGAGGAAAAATTTGATAAAAAATCCTAATTGGTCTTCCATCGGAGAAAGAAGAATATTAGACTCGATCGTTTATCTCTGCGGGATCCGACAGCTGCGATGATCCAGCAATCCTTCTGTCTCGAGGAGGAGGCTACACCGAAATATCTAGGAAATTCTCTGTCAACGGAATGATAGACAGCGGCAATCATCGTGGCCGCAAAGACTCGGCACGGAATACCGGAGCACCTCTAACGCCTCTGACCACGTACCGTACGATAGACCTCGATATCGACGTGTCAGAGCCGCGAAAGGAAATCCTCGGACGCGCAACAAATCGCCTAATCAAGTAGATATATGAGTGATGCCGGCGCGAAATTGGTTCTTGGCCGCGAGTAAATCTCACGCGTGTCAGCGCGAGACGGCCATTCGAGGTGTCTGGAAAAAGGTGGACCCGTTGGATCGATTTCGTTCGGGATTTATGCGACGATTTTTTACCGGGTGATACCCGTGGAAAAGCCAGCGATGGTGTCGCAATGGAGCACCGGTGTGGACGAAGCTGGGCCTCGCTCGGCCAGAGACATTCGCACTCTTTCATTTCGCAAGACCACCGACGGAGCATCTGTGTTATTAATGCGGCCGACGCCGTCACTGGAACTTCTCGCTAATTTATTCCAACGATTCTGGACACACTTCGGCTCCCGCGCTAAGGTATACATATATATACGGGGTGGTCCAAGTAAATGTAGCTACCTAAATGTCTCCTTTATTTGCGACGACTAGACTGCGGGTCTTTATGCAAAACAAAAATTGTCTGCATCTGAAATTTGAAATCATATATTGACATCTTGGATTTTTAAAATTTTCCAACAACTTTGAATTTCATCTACTCAATTCACCTATAAATGCATAAAGATCCACCAGTCTAGTCATAAAAAATAAAGGAGATATTTAGGTGGCTACATTTAAGTGGACCACCCTGTATAGATGATATACATACAGTATGTATATCCCGTCAACCAGGTTGAAACTCTTATCTAGGCCGCGCGAGTCCTTTCTGAATCAGAAATCAGCCCGGCGAAAAGTGACTTGAAAACAGTGACCCCTTTGCCGGCGTGCCGGCAACGAACTTCCTAATTTTCATCCGCTCTCGAGTTTTTCGCTCGCTTCCCGCTGGTCTTATTTAAATTTTAAGGGCCGGTCGGATTTCACGGTCTAAAATTGCAATTATCTAGACCCGGGACCATCGTTACGTTGCACAGTGGTTCGATTACTCTTCCAACTATCTGGATAGAATTATCTTTCTATAGTTTCCAGCCTGTTTTAATTATTAGAGCACAAGTCAGCCCTCTATCACAGTTCATGATTCTCGCAGATATATTCCAAGTCTTCTTTTAACCCTTTTCTTTTAACCCTATTTTATGTGATTTTCTTAATGTTATCAATACGTATAAAACTTATTCAAATATTAAATAGGTTTAGTAATTTATTGAATATAAATTTAATAATGCAACAAATATTTTGCCGTCCCATTTTCTTTACAGTTACAATGATTAAAACGTCTTTATTCCCAAAAATGTAGTAGAGAACAGAAAATGTAATTTTTGCATGGCTACGAGAATAAAATTTTATTTCTTTTTTATATTTGTTAGACTTTGTTCAAATCTTCATGACGAGACTGACTCGTTAAAATACAGCGCTATATAATAACAAATATTGAATTTCCATGGTTCGTCTTCGCCACTATCAGCAATCCGAAAATAGTATAACAGCCTCGATCGCGTCACGGTGTCCCGGATCGTCGTGATCGACGTGATTTTACAACATTTATGTTGTAAATGTTCATTACAGACCCGGATAAAGAAAAATCAATGGAGAATTTATTTGAGGTATGTCCCGCTGTGGTCCTTCGTCATGGTAGGATGTCGTTCGCGGTATCCAGGCTAGAAATTCTTTGGGCAATAATAATGGGAAAGTTGGCGGTCGGACTGAATTACGTAATGCACTGAAAAATGAAAGGGAAGAGCAGCGGGATTGCTCGCTCGTATTCTTCATTCCTCTTCTCCTGCTCCTATTCCTCCGACGTGCATTTTCAATATTGAACTCCGCGTCTTACTTTCTTCGGTAAGGCGCGCGCGGCGTCTTATCTTCTTATTTCTTCCGTCGGCCACGTTCCCGATACACCCGCGCAAAGTTTACGGGTTTCCCGAAACTATTAAATATAACGGCGAAATTTTATTTCGCATTCGGAAACTCGTCGGTGCACTATCCCCTCACCCATCCCTCCGACGTCTTCGTGACGTCTACCATTAAAATTGATAACATTTTCCTGTCGGGGACTGAGAGTTACCGGCTCCCGGTGTCTTTCCATTCCCGTTCGACGGTTCTGTTCTGGTCTATTTAATCAGAGATAAGCTCCGAGCCGTAAATTAATGAACTACGCAGGACCGACTCGAGATTAAACAGACTTTCGCTGCAGAAAAAGAACCCGTAATTGGACTGATTTACCGATTAACGAAGGATTCTCACATACGCGAACAGTTTCCAGAAACGCGTTTGACCTCTCAGCTGTGAAGCCTGATTTCGAATGATAACAAATCGTTCAATTTGTACAACTTCTGTTAAAAGATTATTTATAAATTCCAGTATTCACCTGAAATCTCTAAGCATTCGAAATATCTAATCATACTCGTGGTTGCTAGTGTATTTATAGTATTGATCGTCGTGCACGTCGAAAGGGTACAACCCTCGAATGCTACAGTCGAGCAAAATATTTGAATGAATATCTGGGAAATGGAAAAAAATAACAGATTTTTTTCAAAACTCATGTATTACATTTTTCAGAAGAACTTTGTCCGCGTAAAATATAATTCAAGTACTAAATATAAAAGGGAGAATGTAATTTTAGTTTCAGTACTGCATACAAAGAAACTTATTTCGTTTAATCTCATAGGGAAACGGAGAATTAACATCCGAAGAAATTAAACTAGTCATCGCGTTTTGCGAACGAAGAATTTCCAGGATCGCTGAAGGATTTTAAAACACTTCAATTAAAATATACATTTCCTGCACATATTCTACAAATCCACCGGTTTTATGAAAATTGGACGGTCCGTGAATAGCCTGCGAATCTCGATGTAGACTCTCATTTTTGTAGATAATTTAATGAATGCCCTGCGAATAGAAGACTTCTTACTGTAAACTAGAAATTCCTATTAATTCCATTAATGCTGGACTTTAAGTTATGTTTTTTGAAGAACAACTCCTTCGAAGGTCATTTGAAGGTCAACATATTTTACATGGTTGAATTGTAGAAATCTTCACAAAGGACTGGTTGATGTCATTACCGCCGATTCTGGCAAGATCCTCAGGAACTTAAGGACCTGGAACTTCGTAGGAGGCCCTTTGAACTCTCTAGGGAATCCTTGAGACCCCTTGAAAACGCATGGGCATCTTGTAAGACATCTGATTTCCCTCTGGAAGGTCCTCTAGAGGCCCTTATGTTTCCTTAATCACAATATAGAGCAGTAGAGAACAATAAAGTTCCTCTTCAGACTCCATAGAGACCTTTATAATCGATTATATTCTCGCTGGCGATCTTTGAAGGTACTGAAGAACCCTTCATTCTGTTTTCAGACCTGAAGAAGTCTGATTTCGCGCCTACATCTTTTCAAAGGATGTGAATTCTTTTTGAGACCTTCAGAGCTCTCAGCAAACCTTGAATTCCCTCCGAAGTCTGTAGAAGAACTATAGCAACCTTACGTCTACCATTAAAAGCACTGAAGGTCTGATACTCTTTCGCAAGTTCGAAAGGTTGAATGAACCTCCGAGTTCTGGAGTCCTGAAAAATCAGTTTCCGGATGAATATTTCCCGAGGTACGTTTCCTTTCCGGTGCATTAGGGAAAGCGCTCCTCGGCGTGATTTGCCGAAGTAACGGGATCAATACGCTACGTCAGGTTAACGAACCTCTAATTATCGTTCGTGTACGGGTTCCAAAATTGTCTCGAATCCGGGCGAGCGTAATTTTCATCGTAATTAGCCGGGACGACCGGTCACGGAGTGAGTTTCTCGGGCGAGCAAACGTCAATCTCTCGATCGGTGGCCAGGTCGCGCTTATATTCACGCCGAACAACGAGCAGGCGAGAGAGCCACCCACGATATTCAGCACTCGTTACGGCTGGCTGTGTCTTTGTCCTCCGGCAAACACGGCGGACTTCCGGTTTGCGAATTTCAGTTTCGCGCGCGATAGAACAAGGACCGGCCACGGACAAAAACCGAGGGTGACACGATGCAACACGTCCCGATGCAACCGTGTCGCTTCGCTCCGTGAACAAATCTCCGCCTGCGCGGTAACTGGATAAAGGCGATATTTCACGATTCCGAGTTGCATTTAACATTGAATGCGCTAAATCGAATCCTAACGCAACGATCAACTCGAGCTGTCCACAAGAAATAAAGAAGTGATTATAGATTATAGGTTAGGAGTTATACTAGAGGTTATACTGGAGTTCATTCGAATAAACGTTGTTCAGGTGTGAATAAATAATGTTTGCATATGTATATTGGGTCGTCAGAAAATGAAAGCCAATTTTATATCATTTAGAACAAGTTTTATGACATTTTGTTCTGTGATCTGTTGCAATTTTTCAGGCAACTTTATGTCTCTGTAATAACAAATGTAAGCAATTGAACATTTGCTGACTGAACTGGAATATGCCTTACTCCTTCTTAGGCCGTTTAAAACTGTAATAAAACGCAGGTCAAAAAATCTTTTTATATATACACCATTTTAGGTGTATCCAGCGCTTCTCTAGTTATCAAACAGTGAAAAAGACGAACTATTATCTGCCGAATCCGTGGGAATCGGCCCGGAATCCGTAGGTAGTGGCCCGGTCAAGTTTCCCGGCGGAAAAAAGCTGGGAGCCGGGCAGCCCGTCCTTAATTAAGTTCGAATTGGAACAGTTTAAAACATCTCGTACGTTTTACCGGCGCACTTCCGCCGTGGAAAACTCAATCAGCGAGTCCTTAAAGGCAGCCGGTCGTGCGGAGAGCGTCCGCGCTTAGCAAATAGATAAACTTGCCCAGGAACTTCCGGACAAAAGTGGCCGATGATTCGCCGTTGGAAAATGCTCCGACGCGAAAGTCGTTCTCCGATGGTGCACGTGCGAACCGGAAGAACGCAGCGATTGCAGGTCGGGAGAGGAGCGCAGAAACTTTTCAAACTTCTTTCGTGCTTGGTTCCGGGAAAGAGTTTTCCTTCTCGCCCACAGGATGTTCTCCTTCGACCGATCTTGCGGTTGTTTCCCCGCGGGTCTTCTTACCAGGCGATGACTTGTTTCTCACGTACACTTCATTAGCCGCTCCCACCACCGGTGACACTGGACCCTCTTCGGAGACCGAGATTGCTTCTCCTTGAAAAGCAATTTTGTACCGGCCTGTATCCGAATTGTAGAGAGAAAGGGAAAGAAAACCCACGAAAACCGAGGAAAAAGGTTTCCCGAGTTTCCCAACACTATCTTTGCCTGATCTTGTTATCTTGTAAGCAACGTCGCTAAAAGAGATCTAGCCCAGGCTAATGGAATTAGAATCCTATTTCGCGACCGCTAATTGCATCTATAATCTAGCCCGAATCTCGTCCCACGAGACAGTATAATCGATCCTTTTACTCGGGAAACGACTATTCTAGCTTGCGATGTGCCCGGGTCACGGGGGACCCAGCTCCTCCGATACTCCATTTAAGATCCTCGATTTAGCCAGGTTAACTTAACCATAATTAATTATCCCCTTTAGAGGACGTAGCTCTAAATACCAGAAAACTTATTACGAATCAATCTGTCTCGCGGATATGTGATCTTCAAACAATCGAAAAGAAAAAAATACTCGACGCCTAATATTCTTATTTCTTTCAAATTTTTCAAAAGTTCATTGCTATGCAAGAATTGCATTTATTTGAAACAATTGCAAAATAAATTATGAAAAAAAACAGTTTCTTCAAATGACAACGTTTTTATCTATTCCTTATCTATTTATATATTTATATAATGTCATCTATGTAATGAAGAGTACTTCAACTTCGTCAAAGAAAAAGGAAATATTATATTATTTTCACCCGTTTAAAAGTTATAGATTAGTGCGCCAGTGCGCGCTTCGGCGGCCGCTCGGGACAATCGTTAGGGAATTAATGGGTGTGACGAATCAAGTTGTCAGGTGGTGCTCGTTTACGGGCGAAGAAAACCCGCGACGGAAGTTAATGCCACCCCGGCTAGGTCGTAGGGGCGCGGTAACTAAACAATTGAACGCGAACGCGTGAAATACCCGACCGAGAACGGTCGTCTTTTGTTCCAGCTCTGCGAGTTCAATCTGCACACGCGACGAACGCGCGTCGTAGTTAATTAATATGTTCGCGCGACTCGCGGCCGGCGCAATTATTTATCCACAGCTAAAAATTAATTTTCCGTGGCGACGTATCGCGTGTTAAAAAATTTATTGGAATCCGCTTAATCTGCTGTTTCGCGAGCTCGCCATCGCGACGAACGCGAGCCAGGCTTAATTAACACATTGATCACAATAGTTCCATGTAAAGAAATGCTTTGACTCTCTCGTTGATGCTTCTCACTCGATGCTTAGCATTAGCTTTTCTCCGTGCGCAGATGTCAATCTCCTTGTTGACGCACCGAATGCGCTTTCGGATCTGTTCGAACGCAGAATTTTCATTTCACTAGAGAAATCGCTCCGATCTCGTACAACTTTTATGGTTGCTGGTCGAGCAGTCACCAAGCTAATAGAGTTTGATGGACAAGTCAAACGCGGGCAGCGGCTTTCACTACTCGGCGTTGCCGTTGCATATCGTCCGGAAAAAGCGCATGAAACGTTTCTCGGAAAAACCTCGCGATCGATGCGTGTACAAAATCTAAAAAACCATTTACAGAGCCAAAATCACTTAAATTGAATCTCGATAGACCGAGAGAGCCGTTCAGTCACGTAGTAGCTACATACGTCTCACTGTGAAGAGCTAGTTCGTTACATTTTATTTATTGCAGTCCGCGTATCTGTGCAGCTTCGTGTCCGCTACAATTTACACACCACTCCCACGTCTAATGGCGAGTTTATTACCAGTTTTATCACCCGCTTCTTATACACGTGTCCCCCGGTTAATAACATTTTTATACGTCGTTAAATTAAAATTACAATGTCCGACAGGCATTCTCTCTCTTTCTCCGAGCCGCTCAATTTTCCAGCGTCGCAACAATGTCCGGATCGCGTGTCTGCCCACCCTAAACGGGGCCCCAAGTAGATCAACGATCTCTTCACTTTGCAGCCCGTAGTCATTTATAAAAGCGCGTTAATCGTTCGCTGGTATACGCGTAATTGTTTCGGCGATACAGGCACAGGGCAACGCCGTTCAAGCTCATCATCTCATCACCGTATTCCGTTTAAGTAATTATTCCGCGTTTACGTAGTTAGCCGCACTCTCGCGCTGGATAACGCGGGCGCAATTAACCGTAGGAGCGAGGTCGCCGGTGTAGAGGGGAGAAAGGGGACGCAATTAACGTCTTCATAACGGAAGAATCTTTCACCCCGAAAATAACGCGTTCGTGTTACGAGGTTCATTAAGCCCTCGGCCTGTAAAAATCGTAACGAGCAACACGCCTCTGCGCTACAGCTTAACGCGCATCGCGCCGCTTAAACGCTCCCTCTAAAACGATCCGCGTCTCAATCAATCGCCGCACGTCTTCCCCTCCGTCTTCCGTTTCATCTTTCTCTTTATCTTTCGCAGCCTCCTAGAAGTTAGCTCCCCCCCCCCCCACTTGTTGAATTAAATAATTTTAACAGTTGTGCCGAGTTGTGCTAAGTTAGCGCTATATTGTGCTCGAATATTAAAACTATAAAAAATAATTATTTACCATAACTTCTTTATTTATTTTTTAAAGATAATACTTTAGCACAATCTTAGCACAACCTAGCACAACTGTTGAAATTATTTAATTTCACAGGTGGAGGCCTAACTATCTAGGAGGCTCTTTCACAACTTGTACTGAAATCCATCCAAACAGGAACAAAGGCACAAATCTGACGACAAAGATCGCGATTAACGCGAAGCATTAATATTTGACAAGTCGTGTATACACGCGTTACATGGATGACGGCGATTCGCCGGTGGAGCGGGTTACGGTTGACAATGGCGCGTTGATTTAAACGAGCAGCAGCTTAATTAACACGAAATATTTGTTGTGTCACGATGGCGCGCTTTGTCCGGCGACCGGTAATCGAATTAACTTTCCATCGCGACGCGGTGAACTTAGTTCGCGCTATTATTACACCGAACAACAAATTCGAACGGAACGGATTACACACTTCCTGCCGGAAGTTCCCAATTGACGTGGGACGAGGGTATTGGCCTGGCGCGTGCGAGTTTACGGTTCTCGGAAAAAGTTTCGCAAGTATCGTGTACATCTCGTTTCCATGCATCGAGACGTTACTGTACAAAGTGTCGTTTATTGTAGAAAATCTCATAAGAGATTTATTTCAACGTAATACCGAATTCAATACAATCACTCACTAGCAACCTGTGTTTTTCATTTACAGGGAAAAGTCACCTGCTTATTTACACAACAGAGCTGTCCCTCCAACCGAATACAAACTACATTGCCATAAAACACGGTTCCGAGTCTCATCGTCCATCTTGCAACTGCATTTGGGATCATGTCTCAACGACGTCCCGTTTTCGATGGATATTTCGTATTAATTAAGCCGTATACACAGGTTTCGCGAGCGTAGATTTGCATATCTCAACAGTGCAGGAGTGGTGAGTTCGAGGACGCCCGCAAAAACAGGAATGGAAACAGTCGGGAATTCAAAGATTGAATTAGAGAGGAGACGGGAACGCTCTTCGCGAGCATGTATAACGTTTATCCGCCGGTATTCGCGATGAAACGGTTCCCAGCCAACGATTCTTTCCGCCCGTCCAAATAAGCATGTAGTAACACGAATAGTTTCGCCACTGATACGGAATGAAATACATGCTGCAAGCAGAAGTAGCCTGGTTTATTTGATTCTACCGGAGCAAACCTCCGTGGCCGGACTACAGACCACTGTGCCGCATTTAATTCAGTCTTTGAACGTTTCTGTTTGCAACGGCGACCATAACTATCTCACCATCGTTGGGATACAATTGGTTTCTTTGGTGTACTGCTATTTGGCAAGCCTTTTAACCGAGCTCGTAGTCGGTTTCGAGTAGTCTCGACCGTTGCCAACTATAAGCGAGTTGCCAGATAGTCGTTGGTTCGCGCACGGTCATCGAATTCGATTGAACTTTGCTACCGTTATTGAATGGAAATCGATGTTACGCTTCGCGGAGACGGTGTTCGAATGTTCGAATGGACTCGTACGGTTTTGTCTATTGTTTTGTATCGTTATTCCATATGCTATCGAGAGAACCGTTCACCACTTGTTAGAACGATTCAAATAATAAACATTTATCTTCGTGATTGTTTCCGTAATTTCAGCCTCTTCGACCTGAATCGATGCGTTCAATGATTTTACGCGTTCTTTTAATTCTGTGTACGTATACAGCACAGAATACAATGATTTTGTCGGAGAGGACGTCAGAAATTCGTCTCCGAAATAAGCAGATCGACAAATGAACGGATTAGCTGGAATCAAGAACGGCGTCGCGTTGCGTCGCGTCGGCGTAATACGTCTCGGGACGCGAGATTTATCCGTCGACGGGGAAATGAAAAATATTTCATTCAGATTCCCGGGGTGGTGGCCCCTCCGCTGCGAGGAGGCGATAATTCGCACACGGCGTTAATGGACACGGATCCAATTAAAGGCGACGGGGAAACTTTTCCGGGCGTATATTCGGCGGCGTTAAGTGCGTTTTAAAATTCGACGCACGTACCCGCCAGGACATCCGTGGATCCTTACCGCCGATGATGTAATAAAATGGGGCCCGAGTATTGTTCAATTCGTAGGACGAGTGAAAGGAAGAAAGAACTCGTATTTCACGCTGCGACTCGGCTAAAAACTGTTCGTGTCGGATTGTAGAACCTGGAGAATAAAATCTGAAGTACACTGCCGTCCATAAATCACCGGACGCCGACTTATCTTCGACAAAATGGTAATTACAGAGTACTTACAAGCTTCCAGATTGATTTGATTGTTTTGTTTGGATTAGATGTAGCTATTGTACGATAACATTTGAATGGAAAATTAAGGAAGAGACTGAGAAATTGTGGGATGATTATTCAACAAAATAGGTCCTTTAATAACAAAAAATCTGCATGCTGATTAAAAACCTGTAGCATTCTACTCTTTGTTTAACACAGATTTTCCAGGTTAGAAAATGTTCGTACCATAATCTGTCTATTTTTCCCATATTCTGCGATATTTCAGCTTTAATTTGAAGAAAGAAATCATCGCTCTATATGATTTCTATCGAAAGTTCTTTGATTTTGACAGAAAATTCATCAGTTTGTCCCACTGTGCGCCGGGTGCTTAGACCGACTATAAACACAGATATCGGGCCGGTACGAAGAATTTACACGAACATCCTTGTGCGGGTATCAGGTTTCGTGGAAGCTCGGTGTCTAAGATTCGCGTGCTCGCTTCGAGAGCTGCCCGTGGAAACAAAATCAATTGGTCGCTAAAGGTCAGTGGGCTGCTACCCTCATCAGAGCTCATAGCTAACGTCGAGTGGCCGCTCCTCGACTTCCCGCTGAAATCTTTTCACGCGACAGAGACGAGCACCGCTCCGCGGTCCGCTCGATTAATTAACCCTCGAGCGCAGCGTTCGTTCTGCCCGATCCACGGAGAACAGCGTTATAACTTTCGTCCCGTTCTACTTTCTTGCGACTACGTCACTGTTCGAAGTTACAATCGTTGCTTTTCTCGCCTGTATCCACTTTATTTCGAACTACAGGCGACCTTATTGCAAGTAGATTAATTCTTTGCACCTCGAAGTCCTTTCCAATTTTCTTCCCGATAAGTTATTTTCCTTTTAAGCGTTTCGTTGCAAGCGCAGTGGCGGCTCAAGCCAACTGGAGGCACCAACCGGTAAAAATTTTGGGGCCCTCAAACTCATGTTAGAAATAGAACTTGCAAGAAAACTCTCATAAACTTATTAACAAAAAAGAAAAGAAATGAAAAGTTTCATACTGTTACACATGAAATAAAACTTCAAATTCGGGACCCTATGGTATCCCGGGGATTCTGGAGATTGTTCATTGATCGGCACTAATTTTCGATATCACCGATTACATCGGAAATGGCTAAATCTGATTGAGCTGTAACTAGGGATTGCAATCTCGCAGGATTTTAGTCTCGTCATTCTTTTAGTCTCGCTTTTCTTAACCCGGTGATACGAAATTCAATGAATAATTTTTAGCTTGAAAATGAAAGAACTGTGAAACCGCTGTTTGTCGTAAACGAAGAACAGGTTACAACACCGGCCAGTATATTCGTGTGGTGGTTGGCTGCGAAGGGGTTGTTTACCCGAAAAAATGGGCAATGCGGGAAGCGATCAGCATCGCACAGCGTCGTGGAAATTGGCCCAGATTATAGTTGACCATTCTTGCTATGACGAACGTCCTGCACGTCAACCAAGAGTTTCCGATCTACATACATCGTCGAATTTATTGACCGACCGTAAACGCGACGAATGGTAATCGAAAATCGTGCGTAAAACGAGGGGGCGTGCGCGATCGATGATTCTGGTTATCGGCGATAACTACCGTTCGACGATCCGCGCGCAATTATATGGTACCGGTGTTACGGCCGTTTTCGCCCGGATGAGTGATAAATCGTGTGCTCCCATCCCCTGATCTGGCATTCCCGATCTGCCTCTTCTCCCTGACAGCGTCCCCGTTCTCGCCTATGAATCCAATCCGAAATTATATCTGATCCGCGCGATGCGGCGACTTGCCGTTTGTTTAACGTCGACCGATACTCCATCAATCTCTGTGACGTTGCTGGGTCTTGAAGTTTCCAGCGAACAGAACGCCGTGTCAAAGGGATATTTCAAAATTTGAATATTTGGCGAAGTTACAGCATTTTATATGCCAGCGAATTGCTCCCTGTTGGAAAATTGTCAAGGATTCTCTTACGTCCCTCTCTCGAAATCACGTTTCGTTTAACCCCTTGCCGCATCATTGTCTTTATAGTGATTAAAACGTCTTTATCCCGAATAATGTTGTAGAAGAGAAAAGGAAATTTGTATTTGTTGTATGACAAAAGTCGTTAAGGGATCGAATCAATTTTTATATTATTCCTGCTTTTCGCAATCAATGCAAAACATTTTTATTTCGCATAAAGATCCGCAGTCTATTGATTACAAACGAATCAAATTTTAGTTCAGTTAAGAAGAAAGGCGTGACATTCATATTTGTTAGAATATTTGCTGAAACACGGCAAGGGGTTAAATGACCCATTGAAGTTTTTACTTCGAAAATAATAAAAATCCTTCGCTTTGTCGTTATATGTAAAAAATTGTACAACGTATACCGCAAAGAAGACCTTGTTTTTAACAGAGATCTATTTTCCTTGTTTCACTGTCGACAGGTCAGCCCGGGTTTTTATTAAATTTTTGCTTAAGTTCAAAGTGATATTCTTACTCTCTATTTCTTTAGGAAAAATGAGTGAAATTCTGCGAGCCCTGTGATGTCCTTTAAGAAAGTGGAATGCGTCAATATAGCGTTGCTGGCTCTTAAGAATCTTCGTCCGCTGTTTTCTAGACTATAATATGTATTGACTGTGCCTTATTACAGAGAATATTTTACTTAGAATGTCCGTGTAAACGTGTCTTTCCGTTCTGGCCGCTAGCGACTGTGCGTCGATGGCGCGCGTCCATGTTCTCGCCTACGAATTCGACCCGAAATTATATCTGATCCGCACGATGCGGCGACTTGTCGTTTGTTTAACGCCATCCGATACTCCATCAAACTCGATGATCCTTTCTGTGGTGGAATGTGTAGAACGGCCAGGACACCCGATACCGGCGTTGCGCGTTACTCTAGATCCCAGACGACGCTCTTCGCGCTGCAACGGCCAGCGGATTTCTTTATTCTATGCCCGCGATCAACGATACTGCTCTGGAAACAAAGGGGACCCGATACTCGGCTACTTTCGCAGAGAAGAGAAGATTCGAAGCAGCTGTATTGGAGCAGCAGCAGTGCTAGATCAGGGGAATTCACTCGAATCGAGGGGAACAAGTTCCCCTCCTGCCAGTACCGGATTAGTCATGTGACGTTGCGACACTTATCATTTCTCGACAATGCAAAGATGGGGTTTTTCAGCAGTGAAAAGGGCCAGATAAAAGATCAATCTAGGCCGCGATCATCCGCAAAAGTCCTATTTTTATGTTCACGAGGCGTAATTTGCATTATTCGGCAGCATGTACAGTGACTCGAATTAATATTCGGACGTTCTAAAAAGGACGATAACTTTTTTAATACTTTATTAATTATACGATTTGAAGTTTTTTGGGAAGCTAGAGCAATTAGTTTACTACAGGATGTGAAAAGAAATTTTTTCAAAAATTGCAATTGATCGGCATTGTAGAAAAAATATGGACAAGAAAAACTTCATTTATGACAATTTTTCGACTGCTAATCCTTTAATTTCGCGGTGTATTGCGTACACTCCGAAAGACGATCGCAGCTTTCGATAACTAACAGATCTTCCTTTCGTGATTGCAGGTCCCGAGCGATATCAAGACCAGCGTCTCCAAGGTAAGGGAAAGAAGCGTTAACGTACACAGACTAAGGATTCGCTAGCTCGATTCCGTAGATAAGATTCTATCGTTTTGACGGCTCGAACAAATGGTTCGTAAATATGCGAAGCGGAGTTCCCTTCGCATAATGGGTCGTTCGCGTTTTCACTGCGATTTTCCGCGGTTGGAGCATTACACACGCTTTAATCGTTATAACGAGGAAATCCACCGTGACCAGTAATTGTTACCTTGGAAGAAATTCATTTTTCGCTGGCCGGCCGTTCGCGATGTTCGTCGGACGGCGATGCTAATTATTCACAGTCGGGAACGCCCGAAATTAATGAATTCGGTCCGCGGGAGCCGAGGTAATTTAGCCATGTGTTGAAAACAAAAACAAACGCCCCCTCCATCCTCTTCGGGGTTGGAGGCGTGGTTAAAACGAAGACCTCTAATTCGCAAGGTTTTCGTGCAAGGTTTTCGTTCAACCGTTTTTTGACAACCGTTGAAAAATGAACACCTCTCCGGCAAAAATTCGTTTAAATTTATAATTCCAGCGCACCGTCAGCGCTGAAGACCGAAAAAAACGGAGTCCCGCTATTTTTTTCATTACACCGCGGCCGGGATTTCGCCTTTGTTACTTCAGCAAAGAGAAGCATAACTTCGAGCAAGGCTAGAATTAAACTCCACGATTCCCTCCTAATGACTCGCGCTTTTTGTACTGAACTCCATAGAACTGATTCTCCGGGGCGAACTCCTTCTTGGATATTTACCTCTTCTTCGGTTTATCTTGTAGCTAGCGCGAAAGAAAACGCTGTGTGAGATTCAGAAGAGAGCCTCGTAGAAAATTCGCCGTGCCGTGTTTTCTCCTGCAACTCCATTGTTCGGAGAAACGATTCTTCTCTCCGCTCGACGACGCGTTGTCTCTCATCGAACGACCACGGTTGGTGCGTACGAACTCGATTTAAAAATTCACCGGATAATTTCTGCGACCGCCGAGAGAATTAAGACCAGCCAGTTCTTCCCGCTTCGTCGAGCAACTTCGCGTAACTTCGCTTCGAATCTCTCAGCCCGAGGAGGCGACTTCAGTGTTGCTCGAGGTGGACTTCCGGAAGGAAACTTCCATTTTCGGAGTTCGAAATGGTGCACGCTACTCTTCGTACCTCACAAGAAGTCTGCTGGCAGGAATTCGAAAGGAATGCGGCAACAAGCCGTCCGATTTTTTATGCATTTATAAAGAAATTAATTGAATGAAATATAAAACAGCAAAAGATGAAATCAAGGATGAAATCAATCTTTATTGTATTCCTTCATTCCACAATAAATGCAGAACATTTTTATTTTGCGCAGTCTAGTAATGAATAATCATTAGACTGCGGATCTCTATGAATTTGTAGCAAAATTGAGTAGATGAAATTCAAAATTGTTGGACAATTTTAAAAATTGAACATGTCAATATATGATTTCTCCTTTATCAGAATCATCAAGGGAAGAAATAACATTCAGTTCAATTTTTATTTTCCATAAAGATCCACAGTCTAATCATTAACACTAGGTTTACGGGACCCGTCAAAATGACGGCTTCTAATATTCTTAATGTGCGATTATTGAGATTGTAAAGATGTTTCCCTGAGGAATTATTTACCAAATTTATTTCTTTTGGAATACATTATTGGACAAATGGCCAAAAATTTGGATAGACACATTCTTGTTATGTTTATACAATAATGTGAAATAGTTATTTCTAGAGCTCCGTAAACCTAGTGTTAATAATATTTTCGGGAAATAAATTTTATTCTAAAATTTATTCATTGGCAACATCGGCGACTGGATTCGGAAAACCCGTCAAAATATTGCGCAGGCCCGCTAATTGCCTCATTTATATCATGTCGTATCGCGATGGACCCGCGGCGGCCCGCTCCGCTCCGGTTGTAGAAGAAACTTTCGGATACAGCCGTCTGTCTAGCTCTCGCAGAGAAATAAGCCACTTGAGCTTCAATCCGTTCCGGCTTACAAGAACTGCGATGTTTCCGCTCCCTTTATTAAATCGCCTTTCCCGGGTGGAAATAGCGGGCCAAACAGCTCGGGCCGGAGCTAGGCTATCGCGTCCTGTTTCGTGAATTTGGTCGAACGACGGGGCTAAAAGGGAAAAGAAGAGAAAAACAGGAGAAAGATGAAAAAGGAGGGGAAAAAAGACGGCGAGAAACAGCAACTCGTTCTCCTCTTCGAAGATCCGCTCCGAAACGTCGTCGCACCCATCCTCGGTGCGCGGCGTTACCATACAACACGCCCGGGCCCCCTGAACTTTTAATGAATCGAAAGAAAAAGTTCTCCCAAGCCTGAGAAGGTTAATTTCATCCGGTTGAAGCTTCGGCAAGGATGCACACAGAGAGGTAGCAGGTCGAGGGGAGGAGAACCAGGGAGGAACGTGATGTAACGTCTTGAAGCATTTAATCGCGCCGCTATTTGCCTGCTCCCCTTCCCCCTCCCGGCGTCGACCTGCAGGGCCTGTTCCTTCTCCTTTTATTTGGATTACTTTGAGACGGGTAATCTACTTAAGCGCTCCTCTCGTGCGCGACCCCGGCAAAAATAGCTGATTTATTTACTGCGTTTAACGCGAGCACGAAATATTTTCCAACCTGTACGGTTAGGATAGGTCCATGTGAATCCCCCCGTTTGCTTTTCCATTTCCGACTAAATATTTTCGACATATAATTTTGTGAATTTTGTGAAAACCGTCCTACTTTCCGGGCGCGCGCGATTCGGAATATCCCTAACAATAATTTCATCAACGTAATCCCCAGGCAGGCAATCGTACTATGAAAAAGCAAAAGGCGTGGATCCACGTGGCGGTCCGCGTAACAAAAACAAACAAACGGATCGAAACATCGGAATAATCCGATAAGTCGATGGGCTTTCTCCGTGCGCTTAACAAATGGAAGCTCGTAATCGTTGGGAACGACTGCGAACAAAAGGGTGCCGGCGCGGCGGTGCGGCGTGACGAACGACTGCGCGAACTTTCGCGAATTCTTGTTCCAGGAAACTCTGTCTCCCTTCGTTCATGGATTAGTGCTTCCGAAGTTTCTGAATGGCGGAGTCCCATTCGAACGGCGGGAACGGTGATCAAGCGGCTTGAACGACTTGCGAGCATTTATGGAAATAAATTTAGATGGGCAAGAACGGTGACTGCTACCAACAACGACGAGGAAGAGGACGCGGAGGACGGCGTCGCGGTGCGCATCCGCCGTTGTACGCGGCAGACGAAGCGGAAGTTGCGCCCCGTCGCGTCGTGGCCCGCGAATTTCTGGTAATTTCGCAAAGTAAGGAACCAGCGACGCGCACAGAGAAAGCCGGCTGCAGGGGCCAGTCGCGTGCACGCGCTCGTGATTTATGAAACGCGCCGTAATTGACTTGCATTACGATGCAAATCGCTCCGGTCACGATACGACTTAAACCGGCTGTCTCTGATTCCTACGGGAAAATAGAGAGTCTTGCCTCCTGTTTCGTTCCTTTCTTTCTTCTTTTTTTGGCTCCCTGTCGTTCCCTCCTTCTGTCTGTCCGCTTTTATTTCTCCTTTCCCGAGGTCTTTGTACGGTTTCCCCGTAGTCTTTTTAGACCGAGCACAATTAGTTACAGGTTTCACGGCTCCTGAAGTATTTGCACAGCGCTACCGACCTCCGCAGGGTCGTTCGCTTTCTGGAGCACGCCAGCCTGCTGTCAATAAGGCTTGAAACCGCCTATCGCGTGCTCTTCCGCGCTTGTATTTTTGCCCCTCACAAATATTTTTATTCCTTTGCGGTCCGAGCTGTTTTCACCCCTTGCCGTGTCATTTTCTTTACAATTGCAGTGATTAGGACGGCTTCATCCCGAAAAATGTCGTAGAAGAGAAAAGAAAATTTATAGCTTCTTTTGACTACCCCATTATTGGGGTTTTTTATTTCAAATTTCATTTCATCTAATAAGAAACACTACTCTACTCTAATCTTACAAAGTTGAAAATTGTGCAATAGTATTTCTGAATTCTTTAAATATTTTTAATGTGTTACATGCTTAAATTTGAATTCTTCCCTGAGAAATTATTTACCAAATTTATATCTTTGGGTAAAAATTCGGATAGACACATTCTTATTATGTTTATAAAATAATGTGAAATAGTTATTTCTAGAGCTCCGTAAACCTAATGTTAAAGTGTAGAGCGTCTTCTGGCGACTATCTCGAATAACAGCTGATAAGCTGCTGTCCATCTTCAGGGACGAAGACAATGAGACAGAATCGCTGGAAGTTAGCTGATGGGAAAGTTTCCTGGGAGTCGCGATCCGACCGATTTACCGTCGAAGAGTTTACGCTTCTTTCTCTCGGACGGCGGATCTATTGCGCTTCCTTAATTGTATCGGCTGACGTCCGAGAGACGAACGGAAACTACGCTCGAGGCTTGCGACCCACGGACATTTTTTCGCTGGCGGGTTCTCAGGGTTCATTTTCACGCGGGTCACGTGCCCGGTCCGAAATAAAAAGACCGGAAAAAATCAGCCCCGAGGCTCCTTACATTCTGCCATTTCTGCCCGACCTGCAAGACCCGGCAGATTAAACTATTTTCGCCGAAAACTAATGCGATACGCGCGATTGAATTAAAATGCTCCTGGGAAAATGGGCCATCGGGCCGCCGAGATTTTTCTCGCGTCAATGTTCGGTTCTTTGCGGGCTTCATCCTATATTGGATTTGTATTGCTTCTATGCAGCCTTAGCACAATAAAGACGATGTAATAATGTCTTGAACTCTTGGGTTCGAGGGCAATTGAATTTTTTAACTTAATGGTGTACTTGATGGAAGCTTAATCATTTTATTTTATTAGGTCGTTCGGAAAGTCATTTGAAAATGAAAGTCAGTGAAACACATAAAACGGTGAAAATATATTACGACTTGAGAAATACGATTATATTGCCTGTGGCTTAATAAAATGATTAATGGAAGGAATAAATTTTTATGTAGCTCCTAGTTCTTGCAATTGACTAGGAATATTTTTATTTTGTATGAAGATATCCGCAGTCTCGTAATAACTAGGCTACGGATGTTTATGCAATTTTCAATTTTTGTAGGCCAACTTTAAGAATGCGGAATCGATTTCAGTGGTGGTAGTCTTTGTAGATCTGAAATAAATAAAAATAGTACTAGATTTTATTGTATTTTATATTCTAGCACTTTTTGAAAATTTTCAGATGTTATAAATGCATGAAGATCCGCAGTCTAGTAATAACAAATAGAAACAATGCCATCTCTACACGAAAAACGAAATTGCTTTCCGAACGAGTTAATATACAGTGATTTTAGGATTTATTAGTTCTTATTCTTATATGTGTTGAACGTTTTTAAACATATGTACCTTGTAGAATGGCTGTCGAAGAGACGCAAGATCCACAAGGGCCGCAGACGGCTGTTTTTCCGCGTGGAACAAGAGCATCTAAAGCACGTCGAGTAAAATATCGTTGTCCTTATTGCGGAAAGAAAGTTTCGACGACACCTCGCGTCGTCGTCAGTGTCCTGGTCTCGGGAGCCACGCAGTTTTTGTTGTCGCGTCGCGTTTCACGGTGGAACTTACGGAAGCGTCGGAGACTGCGATGAATTATTGTGCATTAGGAGCGGGCCGTGGGCTTTGTCTGAAAATACAAGGGGGTACAAAGTTAAAGACCCCGTGTCTGCGGGATTCCACGTCAGACCGGAATTGTGCGAAAAATAACAAGCCGCGAGCGGTCTCGCGGCATTATGAATGGACGGGGGTTGGGCTAGGCAGAGTCGGGCCGGGCCGCGGGGTTGAATGAACGAACGAGAGCTTAAATTTACAACTTTTTAACAGGTGCCTCGGCATGCCGCACCAGTTCCGTTCTGCAACGAGTAATTTTGCCGCAGCCTCGGCTGTTCGTCGTATTCATCCAAGCCTGGCATTCAAACACCCTAATTGTCATAAATACCAGGAATCGCGCGGGGAAATTAATTTGACTCGATCTAATGGAATGGTGCTTCGAGAGAGACAAAGGGAAGAAAGGATACGATGGCTCACGCCACAATAATAGCGAGTTCGATGAACTTTTGACGCGGCAATGTTTACAAATTCGGTCGATTACCTCGGTTGTCGCCGAACTCGAACAGCTGAGATTGTTGGTGAGGCAAAAAGTACCGAAAAACACGACAGTTCTTGTGCCTCACTGACGTTTCGTACACGAAACGTAAATAGATGGTAGATGGATCGTAGGATTTTAAACATACGCTCTCGGCGAAGAGGACGGAGAGATCACGAATGCGATTCGTGACTAAAATCCATGCCAATTTTCAGCCGGATTTCCTAGCAGGGCTGTACGCCGGGTACCGAATGGCCGGTGCGCGTTGATTGCATACCTTATAACCGCAAGAAAGGATACAATGTTCACACGGATATGCACTTATCCCGGCGAGGTGAGCTACGAGCGCAGTCGCAAATAATCAACTGTGCCAGCCAGCCGAGAGATTTCTCAACGGGATCTCTTCCTTCGCAGCCCTTGCGTTTCCCGTCAACGTATAAATCGTCGAACAACATTTCTCACCTGTCCCACGGAGAATGCATAACTTACGAGCGCGCGCGTAACGCGTGCCCTCGCGAAAACAATTCGAGATCCGCCAAGACGCCGAATGCCACGTCCCACGCCCGATTCGATCCATTATGGCTCTGTTGCGTGGCCGAGGGATGAGTAACTTCGTTAAGCACGAAGCATTTTAACCGTTCCGCCTTTCGTGATTCGTTCTGCGTGTCGCCGCGATGGAAGTGTGCAATTGAGGCTGTCGTGAAGTGTAAATTGTACAGGTTGATTCGCTAGAAACGGAACGCTTGAGCGACTTAACTCCTCGAGCGTCCAACATGATTTTTGTGATATCTTTCAAAGACCGCGAATTGTTGCTGAAGCAATTAGAGCGAACGAGTACACGAGTTAATTACAGTTGCTAATGTAAAGATTTGGATTCTTGGACTCGAAGTAATTTTAATTCTGAAATTATCACATTTCTTTCAACCCAGATCATTTTTATTCTATGTAATCTTTCTTACATTGTGCACATCGAATTGTGTGTGTGTGTGTGTGTGTGTGAACCTGGTTTCCCATCCAACAGTTGAGCTTTTAATAATAATATTAAAGGGTTAAGTGGATCCATTTCGCTTTACAATTTGGTGTTACAATGCTGCAAAACAAAAAAAACCGTAACCTTTTTACAAATAGAGAGTACCGGTGAGATATGATTGAAATAGATAGCTTACAGTCTTTGGAAAAGGAGTGGACATAAATGCACAACATGTCGACATTTAGGCGTAGCCCATTTTACATAGAGATTCCATGAGTTTGGGCGTTTGTACGTCGTACAGAATATATTCTGTCGTCTAAATTCTAAATTCTACTGACCTGGTTCAAACATCTGTTATTCATACTTCGGATTCAGATGTCTATCCCAAGCGCACCGAAAATCTTCTTCTCTCCCTTGTATCCTTCTTACCTTCACGGTCTACTTCATACAAATTTTTCTTTTCACACTCTCGATACTCAGGTTCTACCCAACCTCTCTTTGCTACATTTATGTACCACACGTCTAAATTTCCAGTATCCATTTTACACATATCCTCTATGTATGTATTCTACAACTTGCTGGTTCTGGCATCTCTAAAATCACATTTCATCGTGAAAACTCTCATCCGACCGACTCTGTTGGAATCGCCTAAGCAACCCAGCAGCCTGCTAATTCTTCCGCGAGCGTAGTATCGCTAGACAGCAAGACGCGTCCGAAGAATTCTCTCTAAAAATAGCCGTGCTAAACCGTCGACTTCCGTTGTCTGCCTGTGTCTTCCCCGAGGCGACAACGATCTTCCTCTCCCCGTGAACGCTCCATTAATCATTCAGCCTGCTAATGGTCTGCGAGAGAGTAAGTCGAGGCGTGGACGAGGAGAGCCTGGCGACACTTTAGAATCTTGCACGCGCTGTCGCGCGCGCTCATTCACTGCGAGACAGGCACTAGGCGAGCCGGTATCGTAAAGGGTGGATCGCAAAAGACTCCTTTCAAACCTGGGGGTCCCGATTCTTTCGCTCGGTGGACTCGCAGGAGCTGACAGTGCCGAGGGGTTAGCGCGTGCTCGAATTCCACCACACGGAAACCGAAAGAGCGATCCTTGGCCCGACCCGAGTCGCTCCGTTATCTCCGCCGAACGATAAAAGATTATAAAGAAGACGGGAAGCTAATCGCGACAGCGAGGGGCGTCTGAATATTGTGTCCTAGCTGGACAAAACCTTCTTTATGATTACTAATATAAAGTGTGCAGATATCGGAAATATTAACCCGTATATACCATACACGATTTCTCCAAAACTGGTATTTATATAATCAAGATGATTAGTCTTTCCGAAAATTCCTCCAAACTTCCAAAAATTCAGATCGTGAAATAGCGATCACTGTCACTAGAAATATAAATATTGTTCATTTCCGCACATTTCTGCATTTACACGAAAAGAGAGTTCAAAGTCTAGAGAGTTAATATTCTTACTGTCTAGACATTGCTTCATATGAGTAGCATCTATTTTTTACGGAATTACGCAACACTGTGCGAACGGGGGACGATAGAAGATTATAAAGGAAAGACGGGAAGCTAATCGCGACAAAGAGGGGCGTCTGAATATTGTGTCCGCCGGTTGAAAAGGTGACGACGCATAGTATAAAGCGCAGAAATCGTCCAGAAACGGAAGGAGTGGGCGAACGTGTTGTTCACGGTTACGTTTATTGGCGCTCGAGATAGCATGATGCGTTCGATCGTTAAGGCAGCCCTGAAATGGACGGGAAGTCTCGCCGCCCCCAGCCCAGGGGTGTCGCGCCGCCTTAGAAAAGCCTCGAAGGTCAAGAGGACGACGACGGGGGCGGAGGGTCGAACTTTTTGTCCCGCCTGATAGCTCCGATGAAAAATGGAGAGCCACCCTCGCCTCGATTAGAAACAAGAATATGAATCGACCCCCTCCGATCGCCAATATTCATGGCAGACCAACCCGACGTCGCGACGTCGCGCGGCGTCGCCGATCGCCCATCTACGAGGGCGGAACTCATATTGGTTCTTTATTATTATTACTTCTTTAATGCTTTAAACCAAGTATGGTTTATGCAGCATATACGATACATGAACATATTAATATATTACATTATATAGCTTCTAGTTGGTTACACTATTTTAATGAAATATTTTTTCTTTATTTCAGTTTTTAAATCGCGTGGTTTAGAAGTTGCAACTCTTTTGCAACTCTGTCAGCCTTTTCATTTCCAGTAATTTCAACATGTGCTGGGATCCACCAAACAGGATTTTTTTGGCTTTTTTTCTTTAAAAGAATTTCATTGTATTCCTGAATGATCAGCTTGATAATTGGATTATCTTATTCGGCGACTTCTGGAGCTTTAAGTGCACTGCAAAAGTGTGTTCGTGAGCGTTGAGTTCTTTGTTAAGGAGACTTGTTAAAGCCATTTGAAATATTCAGGAACCTGTGTTACCACGATAAATCGTTAAAATAAAAGTTTCTGTCTTGTTCTGTAATTCACACGAAACAATCGAATTTCATGTATAAATGAATGAATTATGCATCTTCTGTTTCGCTGATTCATCTCGTTGGATCGAGCATAGTGCACCGGCAAACATACAAACTCACCCAGCTAATGCGAGTAAGATCGATGAAGACGAGCGAAGCATTTTCTGCGGCACAATAAAGCGGTTAACGACGTGGAAATCGGATGTCCGCGGAATACGCGGATCGATGTGGCGGATAATTAGAGGGAGATAATTAAGACGTATAAGAGACATGCTCCAGGGACTGGGTTGAAACAATGATCGGAGAATTTTTCGTAATTAGATGGAAAATGCTTTTGTACGTCGCTGAGCCGATCGACTGCGAAGATTTCAAAGGGCTTTGGTGAATGGATCGCTCGGTTCGACGTGGAGGACCTCGATTTTTTGACTCCGTGTCATTCACCTTCGCTTTGGACGCTCGCTCTTGTCAATTACCTTGCAAGCGAGAAGCTTTTTCCGGCGATGACAGTGCTGGTAATTAAGCGGACATTGTCCCGGACAGAAAATTGTTGATTTTTTTAGGTCAGTATGGAGACATTAAATAGGTTCTATCAACTTTTTAATCCTGCCAGCAATAGAGATTTCATAGGAGATATTTTCTCGAGCGAAATACGCAAGTTCGATTTTTTTTTAAATACAGAAGACGTCTCTTTATTCCGATCTCTGACGTCTGTAAAAACTTTTACGCCTTTCAATAAAAACGTGACTGGAGGAGAGTAAAAGCTCAATTACTGCGAAAGAAGGTCACAACTCCAAGGAGGTTGAGGAACCAAGCTGCCGGACGGATACCTTAAAAGACTCGAACGAAGACGCTCAGCCAGTGAGCGTGCTAGAACGATGTAACAAATTTTCGCAAACTAGAATTCCTCGGTGCATTCGCGCGCCTAATTAAATTACTCGCGAAATAGGTACGCTCCCGGCAACCCGACACCGTGTATAAGTTTACCGAAGCCGGACAACAGCGCCGGAGAATCGAGAGATATTTTTTCTCGGTCGTCTGCTCGTTCGGATCCTGAGGATCCTGATGATCTGGCTGGTGGGAGATCATCTGGGAAATTTGCGCAAATAAACGCCGAGAGATTGGTTGCGATAGCGATGGCCCGACCCGGCCCGACCGCATCGATAACGACACAAACGCGCTCAGGCTAGTGTAAAATTAGGATCGGCGAACTCACCAGCCTGTAAGTGCAAACAAACCGGGGCGAATTATATGCATGAGAGAACAAGCGGAAACCAAGCGATTTCGTTGATTCCCTCTCATAATGTTCGTTCGAATGGCCAATCGGGAAGTGTTAATTGCCGGCCGACCGAGTTTCAAGTGACAGCGAGCGTCGATTATTATTTGCCGAGTCCATTCGAATTATTCTTGCGGCCCTCCATCGTTTCTACCCGCTCGATACCGCTCTGTTTCGAATGCAGATCCTCTGCGATCGTTACACAAGAAACCGATGAAGCCATGTATCCGATACACTTCCCTCCAGAACTCAATCGTCCGGCCAATTTAACTCGAACGTCCCGTCTACGAGGAAGATCGTTCCCGATAGATTGCTGCGATCTTATGGTTCAATCGTTAGTGGAGCATTGACCCTTGCAGAGTCAGATGCATTTTTAAAATAACAATTTTAAAATCCACTCAAGGATTAATAGTTAGATATGTGCCCATAATTATGAAAGTGGTCCAAGTCATAATCTTGTTGAATGTTGAAATAACGAGCAGTATCTAACGGTTCATTTTGACCATACCGCAAAAATTACATTGGATCTAGTTTGAATTTAGTTTAAAATAATGTGATGTGAAATAACTGATAAACTCATTTTTTCAATTTCAACTTAGACCACTTTTACAACTAGTAGACACATATGATCTCTATAACAAGCTCGAACGGATCATGACGTTGCGGATATTTTCTTTTGCAAACAGGCTGAAGCATATTTCATTAGACGAGCAAATCGAGTTCATGGCTCTTAATTGGAGCACTAAGACGCCGCCCATACCTCCAGATGAAGAGCAAGCTTGGCTGATGGATTCCCGTGATCCATTTAGCCGAGAAACACCCTGGGAGAAAAATTCCTTGCGGCCAGAAGCGTCAAGCCAGCTTCATAATACCACAGCAGAATGAACTGATTACAAGGCGGTGCTGCAATTTATCCTGCTCGTCCACCCTTGATAATGTGGGTTCGCCCTTCATCTTCCCTACTGGAGATACAGCCGGAAAGCCTAACCATTCCTTGAACTGTTATTCAACCCTAAACTACCTCCGGACACTGGATTCGTCAAATCACCGAAACCTCTGCTAGGAACCAGTAACTATCGTAAAATCGGAGTTTTCAGGGTGGAGAGCTTGATCTCGTTGACGGCAGGGAATTTTTCAATCTGTGCGGCGGTGACGTCAATTGTCCATTGACGTCTATTTCGTTTCCTATCATCTTCTCATCAATAGACAGCGGATTTTATGCATTTATGACAAAAATGACTAGGTGCCATTTAAAAAAGTGAAAAAACTCGAACAATTTAAATCATTTCCAGCCTATTAATCGCATTAAGAAAGAAAATAAATCTCCACTTCACTCCGTTTTCACTCCACTTTCACTCCACTCAGTTTCTCGCAATTCAGGTAGACAATTTTGCATAAAGATTCATTGTCTACTCAAGTCTCACAATTTAGGGGGTAAGGCCAGAAATCGAAAGTCGAAAAATAAGGACCACCCTAATAGTAATGCTACAGGTACTTCCGAGGTGAACGAATTGTTAGTCGTAAGCAGGATTGTCAGTGCCGATCTGCTGTTTCATTATCCCGCGTTTTGGGCACGCTAGGTCTATTTTTCTTGAAAAGAGCGTCACGGAATAATAAATCGTGGCGACGTCGTTCCATCACGATTGCCAGGCAGATTGTTATCTGAAGGGCGTGTTATTGCCGATAGGATCGTTTGTCCGCCGCGACGGCGAAGACGCACACGCGGCCCTAATCACGCGGGTACACGCGATTACGCGTGTCCAATATTCCGGCCAGTCCAATAGACTTGATCTTTGCCGGTTGGACTACTCGTGTACCGGACCCGCGATAACGGGGAGGGCTAGTTTATTGTCTTCGGATCTTCGATTATCTTGCTTGTTGTACAGTGGTCAATGAGGTTAATTGATTACTAGATGGATTCTTGTCGAGTCAATAGAGCATGCACATTATTGTCATTGCTACTGCTGGATCTATGTACACGTTGTCATTTTCGTCGGATTACTTAAACAACAATTCTCACGTTTCTTATCGAACTTAATTTAACATTGTTCTGTTGTATTTAAACGAAAACATTTGAATCAATTACCATTCCATACCATTTCCATTATTGCTAACAACTTGTTGCCATTTTTCAGATAATCCTTAAATTCCTACTTCCCAATTGTTTCTGATTTACAAGCAAAATTACCTGTTTATTTAAAATTCGACAGAACTTTTCCTCCAACGTAATAAAAAAATTGGTTATCGATACGTTGTATCAACCGAGATAAATATTCTTAATAGCGAGCGGTAATAGATTCTATTAAATATAAATATTACCGCGGTGGTTTTTGATCTCGTCGACCGTGTTGGCGATACTCGTCTAATGCATTTTTTAAAAGACTCCGCTGGCAGCGATGACTAACAAACATCGGCCGACGAGTAATGAAAAATAAATGTAAAAGTATATAATTTTCCAACGTTTACATAATACTTTTTCCGAGGATCGAATTCCTTCCTGGAATTTCTCTCCTGGTCATCCGGTGAATCCAGCTGCATACCTGAGCGAACTTGGCGTCCTTTCTATATTATTTCGCGATCGATTCATCTGTCATAACTTCGAAGGTAGGAGGGATTGAAAAACGAATTCATCGAGCGAATCATAGCCGCTGGAATCAATCAGTTTTCTTTCTTCGGAGCGAGAGCAATACATAGCGACCATAATTGAAACGCGTCGCCACGGCGAACAATTAATATCAATAAACAGCTGGTGTTATTGTATCCGATGCAATGTTGCTTCCAATGTGGCCGCTCGCGTCAGTCGCAAAAGTCTCGATTTTACCAGGAACGGCATACTATGTAACTGTAGCAACGGCAGCAACAATAAAGGGCAGGTTTCGCCCAGCGAAGCAGTGACCCACCTCGTTTCATCGATCCTCCGTGCTCTTGCCCTGAAACTTCTTAACTGTGAGGCTAAATCAAGGCGACGAAGGTCAGGCGAATCGGACCAGGCCGAGGCAGCTTGAAAACGGCCTTTGGTGAAACTGCGAAACTACTATTTCACAGCTAGATAAGATTGCATAAGCCTCACAGGAGAAAATTGAACAAAAATTTTGTAATTTGTATGATTTACGATTAACTGGGAACCCAAGGGAGAATCCGCTAGTATGGGGAATAAAAACGTACCACTATCTGTAGAGACAAAAGCGACATTATGCGAGGGAAGACTGCATCGGCGAAATGGAAACAGTAAAAAATCAGAACGTCCTCAAAGACGTCGGTGAACAGAGTCGAGGTGTAAACCATGGCAGTCCTGGCTGGAACAGTTGAACGCCTCATAAATCCAGCGGGCCATGGAAATACGGTCGCGAGGCGGGTCGGGAACGAGGTATCGAGGGTTACGGTTGACCGTTCGAGTACGGGGTATTTTCATCGAGCCCGTTGAAACGGGGTAGAGATCGAACGACACAAACCGGCGGACACAATTCGTTTCTCGCTTCAAGTGCGGAAGCCCGTTCGATGGTGCCGCGCGATACACTGTTTCGTGACGGGACTGTGCGCCGCTCGAACAACTCCGAATTCTGTCGGATACACACAGGGTGTCCCATTTAAACTTTCCCAAGCAATTGTCTCTCGAACTATAGCTTGTTTCAAAATATGTTTTGCAGTGAAACCTGCTCTGTTATATCGCAGGTCGTAAATTTTCTGTGGACCTTTGTTCTTTCGTATAGAGCAATATGTTTTTGTTTAGGTCGGTGAACGGTGCATTTGAAGGGAATTCAAGTTCGTGCATTGCTGTTTAATAGCAGATTGCCTAGTAGACTTCCTGAAATCTGTAAGAGTCTTGTTTAACGTCTACATCGTTAACAAACTATGGTAATTGTGGTTGAATGACCTCACCATCGAACAGGCTACACATCTAAATAGAAACACACGGTGATCTAATTAAAAACAACATTCACCTATGCATAGAGAGTGCCACGAGAAGTCTCTTTGAAAACAGCTCTAGTTTTCCGGGAAATACTTTCTGGATCGAGCTGTAACGTGGGAAATAATTGCATGGAAAACTTCAAATGGGACACACTGTGTACATAGGACCGATCGTGGGTGCCCGCGTGCGTCCGTGTGCGTTGATGCGTGAGTGAGCGACCGCGCGTGCACTCGCGCGTCGTTCGAAGCGAATTAACGAGGAATATGAGAACCGTTGGTGGGGGAACGGGAAAAAAAGAGAAAAGGGAGAGAAAGAGAGAGTCACAAAATGCCTTCGGCGAAACGAATTTCGCGTCGAAACACGACTGTCTCTGGCTCCACGACTCTTTTTGCGTCTCCCCGTGTTTACGCTCGCCGAAGCAACAAGCCGATATTGCCCCATCGAATGCCGATGCGAGCTGTACGTTTTTAAATAAGCGTTTTAGGAGAGGGCCAGGATAAAATCGGCCGAAACGATTCGTCCGACCGTTCGTTGCACGCCGGGAAACTGGGCTGGTGAAAGCCGTGCTCGAAGAAAATATTCGCTAATCCGATTCTTGCCGGGGATTTAATTAGTTTTGTCGAGGAATCGCGGAAACCGGGCCGCTGTTCAACCATTCGAAGATTTCGAACGACGATTCCGATGCGTTTTCAATTGGTCGACGCGACGGCGCACGGTTTGTAATTATCGTCTTTATCGCGTCGCCGATAGCGCGCCGTGTCGCCGTGTTAGCGTAGCTAATTAATTCGGTGAATTGGATTTGACGCGGGACATCGATTCGATAATGTTGCCGGCGTGTTGTGAGCGATGATTAGACTCGTTGCACTGGATTTCTTTTGTTCCGGAACAGCTTTTGTATAGACGTCTGACCACATACTGTGTTGTTCCACTTCCATTAAATTTTCGACAATGCCTACACGATGCAATGCCACACGATGCAATCGTGTATTTATATAGCGATATATAATTCAAAGTTAAACAACGAAATGCTGGATAAATTATGGAATACATTGGCCGTTGCGGGGTATCGGTACACCGTGATTCTCGTTGACCGTTTATATTCCCAGTAACATATCAAATTGTACATATTGTGTCGATGCATTTACAATAATAGGCGAGAGGCGGTTATTTCGGCGAAACAAGAAAATATCTCCACGGTATTTTGTGTGTGTTTCATTGGATTATTATTATGTTTATGCAATTTTCAATTTTTGTAGACAAACTCAGAATTCGGGACCAAATGAAGTCCTTATTTCATTGGTAATAACTAGACTGCGAATCTTGATGCGAAATAAAAATGTTCTGCATCGATTGTGGGAAACAGGAGTAAAATAAAAACTGATTTCATCCCTTAACGACTTCATTGCATTAAAAACAATATTACGATATTCTGAAATTTTTCTAATCTTTCACTGTTTTATATTTCACCCACCCAAGTTCTTCACGAATATCCGAGATAAATAAAAATCGTACTAAATTCTGTCGAATTGGATATTCCAGCATCTCTTGAATATTTGTATAAACCATAAATGGATAAAGATCTGCAGTCCAATGATGACAAATGCTCGAAGCTCCCAAGTCCCATTTTTTTTAAATTGGTGGGAGGGGGATAGCGGCGGACACTTAAGCGTGCACTACGCGATATGAATATGCGATATTGAAGCATTTGATGCGATACGAGGATCTGCGGTATTTTTCCAAAAAAAGGGGACAATGCTCAAGAGCTCTCTGTTGATAGAAGCGCAGAATGCCGGGGCAGGATGGGTTGCACAACAAACAGACATATACTGTAACTGTGCAACAGAGCACGATGCCTCCCGGCAGCTCATCAAGCGTCCGCAGATTCCGAAACGATAAGTAGCGAGGCGGTTTCTCCTTGCCGCGGCAACATATATATCGTTTTATGCCAAAACGCGAGGTTGTTCCTACCGGGTAATGGGTTCCGTCAAACGCAGGCTGACGATGATACAAAACCAGCCGATAATTTCGTCGGCCATGTCCACCGATCGAATTCGAGTCGGAAATTCAACTGGCACGGGAATTTAATTACACGACTCAGCCAGGCCCATTACACTCCGCGAGCGCACGCGCTCTGCTAAATCGAGAAGAATCGCGAAACCAACAGCGCAATGAATCGAACCAAAGCACGAAGAATCATTCGTCTGATTTCACTCGGAAAAATTCATCGCTGTTTCTGACCCTGAAATTCTGACTAGAATGAATGGTATCGTAATATCAGATGAATGTTCGTGTCCGATTTCGGAGTGTAAAAAACAAAAATTTATATAGTCATCATTAGACAGCTGATCTTTATGCAAAATAAACATTTTCTAATGTTTCGATTTATTTTACGTTGCAAACACACTGGAGCGGAATAGAAATTTATTTTCTTTGAAATTTTGAAATTTTGTCTGTACGTCTCTGGGATCGACACCCATTTGCACAGGGCTCCGCAGAACATAGCGCTGGCCCTGCCAACCACAGCAGGTGGATTCAGAGAATTGGACATGTTCAGATCGTGACTTTCACACGTGTACGTCCTTCGTGGAGAATCGAAATGGAAAAAAGAGCGGTCGAAAGGAAAGCAAGGAAAAAGACGAAGGATTCGTTGACTGTCACTGGGAACGCGGTGAAAATGATCTTCGAGTAGGACAGGGGCGGAAAGGTGTACCCGCGGGGGGGCGGAGGCGTTGGTCGCGTTTCAGATGGAATACGAATACTGACATTTGCATCCGGCATTTTACGTCTTGTTTTGCATAAAACAGCCAGCAGTATCAGGCTCTCCTCAATCCAGATAATGGATTCTCCGGCTCTCCACCTTTCTTCTAGCGAATTTAACGCGAGCCTCCATTGTCCCCCTCGATGCCGGTGGCTCGTAAAATGCTAATTTGCGGCGGCCGCTGCTGGAATGGATCAGATCGGTTAGCACGAGTGGATAAAAATCGTTGGAATACCAATCGAGGAAATCCTTGAAAACGAGCCGGAGCGTCGATCGATCCCCCTGGCCCGTGTACAAATCACGTTCCCGTGCGGTACACAGGTGCGCCTGTAAAAGGTACACTTCTCTCTCTCTTCTTCTCTCTTTCTCTCTCTATCATACGCACTAATACTGGGACAGATCACACGTACGAGGTTTTGATAAAAAAAATACGCGGAATTTGTAAATTTCCCGGGCTGTATAAGTCAAATTGCTACAATGTGGGTATAAGCTTATAGTTGGACAGCTATTGCCATCGCGTCCCAGTATGGAGTACTTATATTTCAAAACATAGTTCTAAACTTGGACATCTAATATTTGAATTAACATTACATCATCAAAAGACCATCGAATGTGATGTGAAGTGAAACACTAAAATTCCGCGTATTTTTTTTTATCAAACCTCGTATATATGTAGTCTTGTCCCCTATTTCTTCCTCCATCGATTTGTGCTCCTCCTCACTTTCACTATGACAAGCCGGGAGGGCGGGTTTTGCACACTCGCGCATCGCTCGAAAGCGTGTCTGCACGATATTCTAAACAACACTCCGGATTGACATTAGATATCAGTGAGGCTAGTCACGCAAGTAAACGTGCCCACGGTACCGCGACTGGCCGGAAAGTAAATTTTAATTGAGGCACGAACCTCTCGTTCCGCCTTGAAGTTCGTCGCGTTTCGGGAACAAGGGACTCGCTAAAGGGGGAGAGACGACGACCACCCCTAACCTCACCTTCTAGTTGCTTATTCTCCTCGCAGCGTCGTCGGTCACGATATTCCTCAAGTTAAGGTGAAGCAAGGAGACGAGATTAACACCGAGAAAAACGTATCTGTTCGTTTGTACGGTCCGGCATCGCAAACACTGCGCATCCTGTTGCAGCACACCATCTCCGCTACTTACGCCAGCAAATTCATGGCACATTATTCCTGCCGCTGTTCCACCTTCACCGGGAACGGATCTATGCGACTTCTTCCGCAAATATCCTGTTTCCGGAGTTTCACCCTGTTCGACCCTCACGATGCACCACTGCATACACCGCGCAGCTTATTTCTTTAAACGACTTTATTGCACGCGAAAATTCAAGCGAAACGAGAAAGTCCTGCCTCGAACTGTTTTATTGTATCGTTCCTTTGGAATTTTTTGATATCACTATTAAGCTTGTGGGGGTACGAAAGAATATGGAAGAGAGGAGGAAAAGGAAAGGAGCGTCCTAGAAACGCTAGAGGACTCATCAGTAAGGCTAACTAGCGGGCCCTACCTTAGACGGTGGGATATTGGCAGGCGGTTGAGGACGGTATATATACAAATCGGTGAGGAAGCAGGTACTAGCGAGAATGACTTTGACTGTCTATCCATCTTGTGGCAAGCGTCGGAAGTTAAGCGACGCCACATTACCTCCTTGCCAGTGAACAACGATACTTTTTAATAAGATCCAGGGGGGGGGGCGATGAGATATGCTTGTATAGAGAGCGCGTTGCTCGAATTGTAGACACCTGGTGGCGAGGCAGTAGGTCGTAGCTCAAGCCTATCGAGCCGTAGATGCTGCTGTCCTAGCATGGCCGTTCGAAAAGACGTTCGAACAGGAGGTGGTGGATTCTGCACACGCTGATCCTCCGTGAAAATCCGTCACGCTCTGCTGATACATCGTAGTGTGTCTGCGACAGATGGACGGGTGGCCACACTAAGAGAGGGATTACGTATTCTCGGCCGTAAAGTAAATGCCCACTCGATTGATGCGTGTTCCCCCGTAAATATCCTCCTGATTTTGTTGGGTTCCTGGTTGTCCTCCGTGTTGCGTTGACTGTTCTAAGTCCGGGTCACCAATGTGGGGGTACGAAAGAATTTGGAAGAGAGGAGGAAAAGGAAAGGAGCGTTTCGTCCTAGACCCGCTAGAGGATTCATCAGTAAGGCTAACTAGCGGGCCCTGCCTTAGACGGTTGGATATTGGCAGGTGGTTGAGGACGGTATATATACAAATGAGGAAGCAGGTACTAGCGAGAATGACTTTGACTGTCTATCCATCTTGTGGCAAGCGTCGGAAGTTAAGCGACGCCACAAGCTCAATAAACTGTTTAAATTTTTCAAATATTTTATGGTCTGTCTTGGAAGAACACATGCGATAAAAGTGGCGCAAGATTTCGCGGAAAATTGCATAGCTGGGAAGATTTTTACCCAATCTTCATAAAGAATTTACGTTAATGAAAAATTCCGAAGTAACCCTCGCGTGCTCGTATCGAAAGGGGCAAGAAATTGGGACAACGTAATCTCTCCTGATGAAAGTTAGGTGATGATGTTTTAGAAAACATACCGAAGATTTTCCTGTATTACATTATTACATTATTAAATCGCCTACCGATTAAGATGGTCAAAACTGCTCTCAGAGGTTTTTCAAGTTTCAGAAAATTATATAAAAAAGAAGGGGGACGAATGAGTGTGAACAACGCAGTTGAACTCTAACGATTCCACTCCGTCCGATCAGTAGAGAACGCTTAATAGTTGACATCAACGTGCGAGTACGTCGGTATCGGACTAATCCCTTCATCAATGGCTGCCGTACGCGCGCGCGTCGCAACGATCGGTTAAACGTTATACAATATATTACGAAAGGGCAATCAGTTTGCGTGGCTCAGTGTCTATCACGAAAGGAAACAATTACAAGACGGTCTTACGGATGTGTCTTGGGATTGGGAGGTCCAGCATCGAAAGCTATTATTTCGGGATTAATGGAAGCTTTCACGGGGTCTATCTAATTATCGAGTTGCTATCACAGCCATAGTCCTCGAGGGAATAATGGCGAAAGAAGAGCTCAGAGACGTACTACCTTCGGCAGGGTATTATGTACAAGGAACCTGTGCCCTAACTCCCACGGGAACCTAGCTGCCCAATAAAAGAGTTTATCGAGGCATTATTTACGAGATAAAATTGAAAATCCCAGAGTGCTTCGCACTATTCCGCTTTCGGTCGACATATCACGCGTAAGCATAGCTGCTTTTCATGTCGGGCATAAAGGAGCTCCAAGAAAAAAAGGGAGCAGAGTAGCGCTACGCTGGTTTATGGCAATCAAAAATTCTTCGGCAGAATCTTGACGATCGTAAATTTATTTATTGCAGATTACAAGCCCGGCTAAAATCCACTACTACGGTTAAGGTATTGATATATCATACCAATGTGTTCACAAGTATTTGCTATAATCACGTGAGAGCTCTCTCGAACCAATGCTAGACCTGATAAAAACATTTTCGATCACGATTCGTGGTTCACCCTGTATATATAATCACTAGATTGCGGATCTTTAGGCAAAATAGAAATTGTCTGCATCGATTGCGAGAAATAGAAACTGAATTGAATGTTATTTCTTCCCTTAATGATTTTAAAATTTTCCAACAATTTTGAATTTCATGTACTCAATTTTGCTATAAATGTAAAGATCCGCAGTCTAATAATTACCAGCAAATCAACCACTATTAATTATATCGATACCGAACGGCTTTGTTCGAGACATCGTGAATTAATCGTGCCGTCGCGTCGCGACGAGAACGGATCGATGATTCGGATTCGGCAGAGAGAACGTCATCGGTATTCTTAGCAAAGGAATACGTTCCTCGAGCTTGCGTTCGGTGACCCGTGCGTAATAGTTGATGCAACCAAAGATGAATTCCCATTAAAACGGTATCCATTCCGTCGCACGCGTTCATCGCACGTGTCAGGTGATGCCAGGGTATAGAGTCTCGCGAACTTTCCTCGGATAGCGAAGAGTGGCTCGAGGTAGGAACGTCGCGCCGGCCTGACGAAGAAACAGACATTGCCTCGGTTGTCCGCGATTTAATCGTACGCCTCGGGTAACTGGAAACAAGCAACTCGTTCTTTTGCAAGTTACCTTGAAATAAATTGCCACGGGAATTGCTTGTCCCGGCGAGCAGAGAGCTGCGAAACGCGGCCATGGATCCCAGCGAGAGCTTCCCCGAATTCCTCGTCCGCGTCCCAAATGGAAACCGGTGTCTAGATTATAGTTAATATTTAACGTAATCTGCGTGCTCGTTTGAAAAGATAGGATTCCAAGGATTCACGGCGGATAACTGGTAGAATTGTTCCGAGCTTAGATTCGAAGCTTTCTCCAAAGTCTCGGACGCGCCTCTGACACCCGACGACCGACAGTTCATCTGTGAAATTATTCTGCTCCGACTGCCGGGTGTTTCCGCTCGTATTTCGCGAAAGATTTTAGCAACAATTCTTCGTCCAGTCTTTCCGCATCGGCGAAAGGGTCAATCAACGATAATTAAAAACAGAAGTTTTCAGCTTGATTTTTAATCTAATTCGTTCTCTATTCTGAAAGTTTTGTTGTCAGTGCTTCACGTACTTCAATTTTCAATTCACCTTTGAATATCAGTCTGATGCAAAGTGTTATTTAAGGATGCTTGAAATGCAGAGAGGAGAATAATTTATTGAAAAGATGTAAAAGATGGCGGATGCATATGCATTCTGTATGGTCCGCTTGAGATGCAGGTCAAAAGCGCCTCGAAGCCGGTCGACCATTTAAACTTGAATTTTGGACAATATTTTTAGTCAGACGGGAAAATGAAAATTTCAAATTTCCTTCAGCGTCAAACGTTTTTAAACATTTATTTGTTTGCATAATCATATTTTCGGATGAAAATGCTGCAGTGTCCCAGACCGTCCGTAGGCTGGTGGAGGATCAATGCCTGTTTCGAACAAGATTAATAAGATCGATGAAATAACAAGGTAAACAGTGATTTTTCGATGTGTTTTTATCCAAATTGACTAGTTAAAAAAATAAAAGACACGAAGTTTCGGGCGAATTTATCTACAAATAACAAAACATCAAATTTTTCAAACAAATTTTGTATAAATTTTATCCACTGAAAACAGTTGCTAAACGCTTAAGTAAAAGATCCTCAGAGGTTCAAAGGACAAAGCAAGAAAATGGGAAGAATTGTTTCGTTGAAGACAAATTACAATGCAAGAATTGTTTCGAATTATTCGACAATTAAAGTTTCGATGACTTTAAGTCTTCAAGTGAATCAGCAGATAATCATGCCTTAGAACACCAGGAAAGATATTTCCAGAAAAAACAAGACGGGAGAGAATGGACAATGCAATAAGAAGGAACCGGAATAAACAACACTTTCGAAGTAATTGCAAGCTAGAGTATTAAAATAAGTTCTGCAAAGTATCGTTGACACAATTCAAAGGACAAAGCATGCCGCAGAGAAGTGTGCTTCTCTTGAAGCGACACTCTAAAGCAAGAATCAGCAACAGCGTTTGCAAGAGAAAGTTTCCGTAATATGTTTAAATAAAACGGAAGATGGTAGACCATCAAGACATCGGAAGCTGGAAACTTTTGGTATAGAAGTAACTTATGGTGTGCAGTAACTTCTTCTGCGGAGAAAGAAGAAGAAAACAATATTTATGACTGGATTGCGGATTTTATGCGTTTCTGACGAACTCGGAAATGTTATTGTGCGTATAAAGGTTTAAGAGACGGTATTAAGCGCCACTTATAATTCATTATTCTCGTTTATAATTTATTCAAAATCAAGAGTTGACAGAAACTTTCCGGTTTCCGCGATGCGTTTAAGTAAACTGAAAGTTCGCTAAGAACATCCGGATTTAGAGAGCTCTGGGTCGGCCGAGATTGCGAGGCAAAAACAGTAGAAAAAGGGGAGACGACGAAAGAAAGAGCGAGGCAGGTGAGCTCTAATGGATAGCGGTTACGCGAGAAATGTATATCCATACATCGAAGTGGCGCAAAGATTCGAAACTTTCGGTCAGCATGACGCAACGGTTTCTTTCTCGGTTCCGGACGCGAGGAGACGGTTTCATTTATAAATCGACCGAAGTTCACGGTCCCGCGGAAGACGGAGATCACGAAACGTAGCTCGTCGCCAGATAAGTGAATACTTCGGCGCGAAAACGCGCATTCATTTCGATGCATCGGGGTCGTGGTACGTGACTGCGGGCGATGAACATTCCACCTTGTTACAAAGACGGAGGGAACGAAATTGGCTCGTATCCACGACACCGTGGTAGGTCGAGGCCCGAGCTACGGTGATGAGGAGAGGGTGTCGTGACTGCAGCTCGGTTTCCCGGTCCTGTAAATGCCTAGAATTTCCTTGGATCGGTGTGTCATGAAGACAGCTTTTCTCCGTGGAATGAAAGCGTCGACGACGAAGACGGTGGGATTTCGAATATCGCAGAGCAAACCGAAACCAAAGCGACGCAGCTCCGTGGCGCCAGGACCGGCCCGGTGTAATAATAATAATAATAAGGCCGACAAGAAGCTGCCGCGAGATATTTCGGATGCAACCCGTTCAAGTCCCACCACAGCCAGCGCAATATCGTCCTGGCGTGGCACTCTGTGCGGAAACACTTGTACTTTTATTACAGAGAGATATTCGGGCGCGGAGACCGATGTCGGAGCAAAGCCTAACGGGAACGCGACTAGTGCTCCGTGTAATTGCAGCGTAAAAAGGGAAATTACGCTTCAGACGGCTCGCCGGAAAAAGATTCGGAATTGCTCCTCTGATGGATGCTCCGCATCGATCCGGTTCTATGTGGGTCGTCGACAGATTTTCCTCCTTTCGGGACCCGCCGGCCACGAATCATTGCTCGCCCACTATGAGAAACTTTATGTGACGAAAGGGAAAAATTGGGGGTCCGAATGAGAGAGGCCAGCTACGAAAAATCGCAAAAGTCGGCGAGAAGATGCTACGATTCTTCGGAGACAGCTTCGGCAGGGTGTTTCATAAATATGCACGTCAATATTTCAGGTGGTAAATTTTCGAATCATGGGAGATCTTGAGAGGTACAACCACTTTAGAGCACGAAGAACAATTTTGGATCCATAAAATTAGAATATTGAATATTCGAAGAAGCGCCGATATTATTAATCCACGATCCAGCGACGTTCAATCTTAATCCAACTCCGACGGGAGGAGCAATTGTCTGCCCAATTTAATCATCCATTATTTAAGTACTTATTTACCAAGGGAATAGACCTGTAGAATTTGCAGAACTTACAGACGGCGAGACGACGAAGATTAAGAGAATTGCTCTCCAAAGATTTCGAGCCAGCTCGGATCTTCTTAAGAAACCAATTCCGTCGAGTCGGGCAATGGGTGTTAACCAAATTGAGATTTCAATCTCCTTGACAATGTTCGTGCCGGATGAACGTTCGCGCAGCGAACACCAATAATACGATTAAATACCGGAACTATTGCGACCTGTTCGCTTCATTAGAGAATAGAACAAAAAGTCAGTGACAGCTGTTTAAACACGACACGTCCGTAGGTTGTCGGCCCAACTGTGAGAAATCTAAATTCCGTCGTTATTAGAAACTGTGTATACAACGGGCCAGCTGTTATCGTTCGTGTTATCCTCGTCGCGTGGTATTAGTTTGAGCTATTAACGCGAAACACCGTGTTCGTTTCGCTTATCGTTTTCCACGGGGAGTTCTTCAATATTCAATATCTTCGCCTTTTTTCACATTTTTCTTGGTCAGACCGATAGGTTTAATCGCTCGGCCTTCTTTTCATCGAACCCCTCGCGTTTTACTGATATTTCATATCAACGTCGATAGATTACAATATTATTACAATGACAACGTCAAATGGTCACTTTAATATACGAGACCTCTTATCGTGAATTTTTTCAAAAAGATAACAGATGGTTAACTGACACTTTCTAGAATCTAATGGACAACGTCCGGTGCAAAGAAATTTTTCTCGCGTCTCGGTATTGACAGATAACAATGTTAAAGTCGGACACTTACGACTCTCCATTTTGCGGCCACTGAAATCATGCGGTTTACAACCTGTGATTTTTCATTGTACAAATAGTAAAATTATATTTCGATTCCCTACAACCCCTACAATCTTCGAGCATTGACAATATTATTCTTGTGATAATCTAGGAATCTACTGTTCCCAATCTTACGTTCTTAAAAACTTTCGCAATCATCCGGTGAAACGCCTTGTTCAGAAAAGTCACCGGGTCTCGAGGGACCCGTCTGCACGCTACACTGACCGCATTTATGCGAGCGCAACCGACCCGGTCGCTGATGAATGACGGAGTCGTGAACGTCTGTCAATCGCGCTCTCTAACGCATACCATGTCCGCACACTTTCGCTGCCTATTCGCGAATACGCTGCCGTCTATGTGATTCCAATTTGCTGCTGAACATTACTCTCCCGGGAAGCACACTCGCTTTTTTATTTACTCGACGCTGGTTCAAGTAATCAAGTGTTCGATTCAAACAATATCAAGACTGTCTTGATCTAAGAAAATTATCGCTTTCTCTTGTCAAATTTTAGAATTTTCAAGATAAAATAAAATTCCAATTGCCGAGGTATTCATATCTTTTATCCTACTACACTGCAATCTGTCGCTTCGCTAATTTATTTATACATTCGCGATACAATTGCGAAATTGTTCTGATTGTGAATTAAATTATGCATTCAAACAGTCTGTTTGGTGCAACCATAAAGCGGCCACGGTAAAAACAGAAGAACAATAACAGTACTAAATTAGCGAAGTATGTGGTAATTAAAATAAAATTGAACATAGCGTAACGTATTCAATCTTCTCGTGCTTCAGACGATATTGGTTTCATTAATAATCGAGGCAGCAAAGCAATATATTATATTATACCATCAAATATTCATTTTTATTAATTATTAGTACGAAATTTCGAGGTATACGGATAGAATTGAACGCGATCCGCAGCGTTTATCATATAATCGATTAAATGAAGCAAAGCTATCATGTCAAATGGATTTTATATGTCTACAAATTACAATCCCGATATTGCTCTTCACTAACCCAATAAAAACCATTAACAAAGCGAAATTTTATATGTGTCATGTGTGCTTTTCGTATTGTTGAACTTTACACATAGGGTAATAGAAAACTGTGAAAAAAAACGAACGACACTCATAACCTGTTTAATTAAGAGTGATATTGGTTACAGCGTGGTCTATTCGTACCCAGCGTATATTGAAAGTGATTACGTTTTCCAGGCTGTGTCTACTAAAACCGGACATGTTTGAGTTTAAGCTGAAGTTAAATTGAGCGAAGTTTCGAGCACAAAGGACTGCTCGTGGCAACGACAACCCAGAATTTCATAACGCCAATTATTTATTAGTGTTTAATTGTTGCCAGTAGCAATGAACATCGATTTCATTACAGAATAACTTCGGTGGGAAAGTTCTGCGTCATGCAAACTTCAACGATTGGATTCATTGACCTACTGAACTTCCACGTGTTCATTTCGCGTAATTCGACGACATTTTATCGGACAGACTTTTTGTATTTGATTACAGAGCTGAATTATTCTGGCAACTTTCGTACACCGACGTTCGAGAATCGCCGATCGATTTAGAACGTCAATCATATTGCAGAGACGTAAATAATTGATGATCTGATAGATGCGTGTTAATCGAGCAAACTATCGATCATAGCTTCAACATAGGCAGCATGCACTATTTCAATGATTTGATATACGGCCGTGGATTGTTCGAGTACGACAGTTGTCGCGTGTCATCGTGCGTATTACTGATTTACAAGGTTATGTGGGAAGATTTAAAGTGCGTTTTAAAGTGATATTGTAACACTTCAGAGCGGTCGAGTATTGCTCGTTCGATAGTTATCGTTTGAAATCGATGGTCAGTCATTCAAAAAACTTGTATGACCAATGTTTATTATTTTTCTCGCAACTCCTGTCAATTGTAATTTTTTTGAAATTTGCCGCATACAAATTTGTCACATACGTTCACTTACGAGATAGTGCCGTTTAAAGTTTTGGGTAACCAGAAATTTTTGCATTCCTCCTATATTCCTATGTAATCCGGTATACATATATAAAACAGTAAAAGATTCGAAAAATTTCAGAATACCGTAACGTTGTTTTCAATGTAACAAAGCCGTCAAAGGATGAAATCAATTTTTATTTTATCGCAGCATCCCACAATATCGATGCAGAAAATTTTTTTATTTAATTATTAGTTTCGAACAGAAATGTTTTTCGGGGTTTTGGGGTCGTGGAAACCAATTCTGGTGCTATTTGCTAGCTCGAGAAAAGATGTAGTTGATATGAATATTTTATAATGAATTCCCAATGGCTAACTGTGCTCCGTCTATTCTGGTGAACAGGATCGATTTTCACGATTTCTGTCAACTTTCCGGCGCAGTGCCTATAATCAACAGGATCGTTTGTAATCGTTGTATTGAACACGGGGCACGGTTAAATTCTCGAACTGGCGAAACCCACGGGGAAACCGGGCCAATTATAATTCTAGTTTGCGGAACGTAAGGGGCACATATAATTAAGACCGCAAATGGTAATAAACATTCGTATGACGATTGATAATGTCGAAACCACATCAAAGCTTTGCGTGGGTGAAACACCGACCAAGAGAGGGAGAGACAGAGAGGAGGAGGATTCGGTTCGTTGATTCCTAGCCGAAGTTCAACACACGGCGTCTCTGTATTTCCTGTGGTCAAAACTCTCCGCGGAGAAACCGACCGATCCGGTACTCAAGAAACTCTGAACGAAAAGTGGCTCTTATACATTAATACTCGTCCGACAGAGTTTTCGGACGCTTCAGGTATTAACTCGAATAATAAATTCATTTTCAAACTGTGTTCCGAAAACCTCGCTGTCAAACAGACCGCCTGAAAAGAGACTTTTACTCGCGGAACTCTTTGCCATCTATATCCCATTTGCCGATTTCATTGTGTAATACTCGGGATTTGACTCGACGTTAGATCGTGAATTAAATCATCTTGCGACTTTCTCTCTGTTCGTTTCTTCCCTTCGTTACCGAACGATCGTGCTAAACGATTTTCAGCAAATTCTATTGTCATCATGGAGCTCTTTCCTGTGCGACAGGGGTCTAGTTCTAGTTCCTTGATAAAAAATCGACACTTTTAGATATATAGAAGTAAAAACTATAAAGAAGTTTATTGTACATTTCACGTGATCGCGACATCTTAACCTCTAACCAATAATCTGCTATACATAACGTGTTGCGCACTCTGCTACACTGAAATTATGCGGTTTACAATTTCGTGGATTTATTCGTGTAGCAAGGATTACAAAAAATTACCAACCTGTAAATTTTCATTCTACAAATAGTAAAATTATATATTTCGATTCCCTATAACCTCTTTAAACTTCTGAATTGTTAGAATTGGTACTAGCTGACTGTTGTCTTCTCGGTCATTGACGCAAGACTGATGAATTGGCATCAGCTGAGTCCTCCAGGGTAGCACCTAACAGTACAATAAAACCGTGACAACTTCTCGGGAGTTATTCGGAACGATACGACGAAGCGGCGAGAAATCTGTTCACGGACTCTCGAGAACAGTGGATAACGGGGTTGTCCTCCTGGTTCTTCTGGAACAAGTCCGCGCGGATTCGTCCGAGCAGACCGAGTGTTTTTCACTTTAAAAATACGCGAGTGAAATATTCAGTCCCAGGCTCCGAAGGATTCTGTCGGTTCGAGCCATCACATCGTATCCGCGACAGAGAGAAAGGGGATTCTAAATAATTCAGCCTGATCTCGGATGCTTTCTGACAACCTCGAACAGTCGGGGGTGGTTCATTGACGCGACTCCCCGATTTTTCTGTCGCCGATTCCCCCGTGGGGTGAAGAAGGTTTCTCGATTCGTTCGCGGGGATTCTTCTCCGATCGATCATTAATAGACGCTGAGTGTACGTAATTCTCCGAGCCATAATTTATTCCATCCTCGGTGTCGGAAACGAACGAGGCCGAAAAAAAACACACCCGCGAACCCCGGGCAACCGCAAAAAATCCACGGCGAGCTTGCGAGGATAAAATGTTGAATAACGTTCACCTCTTAAAAAAACACCGGCGGATTTATCTTGAGAAAATGCTCCTCCGCTGGCCACGGCTCGATATGAATTTTTCAAAAACACCGCTTCCTGTTTTTCTACTAGCGATCCCGTGTAAATCATTGAGAACCGCGAGCTTCAAGATGCCAGTTGGATTTTACGATCGTAAGAGTTTAGAGAAGAAGAGAATGCTAAATTTTCTTTGTCCTTTCAAATGCTTTTGAAAAATACAATAAAAAAAATACATAAAAAAGCTTTTTAAAAACCACGCTTACACTAAAAAGAAGAAAATAATTTTTTTAGGCATTAGCGACAATAAATAAAAGCGTGGAGCGCTAAACTATATTGACGCAATCTTCGTGGGCGCTCCACGCTTTTATTTATTGTCGCTAATGCCTAAAAAAATTATTTTCTCCTTTTTAGTGCACTTTAATATAAGCGTGGTTTTTAAAAAGATTTTTTATGTATTTTTTATTTTCTACTTTTTAGTCCGACGTTTCTTGATAAAGTCCGGAATGGGACTGAGCTCCTTCGGTGCGAAGTGGGTCAGTGGAGTGGGGATGAGTCGGAGTGCGAACGCGTAGTGGAGTAGGAACCGCTGGCGCGCGGAGTGGGGATCGCTGAACGCGATGACTCACTACCGTGCGTCGCGCCGCGAGGTGTGTGACAGTTAATATTTCAATATTTTTTTTCTCCTAAACGCACAGTCTTTTTTTTAAATTTTTTTTTAAATATTGCATTGTCATCCAGTTCTGAGCTATGTTTAAAGTTTCAAGTTTCTAGCTCATCGGGAAGTGGTTTAAAATTCGATTTCAAGATTTGACGCATACAACAACGACAACATCGACAACGACAACTACTCGGCAAGCTAATATAAGCGTGGTAAAAATTGATTGTTTGAATCGATTTCGAAGATTTTAAACAAAGTCTAATAAATATGAATATGTTACGCCTTTCTGTTTAAAGGAGATAGAATTTCAATTCGTTTGTAATGAACATTTAAGGATTCAAATAAATGTAGCCGTTCGACATTTTTTCAGATAAAGACGTTTTAATCACTGTAACTGTAAAGAAAATGATACGGCAAGGAGTTAAACTGTCCGTGTCCGATTTGTCGCAACGAAATAGAGTCGCGGTAGGATTTTTGTTGTCAGGTTCGACTGCCATTCCACGTATAGCGTCCAAAACGCATTGAACGGGGGTTTCTCCATCTTCTCGAATGCTCGTGCACAGATTGGCCCAGCGCGGAACGATAGCGACGGGTAAGGAAGCCAACGAGATTCACGGTAAATCATTCCCTATTGTTTGGCACAGCTCCCTTCGCCCGAAGAGACAGAAAAGCCGGCGTTTATATCAACGTCCGGCGACCGTTTAAGGCGGTGGGCGGGATTGCGCATTTTTACGATAATGGATTTGCGAATTACATTTACGATCGTGTCCTCGATACATTCGATGCCGTCCAATATTCGTAACTCACAGTCTTGACCCCGATACCGGAGCCGCAAGGTATAACAATTGCTCCATCTGGGGCTGCGACCACTTTCCATATACGAAAAAAGGACAATTTATGGCGTATTCGTGCGATCAAGGACCCTGAACACCATGCCACCTCTGACTCATCTCTTGCGCAGAGTTTATTATTACCTGAAATATTTCTGTACTCGCTGTGGACATCGCGTGCAATTAGCGCGACTAATTAAGGGGGTAGACTCGTTTTCAGGATTGGGATTTTTCAGTAGTGAAAAGCGCTAGATAAAAGATCAATCTAGGCCGTGATCGCCCTCAAAAATCCTATCTTTACGTTTACGAGGCGTAATTTGCATTATTTGGAAGCATAAATCAGCGCATGTAGTTATTTTTATAAAGCTGTGACAGCTACATGCTGCCGACTAATGCAAATTGCTTTTCAAGGCGATCGCGGTTTAGATTGATCTTTCAACTACCGCCTTTGACAACAGAAAGCCCCGTGTTTGCATTATCGAGAAATGAGAAGGCGCATCATCCCGCACCCTTGCAATCCTGGAAACAAGCGTCTACTCCCTTAAGCAACATTAAATGAAAACTAGCCACGCTGCAGGTAGGTGTACACAGGCTCGCAGTCTCGCATAAAAAAGGATTGTCAGGAGTCGGACGAGCGATCGCCGCGGCTAAATACCATTTCCAATTCGATACCTGCTCCTTTCATTTCCCCCGAGCTTGTGTATCGTGTTTCCAACTGACGCCGGGCGAAAAAATAAAAAAGAGAGCGGTCGGGCTTTCAAGGGACACGTGGAAAAAACACGGGAACAATTATCCGCGGCGTTTTCCAGCCGACGCGCGACGCGACGGTTGTCTGCCACGCGGCGTCGGGACGCAGTTTCGAGGACGATGTGCGTATAATAACAGGCGTGCAGATCCCGGGAAGTACGAGCCGGTGTTTGCAAGGCAGATTACACACGCAGCCCGGGCCAGTCGGCCGACGCTTGGGACCCTCGTAAATATTCATTTAATCTGATCTAATCTATACGAACATATTCTGCGCCTGGTGTAATTGTCGGCGAAATTGCAAATCGATATCTAAATGGACCGCCCGTCCCCACCCCAGATATTATACTTCACCGGACGGCCATTGGGCGAGCGTGTTCCTCCTGCCGTCACGTCTCGGAAGACTTCCTTCCATCGACGACGACGACGACGACGAGGACGAGGTTGAGGACGACGAGTCGACGTTGTCTGCCGGCGGGGGAGGAGTGACGGCCAACTTACGTACTATAGAACTATCCACGGGTCGCGAACAAAGTTTCGATGCCAGCCGTGTACCCCGAGGATAGCTCCCTGCATGACATTTGTAACGTTTCAAGCTACCATACGCCAGACCCGATTAATCCCTCGACGACCGCGGACGGATACACCGCGAACACTACGCTCTTCACGCGTCGCTTCCTTCGATAAGTCGTCTCGATTATCGCTACAAGCGTTCCGGTAAATAAAATAAATCTACAAAATAATCTATAAAATAAGTGGAATTCATTGAAAAATTTGCGTCTCATGAAATAGATTAAAACTAGGTCTTTTCGTAAGCTGGACATTACCTGGAAAAAAGTCTTTGCGCTTATCACTCTACCACCAGATTCCCCTCCAGCAACTCTGCGCGAGTGGGAGTAATGTGACGTCACGTTTTCTCCTTGCGACCTCGTGAATCCAGCCATATTTAATGGTAGAGGGAGATTTAGTTTATTTTGACAGCAACGTATTTAATAATCTAAACAATATTGTGGCTCTTCAGAGTCACAACTCGAGCTCTAAGGGTTAAAGAGCAGCGACGCAAAGATTGCAACGGAAGTTCATCCCTAATTTACCTAGAGCCACTAATGGAGTCGCGCCAATCAAGATAGCAATCGAATTTCAAATGGTCGAGGAGTCGAATCTGACCTCCGGATAGCGTGATATTGTTAATCACAAAGGACAGGGAGAAACGTTTTGCGGAAACTACGGGTCAACGCGGTTTCGCTCGTCGTCTGTGAGTTAAACCGGGGACTGGGTTAGTGCGTCGACCCCCTCTCCGTTCGGCCAGCAAACTTGTTCCTTAACGTCTTACACCAACGATCGACAATATCTGACCCCCACTGCGAACTTGCGAGTCTCCCACGCCCCTTGACAAATCCAGTTCTGATGGAGTTTAGCGGTTTACGAGACCGACAAGCTCCACGGCCGGCTGACTGTGTCCACGAATCAAGACGAGATATACGATTTACGTTCGGAATAATCGCTTCTTGCGACTGTGCACAGTTAACTGGCCCGAGCTTGTCTTCTTTGTCACCTATCGACTACCATTTGGCCAGTCCTCGTTCTATTTTCTATCAATATTTCTGTGGAAGCGTATTGTTAACGCGTTCAATGCCGCACGAACTTCGTGTGCTTCGCGCAAGCTTCATTTGTTTCGTTCTTAGAAGTGGTCGAGTTGACATCCAGCTAGTAGCACATATCTCAGGAAATGTATCCAGTTTTATAAGAATAGAGAATATATTAGGTCGTTCGGAAAGTCATTTCGTTTTCTCAAGGAAAAATCGAAGCCAATTTTTTACCATTTAGAATAAGTTTTATTACATTTTGTTCTACGATCCCTTGCGATTTTTCAGTCAACTTAAACATCCCATATGTTTTATATTAACAACAAAATTGGGTTATCTCCTTAATCAATGATAATAAAAAATCAACACTTTTGTTGAATTGTGATGAATGAATGAAGATGAATTTTTGTTGGGATTGGTATAAATAATAACGCAATTCCTATAAAGAACTTCCCTATAAAGACTATTCGCCGATCATCCGCCAGGAGCACTAAACTGTGTGGTTGCACACAAACGTGCTGCTCGATGTCACGTTTTGACAATTGTAATATAAATCCTCTCTAGAAAGATGGAAAAGAACAATGTTATCGACACACCCCGCGAAAAGTAGAGAGAGTTTTATTACTGTATCCGGTAGATTTTCTGTTTGTTAAAGCAAAACCGGCGCGACGCGTTCAATATTTGCCGGCGAACGGCTGCTCGTGCAGGATGCGTGAATCGCATCGATATTTATTACAGGAAAATCATTTGACCAGTCCTCTGTCGATGGTCGCCAGTCCGCGGAAATATTAATACCGGTTGCTTCGAGTGCTCCAGTTCGAATTGTTCGAGCGTGCGCCAAGTATTACGCCGCCGGCATTATTTTTCACGAGAGAGCGAGAAGCACACGCGGAACTTTAATTTTGCGCCGACTTCGCGCCGATAGATGCCTCGGGTTTCGCGCGAAGTAACAGCGCGAGATTAATTGTCGCGACGTTCTGTTGTTTTCTACCTCGCAACCCTTTTCGCCCTGTTTCTTGCTTTCTTTCTTTCTTTATCGTTTCGTTTTATCCAGGCCCCGCTCGTTTTACACCCCGGCGATGTAAATATTGGATGGAATCGAACGGCTAGATTTATGGCGCCGTGCGCCACGTAACCATGTGTTTATTTTTATGTTTACGGTGGCGCTTGTTGAGTTCCAGCTGACCATAAATTATGCGTTTTTATTGCGACGAAAAGGAGAGGCACGTAGAATACGGCCTGTGGAAATAAGCGAGTGGGAAGTAAGTGGGATAAATTACAGGAAGAGCCGCTTTCGAAGCGGCGCACAGACAAGTCTGAAAAGGCCAACTTTCGAAGTATCAAATCTAACATTTCTGTCAGAAAACATCAGTAATATAACGTTGCTTCTAATACCGCACACAATTTTTTACCGAACATAGGTCGTTCCGAAAGTAATTTCGTTTTTCGTATAGAGATATTTTAACTCGAAAATTAAACATTTGTTCGACTTGGAATATTTCCATTCGCACGAAAGAAGAAGTTTTAAGCTTTTTATTTATCAAGGAATTAGAACTAGACACCTGTCGTACAGGAAAAAGCTCTACGATGATAATAGAATCTGTTTGTTTGATTATTATTAACGGGTATCAAAGGGTTGTAGGGAATCGAAGTATAATCTTACTACTTGCAGAATGAAAAGTCACAGGTTGATAATCTTTGAATAAATCCATGAATATATCCACGAAATTGTAAACCGTATGATTTCAGTGGCCGCAAAATGGAAAGTCGTAAGTTCGCCATTTTGACTCGTATATTCCCGCAGTGTTGCAGAAATCCATGATCGATTGTGAAACGGTGAAACGATACATTGCGAATTATGATTCGATCGTATCGTGAATTACTTTCGCGAAGCAGTTCCCGAGTCCGTGAAAAATTTATGTGTAACCCGTCGGATTTACGAAAGTTCGCGAAACTTCTGGGAACGCAGCCTCTTATCACTAGTCCGCGAAGAAACTTCCAATTGCCTTGGACGTCGATGCTTTCCAATTTATGAACGGCCTCGAAGTTCACGAGCATTCTGTTAGTAACGACGTCTTCGACGGAGAGATTCCAATAGCTTTAAAAATCAATAAGCTGCAATTCCCAATTTACGAATCACGGTCTCCGAGAGCTCGGGCACACAACATTCCCGAGGAAATTCTCTGCTCGCTTATCTCTAGACAGCGGATTTCATAGGATTCTTGTTATTTTCAACTTATTAAACATATTAAGAAGGAAAATAAATTTCTATTTCACTCGAGTTTCTTGCAAATCAGCTAGAAAATTTTCATTTTGCATAAGGCTATTTTGCTACTTATCTCCATCAATCGGGATTCGATTTTTATTATCCTTTATTTTCCTTACACAATTATTCTAAATGTTCTATGGATATAAGAAACTATGGATATTCATGCATTTTTATGCATAAAATTTTTTGTGAAAAATGAATTCTAACTGGAATTTCGTATTCAACCTTTTTGGAACGGCCTGTAAACTGTGTCGGATATAATCGATGAGTTGAATGCGTCGATTTCCTTCTACGGAATAAATCATTCACGGATATTTCCAGCATTCATTCGTCGAAAGATGTTGAAGAAATATAACGAAGCCCCTGTGCGTCGGAACGCACACACATTCGTTCGCTATATATACAGTAGCTGAACACAGCTGCAGCTTAATGAGCAATTTGCTTCTTAATCGTTACTATCATCGGTTTGTACGCTAATCCATGGCTGTGTGACTGCAGTTAGCGCGGCCTAGCTACGGCGTGCATGCCCAGTGAAATGACGTAAACGATTGATATAAACTCCGAACAGATGGGAAATTAAGGGCTCATGTGTATGCATTTTCGGGGTAATCGTGGTAAGATCGATTAAGTCGGGTTAAGCGACGAGATTTGCGAGAATATTTGTCTCTGTTAAATTCTGCTAAATCTGCATACCGTTTCGTAGACGTCAGGCCAACCACTTAGTACTCGACACTTGCTCCTATTGTTATAATGTGTCTTTCTGTATTCTACAAAATATGCATTTGATCAGAGAAACCCAAAATACATTCATGACTAGACAGCGGATTTTATGCATTTATGAGAAAAATGAGTAGGTATCATTTGAAACATCGGAGACATTAGAGCATTTAAAAAATACTTCTATATTTTGTCAAGCTATTGAATATATTAAGAGAGAAAATCAATTTCTACGTCGCTCCGTTTTGTTGTAATTGAGGTGGAAAATTATGATTTTGTTTGATTGATTGATAAAATCATTTTGCCAAGTCAGTTTTTTAACCATGTGCGGTACGGTAGGTCTAAGTGGATCATAGTGTTACATATCCCACAGTTTCGTTCTCGACAAGATTGATCTCGTTGACAGCAGAAGACAGGGATCAAACGACGGCGGTTGGCGACAATGCATAACAGAAAGTGCATGATGTACTGGCGCAAAGTAGAGAATTCCGGGACAACGATTATCCAGCATGAAAGCTCAATGAGAAAGGAGGTGTACAGCTATAGGTTGTGTTAAATGTGCCATGAGTAATGCATCTCCGATAGAACGTGTATTCCGGAAAAGGATTACTTCCACTTGCTATATCCTAGATTTTGTTTTATTCCCGCGTATTAGGCGAATCCCTGTGAATTAGAAAGGACACTTTATCAAGGCGAAAGAAGAGAGAGAAGGTGGAGAAGGAAGAGGAAGAAGAAGCGATTAGTTTGGGGAACGAAAAGGTACGCGATATCTCGTCGGATCTTCGAGTTCCATTATTTTCAGGAGTTATTGCTGAGACGCGGAAAAAGTTCCTACATTTCCTTCTTTAATCGAGCCCATTGATTCGAGTTTGAACTCGTATCCGTCGGCACGAGAATTCTTATGAAAGCGAAGCGTTCCCCAAGTTAGGAACTGGCATAATACCACGCTCAGACTCGCAATTTATGATAGGGACCGTCGTAAATTGCGCTTGTAAATGTGTGCTACAAGAAAATTGCCCTCCCCACGCATATCCAGGGGTCACTTGTGCATTTCAGCCACGGCACACATTTTTCGAACCACTCTAGAAATTCTACGTCGATTGTTTCCACGATAAATCCCCAAACGAATAACAATGGTTTTAAGTTTCTCGAAGAAATTGAACAATGTTTTATTGATGACTACTTTTTGATGTAATTGTACGGATGAAACCACCGCGAACGCACTCCGCGAACGAATACTGCGGTAATAAATGGCCCCTTATGCATCCGAGATTTTACGATCGAAACGTATCGTTCTATACGTACATTCTCCTTCAGATCCGGGAAATATATAATGAAACGTCTCATACATTATTCTTTATCATTGTCTGGCAAACTCGAATGGATGACGCGGATTTTATACACTTGCGATCCACCAGTGGGTTACGTTTATTTATCGCGTGGACAATTTACAAACCTGCAAAGAGCTAACCCTTTGCACTCGGAGGTATTTTAGCTGGAAAATTAAACATTTCTTCCGACCTGGAATAATTCCGTTCCCTATAATTTTTTAAATTTTATGAATATGAAATTGGTATAATACCTCATGCAATATTTTTATGGTACAGCAATTTTTAGAGGTTAATAGCCTTTTCAAGACAAATATTGTTATAAGTAAACTTATAAGTAGACTAAACATTTTCAAAAAATGCTAGAATGTAAAATTCCAGAAAGTTTAATACGATTTTTATTTAGTTCAGAACTTCAAAGAGTACTACCATTGAAAATAAGATTTTACATGATTCCACTTTCTTAGAAAAATTAAAAATTGCATAAACATCCGCAGTCTAGTTATTAGAGAGGAACAGAAGAGTGGCCCAATAAAATTCCGGATTTTTATGCGAAATAAAAATGATTTGGATTAATCGCAACTAGTCTATCCCGCAGAAAAGACAGATCGAGTTAGTTCTTTCACACGATTCACTTTGCCATGGTGCTAGTACACCGTACCGGCCAAAAATAAAAGAATAAAGGAAGTAAAGCGAGAATGTCGCCAGGAAGCTATTAGCCGCGAAATATATCGCGGGTACGCGATTCGATTCCTGGCCTTATCTTGGCCGTCGTGAGCAGCGACACGTGTGAGGTGAATTCTCCCGTTCCGCAGCTACACCTGCTGGATCTCATTTGCCCGGTATCTACGACGTTGAACGGAAGTAAGTGGAACTGTCAAGGATCTCATCGATTTGGCTTCGAAACGCGATTCCGCCGGGACGGTTTCCGGTCGTTAGTACTTTTCCGGGCGCGGATTTAAACCGTTCTCTCTCTCCTTAAGCTTTATTGAAATTGCGCCATCAACCCTTCACCCCATGCCGAAGCAGCTCCCTGGACATTTGTTACCGGCAGAAAGGAACGTCAACATAATCCTTCGTTCCCAGCGTCCCGCAACCAGCCAATCTCTTTCTTGATCCAATAAAAAAAAATGTCGATTTTCTAGCGTTTTGACAAGACGAATGGAATTAATTTGAATTTGTATATACAGCTTCTACTTCTTCATTTTCTTCTTCTGTGTTTAGCGTCGTTTTGTCAGCGAGATCGTTAGAAATTGATCAGAGTGAATTATGTTTCAGTGTCCACGTTTACTTCACCCCTTGTCGAAGCTGGTCCGTGGACATTTCTTACCGGCATAAAAGAACGTCAAAATAATGTTTGACTCAACAACCTCAACCCTCAACAACCCCCGAGCAGCCGATCTCTTTTTCGTTCCAGTAAAAAATGTAGATTTTCTGACGTTTTGACAAGACAGATTAATCTCGATCTTTGTATACAGCTCCTTCTTCATTTTCTTCTGTTTTACGTCGCGTTCTCTGCGAGGTCATTAGACGTTCAGTCTGCATGAGTTATACCTTGGTCCTGAGTTGTTAGTGTTGTGCCAAGAAACTTTAGGAGATATTATTAAAAATGTGAGGAACAGATTCATTTTTCGAAGTTGGACCATGTTCCCTAATGTTTCTGTAGCTTTCTTCTACTTTTCTCGGGTTTGTTCTCTTTTTTTGAGCCAGGCCTGGGTGATTTATTAGCAAGAATAAAATTCCACATCGGAGACGGAGTGGTCTCCTTGGAAAAGGCGTGCTTAGCATCGGCGCGACGAGCCTGACCTGTCAAGCCGCGGATATATGAGCTCTATTGGATCTGGCTTGCGCAATAACGCGAAATCGCGGGAATATTTCTCGTTCTGCTTGACGCGCGATAGAATCGGGCAAAATGAAAAATTGCGGACAGACACACAATATGTAACCGGCGACGGTGTGGGTCCTTCCCTGCTGTTCGAACCGCACGAACGCCCGATAAAAAACGAGGGTTCGCGGCGACAGGTTAATTGCACGTGAAATGGCCCGGATCCACGATTGGACACGCGTGTTCGCATAAGAAAACGTCGCGAACATCTCTCGGAAGAGATTCTTCCGAGCGTCCTTCATCTTCTCTTCTCTTTCGTTCCTGATTGAAAATTTAGACTTTTCACTTTGGATTCATCCGCGATGTACATCTACACTAAAGAAGTGTACATTCACCTTTACGCTTGAAACTGTGAGGAATGATGCTGCAGTCATTCATGGGTGGCTGCAAACGTCTGAAGTTTCCGGAAATGTAGGGCACAGTTGGATACAGTTTAAACGTTGATAATTGCGATTGACGTGTAACTGTTAATTCTATTGTAAGTCCTCGCTAATTGCTTCAATTGCGATCGTAGATCGCTAACAATGCACGGCGAGCAAGAGCGAACTCTCGATCGAAGCAAGCTCTCGATAATTTTGCATTGTAATCTGATTATCTTCCCTCCCCGGTTGGTACGCGAAGAATGTAGTGTTCGTAGAACAGGTGGTGCAATCAAAATTCTATACTGTGGACGTAGAGTCTAAGGAGTCCGAACAGGTTCCAATGTGTCATCATCTGGGTTTACAAGTTGCCCGAACCAGCCTGCAACCACCTAGGTGACCCGAATTGGCCCTCGGGGCTCCGAACCCGAATCTGGTCTCAGGAGGCCAGGCAAAGCTCGACTTAAACTCGACTTGGCACGATTTGATCCGAGTTGGTCTCCTCTGCATCTATCATGGTTGGTTACTAACTTCATTTATTTCCTATACAGCTTTATCAGCCCTCGAGACATACAGTATAGGTTCCACTATTTCCGCCATACGGATTAAGCAAGTGTAGATTCACTTTCTCATAATTGCCACTGCCGTTTACCAACAGACTCGGGAACAGGTTTCAAAGAGCAAATTAACGATGCGTTTCACAACTAACCACGCACAAGCTTCACGCTTGTCTTTGAAATTCGCTGCTCGAGCTATTTAGCAACCTCTCGTGTTATTCCTTGCACGACTTGTAGTTCCCTTCAACCCTTAGCTCGTCGCGTAGCGCTGTTCCGAAAGGGAAACCGCAACCGCAGTCGAGATATAAAAATAGTTCGTCACCACAACTATTCAACTATTTCACTGGAATGGAATATTGTTTGAACCGATGTTTTCCGATGGACGACAATTTCATACAGTGTTTTATGGATAAATAGTCCCAGAAGTGAAAGAAGAAAAAGAATTATCGATAAAACACTGTACTTGGATACAACACTAATATCAAAATATGTGCTGCAACATTATTGGACATTGATGCCCAACTAAGATCTATGGCGTCTGAATTATGGACGAGAATGTACCTATTTTTTTCGGCTACGCTTAAGTGTCGCCGAAAATCTGATGCATCTGATCGCTGGCAGCAGGAACGGCAAAGGCGACGCGCGTCTTAACACCATCGGGTTCGTGTTCCGCGGCGGGCGAACGAGATTAAAACGGGACGTAATAGGACGGTGGAAAGTTTGTCAGCGGGCCACGCGAAAGGTTGAGGACGGTCTTTCGCGGTGGTAACTTTCAGCCACGCTGGTTGCCTGTCCGTTCTCTCTCTGTCCCGTTGTGTCGGCCGTAAAAGCCTTGGCGTCGTGTCGCGTCGCGGAAACAAAACAGGCGAACGCGAGACCGCCTTGAACGCGCGCTCGACTCGGCTCGGCTGAATTGGCCGCATTTTGTAACGATAATGCGAAAACTTCGCCCGCACAGAGAATAATTCCTGTAGCTACAGAACCGTGCGCTATGTGTTGCCGAAGCCATTCAACCTGCGCCCTGTGCGCCCACCTGCAACGGAGTTTGCATCCGCCGCGAAATTTTACAGGCATCCGGCTAGTTTACGACCCCGGTCCACATAGACGCTGAATCGGACGTTTCATTCCGTCGATCGCCATTACCTGGAGATTACGAACCACTTAACCCTTTACACTCCTTTGCCGAGTGTGACTCGACGTCGGAAAAAGAGAAATGTAAATGAAACGAGCTTTTATATGTGTTTGGTTCTTCCTTTATCTTTTAATTAGAAAATGAGTAAACAAAATTGTTTAAAATAAGTAGCAGTCAAGGAACTGTCCTTTGAAGTCAATTCCAAACGAAACACTTCAAATAGTAGGAAGTTGTTGGCAAGAAAATTGAAAGATAATTCGGACTGCAATATATTATACGCTCAGGTCGCCCGAAAAGTTTCCGGAAAGTTTCACGGTCCTGTTCCGAGTCGAATAGATATTTTATCGAAAATATGTGCGACGCGCTTCTTCAAGTATGCACGGTCGTCTGTGAATTCTGTCGCTTGATTGAAAAATTTACACGTTCAACGAGTGAAGGCTGTTCGTTTAATGAAACTCGAACTGAGGAATCGGAAGTTATGATATTTATTGTTAGATCGCGTTGCTAAGTCCTTTCGAAACGTTTACTATCGCGTTCCCGTAGCACTGTTGCGCAACAGAAGCCCCACCCCGGGCGCAGCTTTGCCGGCGCGACCGTCGCCAAAGGGTTAAGTCTCATCCCCTTTCTTCCGTTCAGCTTTTGTCGTCTCGGCCAACGGGGGAATTCGCGCGACGTTTAATTAGTTTCATCTTGCAGCAGCCTCCGCTCCTCCATTCTCTGACCGTCCGCGGCTGGGATTCACTGCGGAGCAGTTCTTCTCAGCGTTTCGGTTATGCCAACCGATACCCAACCCTCTCTTTCTCACTCCCTAGGAGTCTCGTCGATACTCGTCCCGTAAATTCTGTTTCGTTGCTTCAGGAATAGAGGTTTTATCGTATATCTTCCGACTATTCGCGATTGCCTTGAAAACGCTGACGAGTGACTGTGAAATTTAATTAATAAAAAATAAAGATCCCCTTTTGTTCGATTCCTCGTTGCTCGGTCATAGGATTCTTCTTTCCGTTTCTCTTCCTATCCCTTTTTCTCTCTGTCTCTCTCTCTCTCTCTCGCGATGGAGCAACGTATTTTTTAATTGGACCGTATCGCTGATCCTTTCGCCCGATCGCAACAAAATTTCCACGGCGCGAGCCACGCGAAATTCCCCATCGCGGATTATTTCGTATGTAGATGGAATCTCGCCGGAGCAAAAATCCCTGTAGACTAGCAGAACGCAATCTCGTGACTTCAACGATACCGCCGCTGTTACATCGAAATATTTAGGTTACCCGGCTCGCCTGATAGACTGCGACAGTGTGATACTCTCCCTCTCTTCTCCCTTTTACTCGTAAACTTTAGTTTCTTAAGGCGAGAGACACAATCGCTAGATAAAAGATCAATCTATGCCTGCTATCAAATCATAATTACTATCGGTTTAGCCTACTTTTGCGGTTTCGAGGCGCAATTTGCATTATTCGTCAGCATGTAGTTGTCGTAGCTTTATGAAAATTAAGTTAAAAATCACAAAAAATGTTTTGATCACTGAAATAAATCATAGGATGAACTAAATCATAGCAAGGGGTTTATAGAATTCCCTGGATTAGCGGTGGTAAAACCTTTTTCCTAAGCGCGCGACCTAGAGCAAGACGCGCAGGATTATGCGCCGACCTAGATAACAGCGCGAGTTGCGAGCCTCTCTTTCCCGAAGTTCGGTGTCTGACCAAGCCAACAAACTTCAGCGGGGTTATTAGTACCCACTTCGTGTCCCGAAGTCTATTAAGCCGGCCACACTCTAGAATCGTCGCTCCGGAAAATCATGTAGCATTTGCCGGATGGTTACGTCGTGATGAAGGCTATCAAGATGTAATAACAAATTCGCCTCGTTCCCGCAAACCAGCACGATCACCGCGAGTTAACGGGCGACACGCGTCTCGCGATAACACGGCTATATCGACGAGCCGTGTATCACAGTGTATTACAACGACAGACACCGCTCTATTTAGCCGAAGCTACGCGGAGAGTACACCGCCTGTAAAAACTCCAGCGGAAAGGGTACACCGAAGACACCGAGAAGCTTCTTACGCCGGCTCGTAACGTCAGACCCATTAACGTATCCCGTGGAACGATCCCGGGAATCCCGTGGAACGGGAAGACCCAACCGTTCCGAACTCCCGGGGAAACTTGTCACCGAGGAGAATGGTGTGCTAAAACGCTGCCACGGTTATTTGTACGGTGACGTTACTACGCCCGGGGACGTTCTTTCAGTCGCAGGTGGTAATGAGGAATTATCTGCGGCCTTTTAACTCCGGCGTTTTCTAAAAAGACCTCGTTCAAACGGAGGTTGGTTAACGGCTTGAAAAATATGTGCGGCTTGTTATGCGATGTTTATTATTATTTTTATTGTTTTTCACATTGGTTTGCGAACGCCAGTATCATTTCTCTTGTTAAATTTGAGCGATCATTCGGGAGACAAATTAGAATATTAAACGTTGAAATTATAATTAACCATTTCGACCACCAGCGCAGTGTATTTTTGGCAATTGCCTGAGGTGTATAAGATTTGTATACACGACGCAACGTTTCTCCGTTATTACATGTCAAATTAGATTGCGCGAAGCTGGGTAATTGAATCTGTTGCTCGTAGCCGCAGAATTCACAACAGCACTACGGAGATGCCATCATAAAGCAATTCCAATTCGACATGCATTACATAAAAGGTCTTCCGTGCAACTCCTCTTTCGAGGGTAGTCCGCGAAGACGAAGTTGCATCACGATGCTCCGAGCACTGTACCTAAGTTCTAAATGCAGCACCGGTGCATTCGGTGGTTCCGTGTTCCCTTATCCACGAATATTCCCGAATTAGGTTGTCGACGCTGGCGCGTGGAAGCGAACGTGACGTCGCGACGAGGCGTCATTACATGAGACAAGCATGGAGCGTGGGGGCAATTTTCCTTGATTTTTCGAAGGATCGTGTATGCGCCGATGCGTGGAGTAATTACCAGCGGCTAACTAACTAGAAGGCAGCGTCGGAAAAGGGAGCGAAACCGGGGGAGAACGTGTACGGGAGAGCGAAGAATTTTATTCCGTGTGCCACCGTTAAAACAGCTCGTTTTCGCTTTCTACGGGATTGAGTTCCAGAGATTAGCCGAGTTCCGTTGCCGGTCACGGGGAAAAAGCTGCCAGAGCCAAAATTGAAGCACCTCCGTGCGAATTCGACCCGGCAAAAATTCGCACCGCTGAAAAAACGAAAGCGGGGGAAGGAGGTTTTAACGGTGAAGTTCAACGAAATTGTTTCCTTGTTTTCCTGTTCGCGCAGCTGTATTTATTCCGGCGGAATCTGCAATCGCGAAACTTTCCAACGCGGAGTAGTCGTCGCAGGCTTAATCGTTATTATGTTAACCGGAATGCCGTTAATTCAACGGCCGGAAGTTTACCTTTCGACGTTGAACGTGATCGCGCGACGAACTTCGAAGGGTTGCACTTTTAGCGTAAACCTTAATAAGCTGTTTACGCGGCGCACCGTTCAATGGTTCTCCCCGGGTCGTTTTATGCGCACGACAAATTGAATCGCGTCTTGACTATCGGCCTGAGCTATAGTCTCATTAAGCGCGGCTTGCCGCTCAAAGCCGCTTCCGAGGTTGTAAATCATGCTAGACACGCTAACGCTTTTATAGCATCATTTTATTCGCGCGCTTTTGACCATTTAGTCTCTATTAAGGATGCACGAGTGGCGTGCCGACGGCTTTGCTTCTCGATGCACTTTAAACGGCAATTAAATTATTCCGTTATGAATTGATATTATGGAGAAACATGTGGATGTACGAGGTCTGAAAAGTTGTGAGCCGAACGTGGAAACGAGTATTTTTTATGGTCTCCTTTTAAGTCAATACACTTTCCCCAGCGATGTTCTAACCTTTTTAACCCTTGCAAATAGTAGTTGGCGTCTTGCTCCGCAAAATAGGTGTTTACGTATGCGATCACCTCTTCATTCGATGAAAATCTCTGGCCTCCAAGCGAAACTTTGAGCTTAGGAAACAGGAAAAGTCGCTGTGGGCCAGATCTGGTGAATACGGTGGGTGGTCAACCAATTCGAAGTGCAAATCGTGAATTTTGGCCATGGCGACCGCCGAAGTGTGAGCAGGTGTGTTGTCTTGATGGAGCCGCACCTTGTGCGGTTTTTGTACAGTGTACAAAAACATTGACATTACCTAACACAAACGACTGTCAAACGACAACTGAGCCAAAATGCTCAGTCCAAATGCCAATTTGCAAAATGCCTGAAATTTTCACAGGCATCTTTCAAGGCATATTACATTGTAGTACCAGAATGGTTTTGACTCAAAACTTTTCAGACGACCCTCGTAGCGAAGGGAGTGGACACGGCAATAGAGGCAGCGCTGATAAGTATGGCGATTCTCCGCGAATTAATTCGAGCGTATGATCATTCGCATCTTACGGTTTCAGAGCAGTCGTTACGTTTAATTTCTGAGGGCATCGTGACCCGGTTTCCAGCATCCCTATCTTCCTCCAGCTCTGCCTCTCTTACTCCTTCTCTCGCTCACTCTCCACGCTCGTTATTACACCGGAGAAGAACGGTTGATCCACTCGACAGTTGGAGCAGCCGCAGCTGGAACGGCGTAGCGGCGCGCCGCATCTCTGTTCCACCTTGGGCTGCAACTGCTGCTGTAGCTCGCCGCCCTCGTTCATGAGAATTGTATATTTCCTCGGAGCACCTGACGCCACCGATCGCCTTCGAATTTGCACATTCGTTCATCTTTTATTCTATCCCGGCCCCGCCCCAGACTCTCCCTCCATCCATCCCATCCCCCACCACCAACTTTTCTTATTTCGTCCATCCCCCTTTCCAGCGCGTCGATCTTTTTCCTTGAACCGCCGTCCAGCAATATCGAGTTCACCTGCTGACCTCTCCACCCATGCCGACAAGAGCCGCCATCCCACCCCCGACAGATTTCTGCCGCCGACGTTCTTGCCACTTTGTTGACCAGAAGTTACGGCCCGCCGCTGTTTCACCCTTTGTGCACGATTTCTGGGAATATTCGAAACACTCTCCTCGCCGAGTGAGAATCCTTTACCGACATCACCGGTTTTCGGGAAAACAGGGTAATGGTAACTATGCAGCGAGCAGGAAAATTGAAAATCTTTATTCGTGGGGCACGTGATTTTACTTCCTGTACGCGAGTTCTTGTTTACTTCTCCCCTATAATAAAATGTCAACAGACCCTCGATCACCAGAGGCTCTTCCTTTAGATTCAATTTTCGCCCTTTGTTAAGGCTAATTAGGTTCCACGCAGGCGTGAAATCGAGATCGGAGAGAATTCTAGTTAGAAATCGATGAAATTGCGAATGGGAGACGGAGTGGTTCCCAAATAGATGAGAATGGCACCAAGTGGATTACAAAGTTTGTATGGGATTACATTTTGACGCATCGTTAAGGAACATCTATTATTCATGCATTATTATTAGACAGAGGATTTTATGCATTTATGACAAAAATAAATATATGTAATTGAAAACAGTAAAAATATTGGAGGAATTTAAAACTATTGTCACATTATTGTCGACCTATTATATGTATAAAAAAAGAAAATATTTCTATTTCACTCCAGTTTGATGCAATTTAGGTTGAAAATGTTTATTTTGCATAAAGATCCGCTGTATAGTTATTATATATGACATATATTATTATTGTCTATTATTATTTCGGAAAAATTCTTTAAAATTGACCAAAGTGTACGTGTTATAATTTTTCCCTCGGCGAACCGCAGGCGGACTATTTATATTGTGATTCAGCGGGAAGTTGAAAAATTTCGGTGCAAGTACTGTTCATAATCGCAGCGGCAGGGTCATATGTCTGGAACGCGAGAGGGAAGATCCCGTAGTGGTCCTCCTCGCGGAGACTTATAGAAGACCCATGGAGATGGGCAGTTTGCCAAAAGGCTGTAAGGTTGATGTGAACCCGAAAGAGAGCCATGTATCATCGGTGACTCGATTGTAATACGTAAGTAGCGCTCCTCGGACGAGCGAACCTCGTCGATTCTTCTGTATCGACCGTATCTTCTGTATGAACGTCGATCGGACGTAGACGTCCGGGTCGACGTTAAAAATGGCCTCACGTTCTGGTGTCGGGTGACAAAATGGGTCCGTGAGCGAGCACAGAAAAAAAGACCATCACTCGAAACGCTTGCTTTTTGGTTACTCCACATACACTTCCGCTCATAAGTCTTAGGACAGTGATCATATTTGTATCAAATTCTGTAAAAATGAAATAATCGTAGAATAATGCGAACAATTTATAGGTTTACATGTGAAGGAAAGGATGCTGCACTCATATATCAAAAATCTTACCCAGAAGTAAAAAAATTTATATTTTTTTTTCATCGAAGAATCCGCCACGTTTCTTTATTACAGTTTCCACTATTCTTGGCCTTCACGTGATAAATTTTTCCATACTTTCCGGTGCTATATTATTCCATTCTCGTTCCAAAATATTTCATAAATGTGTTTTCGAAGTAAGTCAAAAGTTTCGTACATGTCTATCCAGTTTATCAAATAGACCCCATGTCTACTAGTACACCTCTGGTTTTTAATAAAACTCTGGTATTTCGTATAGATTATGTACCTTTAAACGCGATAGTTAAAGAGAATTAGTCGGACGACCTCATTAACAAAATAGCCGAGACCTCCCCTTGCTCGAGTCTATAAATTCAAATAAAAAACGTACAAAGGTCCATTCGTTGGTATTTGATGTAATTTTAATTGTAAGGTACGCCCGAATAAATGACCTCGTTAAATAACTTCTCACTGAAGCACCATTACGATCTTAATAATTACATATGTAATAAAAATCAGAAAAATGGGTGGTTTTAACCGTGCGGCTCTAATGTTCATATAATGGCGGCGTATTTCGTGCAATGGAGCGGACGCTATTGTTCCTGGTCCACGATAAAAATCTATTCGTAATTCGACTTTAGCATTATCGTTTCGGATAATAACGCACGATCATTGATCGAATGTGGCACGTCTCTAAAAATACTACGCAGAATGCTGACTCTCGACCTTGTATCCATTTTGCCCCGGTTCCATAACGACGCCGCGGTTACAAGTCCTTGGTTCCCCGACGCAGACGAAGCATTCATGAAAATTATGTCAGCCCGTCCACGCCCAGGAGCACGAAGGGGTCGTTAAAATAAGACAATAACGAAAATAAAGCGTGGCGACTAGGGGTGCGGAGGGAGAAAGAAAACACGCGTTTATCGATCGACAATTGTTCGCGAAAGAGAATACATCGGAGTTGTTTCTGTAGTTTGCTCCGTGAAATTGTATCGACAGGAATCGATTATTAAAAACATTGGGTAAACATTTACAAACGGGGACAGTTTTGTACTCGAACAAAGAAAAAAATTAATTGGAATAGAATTATTCTAGGTCGGAAGAAATGTTTAATTTTCGTTAAAAATCGTTTTTTTACCAGTCCACACGAAAACGTCTCCTTGGTTTCACAGGATCCGGATGCTGCTTGCTCGCACCTTGTAATAATCGAGACGAAGCGAACGCAACGCGGCTTTTCTCGCGTTTTATGGCGAGGAAAATATTGTTCCGAGGGCAGACACTTCCGGCCGTTCCGCGGAAGAATATTTTCGGTGCTCCAACGAAACCGCGAAACGATAGATCGTCCAATAGAAAAAGAAGCGCTCGCATTGCCCCGCAGTTTTCCCTCGTTCCGCTGCTTCCCTTTCAAACAGTTCTCGAGCATTCGAGTAATGCATTACGTACACGGTGTCTTTGGCGGGAACGGTCCCGTGAAAGAGATGCTTTCCACGGCAAAGGGAAACAAGCAGAAATTCCTGACCGCGCGTACAAAACGGTACACGGTATACGGTACACGGTGTACGCACATAATATTTACAGTGGCTCGTATTAATACACGTACATTCTTTCACAGAAAATATTCTTCGCCAAAGTGGACTTGGATTTTTCCGAGAACCTGGAACGACTAGTTTAGATAAATAAAAAGAATATAATACTTCCAATACTTTCGTCCAACCAAATATTTGTTGTGTACGGCTGTTACTTGTTTACTGTTAATATTTGCGCTGAGAACAACAATTCTACTAAAACGTTCCGATTATTGTCGACTGTATTTTCGTGAATAATTTTAATGGCTCCGTATGCAATCCACTGTTATTACTACTATTATTGCATTTTCCTTGTTAACTGTATTGCCGATTTTAATTATCACCGCTCTCCGAACAATCATGCGTCAATCTATAATCATAGTAGCGGTAGATTTCTAATAATTGATCTCAGCGACGATATTTAATGAACACGTCCGCCACTGGCAGGTACAACAATGATTATTAAATGTATTATCGTTAATGAATGAGTAATATGTAACAGAATATAATAATATTTTGGGAAGCGTTTGCGGGCTTGATCGTTTTGGAAAATTTGTGCTGATAGATCGATACGCTGATGAAAAGAGGGCTCGAGATAAAACTGATTCGTAAGCATCGCGCGCCGGTATTAAAAAGTATTGACTCCGCATCGAATTAGTTCCGAATCGCGACTATTAGCCGTTTCCTGCTGGGAAACAATGAAAGAGTCGAACGGATCGATATATCGGGCGTCGGGCGAAAGGAGGAAGTCGTTCAAATTAACAATTATATATGCCGAAAGAAAACCCGCGTCATTAAACCAGTCGCGTAATTTTTCGCGTGTATAATCCTCCGGATACATGAAGACGTAGCGATTAGCGTTTTTGCTCGAGAAATTTTATAATATTTAATATACATTTTGAATATACGAAAATACATCTACATATATGTATAATTGACAGTTTCTCTGTCTTCTGTAATGGTAAAAACATCTCGAAACACAGAGTGGAAAGTTGAAATCCTTCAGGATTAATTGCTAAAATTAAATAAGTTATTTTTCTGTCTTCTGTTAATAGACAGCGGATCATTGTGCAAAATAAAAATGTTCTATCTAAAGTGCAAAAAACTGGTGTGAAACAGAAATTTATTTTCTACCTTAATATGTTTAATAGATTGAAAATAATATAATAGTATTTTTAAATTCTAATATTTTTGCTGTCTTAAATTACACAATTGCCAGTTCCCAGGACCCAGTTAGCCCAAAGGGGTGCACCAATACGTTATTGGTGAGTTAATATTATGTTGAGATAATATTATATTAATATGAGGAACCAGGAAACGCTAGTGAAATGATTAAACGACTCCTGTTTTGTTGCAGGTTCGTTCGTGTGCGCGGAAGGATCCGCGATCATTCTCGGACCGATGTGTTATGAGGTGAGTAACGCTTTATCGAAACTTTAGCTACGTAGATCTCGTTGGCTTCTGTAACTCATGCCTCTCGTGTCTGCCGTGAAGTATCGTTCTATCGATAGTATCCGATGGAATATTGATTTCACGGCAGAACCAATTAACCCGACAGAATTTCCTGTAACGGGATCGTAATAGATCGATTATTGCATTTCCTTACGATCTTAGGGATATTGTTTAGGAAATTCGGGAGGGAAACTTGTTGCTGGACAATTTTGATGGAATCCGGCGGTGAACGAACTATTCCAAGCCCTTGCCTACCTGCGCAGTCGAAATTGCGCGTGTGGCTGCTTTGAGTCGCCGGCATCACTTTGTAATTGTTTCTAAATTCACTATTTCTCCAATAGGTACTTTAACCCTTCGCACCATTATTCAAAATATTGTTAACATTATTCAATTTGTATTCAATAAATTACTAAACGTATCTAATATTTTGTTAGAGGTGTTATATTAGTTTTATATCGATAAGATTCAGAAAATCATAAAAATCGGAGTATTTCAGACCGGAAGAAAAATTCGGTTTTCGAATTAGAATAGCTCCGAGTGCAAAGGGTTAACTCGAAAATGAAACATTTTTTCCGATCTAGAATAATCCCATTCTATATGATTTTTAAATGCTGAGTAATTAATTAAATACGAACTTATTTAATAATGTAAACAATATTTTGAATACAGGTACAGCAATTTTAACTCGAGAACATTAGCTCTCCATAACTCAATTTATAAAATTCGTCAGAAATTTTTCGCGACTATCGTGTACATCTTTTTCACATGTATCGAGGCTTTACTGTAAAACTGGAAACGGAAACAATCTGTCGCGGTCAGTGTTCTCGCACTCAGATCACACTATCTTATCATATTCCAATATTAACGTTCGAAGTCGATAGGTGTTTATTGGTCAGTCACGATACCGATATTTATCAGCACATATTGATAAGCTTATCGGGGCCAACAGCTGTATCGGCGAGCGGTTGTTTGAGCAACGAAGACACGATTTATCGATATAAGATACAACATCAGGAGCAGGCTCCTTCACGATGCTTTCGTTTTCCAACTCCGCGGAATAAATATTCCATTCGTGCACTCGACGGGACTCACTGTCAATTCGGTAGCCTCTCGAACAATATTTATTTAGCCGGTATCGATTTCGGTGGCATGATATTGGTTTCCCGTACCGTCGCTTCTATTTTTCCTATCTCTGTCTCGCTCTTCCTCCCACTCGCGATCGCATGTTAAACCTACTACCGCTCGTTTCCAAAACATTCCAATCGCCGTTTCTTGCAGGCTACCTCGAACATCGTTTCCAGATTGGCTCCGGGGTTAATTCATAAACATTCACGATCCTTTTTGCTAATATTCGGATATCCTTAACCTGACGACCGCGCAGCCATAATTCCATTTTCATGAGAATTATACAGTGACTCTCACTAATATTCTTAAAAAGTCACCTTCTAAAAGACAAGAATTGAATATTGTCAAAAATGAATTCATTTAGTGTTAACATCCTTTCCCTTCAAATATCTCGAAACAAGAAATGAATCAAGACCACTTTCATAATTATGCGCACAGACGGTTGTTGTTGAAAAAATGTCATTTTTTATCAGGCAGATTATTTATATTTTCACATGAAAAGAGTGGAAGGATATTGATTGTATTGTTCGTAATTATGTGCACAGTTAACAGAACAGCGTTAAAAGGAACGGCGTAAATGATTTCCGAGCGAGCAATATTTTCGCGTACGGGCAGTTTGCTTCGTGAAAACTCGATTATGATTAGCCAGAGGTATCGGCCAGGTTGCTGTCTCAATTTTAATGTTGTCGCATACTCGGTATCGTTCGCCGTTATTGCCGTCAACGCGCGAATAACAGCCCGTATCCCAGCCGGCGTAGCGGCTTTAATTAACGATATTAGCGCACCGAGGTAGGAGCACCGTCGTACTTTTAGTCGTATTACAAACACCACGCTCGTAACGTTGAATCAAGTTTTTGCCTCCGGTTTTATTTCCGCGTTACCGAGACCCGATACGCGATCTCAAATTCCACGAATTAACCTTGAATCGTACGACCACGAAGTGCCCCAATATTTTACGTTTTCCTCGTAACAACCGTAATTGATCACGCAGGCCATATGCATAGGTGAAATCACCGTCATCGCGTAACACCCGCTGTCGTCACGGAATGCTCGTGTCGATCAGCTGGATCTTGAAATTCGAGCAATAACGATCCGAGCCGATAGATACGCGTCGCGACTGAAATATCGTCGAAAATAATTCAACCGTGCGGCGGATCGGTGTCGACTGGCTGCGACACGAGCGAACCGGGTCGCTCTAATAACATGAATAATAGGTGTCACAGAGGATGGTCACGCAATCCTAATGGCTTTATCGACACGACGTATCGCGGGAAACAATGTAGGCATTCGGCGTGATTATAATCTCATAACGAAATAGTGTCGTTCATCTTCGCTAATCACGATCCTCTGTTCCTGTGTTTGAGGAACTCGCGTGAGGGAAGCGCGCGCCGCTTCGACAAATTGTTGGCAAACCTCTTCAATCGCCGCATGGTGAACAATACTGACCGTGTATCGAATGTGCGCCGCAAGAAATTGTTAACTTTCAACAGGATCGCTTGGTAATTCTTATATTCACGATCCCCGAGGGCGGAGCTACAATAATGATACTGCTGTACGATAATCTTGTTTTATTACAGTGTACAAAGTATTTTTTTATGGAATATAATTAATTGAAAATAGGAAAAATGGTAAAAGAATTGTTTTGGAAAAGTTATTCGTTTTTAAAAGCTGTACGAATACTTTGTACATTTTTATGCAAAATAAAAATTGTTTTCAGTGATCGCAAGATACAGGAGCGACATAAACATTTCATTCTTGTTGGCGTGTAACGATTGCCACTTCTTGAAACTGTAGGTTTAAGGGGCGGTTTACAGCCCTTAGGTATAAGCGACCCTAGGAGTAAGGAAAAAGCGAGGACCGAAGACAGTCGCTAGAAAACCGTCGAGCCTAACACGTCGCGTCGTCACATTTTGTAAAGAAACCATTCTTGCTGTGTTTTAGTTATAAAGTGATACGCATTCAAGCATTCACACTTTTAACATTGTACACGCGGTATTATAATATTCCACCACTTATATTTAATAAAGTCCATCAATTCTTCTTTTAATTATCTGATTAAACTAAAGCCAATACACTGATGTCTTTAAATCTTTTTAATATGTTCACTGCTTTAAATGATGCTTACCCATTTTTGTCATGAATGTTAATCTATTGGAACAATCCGGTAAATATTAGAAATTCATGTGGTATATTTAACGTATTAATAACCAGCATCTTTCGACTGGAATTTACCCCGGTACGTTGGTCGAGGTTTACCCGAGTTCCAGGAGAATTTCTTTTTATTTCGCCCATAAACTCCGCACGCGAGGTACAGAGAGAAATTTGCTGGAAATTAGAAGCTCGATGTTACGGTCCCGAGCTTTGACTTTACGCGGCAAGTCGTTTGAACATTTTCTTTACGAGGTGTTCTTAGTATCGCCGCGTTGCGAAGTCGCATCCTCAATACCGTAGCGCGATGAGGCAATACATTTGCATAACGATCGCCGCTATGGAAACGCAAACTGCGCCGTAAATAGTCCGTCCCGGACTGATCCGAACAACGCAGTTACGTCTGCGAGGTATCATCCCTATTAGTCTCGCAATCTTCAAACGTGTTCGAAAATCGATCAGCATTTCAACCATTAGATATCGAATTTAATAATACGTTTAAAAAACATTGTCTTAAAATTCTTATAATTGTTTTGAGGCAAACGAAACACAGTTCAAGTAATAAATGCAAAACTGCTTCCCTCGTAATTGAATAAAGCAATTAAATTAATTGATAGAGATAGAATGTATGTTGTATCGGACGCAATTGACCGTGACCGCCTTCCTCGAAATTAAATATAGAAAATTTTAAACAAATTGATACGATGCTCATTGGACCGAATCCTATCGAAGTCCCCGGACTGGTTCGATCGGGGAACCGGTAATAGATTCGAAAAATTGAAAGCGTAGAATTGTAGACACCCGGCGAATCAATGTAATATCTTGAACGGCTGCTGAATGATAAACGAGCGAGGACCCAGAACGGTGTGCGATTATTTACAGCCAATCAGTGGGAGAAACCTATCTGGCGGACAGACGCATAAACGCTCGTAGATCGCAGCGATTGACATCGGGGATAATCGAACTGACGAAGCAGGATTGATAGAAGGACGAACGACGCTTAACGGGATGGCGGGTGGTGAGCTAACTGCGCGTTGTTGCCGTCGATTCCTCCGCTAACTGGAATTTCTCCTTGAGAACGCTTCCGAGATCTTACGCTCGTATCACGTTCGAGAATGATGCTCTCGGAAAAGTAGCTTTCAACTCTGATGACAAACTGTAGCGAGAGAACGCGATCCTTCGGGTCCTGTAAACGATTCATCGGTTCGATTTGTTACTAGACTACTGTTACTAGACTTTCGTGTATTTGTTATTTTGTGTCACAGATGCACTTTTATAGATGAAATTCAATGTGTTGAGCCGTTGCATTGTTCGAGATTGTACTAGAGGATCAGTCATAGTTATGCTTAGACAGCGGATCTTTATGCAAAATCAAAATTTTCTACACTATACACCAACTCATTTTTGTATTCATTCAGTTAGCGCTGAGAATAATTACATTCCCAAGACAATGTGCTGGTAACATTTTTTACAAATATCTCTTGAAATGGAACTGTGAAGCTAGGAATCATAATTGTAAGAATTCTGAAATACGACAAGGTATTTTTGACCAAGGATGTGAGGCTGTCCGAAACCCGCCATTTATTCCACAGCCACGGGAGAAACGAAACCGACAACGTACATTGTCAGACCCGGCGGCTACGGTCCCGCATCGTTGACTAGGACGACAGACGTCTCACGGTCCTCCAACTACATGAAAATCCCATACTCGTACCTTGCACTGTGCTGCTGCAGTTTCTGCACCCGAGCTTAGAGGTCGCTTCACGATTGGTGCCCGCCGTGACGTGACATCGTTTGTCGGTGGTCCAAATAGTTACCGATCAGAAATTTCTAAATTTTTCTCAAATGCATAAAATCCCCAGTCTGTTCACGAGTGTTACCAAGTCTGCGGAATAGACAAAAATATCCAAAACCTTGGGAGACTATTCGTCCGTACCTCGTGGCAATTTAACACAGTTTTCCCGAAATAAGTTATACTAACTGTTATTTTTTTAATGCGAAACTAAGATGTTAACTCATCAATTCGAATAAAAAAAAGGTGTCAATTTGATACCGAGGGACAGATTCAGTTCGTGAAATACGGGTTAAATTCGTCTTGCGAAGAAACACTAAAATTCATGAGCGCGATAGTAACAGCGCACATGAGTCCGCAGGAAAGTCGAGCCGGAAGTCGATCGGAAACGTCAACTCGTGCTATCAACCGGATAGCTATCTGTCAATACATTGAAGTATCTTCAAAGAGGTCACCGGAGGAAATCCTGAACCAATACTATCGACGCCAGCCGTGAAAAGCTTATCGACGCGTGTAGGACAACTGTAGGTTCCCGGACGGTCCGCAAGACGTATGGTGAGAATCGACCTAACGGACGAAGACTGTCTTTCAGTTACATTTTGTGCCGCTAATTTTGCAGCTGTTTCGGTATAAAAAATTGAGTAAATTATCGTGAAGTTCAATCTTCCAGCTCCAATTTAAGTCCTCCAAAATTGAAAAATTCCTACAGGAAGCTCTAGCTTATCTCAGCTGGACTCTCCGCAATTGTGTCCAGGTGCGCGCGTATAATTTGCGAATGTTTCTTCCCCGAATCCACGGGAATCCAATTTAGAGTCGAAAAACGCGAAGTTCCGCCTGTCCAACGACGGTGAGAATTATTGCGACGATGTGCAGTTCGCAGCGAGCCGCGCGCAATTCGAACTTTTGTTGTGAAAGCAGCGCGCGAGGTGGCGGGATTTTATTAAATTCGCGAAAACCGTTCCATTTAAAATTACATCCGGATTAGTCGGGGCTAAGTGACTGGCCGGGGGGCATCCGAATCAGAACACACAGGCGCTAAACTCCTTCCGCGCAAGTTCGTTGTACCCGTAAATCGGGAGGAGCACGCCGCGCCGTGTACACGTCGGCGAGCTCTAGCGCTCCTATTCGGTTACACGCTTAATTATCCTCGACTGGTTGCGAGTTTCCGGCGCCGGGCGGAGGCGAGCTTCTCGCACGGTTTTCTTGGTCGAGATCGTTTCACGGTCGCATAATATTCGTCCCAATTAACTGACCTTTGTGCACGAGGAACGACCGAACTTGTAAACCTCTGGCCCTCGAACAGACCGCTTCGAATTTGTTGTCTATCCCTCGCCATGAAAATTAATCGCGTATAATCAGCTGCCCAAAATCGAATCGTCACACTACCTCTCGCTCTATAATGCACAATTGAAATTGAATTTGTATGTATATCTATCCCTATTTTTATATAAATTAAACTGAACATTGAAATTGAAAAGAGAAATTTCTAATTCGCACAGCATACCTTTTAATTTAGTAACGCCATTCATTCAACTAACGCGACGTCGGTTTCTCCATTAGAAGTTTCTCAATTCAGAAACTTAGTACTTCACATTCACTCGAATGCAAAAATTAATTAGAACCATTAATGTTTTCACTTAAAATCAGTTCTATGTTCACATTTTCACGAAAAGATGTGAACTATGCATGTTCAGAATGCAACATTGGACGAGATCAGCGGTGATTGGAGTAGTCCACAGTGTTTTCCAAAATGTTGGTGCAAGTCGTAATATGCGAGCATGGGCGAGCTATCTTTTTTTTCGTGGAAGTGTATTTCTCCGCGCCATTCTTTCCGTCGTCGTTCGTTTTTCTCCGTTTCGCATCTTGACGGCCGCAAGGGAGAGTCGGGGCGCAGAGGGACGAACAGGGGTAGCTTTATATCCGCGGTAAGATAAGAACGTTCCTCGTGGCGGAGATTTACATGGGGCGGCGTGAAACGCAAGCGTGCCGGAATCCGGGAAACCGGGAAACCGGACCGGAATGCTTGGCTTTTTTGCGGGCCGGAAACAAGGGTCCGCGAGCTACCGTCATTCCGATCTTCGCGTTGCGTACACCACACCGGACGAAAGCTACTCCGTGAGAGATTTATCCTCGTTAACGGTCTAACGATCCCCGACGACCGTTGCTCCAGTTCTTCCACCGGTTTTTGGTCGGCCATCCCGAGAAACGCGATTCCTTGCGTGACTCGCTCGCTCTCCGACCCCACAGGGATTGAACCAGGTGTCTGTGTGTGTAGATGTGCTCTACCCGTGAAATGTCAGATGTAGAAATGTTAGGGGTACATGTCTCTCCTAACATTCGCAGCAGGCCTCGAAGTGTTCGGGCCGTGTTCACCGTTTTTGTTGCAGCGAGAGAGGTTACGTTGTTTGCTTCTTTCGGATGACTCCGGCTGGCACCCTTTGCTGACCTATTTTCTGAGGTCACGGGGTTGCTTGACTCGTTAACGCGTTCAACGCCACATCAGTTATATTTAACTCGGGCCGTGTTTGGTCAAGAGGTCACATCAGTTAAATGTTATTCTTGCCGTGGACTGGACTCTACGTTCTGCGAGTTGGATATGTATATCGCGTTTTCTATCGAATGGCGGTGCCCTTTGTTTATTTATTATAGCGAGATCATTAGCGACCACGTGGTATATGTTTGAAATTATGCGTGAAACACTGAATTTAAAGTTTCGAGGCTTGTTTAAAAATCCTTGATTTTCAAATCTCCTCGGGATGAAAAATCTCGTTCAAATCACGACGGCAATATATTTTTACTTCGATGTCGCAGTGCATAATGCGATGTAATTGAAACGAAGTTACCGGCAGTTTAATGTTTCCGAAATCTCGCTTTCCGGGCGAACGCTTCACCGGATCGAAATTAAATCCCGTTTTAATTAATCATAACGTCGACTTTTCGACCGTGCAATTACACAGGGAGCGCTCGCGTCACGCGCGGCCGAAATAGAGGAGGCCGAAGATGATCACGCTATCGTAATTAATATTGAATTATTAGCTGGCGTATCGTTCATTCGCGCTCGGACGACGACGCGCCTATTAAAAAGGAAACATGTTTGATTCGGCAGAACTTCGCGCGGTTTCGTTCTTCTGACGTCCATGCACCCGAGCTAATTGTAATAGGGGCCTGAATTAGTAACACATTTTAATTGAGTAATTACCGTTTTCGGGTTCGTTGGATCTGTTTAATTGACACGATGCGCAGCACGCTCACCCCGGGCACAGATTAGTTATAACGAGAACAGCAGACTGTATCAGGGGGTTGGTTTCATTCGTGTCCGAAATTACACTCCTCGACGAAATGATAGCGTGTGCTGTCTTTAATCTTTCGAAGAGTACATAGAATCTCTCGATGAAGCAGTATCGTGATTGCTCAGGAAGCCAGCGTGATGAACTTCGTTTACCAACTGATTCCTTCTTTCATCGGATTGATTACGACACTGTATCTCGTTCGGAAGTTGTACGTAGTTCTTCAGAAATTGAAGACAGCATCCCTACACCAGCATTTAAGGGTAGTAAATCCCGAACATAGGACCTAAAACGAAAATTTATGAAAAAAAACGAATATCCAATGTTGGGCCCAAAATTATTATTAGACTGCAAATGTTTATGCAATTTTCAATTTTTCTAGACGAATTTTAAGAAAGTGGAATAAAATACAATGTTATTTCCTGTGGTAGTAGCCTTTGCAGACTCAACAAAATAAAAGTTGCACTAAATTCTGGCGAATTTTGTATTCCACCCTTTTTTGAAAATTTTCGGAGGACATAATTGCATAAAGATCCGCAGTCTAATTATTTCTTTAATTTTTCCATTTTCCAAAGGGAACGCAAGAGAGGTTGGTGGGGGAAGCAGGAGTTTGTAAGTGACTTGTACCTTGCGGCTTCCACACATTTGCATACAATTATCGTTACCCGGATTATTTTCGTGCGTACACCCCTGCAATTCTCTCCCCCGCTCGCCGCTCTCTTTTTCGCTTTTCTCCTCTTTCTACGTGTTTCAAGATGTACAAGTCTTTCGAGATATTAATTAAATAAATAAAGGCATTCCGCTACTGCCGTGTTTCTTAATGCAATATTCTTATTTCAACGTCTTTTGTGCTGCTCCTCCTTCGAGCCTGAAGCAAACACGCATCTACAGACGAGCGCTGTTTTCAACGCGATTTTATTAATGAATTGGAGAAATTCGCTGTCACGGAATTGAAAGAGGATCTTTTGAGAAAAAATGAAGAATGGATCTTATAAATGGAGCGTAAAATAAAGAGTAAGATATGCAGGACTTTGTAAACACAACAATACTATTTTTCCTCCGATGCAACAGAAAAATAACGAAAAATGAAGTACTACATCGTGGGCCCTCTTCGTACAATTTCTTTCACATTGAATATCGGAACAGCAATGGAGTTGACGATATATCAAAGGGATATTAATAAAGTAATAAATACCGGCTCGTGAAAATTATTAACGATTATTAAGTAGCATGACAAATTCGATTAAGTAATGCTTTACCAAATTATGAATCAATATGATAATAAAAGTCATCCGGAAATTCAGTGAACTTCTGGTTCTGTACTTTGTAAAGAAATAAATGATTAATTGCTGTATTTACATATAATTTATACGCGACGATTGTTATTATTTTATTTGCTTCTTCCGTGTTTATCCGAATTGTTTTCCAATGCGTGCATAATTGTCAGGAGAAACGCTCGGTTCAGTTAATCGAGTACTTTTCGCAACGGGTGACAATCAATATTAATGAGGTAAATGTGCGAAATACAATTGTGGCGTGTTCTGCCACCTATGTGACAATAATCTTCAAAAATACGAACAATTTTATGGTAACGTGAGATTTGCGATACGAAATATTTCAGCTGCGGATGTAATGCGTGGGTGAGAGCAGAAAGAAAGGCACGGTTCACAAAATTAACAGTCTGCGGTGCAGTTTGTACATTGGAGTATTACCTTCCGCCCGCGGATAACATTATTCACCGAATAACGCTTTCGTTTCCGAGTGGGAGCATTACTGGCATAATGCAGTGCATCATTTGCTCGAATTCGGGCCGCATTTACCGGCGTGCGAAGGTCGCAGACTTCCGGTTGGTTTTTCACCGACTTTCCAGCGGCTTTCAACGTTAAAAACCGTCGCACTCGTATCCCTGTCGTCAATGTTAAATTGAACCACCATATTTTCTGGTGGACAGCAGCCATTTCGCCGGAAATTGTGGTCAAAATTGACAAAAAGGTTTCAGCCAGTGGAATCCAATTAGTGTCATTGGTAGATTTAAACAAATGAATTTTTTCGAAATTTTCTTTTTCCATTTCAACCATTTTAACTCGAAAATCATTTCTGCTCGTGCAATTGATAAATGTTTAGTGATTAATTATATACAAACAAATTTAATAATGTACTCTATCTAGTTTCCAAGATGTCTTAAAAAACAAGTTTTCGACTTTGAGGGCTGTTTTCCACGTGTCGAACAGTTTTTCCGGAGGAACTACCTCTCATATAAGTTTCATTAAAATCGACGTGCGGAACTTGAATATGTTCCCTTGTTAGACTAGCTTCGCCATCGGTTCCATTGTTCGCTGATTTAATTTTCACTAACTCTTTCTCGGAACCGACGCGCCAGTCGCAGCTGCGCACGATTTAAACTTAAAAGTAATGAATTAGTCGCTCTCCTCCCACGCCGGTCGACTAACCCCATCCTGAACATAATTAAACCGGGTGCGTCTTGCGAGGGAAACAACGCAAGTTTCACGCTGAATTTTTTAACGAGCTGTTGGCAAATTGTACCGTCAGTTAAATTGAGTTTAGCGCAACAGTTTGCCGGATAAGGATAGCTCGATTTATACAGTCTTTAACTCTAGAATTATAACACAGTCGGGGTAACTACTTTCGAGAGATTTGTGAGCATTATGAAAGCGTGTTTATCCATTGAAGTGTTTCCAATTACTTGGAAACGTTGCTGTTTCATTCCGGAATATGTTTGCACATTAATAGACAGCGAATCTTTATGCAAAATAAAAATGTTCTACCTCATTCTACCTGATTCTACCTGAAATTTATTTTCTTTTTTAACCCTTTAGTAAATTCGTCTGTAACCTATAAATTGTAAAAGGCTTAACTGTTGCATGAAAAAGTAGGTTCAATTCGAAGTGCACAATGTAAAACAGATTACATGGATTAAAAATGATCTGGGTTGAAAGGAATTGACAGGAATCTTGATTTCGGAATTAAAATTGCTTCGAAAATTGAATCGAAAAGATAAATATGTTTAATAGGTTGAGAATGATATGACAGTACACCTACTTAAATTTTTAATTAATGAAACTTTGAACATTTTTTTCCAAGAGCACGGGTTAGTCCCTTTGACATTTTCGTTCCTTGTGACGAGTGCTTCAATTTCCAAAAAAAGCTTGCCCTTGAAACTGATGCTCAAGGTCGATATTGCGAAAACTTTGTCTCGTGCACCTTCGCCCAATCCGAAGATGGGGATCACCCGAAGAAGTGATTACACAACATTTCGTTAGATCTTCGTCGTGCGTTGCAGAGAATCATGGTAGCTCATTGATAAGTCAGCGCGCGATAGTTTGAGCGTCGTGCTCGTTAGTCCAGTTCCAATAGCACCTGCGGTCCCGTATCATCGGACAGCATCTCGGAATCCACGGAATATTAACGTTCAGGAGCGGAACAGTTCTCCTGGTGGATATCGGAGTGACCTTCATTAAGGATAACCCGTAATCTTGCTCGCGGTGCACGTAGTATAGAGCCCGGTCAATTCCGTCGGCGATGGTATTTGCAAGGTGGCCACACGAGGTGGCAATTACCACGTGGTGTGCGGTCCGATCGTAGCCAGGCTGATCGTAGCCTCCAAGTTAACCTACCCGGGACGAAATACTTCAGAAAGTTGGCTCGCCGGTTGGATTGCCGGCTAGCTTTCTCGCTGTAGCTGCATACGAAGCTGTATTACAGAACCGCCCTGGCTAATGTCTGCGGAATTCTCGAGATACCTAGGCAGCTGCCACGGTCAAACGTCAAAGCGAGTTTCCTTCTCCCCTCCCCTGCTCTTCGCTCCTCTTACCCACCGCGCGTTCCCCTGTCCCTCTATCTTTCTCGATGTTTCCACGGTACTCAAATTTTTATAAAGAGTGACCGACAAATTCGTCCAATTTCTGCTCCCTTGATTTCGGAACATTTTTATTAAATTTGAGGTATTGTTACATGTCACGCATGTATATCTGGGTTTGCTACCTATATCATCTCATGCTATTGACCAAATCCATTAGACTTGCCACACAGAAAATTTCGATGATCGACTATGCGGTTCCAGCTAAACCAAAGCCAGAGCCTGTGACAAGGCTAGTCCAGGTACACGATGGTATCGAGTATCACGGGTGACTCGACCACGTAGACAAGCATTTAGACGCATTGACAGTCTTCAGGATGTATAGGCTTAGAAAAGAGGCCAGGTGGATGCGACTGAAAAGGAACCTGGATAAAGTTCGCATGAATGAGGCCACAGAGGTCCAGGTGAATGGAACAACTCCATAGAAATGGCTACCGGTTTCAAGGGATATCAAGGACACCGAGGATGTACCAAGATTTGCTAAATGCGACCGAACACGGGAGACTGCATTTGCTCAATCGGTATACAGTAGTGCTCGCTTAAATTTCCACGAGCCATCCCCACTCTTTGAAGATGAACGGAAAAATGGAAACACTTTGAGTGAGTGAGAATGACACAACAAATCTATTCAAACTAAATTAGTACCATTTTCTTTATAATTACAGTGATTTAAAACGTCTTTGTCCCCAAAAATATCGTAGAAGAGAAAAGAAAATTTACATTGTTTGTATGGCTACATTTATCTTAATGCTTGAATGTTGATTACAAACGAATCAAATTTTATTTCATATTTGTTAGACTCCGTTCAAATTCGTCATGACGAAAGTGCTCCAAAAATCGACATTATTGGCAACTAATAGCTTTTCATGTAAAAAAGAAAAAATTGGTCGAAAGTTAAAAGGAGTCCAGGTGTATTGTATCCTTTGTACCTTTGTATCCTAAAGGATACCCTTGTATCCTTTTGTATTGTATCCCAGGACGGTAACAGTCTAAAAATTGGCGATTCTCTAGAAAATGGTTGGTTCGGTACAAATGCTTTTGGGAGCAGTTGCCCGCTAACGAATGTAGCTTGTCGGAAGCGGTACGTGCGACTATGAAATTACAATTAGATTCGCGGGTGAGGGTTCCGGTTCCTTTACAGAGGCGTCAATAACCATTTGCGAGTCGACTGCGACAACGCGTTCAAGTAACATCAAGGAAGTTCTCGGGCCCAGCCGGTGGTTACCGCGAGAATGCTCGAGTTTTCGAAAAAGTTACGATAAAAACCTTCTGTAGAACACTTCGCGCCGCTCTGTTATGCCGTCGTTCCCCCCCCCCCCCCGTTCCTCTTTCCTCCACGGCCGTGTTTTCCCACTTTCTCTGTTCGTTCTCGATCCGATGCGTGCGCCACGGCCTCGCGCGTGCTCCTTATTTCGCTCGCATACGGTCCCGCACCTACGCGAACGTTCTACAGGGCCGAAACGAATTAACTCTTTGCGCTATTCCGAAACCGAGACGTTCCTTCCGACGCAGAATATCACCATTCTCATTGTAGAGAATTTCGAAAGTAACAATTTGACTTCGGACTATGTCGTTGAATATTGTTGAGCCACTTTTAATTTCTTTTTAAAACCATTTTAACATTTTTATGGTGAAACAGCACAATTATTATAGTTTGATGTTCGATGATCAGAGAATTAATTTACATTTGCGGCATAAAGAACTTGCATCATCGAATATTGCAGAAAATTTTGGTTATTGACATAAGGGTCCAAGGAAATGGTATTTCCCGGTAGCCGGCTCTGATCCGTTTCGGAAGAGTGTATAGAGCGGGAAAAGGAGAGGAAAAAGAGAGAGATAGAGAGAGAGGATTTTAGACCCCACTCGGAAGATCAGCCATCGGAGAGCTCTCTCCCGGCCACCGAAAGAGAGAATTCCTTCTCCTTTGGCGGGTCGAAAATTGCTTGGTGCTACCGGAGCCCCGACCTAACCCAGCCCGGGGCAAATTTCTCGCGCGGCAATTTTAAGAAGGGTAAATGAAATACGCTGCGGTCTCCCCGCAAAAACAAATAGAATTTCCATAACGTTTCCCTGGGGCGAGGCTGGGTGCTCGAGGAGCGTGCCGCTCTCGTGCCGACGCAGATCTGCGCCGCTGGAACGTGTAATTAAACCGGTTGTATAACAATCTTCGCGTATTAAGCGCCGACGATGGAGAAGACCGAACAGCTCCTTCGATCGATAAGTCCTGCAACAGCCTTTTCACGCTGTCCGGTTTTCGTCGATTGCACACAATCTTCCTGGGTGCTGCATATAAATGGCCAATCATTTTTGTTGTATTTCGTAAACGTGTCTCTTACTCTCTATTAATATCGTACATTAATTAATAGACTGCGGATCTTTATGCATTCATGAAGAAATTGATTGAGCGAAATGTAAAACAGTAGCAGATTTAAAAAATTCAAGAATGTTGTGATGTTGCTTTTAACGTAACAAAGTCGTTAAGGGATGAAATCAATTTTTATGTTATTCCTGCTTTAAATAATTAATGCAAAACATTTTTATTTTTCAAAAAGATCCGCACTCTATTAATTAATGAAAACTACTGCTCACTATTGTGTATTTACAGTATTCAGCAACGACCATACATAACAATTTTATTAGCAATACACTTTACATGTATATTCATTCGTATGCTCGTTCCATTTTAAGACTTATTTAAATTTACTTTCCAGATTTTAGAGGAGTCATTGAAATTGGTAATTCTAATTCCAGCAATATTTAAACGGGACGCTTTGTAACCGAACATAGCCGACCGAAATAATGAATTCGATACTCGATACGAGGCAAACGTTCAACTACGATCCCCGAATAGTAGCGCTTTGATCGAAATCAAGCTCTATAGGTCTGACTCGTTATGTCGGCTTATGGGTTAAGTATAATCAGAGTATATCGGTCCTTGAACCTAAAACACACGCAGTATAGAGTTACGTAGAGTTAAGCAGCGACAAAATAACCAGGCGAAGCTTTGTGATAATAATTAACGGGGACTTAAACGAGATCCCTAATTTCCTTCGCTGTTCTCCTATGTTTTCGCTCGAACGTCGGCCGAGAAAAGTTTCCTCCTAATCTCGTACACCTGCACCATTCATAATTTCCTTCGCCGATCAATTCTCGATTCACTCGGTTCACTCAACTCGTCTCATTTTAACACTAACCGTATCGGATACAAAATGTGTCGGGTATATATTGTTTTATAAAAATCACAAGACTGAATTTATTTCGATTTTTCATGATTATTATAACAGTACGCTCTCGAATAAAGAAATATATTGAATAATTTCTTATCCATCTTTATAATTTCAATAATTAAAAGATGTACAATGTGAAAGCGGCCATTTGACCGGTCGTGGTACGTTTAGTGTTAAGTCCCACTTTGTAAATTACTTTTTCACGTGCGCCGCGTCGCACGGAATTCTATTTCACAAAGATTCCCGACGCTCAGTCATGAGAACATAAATTCGCATAAACACCTGCAGTCTAATGACTCTATCAGTCTCGGTTAATCTCTGGAACAACTCTCGAAACACTCGATTCTCGGTTAATGCTCGAAGCTCGGTTCAGAATAGGGAATTCGATCGATCTCAGGGACAGAGGGTGCAAGATATACAAATGACTGGAACGTCCTGGAAATCGGCCAACTGCGTTCGCTGCCGCAAGGATTGTACCAGGTCTTCGACGTTTCATTTAAGTGTTCCCAGTCCTCCCGCGTGCTCGAAGCGAACAGATTTTCGTATTCCTGTGCCGTGTATCTGTGTGTATGTGCGCATGCGCGAGTGTATTTTTCGCAGCCCTTCGTTCTTCTTTTACGTCCAGCCATTTACATCGACGCCGAACCTTTCGTTGCTCGCTATTACTATCGACGAGCAACGAGGTTAATCCCGCTTGTAAACGAACAAATAAATAAATAAATTCGCTCGCGATCAATGCAAGGCAAACGACCGGTCCTACGTTCCTACCCACGCTCCAACTATCCGCCTCGTTCCTCGGAAAATACCGGCGCCCTGTAAAATTAACGAGCGAAACAACGTGATCCGTTTCCAGGCTACAAATTTTCCTAGATGCAGGATTTTTCTTGTAGCTCGAAACTTTCCTCGGACGAATTGAATTTACGACGACATTAGACGGCGCAACACATGCTCGAAGCCAACGACGCCGACGCCACGTCTGCGAATGTCGCGCGAATCTCGTACAGGAATTTCCCTCGAACAAATCGATGTAGGAGTTTTGTCAGAGCTTTAACAATGGAGAATCATATCGGTAATAATATCCAATCGAAAGATAGAATTTCAAGGCAGGTTCTTTTGTTATCTTTTCTTTCACCGTGTGTACTTCATAGCGAATCTTCATGCAAACTAAACATTTTCTACCCGAATTGCAACGATCTGGAGTGAAATATAGACATTTATTTTCTTTCTTAATATGTTGAATAAGTTGAAAATAATATAATAGTATTTTAAAATTCTTTTCATGTTTTCACTGTTTTAAATTACAACTACTCATTATTGTAATGAATGCATAAAATCCGCTGTCTAGTGCATATTAATTTTAATGAATGTTCAGTTTTACATATTTTTGAACAACAAACAGAAACAGCCGCTTGTTAACCCGTTGCCGTATAATAACGATGAAAAATTCGAACAGCCTCTATTAAATGAAAATGAAACTCCTATCTTTTAGGTGCAAACAGAAAAATCTAGTAAAGATCGCTCGTTTCGAGTTTCGTCGAATTGGACCGGCAATCCGTCGAGCGATCGATCGATCGAAATCCGCGCGTCGCGATAAAAACTCCTCGTCCCTCGAAGCAGAATATTTCCCCGTGCAGGACCGAGGCGGAATTAAGGAATTCGCCGGAGAAATCCAATTTTCTTCGGGCCGTCCCACGAAAATGAAGTTAGAATTCCGTCGAATTGGCCGGATAATCCGTCAGGCGATGGCCTGGGGGACGATTGTAAAGTCGATGTCGCGGGAATTCCGGCCTCGCGCATTGTGCGACCTCTCACCCCTCGAAATACGCGCGGTTCCTCGAAAATATCGAGCACTCTATTCGATATAAAGTTCCTTTTATATGGAGATCGGTGGCGGATTAAATTTATAAATGAAATGTTTTCTTAGACTGGAATTCCGGAAACCTGTCATAATAATCAGTATATTAATCATAATTTTCAATCGTTAATCGGATTACGTTTCGCCCAATTTTATAGTCACCGAACTAAAATGAAATGTTTTCTGGAATGGAAAGGAATGAGGGAATGTCGTGCCGGAATAATTTGAGTATCGCCATTCGGTTTGGTTTATGAAGTTGTTACGTAGGCAATGCCAGAAATAATTATATTCGTTAATTTGAGTTCGGAGAGACTCTACTCCCTGATGGGAAGTTTCACCTAATTGTTAACAGGAAAGGAAAAGATGGTAAATGACGCCAATGAGTCTAAGCATTTAACTGGTATAAACATAAATATATTCTATCAAGAGATAATATAGAATATCGGATTATAACATACAATATTATGGGTAGAACAATTGAATGCTGGCTAGCATGTGTAAGAGACATTATAAATGTTTAAACATGTTTAAACAATCGTTGAAGATGGACAATCACCATTTTCGCACCAACTTGTGCGGATATTTTTCAGTTAATCTTAAAAGATAAGGGCCCAGCGAAAAATCGAACTATATCACGCTATAGAGCAGATTTTTATCTTGAGAAACCACCCTTTGAAGTCAGCAACGTCAACGTTTTTTTCGAACCAGAAAGCAAAATATCTTCGACCGACATGAGTTCCCGCCAGTGCCGCGCCGTATTTTGTCGTATCTGGCGGCAACTCGGGCGAAGATATTTTGCTTTCTGGTTCGAAAAAACGTCGACGTTGCTGACTTCAAAGGGTGGTTTCTCAAGATAAAAGTCTGCTCTATAGCGTGACATAGTCCGATTTTTCGCTGGACCCTTATCTTTTAAGATTAACTGAAAAATATCCGCACAAGTTGGTGCGAAAATGGTGATTGTCCATCTTTAACTTATTGTTTAAACATGTTTAAACATTCATAATGTATTAATATTGGATATCACTGTATTCGGGAAAGTCTGCAGAATCTTTTGCTGCAAAGAACGATTCAATATCTTTTATAATAACATCACAATATTTGTTTAAAGTTGAAAAATATGTTTCTTTTTCAAAATCATGTTTCTCAAAAACTGTGCGTCTAGGGAAAAAATTAAGGACAGATTCGGAATCAGCGCAAAAAACTTTATAAGAATCGCCCAACAGTAATTGTTGAATAAATTTGGTATTGGACAGTGTAAATCGAATCGGAAACTTTCTTCCAGCAGTTGTATTAATCGGTAATTTTTTTCCGTGTAACATTTTGTTTATTTTCTTGTTTCTTTTTTATAAGAAATGGACGCTTATGTTATTTTGTTGTTTTTCATTCGTTAATAAGCCTCTTTTCATTTCCCATCAGTTTTAACCCCGTAAAGTAATATTTTATACTTCTAAATTGTGAATGTTTTCTCTAAAATCCGTTTCAATGCTTCCGATCGGAAACATTCTGCCACGGGGTGTAACAATTCGCTGTTAGAAAACCTGTAAGAGACTGAAGAACACACGCACACGATTAGGCCACGACAAAATGGCGTAAAACTGTAATGCTTCTACCTTATGAAATTCTAAAACGAATATCAAATACTTTAAGACAAATTAGAGGTTAACTTTGTAATAAATGCAACTAGATTAAACTAGGCTAAGAATAAGAGAGTGATATAAGAATTTAACGTAAACCGCGTATTTGTCTGAATAAAAGAACATACTCTTATCCTTTTCTCAAGACAACTCTAACGACATTAATTTACGGACAAACCGACACGCATCTCGCTATTATACGTCGATGAGTGATTCGAAATCGCAGTCTCACGGAAGACGAGGGTGCCAGTCCCGAATCTATTCCTACTACGCAGCGCGTGTTAACCAATTAGATTCAAGAATTCGGGAACGACCGTTTGTCTTTGTCTGTCGTAAAGCGTGTTTCCTTTCTGTTCTTGTAACCGTTAGTTAGAAGTTTACCCAAATGCCCGGAGTTTTCGTACGGCATGACTCTGCTATGTGATTGTATATAATGCTAATGTCGCCCAGCGATGTGCGAGAGAGAGAAAGCGAGAACACAGGTCCTTGACGAGAGTATGGTATGTGTAGCTAGGGCCACAACGATGAACGTTGCTACCATGCCTTTATAAATAAAGTCGAACCTTGCTTTCTCTCTCGCACATCGGTACAAATGGTTTTCCTATTATATAGCTAACGATTAGCGTGCTTCTTCGTTCTAAACGATAATAACAGATATTGACTTTGAATTTATAATTATACCAAAGGAAAATAGCTATGTTCGGAACGTAACAAAGTAAGAAAGAGGTGTTCGCATAAGCATGTTTTTGCGTGAACGGTGGTGCGAGGCCGTCGATTCGCTCGCGGGGATGTTCGCAGTTTCCAACCGAGTCGTCCGTACTTTTCCATCGAGTTGTTCGATTCGAAGTAAGTCGGCTGGAGGAGGGATGCCAGGGAAAATTCTCGGCGATGCACACGTCCGAAGTTTTTCTTCAAGCAAGCCCGGACTATGCTGGAACGCATGACTCGCGTCACTCGTTCCGGCAATCTTAACTTTTCCCGGGGGTGTCCGTGACTGTTGCGCCGAGTTACGGACCCTCTTCCTTGGGATTGTTTAACGGGAACATTACGCAGCCAGTTCGCGTACGCGACAACTTTTTCCGCCGATGCATCCGTCTCTCTAGACTGCGGATTTGATGCATTTATCACGAAAATGAACACATACAATTTAAAGCAGTAGACGAATTAAGAAGATTTCAGGACATCCGTGTATTAATTTCAGCTTGACAAGACAATTAAAAGAAGAAAGAAATTTCTATTTGGCTCCTGTCTTGCGATCAATGCAAATACAAATATAGTTATAAATGATGCATTTCTGTCGAAATTGAGTAGGTGTAATTTAAAAGAGTAGGCAAATTAGAAGAATTTAAACATACTGTTAAATTATTTTTAACCTATCGAACATATTAAGAGAGAAAACAAATTTCTCTTTCACTGCGGGTTGTTGCAATTCAGGTAGACAATTTTTACTTTGTATAAAGATCCGCAGTGTCTATTTATGAACAATTTACTTTTAGGAGAATACGAGGTTTCAACTAAGTGCTAATTAGAAGAGGCAGAGCGTTGCTTTGTATCTAGATCGCAACCCTTTCAGGATCAATCAGTCCTGCTTGGTATACGGAACCGAGGATCCTCAATGATATACCGCACGCGATTTTGATTATTCGAAGGATCGTTGTTAGCAATTTCCTGGTTGCTGGCTGCCACGACAGCGGCGAATTACTACGCAGTACGAATGCCAGTAGTAGTATGAGAGACACCGGTCGAATATGCTTGAAACATCTCGAAACCCGATGCGCGGTGAAACGCTGAAACAGGAACCCGCCGTGTTTCTGATGTAGGTAACCGAATTGGGCTCACTGTCGAGACTGGGTCGTTCTCGATTTTGAAAGTTCGTTCGGAATCATGGAAAATAGAGACACCGGACCCTACACAATTTAATACAAGTGAACGCATTCATACACAAGTTCATAATCCAGAACAAGTGCTTTTAATCACTTGTTTCCTCGCAGCACGTTTGGAGTCTACACTTCCGTCCATAAGTCACCGGACACTTATTCAAATTTTATTAAAGGATCTATATTATGAAATCAAGATGGTACTTGGTAATTGTTTCTAATGTAATGTAATATTTTCTAATGACCATTTTGTTGAAGATAAGTAAGTGTCCGGTGATTTACGAACGGGTTGAAAATTTTTACTATCTTCGTAGCTGTTAAGCATTCGAAATTTTCGTTTTTAGGTATGAAAGTATAGGTATGACGACGGAACGAAGTTCAGAAGTGTGTTTGCGAAACGAAGTGCACACCTGCGTATCGTGCGTGCTCAAGATAAAAAGAAAAAGCTCTCGGCCACGTTCGCGTACCATATGAAATATCAGAAAACGCGCGAGTAGCTCGAGTAACGATGCACTCGCATAACAATGCTTCATACGTCGATGCACCAGCTTCGTAAACCTTTGTTTCGGTTAACGACGTTGTTGCGTGCCACGACGATTTCGAGTTGCTGCTCGAGCACCAATTCTGGACCAATCTGGAAACGGTTCTCCGCGTGTGTCGCTGCTTCCGATTGCAGAATTGATGCGTTCGCAGAATTTTTATTAGATTCATCCACCTACTGCGGAATGAAACGCGGAGTCATCTAGCTTCCCCGCGGGGATTGAGATTTTATTCATAAGAAAGTAGTCGGTCGACCTACTCTGACAAATTCTGGAAGGCTTACTCGGCCTGATGGAGCTGGCAAGATTATGGGGGATGCTTTAGTAACATTATTAAAATCGAAATATTTCAGTCTGTGGGGTTCAGTAGTTGAGTAGAAATAGTAGTTGAATATTATGTGCGTTGAGAAATAAACTAGTCTAAGAGTCGAAGGCATTTAATAATAACTAGACAACGGATGTTTATGCAATTTTCAATTTTTCTAGACGAATTTCAAGAAAGTGGAATAAAATACAATCTTATTTCCAGTGGTAGCAGCTCTCGCAGATCTCCAAAAAATAAAAGTTGTACTAAATTCTGTCGAATCTTATATTCCACCCTTCTCTGAACATTTTCAGAAGCCATAAATGCACAAAGATCCGCAGTCCAATAATAACATTAACCATTTAAGTTATTATTAGACTGCTATTTTCAATGGGAGCAGCCTTTGTAGATCCAAAACAAGTAAACATCTTACTAGATTCTGTCGAATTTCATATCATGGCATTTATTTCAAAACTTTCATAACCCATAAACGCATGAAGATTTTTTCCACCTACGCACGTACAATGTCGTTCTAATGATTCTAGAATGTTCGAAGTTTCAGGATTTTCGTTGAAATTAACAGATCTTCAGAATACCGGCGTAATGCCGTCAATCGATGCTGATTGTAAACTTTGTAGGTGGAAATACGGAGAATTTCTTTTCTCGGGGTGCCATTATCGCGTCTCTGAGGATATACGTCTCCTCTCGACCATGTATTTCCGTCAAATTGGTTTCCTTTCCCTAAATTGTTTTCCGTCGGGTCGACGTCGGTGCTCCGTTCGGCTCCGATCCGTTTCTCTTCGACGCCGAAAGAAATCGATGGGAGCTCTTTCGACGGAGCGCGTTACCGGCGTTGCCTTATTCAAGATGCCACGGGTATACGTTAAGTTTTCACCGCACGGGGACGAATGACGACGTTGCATTAACGTCTCCTTGGCCCCGGCGAGCAATCGATGGTCGTTCGTCCTGCAGGACTGTGAAACTTTCACGAAGATCGGTCGTACGTACCCCCTCCCCATTCCCCCGTTTTACGTTTCCTTTTTACGACGCCTTACGGCGGAGTAATCGCGTCGGTGAATTGGAATACATTGTTAACGGAAACTCGTTTAAGCTCTCGTGTCTATTAACCTGTATCGGCGGGGGCGGGATTGCGCGGGCGGACGAGGCACGCTCTCTCCTCTCTCTCCCTCTCTCTCGCGTCAGCTACACTCTCGGACTATTGATACCGTTATCGTACGGACTGTTTCAAAATTAAGTGTCGCGACCTCTGGATCGGTGGAGATCTGTTACAAAAATGGACCGTCAAAATTGTTTTTTATTTCATCGTATAGTACTCATCGCAACGAACAAAAGTCTCACAGGAACCATGTGTCTCGTGTGAATCTGTTTGTAATCTGTCTGTGTGTAATGTTTGATATGTCTACAAGGTGTCCCAAGATGGTATAAACGTTGAGGGATGATTCTACATGAGAAAATATAGAACAAATTCTTTTTACTTGTCTCCTCCTGTCCGAGAAATTTCAGTTTGAAAATTCGTTCCACGCGTCTGTTCATGATCGACTCATTCTACTTCTTAAGAACGCTGGCACGCCAACTTGACGGATTGAAAAAATTTATTCTATATTTTCCACTTGTTTTCGTAGAATCATCCCGTCCACGTTTATACAATAGATGAGTATTATAGAATGCAATGAAAAACAATTTTGACCTTGTGATTCAATGTTAAGGTCAATTTTACGGTTCATTTTTGTAACAGATCTTCATCGATCCGGAGGTGCAGAATCATGCTGTAGCAGCGACGACACATAATTTTAAAACAGGCTGTACAGGTGTACAGCTATTGATACTGTTATCAACAAATATCGATATGTTACGGTACCGTGTACTTCATCGTCTTCCAGAGAACTTAAAGACAGTACACATGTGCCATGATTTTGTCGAGGAGCGCCGGTTTCCAGCTGTTTGACCGGCGCCAGCGAAGGAGCAACAGCGAAAACTTTTCCTCCGTGATAGGAAAAGCGAACCTCGTAACTCGATTCTCTTATCCCGGTAATATAATTACCGTTCCCGTTGATTCTGAGATCGCGGGAGCAGAATAGGGAATGGCTAATTGCCGAACGGCCGCCAATTTGAACCCTTTGTTCGCCGCTCCGGCGAAAGGGTTCGAAGGAAATCCGACGGGCTGATATAATAATTACCGTCATTGTTACTTGCTCTCTAACTGCGGCGTCCGGAGGAAACTTCAACCGCGCTACCCGTCATGTATATAAGTTACAATAATTGGAACTTATTCCGAAATGGAAGAGAATTTCCTTGTCTTAATACGTACTCGCCGTCGAGAGAACAATCTCCGACAAAAGTTGGATTATGTGCGAAACTCGATTACGGGGCTGCGAGACGTGAAGAATTAGCGTAGGTACACTACTCGGCGAGCTGTTCGAGATACGCTAGATGAATAGATCGTCTGATTTGATGGTACCGTGGACTGCGTCGATTGTTCTTTTGTGGGCGGACGCGCAGAGAAGTCTTCTTCTCAATTTGATTCATGCGTCTACTTTACACGAATCATTCATTTGTGGACAGATAAAAACTGGCAGACAGCTAATTTCTTCATTATTTTCTTGTTTCAGGTACGTACAGACCAGGTGTGAAAGCTCTGCCTGTAAAATATAATCGGAGGTATGTAATTTCATAACTACGTACAACGTGATCGATGAAATTCAAGCTCTTCAAGAAAAGTTGGAGAAACAAAACTGTACGAAGATGTTCGATTTTGTTAGAACATATTAGTTTCAGATACCCAGTGTCTGTAAAAAAATCAGCCTCGAAACTGTTCAGAGGTGCCGTGTGTAAACCGAAAATTTCGCTGACAAGGAATTCAGCGGGACGAGAGGTTAAAAGAGAATATGGAAAAAGAGAGGTGTTGCATATGCACCTGCCGCAACGATGCGCGAAGGTGCATTGTTCTAGTTGTACAATTGACCAGACGGGTAGCGAATGTGTGGCGAAGTTCCCCTTCCGACTGGACCGCGTATCAGACCGCAAAATCAACTAAAGCGTTCCACACACGCGGTGACGTATCGCGCGAGAATGTAAATCCTATCTTCGGTCAGCGGCGTTTTCGAGCGCTGGAAAATGGACACTGAAAGCTCGACAAATACCGGAAGTTAAAGGACCGATCCGAGCTGGCAATTGCCGGAAATCAACTGCCGTTGCGCATCTCGGAATCGGTGCTCGCGCCTATTTTTCACGAAGAGTGCTCTCCCATCGTTTCAACTCGCCGATCGGAGGACCGTTGCGCAGACGACGATATCGCAGCCATTTCGCGGTGATTTTTCCTCACTTTCCGTTTTTCTTTCTTTTTTTTGTTGCTCTCTTCCCTTCTTTTTTCAACCGTAGTCGTTTCTCGTCGATACCATCGCTCCATCGAATTCCGTACGCTCGACATCGATTTCTTTTTCGGGACAGGGGAGATAGAAGCGGTCGAGATTCGATTAACATTCGCGCTCGTAAATGGCCGGGGAAAGAGCGATGATTCGATTATTGCACCGAACAGGACTTCATCGAGAAATGAGCATCATAATGAAAAACAAATGGAGATTCAAGGCGGCCAATTCAGACTGGCCTGCTTTCGAAGATATTCCCCGACGACCGGTCGTCTGCCGCGCACAATTCCTTTCAATTGATCGAGTCACCGGAAAATTCGATACGAAATGGGGTCCGTAATCGAAAATCATGTTAGCTGGAAGTTTTGGGTCTTCGGAACAGTTATCATGTAATTTCTGATCGTTCTATGAACGCTTTCTGTGGTCAAAAGCCAGTTTTTCAAGATGAAGCCGTTCGGCCATTTGGTCGTGGGAAATGGCGGTAGTGGCCAGCAGCGTCTCGCGTCAGAAATTTCATTAGCGTCGTCGCGCAAAGTCCTCGGCCGGCTTCGTCTTGTCAGTCCGAGGAATATGAAAGGCGTCTATTGTCATTCGGAGTTGACGGTGGATGAAGAAAGGGTGAGGGGAAAGACGTCGACGGCGGAGAATGCCACAGCGGAGGAACCGCACACCGGTAAAGTAATATAAACGAGAGGATTATCGGCCGAGTTCTCTCTCTCTCTCTTCCGCGAGCGTTAAATGCGCCCTTTTTCCATCCCCTAGCCCCGGCGCTGGCTTATCTACCGGAGGTTCTTCTCGCGCAAACTTTCCGAGGATTTCCCGCGGTCTGCGTCCCACCGACCTCCCTAATCTAAAATACTGAAAATTCCGTGGCCGCGTAGGGATTACCCGATATGCGTTGCGATAACAGAAACACGTACTCCCGGACCAGCTTCCGAAACGCGACGCCTTTTTGCCAGCGAGTTCTTGGATTCCTTCGTCCCTTTCCGCGTCTTCCGCGACTCGCATTTTAACAAATAACTAACAAATCTGAATGTTACCCCTTTCCTTTTAAAAGTATGTGAAATTTGAACATTTCGAACGAAATCGATACGAAGATTAAAGAGAAATTGATGTGCACGGTAGAAATTTGAATAAATTGAAAATAAAATAACAGGCCCGTTTTGATCCCACCGAAAATTTCACACACTCGGAATTCTCATAAATTCATGAAATCCGGGGTTGAACGATCATTAATCGCTAAATCCGATATACTGTCAATCGGCGTGGGATTAAAATCGCACACTAAATTATGAAACCAATAAACAACGTTAATATGATACCAAGTGTCACACCAAGCCAGATAAATTATTATCTTAATACGAGACGTGTCCGCCAGAGATTTGAAAATAATTTACGATACTCGAATAGTATTCTATTTGAATCTGAGAACCGATATTGAAAGTATCGAGATTACTAAACTATCAATGTGTTTAACCCTCATCCGTCCCTCGTTTCGCGAACTGAATCTGTCAAATTGATGAGTAGACTGCTGATCTTTATGCAAAATAAAAATTGTCTTTATCAATTGCAAGACACAGAAGTCATATAAAACTTAATAAATCGAGAATAAACATCCACCGGTTTTTGTCATAAATACATAAAATCCCTAGTCTATTGATGACTTACTTACAAATCACAGAACAGTATAACTTACTTCGGGAAAACCGTGTGAAATTAACAGGAGGTACGGATGAGGGTTAATTACTGAGCTGCGGATTGTACGAATTCTCGAGGAGAACGATTAGGTGAAATATTACGAATCGAGTGGACGGTCGGTCGAGAGGAGGGCGAATCGCTTATTTGCAGCGATTATACGAACTTGCTGAGCGGCTAGAATCGACAGCTCGACAGAAGTAGGTGGTCTTGAAGCGATCTCGATGGAGCCGCTTGAGACCAGACAAACGGGCGTTAAATAAGTTCCGTCTGAACTGCGTTTTCTCGTCCCGAAAGTTAATTCCCGCTTGAAAGCTCTTTTCAATCATGGACTGCTCGGACCGTTCCGCTCGTGTGTCAATTTCATTCGTGGATCACAATTGGTCGCAGCCCGCACAAAGGGTTGGAAACGGCGAATTCCAAGGATCGTTTAGAAATCCCCCGATCCCGCTTGAACACAACTGGCCAGCACCGGTCCGCTTCGTTCTGCTCTGCTCCAGTCCGCTCAGCTCAGTCCGCTTCGTGCCGCGTGAACGAACATTGTTAACGCGCTAGTAGCTCTAAACGCGGTAAATTGGGGCGGGGTACGCGGAGCGAAATTCACACGGTCTTTCTCTCTATTTACGAGCCTGAACGTATACATTGTTCGTCCCGGCTGCCAGGGAAAGCGACACTCGCCGCTGTTAGTCTAAATCTTGAGGAAATGGCACTTGATTCCAGCTTGCCTTCTCGCGTACACACACGAGTCTTTGCACATGCAGCACAGACACCCTCGAGGGACATAGATACCAATGCTTTTCACCTGATCGGAACAAATGCACCCTTTACCACTCCTATCCTTTCTTTATCAACTCTTAGCCAATATCAAGACTTCTCTACCACGCTCAACGATATTTTCACCGTATCCGTATGTTTTCATACTCCGCTGTATATCAATTTATCGTGTGTATGATGTTATTCTGAATTATGCCATTTTACGAATAAATGCGGCTTTTCTGGCAGATAGCAAGATTGTTGCTTTGTCGAAGAAACTTCAGGAGAGCTAATTGGTAATTAAAGAATAATAACTTTCTCCGCGAGTCCCAAGAACCAAAAGCAAGAACCGCTAATTTATTTTACCTTTGTTTTCCTTCCATTAAGTTCGAAAATTACAATTTCGTTAAGAGAATGTGAAATCTTGTTTTTTCTTGTTGATTTAACGAGTAATTGTATGAACAGATTTAATACCTAGCCCCATTTCCTCGAGCAACGTGACTCACTTAGCTGCACTGCATAGTACCATTTTAATTCATTACCATGATCCACTTGCGATATTCTTCTCATTTGCATTACAAAGAAGCCTCGGAGCAGTTTATCTAAGAATACCGCTCTATACGTCATCTCATAATAAATTCTGATTGTCAAATTCAACGACCACGCTGTTAAAAATTGACGACTCCTTGCACATTAGCATTATCGTTATTCTCACTATATCACAAAATTGCTGATAAATATTCTGCCTTGTTTGTGAATTTATTAGTGTCTGATATTATAAGATTTTGATTGCATGTTTAACTTCGCAAAGTTCTTAATAGGGAAACTAAGTTCGCAAACAATTCCCGTTTTTACGAAACGTTCCACCTTGTAAGAAAACTTGGTACGCGGACGGAACGTGTTAAGGAAGTCAACATGAGAAGGGAGTTACACTGGTGAAAGGATACTTCATTCAACACGGCGAATATGTATCCTCTACGAAGAATTATTTAGAATTATTTAAAAGATTAGTGCGAGAGTCTATAATTTGGCAGAATCTAATACGATTTTTATTTACTTCAGACCAGCAAAGGTATCACTGAAAATAAGGATTTTATTTGATTGCACTTTCTCAAAATTCTCCCCATAATGTACTTGTAATAACTTTGTTTAAATATAAGGATTCGACGTTGTAATCATATGTACTAACTCTTGTGGTCGCTACTGACCTAGATGTTGATGCGATCTGTCTAAATATATAAACAAATTTAAAAAATAACTGTGTCGGTGATTTTCATGGGACCCGTGCAGAACAATAGTGAAACGCGTAGCAGTAAGTTACGAGTCCGTCAGGCTGGAATCGCGACAGGCCAATCGACGACTAATCGTTCGTCGACGCGGCGAGCAAACAAGCGCGTCCGCCCGGTGATTCACGGGGAAAACAATGTAAAATACTCTTCGGGCTCGAGCGCATTATCCGCTTAAACGTTATCGAGCGGGGCCCCGTATTTTTCTCCGAAGTTATTTCCCCTAATCGCGAGCCCCCGAATTGGCAGCGCGTAGTCGATGTTTACGCGCGCTCTTCGAGCAATATTTGCACGTGCCAACGCATATGAAATATCCACGGGTTTTCGATTCGTAACTCGATACGTCGGCGTTCGATCCGCGAATTTAATTATACTCGAGCTGTTCGTTGCTTTACAGAACTGTGTGCGGAGGTAAAATCGCAAACGGAACATACACAGACGCGAACGCACACGCGCGCGCAATTCGCGAGCTTTCCTTCTTGTTCCGACGCGTGCGCTTTCGATCACTGATATTTTTATTCGACGAATAAAATATGTTCGACAGATAAGATTTCAATCTGCCCACCTCGTTATTGAAACTAAACGCCATCCGGCTCTACGAGAGCGGCGTTCTTTTTTTTCTATATTTTTCCCCGCTCGCTGATTCGTTCCCGCGGGATGACCTGTCGACCACCGTATTCTATATGAACCTATATTTTTCGGGCCATTAACGGGTTGCAACGATTTCATCTCCGCGATGGACGCTATTGGCTGTGTTTCAATTTCCGCAGATTCAAATTTCCATTTCAATTTTCCAAGGAGCGCCTATATTTTCGATATGAATTTCAGGGAATTTACAGTGGACCGGTGAAATGTGCTGCGGCCGTTCGAAATGACCACCGCGATCAGTGGTCTGTCTCGTGAAATCTTAGACCGTCGGCGCACAGTGGTTCCAAAGCCCGAAAACACCACTAAAAACCTTAACCTTCAGTTACTTGCGCTTTCTACATAACTGGTTACGTGGAACTTTATATCACTCCAACATAAATCAATTTTCATTCGATAAGATAACTAGCTTAATGCTAAATAAATATTTGCTAGTGTAGTCGACTCCTTTGTTTGTGCTTGAAACACTAAATCTCAAGCTCTGAGATTGTAAAAGGTATATAATTACTCGGACAACGGTCGCCAATGAACAGACACGATACCATCAATTCGTAGCCGGTATGAATTAAATTCTAACGTGCCGTTTAATACGATCCATCGACTGGGACATTACGTATTCCGTGACGCGCGCGCCCGTTTCGAACCGTTATGGGCCGGGCAACTATTTCTCTCTCTCTCTCTCTCTCTCTCTCTCTCTCTCACAATCAATTAATGAAATTCCTCGGCCGTGAGCTCCCTCGCGATTAAACTGCACACCCTCCTGCTGGCAAGGTTCGCCGGTTTCACAAACATCTTAACGGAATCAAATTCATTGAGAGTCGAGTGGCCGCGCGAGAAAGAGAGCGAGCTAGTTCGCGCGAGGACAACTCGCCAGATTCTTTCAAGCGGGCTCTGGCGTGTTGGCGCGCGCGACGTAGTATTCCGCTTACGACTGGCAAGCGTGCTATGTAGACACTTGAAAATCTGCCAAAACACCGGGAGCACAGTTTAATCACGCTGGAGGTCTGGCGAACACGCCTCGTAACGGATACGGGAACCGTGCGACGCCGAAAGCAGGAGAGCAGAGAGAGAGAGAGAGAGGCTGTTTATTTCTTACATAATTTAGCGCAGCTTGGAGGAAAGTCGCTGGAGGTCACGCGGAAAGAGAGCTCCTAGCTACCATGTTGCTGGCATGAGACGCCTACAACATGAGCAGCGTCGCCAGACCGGGGAAAATTCAGGGGAATACAGTTACCCTCTCTCTCTGTTATTACCAGTATAGTAAAGTGACATTGTGTACATGCACGACAGAGACGGAACGCGTCACGTGACCGTGTAAGCGTGGGGATGGGCGAGGTAGAGTGGGTCTACAAATCTTAAGGGGATGTTTTCCTTCCTAGGATTGCAAAGGCGCTAGATAAAAGATCAATCTGACCGCTGTCTCCCTCGAAAGTCCTACTTTTACGTTTCCGAAGCGTAATTTGCATTATTCGGCAGCGTGTCGTCGATTCGATGTGCACAATGTAAAACCGATTACATAGAATAAAAATGATCTGGGTTGAAAGAAATGTCTTGATGTTGGAATTAAAATTGCTTCGAGTGCGAAGAGTTGATCTAGCGACGAAACTCGTTCTTTAGACGATGCTGTTGCAGCAGTTTATTTGTTTAAATAAAACGAGCTCAACGGATAGCACCTGAAGGATACGCAGAACCTCGTTGTTAAAATTACAGTAGTTGCCGGAGTACGAACTCCTCGAGTCCGGAGAGCGAGCAAGGCAATGGTTGTGGGTGTCTGGCTTCGATTAAGATCGCACGCGTGCACGTGCATACGGAGGCCGCGCGGTGCGGAATCCGCGGGCGACTTGTCGCGGAATCCGCGGGTCGCTGAAAGCGTTCGCCGCGGAACCTCTCGGCACAGCTCGACTCCGCGCGACCCGCTAAAATTTTCAATTCACTTTAATGCTCGAGGCTCGCGTAAATACGCGATGGAGCAGAATGCCAAATAGAGCTGGGGTCCGGCGCGAGCGCGTGTGCATGCATACAAATTCCGCACCGTCGCTTCGTAATTACTGGCCGAGCTAAAGTCGGCCTCCTGTCCGAGCGCATTGCGGTCGCTCAAACAAACTTCTTCTGCGCTACACTGCACCGAGTGCGGTTCAAGAAATGTATTAGAAATACCAGGTGTTATCAAAAAGAAACCGTACTCTCTCAGTTTCCTTGGACGTTCATTGCTAAACAATTATGCGGAGTGCAAAAAAAGTCCGCTAATTGCCGGGGCACACAGATATTGTTCCGCTGGCGTGATCAATGAAACAGTTTTGTTGATTTGGTTGTTGGTCGTCAAGGCAAGGCCTGACTCAAAGTCCAAGAGCCAATATTGACCCTGTAAGGCCGACGCAGACTGCGACGTCGCGAAATGCTCTGTGGTGGCTTTCAAGTAGAGAACGGAGGATAGAATGGCGGAGGAACGAGGAAGACGGGTTAGCGAGGTCAATGGCAAGGCTAGCTATAGTCCGACGCAAATGAACTGTCTGTTCAAGGCCGGTTGCAAACGCATTCTATACATTCTACTGATGATGTAGGCTCTCGGCCCGCGGTTCTGCTAATGGGTTTCTTAACATCCGTGTAGCCAAAAGTGCTCGAGTGAAAACGTCCTTGGGGAAAGTCAAGACGTTCTTATTTCTTTGAAACCGCGAAGCTGATGGCTTCTAGGCCCAGCTGAGGTCACAATGTATGCAGGTTAGCTTAGTAAACCGTCGATTATAATTACACAACTATTTTTTTGTAGACGAATATGAAGAAACTCGAATCAAATAAAATCTTATTTTCCGTGGTAGTAGTCTTTTTTCGAACTGAAATAAATTAAAATCGCTCTAAATATTTTGTCACAGTTTATATCCTAGCATTGTTTGAAAATTTTCAAGAGCCATAATCATAACTATCCGCACACTTATTTGCTGATTTTGATGAAATATTGTTGTATATTTTCTCGCGACGGATTAAGATTACGACGAATAAGAATAACAATGGGGATTTGAGAATGGTAACTCGGGACGAGTTGCCCGCGCTCGTGGTATATTTGATAGCGATGAGCAACAGTGACCCAGTTGTGCGAGCACGCGATAGAAGCACCGGTCCATTATCTATCGTTCAAGTTAATTGGACAATTCGAACGGAAACGACAGTGTCGAGACCGGCGGCGATTTGACGCGGAGCGTAATGGACTTAACCGCGCGACGATAATACCGTCTGCCGGGCCATTAAGAAGCTTTCGAAAGAAGTTGAACTCTCGGATCTAATTTAGCATCATTAATTACAATTGTCGCTGCGGCCGTGGGAATGGTCAGCCGGTGGCGCACATGACGAAAGCGGTTAGTAGTCTAGTAACTTCTGTTGTTGCGAGCACAATGGCGCAGTGGTCGTAAGCGTGGAGGCCACAATGCACTTTTTAGACGGGCCGACTCTTTCAGAACGAGAAACGAATAATTGACCAGCTGTAGATGCAGGCGTAGTCAACCTAATTGCGCAATCAATGTATCTGTGTCGGAGTGTCTCGCCAGTAAAAAGAAGCTGCCCATAACTTGAGGAACATTTATGGGCAGCCATTCCGCTAATATGATTTTCAATTACGCGTTTAAGTGCACTCTCCCCGACACTGAGCATTTTTCAAACTGTTCGGAAGATCCATTTGTGGGACAGTCTTTTCTTGAAATGAATTCTATTCGTCGATCATGAGCAGGAAATTCGAATTGTAGCGTCGAGGAATGTCTTACATATTTTCTACATTTAACCCTTTGCAAATGATTGGATATCAACATATTTAATAATGTAAACCACTCAGAGATTCAGTGACATTTTTTCGGAACGTTCGAAAAAGTGACTGTTCCGATTCTGAGCCGACTCCGATCCAGATTCGGGACGATCGCGGCGCGTACATGCCGGGATCCACGGGGCCGATAAAACAATTTTCTTCGTACACCTCTCGCAGAATGTTACGACGCCCGCATTAATAATTCATAAGTCTGAACAAGATAATCCGATACGCGCTCAGCTTAGTAACCGCGATTCAATTTCCATTTGTTATTCATTGTTTCGCGGCTGTTGTGTCTCGCTCGGCGGGCTCCGGCAGGATTCACCGGGATCGAGTCACGTTTTCACGTTCCTGTTTTGTATTTCCGGCCTCTCGGCGTTTGCTTCTCCGCCCACGGGAGAAAACGTAGGAAGCGGAGAGAGTTTCGTCAACGAGCCCAGCTTCTGTGTTCGCCTGTTTCCCGTTTCTTCATCCCCATCCCCTATCTCTCTCTCTCTCTCTCTTTCCCTCGTTGTCCTCTGTTCTTTTCAGCCGTTCCGAATTCTCTGTTGCTCGGTAATAGCACAATCGCTGGTTAAGCAAATGCGTAGAGAGAAAAGGAAAGACAAGAAAGAGAGAGAGCATCGAGGTGAATTATTACCGGTGACTCCTTAAATTCGAACCGCCTCTGCGGAAAACGCAACAGTTGCGCTTTTTGCGCTGTGTCGTGCAGCACAGCCGCTACCCCCGGGTGAAATACCGTGCTAATTTCGTATTCTTCTTCGATTCCGCGGCGTTTGCCTCGCTTACGCGAAACCATGCGGCCAGATAAGAGAATGCTGCCGTAGGTAGCCAAGGATTCCCCGACGTCGACGTACCGTAGCACGGAGTAGCTTGGGGCGCCGAGATATTTCCGGTCTGCTTCACTGATAATAGACTTGTCTTCGCGAGGTTCGCTATCCGTTTCATTGCACGCTTCCTTCCAATACAGCCGGCAGTCGTGTGGAACACAAGATTCACTAGAACGGCAGATCGATGGAACCAGTTATCTTGCCCGGCCCATCGACCGACCGACATTCTCATTTCTAGCCCGGTCATCGCACACTGCGGACAAATCGCCGAAATTCGGCGCTCCTCTAAATTTCGTTACTAATGTATAGATTGCGGATTTTATGCATCTATAACATTGGTTATGCGCAATTTAAAATATTCGGTAGGCAAGAAAGTAATTTCAGTATTTTAAGGTGAAATAAAACCGAATTTCTTTATTCAAGCGATGAGTCAAAAAACTTTTAGTATTCCACATATTTGGACATTCAGAAAAATTTTATAATATTTTTAGAGGAACATTAACAAGTTGTTGAATGAAATGCAGCAAATGGGTACCCGGTTGGCTACACAAGGGTTATGTCTCGATTCGGCGGGAGACTCCATAAATCGTTCGCGAAACGGCGAGTAAAAATGCATCGGTAGCGGGCCGGTGGCCGGGATAACGTCTGCTATAAAATTATAGGCCGATTAGTACGACAGAATTTCGGGTCTTAACCAGTTGAAGTCTCGATTAGTCCGGCTTGATACCGTGCGACGGGCCGTGCTTGCAACTGGAATATCACGTCTGGCTTACCGCCAGATTAGTGCGCCGATTATCCACGCCGAAACCCGTTTCTATCGAGCCTCAAAAGGCATGGATCGAGAGAGCCGGGCCGCGTGAATTAACCCGCCGACCCGATTACGTTTGCCTGTCCGTCTTCCCATTAATTTCGTGCTTTTGACTCGAATCGACTCTACGCGGCAGGCCGCGGCTGATCCGGTTGCGACATATCCTTTGCTTTTCTTAACTCTCGGAAAGCCTCTCGTCTCCTCTCCTAATAAATAATCCGTACTTTAGAGCGCTTCGCTGGATAGATCCGGGTAAATAACAGAGACAATATTTCCATTTGTTTAGCAGGGCGAAAGGATTTCGTAAGTTAGCGCGATCCACTTGTGGAAATGCTCCCATGTGTGTGTGTGTGTGTGTGTGTGTGTGCGTATGTGTGGCCTAAACTGGTCTAAACTCAATTCTCTGTACAACTTAGTTTGCAGCTTAGTCCTCGGTTCACAATTCTCAATTCTTGGTTGAGCTCAGTTCTGAGATCTCAACTGGGTTCTCAGTTCTCAGTTCCTCTGACTTCGCCTTTTCATTGATCCTTCTTGTTATAGTTTGTAGCTTCTACTGAAAGTGCCCACGTCCATCGCAAATAAAAAGTCCCCGTTTTCTGCATCCTCCTAATTGGTCCATTCTCGATGGACCAAAACGTAATAGTTTCGCGCCCACCTCTGTCGATGAATAAATACGGCGAGCTTTGGAGCGCCCGGTTAGAGCCGGGCAAATAGCAGAGATAATATTTCCATTTGTTTAGCAGGGCAAAAGGATTTCGTACTTTGTCGCGACCCACTTTTCCTTTTTTTCAACAAGCCGGGACGCGCGGAGGCGGTCTCCAACGCTCCACTTCCCGACGAAATGATATAATCTTTCTAATTACAATTATAGTCGGCAATTTCGTGACTCCTGAGTGGCCACGAGCTTACTTCAACAATGGAACATTATGTAAATACGCGGGACAAGTCGAGTATGATGATGCAATCACGGAGGAAATAATCCTATATGCAAACCGGAAAACACGGAATTTCATTTGGTCGTACGTCGTCCTCTGACAGGTCGACTTTTCATTTGCAATTAGCCTACGATGCCTGACCATACCGCGATGTTTCCACTTGTACGACACATCGACTGTATTATTATTTCTATTTCACATGTTTGCGCGCACGGTAGAGCCAGGATCGTTTAATTAACAAGCACACATCTCTGGCAAATAGTCGCACAAAATACCGCCGGGTAATATTTCACCCGTATTTGCTTTGCACTTTAATTGACGTCGTAGCGAACAATTATATTGCGTTTAGCTGAAAGCAAACCCTGTATCTGATAAATACGATTGGGAAACAAGGGAAGGTTCTGTCCTATTTGAGAGAGAACATATCATTGAATAATATCAAACATGTATTTTTATAAATTTATTCAATTAACTTCCATTACTTGTAACAACTTATTTTGCCATTTCTCAGATAACCAGTTAATTTTCATTTACAAGCAAAATTACCTGCTTATTATACAACTAATATTTCAGTCCATAAATCTGTAATAACAATCGAAGATTACGGAGCTTCACAACCGCCTGCTTCACGCCGGAGGTAGAGGTAATGTTTTAATGATCGGACACATTAGGCGAAAACGCTATGGCGTGGATATTCGGCGAGCGACCCATTTATTCAACAATGTTTCACGACCTATTTATTCCCGAACGTTCCGTTCCGCGTTCGATAACTTTTTCGAGCGAAGTGAGCCGTTGTTTTTTCGCCGGGTGACGTCGCACACGGAAATAAAGGTTCCAGGCCACGGTCGATTAACACGGATAGGGGTTAAATAACGCCACGTATTTATAGGCCGAGTGTCGAAAACCGTGACACCGTGGATAATCGAGCGCCGAACCTACGGCCCTATTCAAACATGCATCGTTTGCATTTTACCCTGGCGACACGGGCGTTCTTCGTTAACAGACTGTGTTATCCCGATCGATAGCGTCGTTAAACACTGCACGCGGGTTAAACATGCAACAGTATGAAATCGGGATTACGCTGCTTTCGCAGGAAGCGCATACTCGAGAATCGCTAGTAATACCCTGGCCCAAACGATTAGAGCTTACGAGCTTGCGCTGCTGTCGTTTCCTCTATCCTTCTCTCTCCTCTCTCTCCCTCTCTCTCTTTTCATCTTTCGCCCCTTTCGATCACCCTTTCCTGCTCTCTTGTCAGAATGCGCATCGCGAATTCATAAGCGCCGAATTTACGGCGCACAGGAGGACAAACCGATCAATTCTGTGTCAAAATCAAAGAACTTTCGATAGAAATGAGATTTTGATTCTGACACAGAATTCATCGGATTGTCTCGATAGTTTCCTCGATCGCCGCTGGGATCTGTCGGGAACCATGCTCCAGAATCATTTTTACTCCTCTAATTTCTACGCGCTAGCTTTCTGCACAGTGTGCACGATCTCGATGGATATTATCAAATGTGTACACGTCTTCCTCTCGAACCTGTGCCCGGTGAAATAGTATTGGAAACGAAAAATATTTTCATCGCTTTGGAAAATGCATCGATTAATTGAATACAAATACTTACGAACGTATCAATGCCCGTTTGAAATGTTTACGTGATCCCAACGATACGTGTAATATTTTTCCAGCCGGCGAACGGTAATTTGAGCGAAACATTTTTGCGATTTTTCATGTAATGAAGATTTCGCGTATTACTTTCGTATATGTTTTTACGGTTGTAATTATATTTATACGTCGTGGAGCGAGCATGATATTTTCGTACGAATTCAATTATTTCTGATATATCTTGAAAACATGTTTCAATTTTTTTTAATAGGTTCTACAACGAAATATTATTTCGGATAATTATTTTTAATACATTCTGTGAAAACTATTATCTCGAATAATGAATTGCAGTAAATTTTCTTTTCTATAAATTCTCTCTCTCTATATTCTTTCTCCTCACAGAATAGTTTTATTTTCTTTTGAGCTTCCTTTATTTGCCAACCAGATTTCCGGCATGTTGTTCCCGCTGTGTGTGTTTTCCCCCATTAATTTTCAAAAAGTAAACCGCGTTCTGCGAGTGGTTCGACGCATCCAGTTCATTTTTCCCGAGTAAATCCGTAATCCACTTTAACAGGTAATTTGAACAAAATAAAAATAAAAGCTGTCGGAAACGACGATGATTTCAATATTAATTTCGATTCTTCTCGTAATTTCATAGTGTTACCCCGACGAGTCAGTTTCAAATAGGATCAAATCAATTACAATTATTTTGATCGTCGAATGAAACGAAACAAATGGTACCCACAGCCGATCGATTAGCCTCCGTTGCTCTCGAATTGCAGATCGTTCCACTCGATAAAGCGTCATTCTTAGCTGGCTTATTGTTAGTTCCGAATATAATTCGCACCGACCCACTTCGCCGTCGTATCTAATATAATACAGTGTGCAATACGGCGACAATTGAAACAATTGGATTCCCGTGATTTCCTACGTGCTCGCAATCCTCCATCGTTGCGCTCGACAATTTTCCCCCGCGTTACGGCCTCCGTAAGGCTCCATTCGAGGAGAAAATCGACACTTTTTCCTGCCAATAATAGTCATGCTTCCGCTTGCAAATTATTGCTCGATCGCCTAACTAACCAATCAGCGGACTTTGCACCTCGACCTCGAAACTTGCAGCTTGCAGATGTGAAATTTGTATTGCATTAAGTTGAAGTAATTCTGCTAATATATGCTAACTGCAATAAATCTAAGAATTCTTACGTCTTCCAATGCCTGTCAATTTCTTAGCGTCAACCGATTTTGATGAAATTTTCAGAATATGTATAATTGATACACATTTGCGAAATGTGTTTTTTAAATTTTCTAGATTGATTATTCCGTACACTGTGGACCGTTGCGGCTAATAAAAAATCATACTTGCTTTACTTTGTTCAGAAACCGATTGTTAAAGTAAAACTCTGAATATTGTTGCATGATTTGCAACTTATTAGTGGTGTTCAATGGTGTTATGGTTCGAAACGGGAAAAGGATTCAGTCTGGATCGGAATCCATCCGGTCACAATGGGATTATTATTTTTCAGGATCCATCGAAACGTTGTATTTCCTCCGAAAGTTCTCCGTCTCGTTCCCGCTCCCTCGCTGCTGGGAATAATGTCACGTGATTGCGCGATCAGACGTCCAATTCGTGAATAATCAAAAGGGCGAAATGAATTTCTTAGGACCGGAGTCGAGAGTTAAGGCCGATAACTTTCGGCCCCGGGGCACAGTGGCGGTCACCTTTCCACCCTCGGAAAGTGAATTCTCTCACGTGACCCGGCGACACTCGCATATCCTCCCCCGAGAAAATATTTCAGGTAAAATCTCCGTGCAGAAAAACACTTCTTATTGCAGTGTTTCCCGAGAGATGCGACTTCAATCCTAGCTCTACCAGATTCGACGATAAATCCGAAAGTTCGAATCGTGTCAATTAAAAATCATGTGACGCTTATAAAATATTGTTTACATTATTAAATACATTGGTATCTAATCAATCACTACACCTTTCAGTATTGTACGAGGTATGTATTACATCAACTTCATATCAATATAACGAAAAAAATAGATATACAATGTAATCATTATATTCTAGGTCGGAAGAAATGTTTAATTTTCAAGTTAAAATAGCTCCAACAAAGTGCAAAAGGTTAAGATAACAGTATGAAAAAATCATACACGGAAGTCTCGAGTGTTCCAGCGGAGGAGAAGCGTGTCCGATCTTTCCGGAGATCGAGAACAATGAAATGATTCGATTAGGTCTCAGCGAGTTCGATGTTAGAAAGATCCGTCGGCGAGCGTGCTCAAAGGGCAACGAAAGTACGGGTCTGCATTGTGCCGGGAATTTCTCTGGATCGGACCAGAGAACAGACAGTCATCAGGTTGCTCGTCACAAGGTAGATGGTCCAGAGAACGTAAAAAGCGGCGGCCGTGTTTCATACGTCTGACGGTAGACAAATATTTTCTACTACATGGAAGAAGCAATTCCGCGTGGGTCCGCGCTGCTTAGCCGTGAAGCCTCGCGGGGTGGTGTGCCGGAATCGCTTTCCGCGTCTGCTCGCGGGGAATCCATTTCGACAGTAATAAACTCCCAGATTGCGGGCCACGGCGAAATGTCTGTCGCTGCTAACGATCATTCCGCGTACATTATTCCCCGTTTCATTCTTTATTCTCGGCCGTACACCGCGCCAATCCGTTCCCCGGCGAGACGCGTCGCGACGCTGCCACCACCGCTACCTTTACGACCCATCCCCGTTTTTATCCTTTACATTCGCCGGCGTCTGCAATTTCACCGAGTGATTTACCACAGGGCCCACTTCACCATCATGCGCTACCAGCCATTTGCCCCGAAAACCTCGCCGGTACCTGTCACCGACGAGATGATAGTTTCTTCGTGTTTTCATTTGATGTGGGAAGAAAATGTACATTTTGAATCATGCTGTTTTTGTCTCGTGCTCTCTACGCACATGTTATGTCTAATTATATTGTATTAGAGTGTAATCTATAGTGATACCATATTAAAGTATGTTTGCTTAAAACTGGCTGCATCTTTATTCAATCACCATGAACGGAGAACCATTATATTCCCAAGAAATCAATTATATTGTACAGGGTATATAGCAATTATATGTCGCGAGCATCATAGAGAGATTCAGAGATCGTAGAAAGATGCCGCAAAATTAACTTTGGCCTTGAGATTCAAGGTCAAAAGGTCAATGATGTTTTTCTACCGCATCGTATTCGAATTCATCGCAAGGATAAAAAATGCGATGAATTTGAAAAGGAACCATTGAAAATGGGTTTTTTCCTCAGTCAGATAGAGTTCATATGTATAAAGAACTTTGTGTACATTAATGTAAACATTTTTTTAACTTTGTGACCATTAATATAGAATGGCCATTCTGTACACTGTGCGGACGTTTGGTATGTCCGTGCGAATTTCCACGCGGAACAATCCGGGTCGAATCAGGTTCGTTTCGCGGGTAAAATTATGTTTGACCATCTCGGACGTGTTCGAATACCGGGCTGCGGAGTTGGTTTTGCCGGGGCAATATCCCGCCGCGGGAACAACTTGAACTTGCCTCCCACCCCTTCCGCCCCCAGTCGAACTAACGTAGTACAATTTTCTGCGGGAATGTCGAGCTTTCGCTGCTCCCGTGCCGCGCCGAGGAGGAATATTCTCTCGGAGATATCCGACGTAGCTCGGGACGGCATGCTAACCGAGTTCCCGAGCTGCCGCACGACTACAATCGCCTTCCACGGGCCCTTTGATTATTCGAGAAGAAAATCCGCCCCTGGTAGCCTGTCTGCGGATACTTTACACGCATTGTTCATTGTTCCGCGGACGGCTGTTTACCTTATTGTTGGAGGGGCCCGCGTGCGCAACCCTGATGTTTAACTTTCCCCTGGGTAAGAGCACGATGAAGTTTTCCATAGAGACGGACGATTCCCTCTGTTGCGGGCCAACAATGTCCGAAACCGTCGAAACAAATCCTCACCGCCGTGCAATGGCTCCCGGCATTCGTCCTGATGCCCCGACAGGGTTGCTTTACGATAGGAACTCCCCACTACTAGGGACGAAGTTCTATGGAAACAGAAATATGGACAAAAACTCTTTATTTCGTCAATCTGTAAAATCTAATGCAAAGATAATTTTGAGATCGCACGAAATGACTTAGGTATTCTTTTTAATGCTCTGTGCTGTGTGTGTGGTGATGACAGGTGCGTAGTATTATATAAACTGATGTCTTTTGCTCGCGGTGAGTTGATTTGTTTTAGATAGCAGCTGACTCGGTGACAAGGAAAGGACGCTGTCTGTTTCACCTCGTTGTTAAGAACGACTTTACTTTCCGGTCCCCTTAATATGTACTTCCCCCACTCTTAGGCTTCATCGGTGCCGTGCAAAAAGAATTCCCCATACGCTGTCCTTCTTCGCGTCGGAAACTTTCATCGTTCATTACACAAGTAAATATAATTGGAATTATATCAGATTTCACGGACTTTCCGCACATTGTTACAACAACGCGGATACCTCTAATATCCGCCACGGACGGATAACGGATCCGCCGCATTATCCGGCGAACGAACACATCTACCGCCTGTCTGCAACCAGGATTACGAATGTACACCCGTCCCACGTTGCATTGATATTATAATGCGCGGATGTTCAGACGTCTCGGAACGTCTTTCGCCGACGTCTTACACGGGGGCGGTCTCGCCGACTGATGGGACCATTGTCTACGACGAAACCGGCGGAGTAAGCCTGTCCCGCAGCCAGGGAACCGGTGCACAGTGGTCTGTCATGATCTATCGGAAAAAAGTCCAAAATCGTGAATCAGTGATGTCGGAATAATTTTCTTTTCTCCTCAATGTTTATCTGTAACTGAAATATTGACTGAACGAAATATTGGTCAACGCGTAAACATTGGGGCTACACTATAGCTTCGTGATGCCACTCAGGTTCTAACTATATCATTTCCCCACTGTTTATTCCTCGAATCCCTGGACGGGCGAACAGTGCGGACAAATGGCCAAAATTCGGCGCTTCTAATACATATAACATAGGTAATTATTCATAGAAAATTAAATTTAACGATATATTAATAAATTTAACAAGAAATTAACATGGTACATGGTGATGTAAACCAATAAGAATGTTTATGGGTCTCGATGAAGACCATTCAGTTTCCGATCACGTCTAGTATCGCTATTTGATCCATTGTTGTATGTGGCCAAGTATTAATGACTCGATGAGTTGCCGACTGGCCGATGAACGGGTCCTCTTAAATTGGATAACGTTTAATTACACCTCGTTTAAATTGGCTGCGCGAGGGAGCTGGTGCAAAGGATATCAAAGAAAACCCGTGAGGGGCTGGACACGATCGCGCCCTCTGGAACGACCGGCGTCGAAAGTGAGCAGAGGAAATCGAGTGGCCGGAAAAATTTCTCGTCCGGAAAACGCTGACGGGAACCACTCGCCGCTCTGCGGATCGAACCGTTTAAAGCGGACGCTCTGGTGAACTGTGCTCATTGCTGCACCGAGAGCCGTACCCGTGCGTTACCCTTGTTCAGAGTGGCCGAGAGGCTGTTCGAAATGTCTGAATGAGCCCTTGATAAATGGAGCAAGGTAAGAACCGAAAGGAATTCGGCCGGCTAACTGGGCTTCGCGATGGATTCATCGAACACCGTTGGGAAAAGCTCGCTCAATGAGAACTGTTTTCTTTCTGGGTCTCGAGGAAATATTCGCAGGAACGGTTTTGCAACTCTTGGCGACAAAATCAAAATCGCCTGATTCTCTTAACTTCTTGCATTTTAACAAGTCACGCTCGTCATGAAGATTTTAAACAAAGCCTAATAAATATGAATCGCCTTTCTTTTTAAATGAAATAAAATTTGATTCGTTTGTAATCAATATTTAAGCATTCAAATAAATGTAGCCATACAAGAAATATATAAATTTTCTTTTCTCTTCTACGACATTTTTAGGAACAAAGATGTTTTAATCGCTGTAACTGTAAAGAAAATGACACGCCAAGGGGTTAACCCTCATCCGTCCCTCATTTCTCACAGTGGTAAAAGATCGATGAAATGACAAGGTAAACAGTCATTTTTCGATATTTTTTTATTCAAATTGATGAGTTAACACTTAAATTTTAAGTTTTTCTATTATGTGTTTAGAGGGACAGGTCGAGGGAGACTTCGAAAATATTTTCGCAATAAAATAAAAATTCGGCCACAATCTAGTAATTCATATTGTTCGTATATGTCGCTAAATAATGAAAAAAGATTCAGCACAGATTTTTAATTACAGCCTGTCCCATGCGCGACGTGCCAATCGGGATTTTCCGAAACGATTCCCGTAAGATTAATGGAGGAAGATTGGCAAAACGAAATCCCGCATTCGCGTGTAACTCGCACGTTCATTAGAAACGTCGAGTGTTATCTCAATATGTTAGAGCCGTGTCGCACAACCGACTCCAGCTGCTGTTACTCCGTTAAGTAATCTGTCAAGTATTCTCGCGATCCCTCGACTGGTTATCAAGATGACGACTTGTTAAGCAGCTCGTCGTTCCGCGTAACGACGACGATGTTTTGATGTTTGTTGGACGGAAGATGAAAGACAGATACGGCGATATTAATTAAGCCTCTGCTCGCTGTTTCTTTGCTCTCAAAGGCGGAATCCGCGAGCATGCGGTTTTTTTTTCTCCTCGCTTGTTTTTTGTTTGCAGACGGACGCTCAAAGAAGCACAGACTGCGTGCGCGCCAGCGAGTGTAAACTGCTGTGAATTAGGTTGACGAACCTAATGGTGCATCGAGCGCAACGGTGACGACAGTGCTCGAGCACTCAGCAACAGTGCTAACGAAGTTTGATTATGCCGTCGCGCTGCCAACTGAACCGCTACCAACCCAGTCGAGATACAGTCTACCGACTACACCACGCGTGAAATAATTGTTATTTAATTCTGCTTCGTTGTCCGATCGATACACGGAACGAACGGTCGTTGTCGTTGCACGATGCATCGCTGCAGACGCGCATAGCTTCGAGGCTATATGTGAGATACAGACGATTTTCTGTTATTAAAGAACCTATATTATGAAATAAAAATGGTACTTAAATCTGACGAAAAAATATCCTGTATTTTCTAAATTTAAATTATTATCCTTATATTTTCGAATTTTTGAAATTTAAGTCATCCCACAATTTATCAATCTCTTTCTTCCAACATTTATTCAAATAGTATATGTAGATATTACACAATACAACAGCTACATCTGATCAAAATAAAACAATCAAATCAAGCTGGAAGCTTGTATTCTTTAATTAACACATTTTGTTGAAGATAAGGAAATGTCCGATGATTCATGGACGATAGTGCATATAGCTGTACGTCAAAACAGAAAATTGACACATGGACAAATATAATTTGATTAAATGAGGCGATTTCCGAAATGAAACACCGGAAACTCTTTGTCATGGAAAATTAAAAATGGCAGCATCCCGAGGATTAATTTCCACCTTTAAAGCTGACCAAGTTACAAGAAAGAGGTTACTGATGTGTTTTCGATTTGCTGATACACCGAAATATCAATATTTCTGAATAATTCGATGTGAAGTGTATACACGGGTCTGTATCTCTATGCGAGCTGTGATTCGCCCCTCGAACAAATTTTTAATATGTGACACGACTGGACAGCATAATGGTGTAAAGTGAGCCCTGTCAGAGATAATTCCTGTCGCGGGCCAACCCGACAGAATTCCCACTGGCTGACATGTGGACAGAATCGCTAGGATCTTGTACGTGTTGAAAAAACTCAATGGCGTGTATTCTATTTACAGTTTCTCGCGACACGTGAAATACGCTATCGACACATTTTCGATCTAGAAACGAAGCAGAGCAAATACAGTAGTGCCCCCTCAAGACTCAAGTGGCTAAAATAAGTGCTTAGCGAATAAGGTTGACACGCAGACATTCTGTACGAACATTCCTTCGTCGTCTCAGAGTCGTCTTCGAATCTCAGAATCGTTCTAGGAACCTGCGCGAAGCCGGACCAGAACAACTAATTTCATAACGAAGCGGTTTGCAATCACCGTGGTATTAAATCGATGATCGTCGGGGTAGAAGCGAAGACCCAGAGAAATTATATCGACGCGGATCGATGGGGAATGCGATTCAGGTAATTGCCGTTCCGCGTAAGACTCTGTTTAATTATTCCTACTGTTAAGTTGATTGCACCGGGAACGACGCAAACACGTTTCAAAGGATAAACTTGGAACTGAAATGGAACTGTGGCGAGCGCCGTGTATCAAATCGCGTAAATTAGGTCGTCCCGCGATCAATTTCTCTGTATTGTTAATATAAATTCCACCGTATATTTTCACCGATTTTGCTCGACGCTCTCGTCGAGTACCCGACAACTTCTACGGTGCTGCTGGGAAACGCTGAGAATGGGCTAACTTCTATAACGCCGCAAACTGAGTCGGGATCTCGTTGTGAAGTTTCTCTGGGAACGTCTGACAAGTCGCTGGAAAACTGTTCATTCGCGCAGTCGGTCGCGACATTGGCTCGCTTCGGTTCCGAGCGATCCTGATTTTCTCGAGGTGCTGGATCATCCTCCGAGCTACTCTTTCTCGAGGGAGAGAGACAGATTCCGTCAATTAAGATAACTACCATTGTTCCAGAAATAACAATCTGTCTTTATCTTGCACTCGCAATTAACCCCTGCCACTCCCAAGGCTTCTTCAAATCGAAGACCTCAGTGCAAACACCGGGCAAGTTTATTTTTTGATGGGATTGAAGACAGTACAGAAACCGGGCACCAAGTCCATTTTTTAGGAAAATTAGGTGTTTCTCTTTTTAACCTTTTGCACTCGGCGCATTTTAATTCGAAAAGTAAATATTTTTTCCGAGTAGAATGCCGATCTTTATGCAAAATAGAAATATTTTGCAACGATTGTGGGCAGCAGGTATTAGATAAAAATTCACTTCATTCCTTAACAGATTTTTTACATTGAGAACAACAATATTCTTAGATTTTTGTAATCTTTCATTGTTTTATAGTTTACTCAGTCGATTTCTTCATGAATGCATAAAAATCCGCAGTCTACTTCCGACATAGAATATTTCCATTCCCTAGGATTTTTTAAATTTCATGAATATGAAATTAGTATAATACCTCATACGATACCTAAATGTTTAGTCATTGATTCGATACTGACATATTTAATACCATAAATAATATTTTGAATAATGGACTCGAAAATCCTGAAAAGTGGCACTTGTTGATATTTATTTTTCTCCCCTGTACATAGTCTAATGATCTCCGACAATCACCGTCCTGGATCGTTACGCAGCAAATATGTAAACACAGGTCCATAAACGCTGTGTGCACGGAGAGTACATAGTGGTTGACCGCGAGTGTTACCATTCGATATTTACAAATCAATTAACGATATCGATTTGATCGTTTTTCTAAATTCATCGTGTGCTTCCTACAATGGTATGGTTATACAAAATATTTAAAATCATTTCGAGCGTAAACCACGAACGATCAATTCAATCTTTGGAATTGCTATTTTTGAACTTCGGAAAATAATCCGCGGAAAAGTTGGTCAATTTAGTAATGTGTGTGAGCATATCAAAACTTTATTGTCGTTCCATTTGAAAAATTGAAGTGACTCTTCGTGTTTTATATTCTGAACGACGATGTTTTTTTTCATTTATATATATACATATTGTAGGAGGACCGTGGAAACGAAAAATTTTGAAAATTGAAAAGTCGACTCGATTTTTACGTGAACTCCTGTTACACAGCCATCTGTTGTGGATTCTGATTAATTAAAATTTCTGTCGATTGCTCAAATATTTTTTACGTAAACCGACTTTTGGCACAACCAAATATTTATTTAGCAATATTAAAGGAACACATTCCAAAAGAGACTTTTGGGACAACCTAATAGTAAAAATATTAGAAGAATTGAATAATACTGTTATATTATTTTCAACCATTTCGCTCCAAATTGTTGCAATTCAGCTAGAAAATTTTTATTTTGTTTGAAGATCCGCTGTCTGGTTATAAAATATATGTTTTTAGCGCATTAAATAAATATGTCAGTACCACTGGCGGTACACGCGGCCTGAATGTTTAAGGTGTTAATGTTGAATTTAACCTGTAAAAAAGTGAATTTGGTCTGTAATAAACACAATTCGACGAAGTTTGAATAACAAGCCGCTCTACAAAAGAAATGCCTTCACTTTCGGTGTTCGATCGCGCCGTTTTCAGCTGTGTCATGAGGTCGTTAGGTTCCGAATGTATCGGGTACGATAGTTTCGATCGTCGGTGGAACGCCAACAGAAAATTTCGCTGTTAGACGCGAATAACAACGCCGTGTATTCGCGACATCATTTCCACAGAGATCCAGCATCGACTTTCCCGTTGCTGAAGCGGTAACGAAGCCGCGCGTTGCTAGCGCGCATTCCATTGCCGGGCGCGACGGTAAAAGAGGAAAAAAAAATAGAAGAAAGGAAAAGACATAGGCCGTAAGCGGGCAGTAATGAACGCGTGGCTGGCACGTGATACAAAAATGGAAGAGAGACAAGCTAGAGTGAGAGAGAAAGAGCGCAAAAGAGTGTCGAGTCGAGGAACGAGAGAAAAGGAGGCGACAAGGGAGGAAGAAAGAAATATCAGAACTCTGTCGCGCGGAACCGGCGAAACTTGTCGTTTCTGATCCCTTCCGCTTTATGCGGCGAAACCGGGTCAAGAAAATGCAGCGGAAAAATTCGTCTCTGCCTACGTAGACGCGGGAGATTTTCCTGGGGAAGTGAGTAGAAACTGGGCCGGCCCGTCTCGTTATCGAATACTCACGTTCTATTTTCTCGTTTCTCTGTCGGTGGCGCTGTTGAGGCGGGATGGAGGGTTGGAAAAGCGTAGGGGTGCGCGGGAGACGGGAGAAAATAGAGAAAGAAAGAAGGAAGGATAGTAAAGGATGCCGTGGCAGGAGATCTTCGGCCAGAAAAATATTCTCGGCTCTCCTTTGACTTCGCCGCGAGAAATTCAAGGAACGTCTGGAGAACGAGAGGACGACGAAACGCGAGACTACGAGGAAGAAAGACAGAGATATAGAGGGTGGGTGGAGAACGGCTCGATGAGATGGGGTGGAGAGGGAAGGGGGTGGCTCTAACAAGACGTTGCGATTCGAGATAAGACGGGCGGTTTGCTTATGCCGTGGCCTCTCTCGTCGAGGCGCTCGCCTAACCCAACAGCTTCATCACGCGCTTGATAAACGAGGCGGCCGGGCTCTGGCTTGGGAGAAATCTAACCGCTCTTCTATCCAAGGTATCCGGGTATCGGGCGGAGAACTGCGGGGGCGGTGGTCAGCAAAGCCGTGAGGGAGGCGCGAGCAACGGCGAAGATCAGTAACATGCGATCCAGGCGGCGGCGGTGATGCCGGGGCTTCGAGGTTGTTCCTCGTTCTCGGCGCAACGGCATGCACCGATCCGCTCCGGTCCGCTCGATTCAGTTTCCCTTCGGTCGACCGTATGCACACACGATTGCATGCGGTTGCATGTCGGGATGCGCACTCGAACGAGTGAATGATGGATTGAACCGGGCCATCATTCTCCTAACTAGCAGCAGTGAGAGCTACAGTGGGTATTCAAAGTATTCGTACATCTTTCAAAAACGAATCACTCTTCAAAATTCGACCCAACAGCTTGAGCTTTTTTCAGTCGTTAGAAAGATTGGTTTACTATGTAAACCGATGTAATGAAAATTTTGAAGCTGCCTTTGGCAAGCTTAGTAAGTTATATACATGTACAAAGTTTCATCGAAATCGATCAAGATTGTTATGAAATATAATTGATCAAAAATAGGAAAATTGTAAGAATCTGCGATTTTTACATCTTACAATGCCCACAGCTTTTTTATGCGACAATCAATAACTGACTTAGATTTATAAAATACATGTTTGAAACTTTCATTACAGGCATAGATAAAAAATTTAAAAATCGTCACCTTTACTTTTTCCTCCGCAGTAGCGACCAATAACAATTTCTCGAAAAAATTATTTAGACATTAGCTAGTAAACTATTCCTTCTAAGGTCTGAAAAAGTTCAATCTGTCGGGTTGAATTTTGGAAAAGCGATACGTTTTTAAAATGTGTACGAATACTTTGTACACCCACTGTACCTCCGCAATGGCCATTCTATCGTTATCGCCAGGAGATAACGTTACAGCTTGAACCGCTGACTTCCACGGCCTACGTCAGCCGAGATAGAGCATGGCTCTTTTTCTTTCTTCGAGGTACTCTTCTCCGAACCCCATCCCCCTCTTCCAGATTCTACAGAGACATGCACACCTCTCCCCACGTGCAGGTAGTTCCTTTCTTCGTCACCTTCGTGATACCGAAGTCGACTTCAGCCACGCGAGCCGTCGAACCGTATTGTTATGGGGCCGTCGGGAATGCTCTTCTTTCGTCTCGAGTGAAAATCCATATCTACGGAGCTGGAACTCCGTCGGCGGGGCTTATCGGCGCATTGCTCGCGTGGTTCGCGTGGGCTCGGGGAAAGACGGGCGTCCATTTCACGTCTTATCGCAGCCTAGAAGGCGAAGGATCCACTTCGCCCTCGACCCCCAATCCCCAACCAACTCTCCAGGCCTAGCTATTTTCGCGACCCCTCGGAAATACCCCCGATCGAATCGACACCCTTCTTCGAGGATGCATCCTACGCTCCCTTCCACTTCCGTGGTTTTAATTCGCCGTGTTATCGCGAGAACTCGGCCCAAGGGTTCCCGCGATCCTCGGTTCCGCTGGAATTAACCATCGGCCCAGAGGCGGAGTGTCTTCTTTAGCACCTCATAAATCTTCCCAGCCCTTTTGCTAACGAAACGACGACGCGACGGGGCTAATGACGCGCTGCGGGGGTGGCCGATGCGTGGGGGTTCCTTGTCGAACTGGAATCACGGGAAACGACGAGGTCAGACAAGCTGGAAATAGCCGTATCTATCGCAAATAAAACTTTAGTGGCGGCGCTGGTTCCAGAAAGAGCTGTGAAAATGGTTTCCTTCGGAACGCGTCGAAAATCGACAACAGCAGACACACCTGGAAAACGAGCCGTCGCCTAAACAAATAAGGTGAGAAGACAGTTCAGTTGCTCCCCGAGTGTTCGAAGGCAAGCGTCGAGTTTCGTCGAGCTTTATCGGGAGTGAAGTGATTCCGGAAAAGTCATTTTTGAATAGAATTTTTAGTTATCGAGGCTTGAGCAATCTCGTGCGTACGATGAAGAACGAAATCTGATTAATCCTTTGTATCATTATTTGAAATAGATTTTAAATTATTGAATTCTTTTGTATTTCTATAAATTGCTAAATATTCTTGTAAAAGGATTACATAGAATAAAACTCTTCTAGGTTGAAAGATATTTCTTGATTTTGGAATTGAAATTGGAATAATTTCGAAGTGGAGGCTAATATGAAACGGTGACTTGAAATAGAACCATTTTCGAGCTAGAACTATCGACAGCGTTGTCGAAAGGTGCTTTTTATATTTCAGCATATTTATCGGGGCACTTCGAAATTTAATACCCGATTTATCCGGCCGAAATTTATTGTAATGTTTCGGTCGGTGAATAAACTGTTGTCGAGTCACGCAGCGCACGCGTTAGTACCGATAGGAAACACGCGTTGTCCGTGTCGCGGAATAAATTCGCGGGAATCACGCGGACGGCATTTAAGCGTTGAACAAAAACCCGTTACCGATCTCGCTACAACTCATTGCGAATTTAACCGGTTAATTAAACAACCGGCGACCGTCGCGGCCTCTTTTTATAAATACAATCCGGCCGTATTTATTTCGTTAGGAATCAGGTTGCTGTGTGTCCGCAATGATTTTACGGATCAGTCGTCCCCGCGGCCACAGGGGCGCTCCAAATTCGGTATTCTGTTTCACTCGAAAAGGCCAAACATTTATTCATTTATGTTTCACGCACAACCAATTCAATTGAATATTTAGAAATCGAACACGTCAATTAGAAACGAGTTCGTCGTTGCACAAAAATACGAGTGCTCTTGCATGAACTGATTCACTTCGCTGAAGTAAAGTAGAAAAGGCCGACATTAGTCGGACATCTACAGTATATGTATATGTTTGAATGAAGAAGTTCATTCAACAATTTTCTGATGATCAATAATATAATTTTAATAAATTACTTTTTATTATATTTGAATAATATTATACTTGAATAAATTTGTACAATTCAACGAGACTATATTTTAAACAAAATTGACAGTCATTCTCATATTTTTATAATCTCAGGCTTTGAGAAAACTTAAGAAGAAAAGGAAAAATTAAGAAGAAAATCGTAGAGCAAGAGATTAAAGCATGAAATAATAATAAGAATTCAAAGTGCGCGATAAAGGCGAGAGCGTGTGTGTAAAACGCGGGGTATACGGTACACAGTCGAGGAGCTATGAAACCGAGGTTAAGTGTGACAACGAGTACTCTTTCCCAAGGCGAACAATACTTTCATCCGAGCCTTGAAATAACAGAGTTCACAAGAGCGCCGACTGACTGAAGCTATTTTCCTTGGCTCGTGAAAACGAATAATGGGCCGCGAATCCGTCGCGTTGACCGTTTTAATGAAACCGTTATGGCGTCTCGCTTGCGGCGCGGTGTCGCGCACGGTTCACCCGCGATAAAATAGTTGGTCGCGACGCTGGTCACTGCTGGCCTAAAGTAGCGGTCGAAATTCGTCGCTTCCAATAATCGTCTCATTAATTTGTCACCTCTAACTAATTCGCCGGTGCGTCACGGTGCCATGCCGCGTTTCCACGTCGCGTCGCTTTACGCATGATCGCTCCAGAAACCGGAAACCTAATCCATTCTAGAAATTTCAATCGATCGAGACCTGACGAAAAAATTGTTTAAAAAGACTATGTGTGAAATAATTTACCATATTTCTTGTCCACGCGACGAATAATATTATCCGCAGCGTGGCTGAACGTATTGACTTGTAGAATGAATTCGTTCGGTTGCAAATATAAATACTCGGGTTTTAATGATTTGTAAATAACCGTGATTGAAAACAAGTCGGTTGTTTCGGGAATTATGCAATTGATTAAATATAATTCTGTGCTTTAGTAATAAATGAAAAGAGGCAAACATATAACCGAACGTATTTATTACACAACTTCGATACTTCGTGAAGGAACAAGGTGTATATAATCTATGCAAATTGCTCTAGCAATTGGTTTATCTGTTATTTAATTTCCGGTTAAAAGTATCAATCCGCTTATTAAGTAATTCAACCCGAAATAAAATATTGACTTCAATTATTCAACGGTGCAGTACCCTCTTAATTCAAACAATCCCCGAACTGTGCTTAATTGATCATCGAGGGTGAACGAACGTGGACCGATATATTATTAGAATGCGAATATCCGTGCTTAAAATTAGGTAGAGAGATAGTGAAGAATTCATACACCCGCGTTGCTTCCTTCCACATGACGTTGCTGCTTTAATCGAATCAACAGATAGAATTCGAAATTTCAGTCGGGCTTTAATATGTACATGCCTCGCCATTCAGCATCCTGTTAATATACTAGTTCGTATACTAGTCTGACTAGTATATGTATATTTAGCTTTCTCGAGCGGATTCAAAAGTTTAGGTATATTTGAACTCCCAGACACTATCAAATATTCGCGCGTCAGAAGATTACTAATTACCCGATACTTTCGGAACAGTCCAATGTGATCCCATGTATTTCGTTCGCGTTCTATAATTTATTGATGATTAATTTATAACTAGACGAATGTTATATCTTCCCTTAATGATTTTTATTGACATCTACAATTTTTAAAATTTTTCAACAATTTCGAATTTCATCTATTCAATTTTGCTGTAAATGCGTAAAGATCCGCAGTTTATTTATAACGAATATTAGACCATCAAGATTGACAGTGTTCTACAAAAATTTAACTTATAATGACACGATTCCAACTAGATCGTAATCGCCGAGGATCTTTATGAGAAAAAAAAATTTTCCACCTGAATTGCAAGAAAACGGAGTGACATAGAAATTTATTTTTTCTCTTAATACGTGCAATAGGTTGAAAATAATATAAAGGTATGTATTTTTCAATTCGTCTAATGGTTTTAATGTTTGAAATCACATCTACCCATTTTTGCCATAAATGCATAACATGCGCTGTCTAGTGATAAAGTAATAATGAAAATCAAAACCGGGTCGTTTAAATAATCAACAATCGTAATTAATAATACCGTTTCCTGCGATGCATAAAATAAACAGGTATTACGGAAACGTATAAAATTCACGACTGATCAGCATGTTAATAATATTGGATCGCTATAAGCGTAACAAAATATTTTTCGCCCCAGTTTTTATAATGGATCGTATTTGATTTCAGAAAAATAGTATTTTTATAAGACGCACAGTATTGAAATTATAATTGGCTGTCTTAAACTTTTGCGGGTTGCTGTATCTCATTCGCCCAGCTGGCACTGATCCTCCGATCGAACTTTTTCCATGAAAGCGCCGGATATCCGATATTTTCGGCGTTCGCCCCCTGACATTTTTATTCCGCCGCGCCATATTGCTTATTCATCAGTATCGGTACGTATCCTTTTAATTACCCGTCACATTCATTTTTTTGTTTAATTGGGTTTCGGGGAAGGGCCGAGAAGATCTGAACCGAAACGAGCCGAACATGGCTCATTAAATTGTTAACGGTTGAACAAACGAGGCAATAATTTCACGAGGTAAACTGTTTATGCCCGTGGTTGATCTTGTGTTGATCGTTCAGGCCTTGTGGTTTTTCGCACTGCGAGGTGCCCGCTAATGATTACTCGAAGGACCACCTTCCGAAGGACTAGGCAAGAGAACATTTGAACTATGATGTTCAACTGGATCAATGTATATGTTGTTCGTATCCGGCAGGAAGGACCAATGTATGGTGCTGTTCGTATCCGGCTCGATTGTACCAATGTATATGTTCATTGTTGATCGAGAGTGAGAAACGCCTTGTGTTGAAGTCGATTGTTGCTTGGTTGGAAAGGAGTTGCTTCTGCGTATCAATGCACACTGTTTGGTGGTTTACTCAGCTCTGATCTTTATTCTTTTTTTTTTTTTAAACAGGACTAGCCTGAAATTTGAACATGGGAGTGGAATGAAAGATTCCTAGATCTAGCGATCTCTACTCTTTAAACATGAGGGGGGTAATTGTATGTCAAAGAGGAGGGGTTAGTATTGACTAGAGTCATCATGGTAGTAGAGGGACAAGAAAAATTTCAAAAAACTTGCGAAGAAGGACTCAGCTCTGATCTTTATTCGTGTTTGGTACGGGTTTATATACAATTCTTTGGGTCCGGGCAGGGCCGAATAGTCGTTCGCTAATCGAAAGAACTTCGCTGATTGGCGCGCGCTGGTGTCGAGAGAGCAGGGATGGTCTAACGGTACATTGTTAATGGGGTGCACGTGCAATGACCGTCCGTAGTACCTGATCGTCGCGGGGCCATTGTCTGGGACGGAGAGCGGGCCCGCTAACCATTGCTAGGTCATTTACAGGGTCCTAATCCCGGTAGGGTATTGTTCGTTGGTTTATTGGTGGTACAGCGTTAGGGAAACCAGCATCGAGGACACCCAGGTAAGAACGAGAATGGCATGAAATTCAACTATGGAAATCGCGTATCGAGAATAGGGAAAAATAGATCTGTTCATATTAAAAAACCTCGCCCATGGCTGGCGACATAAACATTATATCGATGGAATAATATTCTTCATCCCGTCGAATTTTCTGTATAATTCGATTACGTAAGTGGTACCACGGAAATAACGCAAGGCTCCGCTCCGAAGAAGATGGCTTACGATTAATTGCAATTAGCCGTTGTTTCCCTGCCCATCCAATCGATCGTTCCCATTGTAAACGGTCAGTCCGTCTCTCTAAGTGAGTTTCATTGTTCGTGCGATGGCCACAATGTTTGCATGTCGATGATTCAATTGATAAACAGCATGGCCTGTTAGCTAACGCTGAACGATGTCGATTTTATACGGAATAACAATATTATTTGCCGAATAATAAATTTATCGGCGACACAATACGCCCGATGCATAGACCGGAGAATTGGATCGGCGATTTTTCACCGATTTTTCACGCATAATCGAAGCTTCCGGTCGTCGATTTGAAACGGGACCGAAACGTGATGCTCAAAGCGTCGTGTAAAATGCAGAAAATCTGTGTGTAGTTAACTGTGTGTTATAAATTTAACATAATTTCATTTTGCTTCCGATGTACTGAAATGGTTTGCAAAGGAAATAAGATCTTCATTTAATTTCCATCTCTGTAAGGTCGTCAAGGAAACTATAAATATGGATGAAGTCCGGCAGTCTAAATGCTATAATTACAGTCAGGTTTTTTATGCACTTATGGTGGACATTAGTAGGTCAGGAAATGGTACAGGAATTGAGGATAATCGACGTATTCTTTTGAAATAAATTCTTACTTGGCGTCTGTCTCTCGCAACCGAGTCAGAACATTTTTATGTTGCATCCGCAGTCTAATTATCATTAACCTCTTGCTTTACGATTTCTTCCTCAATTACTCTCGCCAGACCCGCGTTACCTCTCATAAATTGCTAAAAGGGAACGGTATTCTATAATCTATTCTATATGAATTATGAAGATTAAACGTTAATAATGGAAAAATAATATTCCACTACGACAGAATCCTTTGAGCCCGGAATCATTTTGTGAGAGAAAATGAGAATTATCGGAAACTAATTATTTATCACGAAAACGCTGCGTGACTCGCATTAATTGTTGAAATGTCGATCGCTAAATTAAATATCATTATTTTCTCGAGTATTCACACATTTTTAAAAATTATAATTTAGCAATTGAATTGTCACTCAGAATTATTTATATAGATTCAAAAATAAAATTCTAAATTGCTAATATACTGAGTGCTCTAAATTTCCAATTTTTATCCCATTAAATAAATTACTTGAGAGCATTAAGCTTCAGTGTTACATTTAAAATAATCGAATCGAGATTACCAGAAAGGAAAGAGCCCTTTGCCCTTTGAAAAATCATTTTGGTGAGCACACATGTTAATTGTTTGTTAGAATTAATTCTAAATGTTTGATTTAGAATGTTATTCTCGACTCCGACCTCCTCCTACGTCATTCTCACGGGCCGTATCTTGTCGCGAAGAAACCCGCGGAATACGTATATTTTACTGTCCCCGGTAAAATTTCGCAGAAGGAACTTTCATAACGTTTCACGGTCCCGCATCGTTTCGCACAATTGCGCGGCGGATCCGCGAGTCTATGGTTTTCGGCGGAAGAACGGATATTCAAACATTTAAATTGAAGCGAATGGATGGGACTCTTTTCACATTGAAATCGAGCTATATATTTCCAACGGAATCAGTCGCTCGGTGAACAACATTACACTCGGTGAGATAGGGATAGGGCCGCGTGTACTTTGTTTCTATTTTCCCACTTACAAATTCGTTGCTTCAGATTTTCAACATTTTCAATGTCGTGCCAGATTCGGTCGACTATCCATTCAGCCAGAATGCCCGACGCCATTGCATTCGTTATGTACACGCATATTTATAACACTTGTTACACCACGAGTATAATTATTGCTAAAGATTTTGCACATTATAACAAGTACCACAAGTACCTTCTATTATGTCGTTCGGAAAGTCGTTTCGGTTTCTCAAGGGAAAATGGAAGCCAATTTTGTACCATCTAGAATCAATTTCATCACATTTTGTTCTATGATAATTTGCGATTTTTCAGGCGACCTAAACATTCCATTTGTTTTTTATCAACAAAAAATTGAGTTATACGACTTTGTACGACGTTATTTGACGGGAAATTTGCACCGCGAAAAAATTGGAAAAAGCGACATCCTCTCCTTGAACAACACACAATTTTTTCTTTCGTGCACTGCATTTTTGTTCTTGCATATTTGATATGATAACAAAAAAATGCTTGAAAAGTTAGAAAGCACTAGTAGACTGCAGACTGTGCTTCGAAAAAAGAGAAACGAAAGTCCGATTTGCATTAACCGTGACAGTGGTGCACCTCTCGACAGATTAGATAGATTAATTAGCGGTGCGTGTGTCAGTGATGTACGTCTGGGTACGGGCAAAGAGACGTTCTTCTGTCCGTGGTGTAGCATCATAGACTAGGCGCGAAACACAGGATCGATGTAGTTGCCGGTCTAATCTAGACTCTCCTTTGACGGCGGCCACCGATAGTGTTTCGTGTGTCGGCGAGCAGGCTGCGACGTAAAACGATAGTACGGATTGTCATTATTGGAAGGGGAGAGAGAGTAAGCAATTTACGGCTTAAGTGTCAATCGTAGGGCGGATACCAGCGGCGCAGGTAATTCGCTTTGATTCTTAGCCTCTTGCTCGCGCGTACTCGGCGACCTACCTCTCCGCCCATCCCCGTGCCGTAGGCCTTTCGTGCCGTGAACTTCGTGGCCGGGAAAAGAGCAATTGCTGCCCTCCATGCGGACCGTGCTACGAGACAGTATGATTAATCGGGAATTACTATTGCGGTGGAGATCGCGGGCTGCTCGATACCCGACGACCGGGCCCTGACTGAATGCGCCCCCGTAAATTCAGATCCTATCTGATAAAGTTTCTGTCAAACTGCACGTTATTGCGGCGAAACTTTCCTGCTCTCGCCTCCCTATACTCTTCCTCACGATACATTATAGCCTACCCTACCATATCAAACAGAACACGCCGCTTCTTAACCCCAGCCAACTCACCTTTCATGGAAATCACGATCGAAACGTTCGCATCCCGCGATATCTATTAGATCGTTCCGAAAGTAACTTCGACACGTACAATTTAAAGCAGTGGACGAATTAAAAAGATAGAAGGATATCGGTGTATTCATTTCAGCTTAACAAGACCATTAAAAGACGAAAGAAATTTCAATTTGGTTCCTCTGTGTTGCAATCAATGCAAACGTTTTTTATTTTGCATAAATATCCGCAGTCTAGTTGTTACTTGACTTTATTTTAAATCGAAAGGGGGACTACATCCATAATGGACGAGGCTATTCACATAATTACAGTTCGTTGGATCGGTTAATTTTTGTTAATAAAAAAACAAATGGGTCTTTAAGTTGTCTGAGAATGTCACAAAACTGATTTTAAATGGTAAAAAATTGGCTTTCATTTTCGAACGATCTAATAGTGTCAACATGGTAAATAATTGAAAATCTGTTGCAACCATTATGGCACATTTTAGATACTTCATGCAAAACTACTGTTTCAATATGTACACTTATGGGGAAAATTTGTAATATCACCGTTACAACGTTACAATCGACTGCAGAATTGGAAGTCATCGAAGAAAGGAAAAAATAAGAATCACAAAGACGGAAGTAAGGAATCCATTGATGCAAAAGATACGTAATATTATTGCGTTGTATGTCTCATGCAATGTATGGAATGTATCGATTGAACATATGAAGAATGCACTATGCGACTCGATTTATACGTTTGCTACAATCGTGAATCCGAGTGAATCCGAGCAATTTATAATTACGTTGATTTCTGTTCATTTTTATTTTCTAAACATTACTTTTCATTTTCTAAAGTATTATTTTACTGGTCCGAGCTTTCTCATTCTATTTGTTTGATGATACGTCGTCCTAACTGTAGCCTTCTGACAATTGACCAACCCTATTTCACTGGTCTAACCGTAATCATCCGTGTATTACTTGCCCGAGCATAACTCATCTTCATTCTACTTGCCCGATCATTTGTCACACTTATTCCACTTGTCTGAGTATAAATCGTGGCTATTCTACTTGTCTGGCCATTGGTCGCGCGTTCTACTTGTCCGATCGTTCTAGTATTATATGTTAAAATTTCTATTAGATTATCCCAAGAATTCGACAGTGAATCAGTCAATTATATAAGTTGGGAATAATAATAAAGTACGATCGAAGCTTGATACCACAGTAATCGGTATAATTACCCTATTATCAACTTCTGAAATATTTTTCATTCTCAAAATACACGGCTCAGCAAAGTGTTGGCCGAAACTAGGCTACTCTCGAATGTAAAACGCGAATGCGAAAAGCCGAGTGCGTAGAACGGGTAGAAGAAAGTGAGCGCATCGCCGAAAGCGTGCCTAATTGAAGAAAAGTTATGTTGCCCGGAGGGTGAACGGGGTCAAGGTAAATTAGGAGCCACAGTGTTCGTCCAAGTTGAGCCTTGGCGCTCCCAAAGGCTTATTCGAAACTAACTGGCCACCTGCTCTTGATTACCCTCGAATTTTTGGCAGCGAAACACTCCGTTGCCACGCGAAACAGATTAAAGTAGAAGTAACATTGCTACAGAACGATCTAAAACAAATAGCCATGTGCATGTCCCTCGTATTCACGAATTATTCTAACCTCGAATTATTTTTGTTTCAGGTAAGACGCTCGCAGTAATTTCACCGTGAACTTCGTTAACAAAATATTTGAGGAGAACAATTAACTTCCGCAAGTAAGTAGATTATAACCGTTCACATTGCCGTTTAATTACGATATCTTTGAAATGCCACATCGATTCGAATTCGAATGTTCATTTTATTAAGACAACTGTGTTTGTGATAAATCGTTAATAAACGATGTTTGACGATCTATGAAATACATATTTGACGACTACGAGCATACAGTAACACTTTACAAATATCAGCGTATCGTTAATACTTCACGAGTATTGTTGGTGTTTTATCAAATTGCGAATTTGCACGCTGGTGCTAAATTAAAAAATATTTTTGCGGATAACTTAAGGTTGTTGTTCAGAATATCGACCTTGACAACGTGTTTTAAGGTCATCGATGATCACCCAAATTTCCGATGGAGCCTCCGATGAAAGGATGTTGGTAATAACCAGAACCACCATACCAACTAAATATGTTGGTATCTAATTAATTACTAAACATTTCAGTATTGTATGAGGTACTATATCAATTTTATATTCATACAAAGAAGAAAGATAACATAGAGTAGAATTATTCTAGGTCGGAAGAAATGTTTAATTTTCGAATTAAATCAACTCCGAGTGCGAAGGACTAATTTTTTCTTGCGGAACCACCCTGTGTACAGTTGCACCGTCGTCTACAGTAACAAGCTGTACAATTTCCCCACAGCTTGTACATCTCTAAATCAGTATCTTTCAATCTCCATTCCAGCCCGTCCGCCGTTATCTTCGAGTGGTACACATTTCCGTCGCCATTATTCACATGTCCGTCCTGCCGCTCGACCGGCAGAGGTTCTCTCCACGTTGGTACTCGAGCGTACACACCGGCGAATAATTGTTCCTAAAACGACGGCGGACTTTTCCCGGAACGATCGACGTTCCCGCGTCTAATTCGGCCCGGGCGTGTTCGTGCACGGGGGCAAAATAGGTTGGATTTGAATAATAGTTCTCTTACATCCGGTTCACACTAGGGACGCGTGCGCGGACATGCAAATTTTGAGTAACTGTTTTAGAATACGCGCGGCGGCTCGTAAACCTCGTCCCGGCACGGCTTTCAGCCCGACATGCCGGGCCCGCCTATATAATATGTTAATGACAGATGATTAGATCCGACCGCACGTAAACGATCTCGTAGTGTACTTACCGTTCCCCTTTTTCCTCTGTTACCTTCCCTTCTCCTCCTCCTCCAACCCTTTTTGCTAGGAAACGAGTCCGGCTCGAGACAGCTCGGGATAAAACGAGGGAAATGTGAAATCGAAAATATCTTTCTCATTTCGGTAAATATGAGAATGATTGACAATTTTGTTCGGAATACATATTCTCATTGAATTGTACAAATTTATTGAGCTCAAAATATTTGTTTTTACGTATTTTAATCTGATCCCGCAGTATTAGGTACGTTTACCCTATAATTTCAACTTTTGCCTTCGCAAAAATTTCGATCGAAGACCATATTGTATTATCCCGAGCTAGGACGAAGTGGCCAGTTAAACTGGGGGAATTAGGTCGCGTAAAAAAAGGCAGTATAGCTCATAAAAATGTGAATCGGTGGAAGGATCGTCGGTGCGCGAGTAAGCCATAACGAGCAATAAATAATCCGTCGATCGAAGGAAAAGACGGCCGTATAATTTTAGTCGCACACTTTCACGGTCGAACGGCTGCAACATCGAACGAGATACTATCGAGCAAGACGTTCGCATATATCGAAGCGAGAGAGAGGCGGAGGCTCCCGAAGATAACAAGCCGATATTCCGAAAGAATCGTAGCGCAAAGCTACCGAAGTTTCGCGCACGCTCGAGCGGAAAGAGAGCCGGTACGGCCGCTTCCCTCTTCGTGGGAATTAATTAAAAATGTTTCCATCATTAAAACGCGGCCGTTTTCTTTCCGGGTGCCCGTCGTTCGACCTCGTTCCGCCGTAAAAAAAAGAGAAATGAACGTGGCTCGCTATAATTTACAATTACAGAGGGTAAACGTCGCGAGATTTCTTCCGTTTCCTATTTTCGCGTTTTTTTCATCGTTTTATTATCCGGCGATGAAAACGTTGCGCGAAGTTGTAAAAATTTCACGGGCTCGCACGCCGCACACTGCGAGAAACGGCTACGATCACAAAATCTTTATGCAGCGTGGCCTCTGCTTTATGAACTCTAACGAATTTTTTAGAAGTGAATCGTTGCCGTTCGACTGCGACGATGGCCACTCGACTAGTTATTGTTGCGTGATATAGTCGCGTTATAGTTGCGGGATTTTCGGGAATTGATAGAACATTCCAGAATATTTTTCCAGCATTTTAAAATATTAGGAAAATCGATTCTTCATGGCCGGACCGTTTTGTTTCCCCGTGCTCCACGCAATTCCTCTCGGTGGCCAACGACGTTTCCATTACCAATGCAAACAGCATCAGCGCGGACGCTCTCGGCGTGGCGAGCGACAACGAGCCTTTTATGAACTTTTATTCGCGCGACCCTTACCTTTGGCAATCACGGCGAAACGTTGCTCACCGTGTGCAGAAGATCTTGTTCTATTAAGCAGAAAAACGCGCGACGTCTGAGAATATTCGAAAATGAACGGTCCTCTATCACAGCGCAGATTTAATATTTTTACGCGCGGATGCAGACTCGCTGTTGCAAAACATTTATGAACCAAATTGAAATGCTCATAATAAATTTCGCTCGACTTTTAGCGTCGAATGAAGCGAACAGGTGTTCGTTGATTTTTCTACGATTTTTCTGCACAGAATTTTTCAACTTCAGCAATCGTAAAATGTTCCGCAAACAGCCGCCAGCAAACTGAATCTTTCTTTGATGTGTATAATTATTAGTATAAACGTTTATACGAATATAAATATCACTAAAAAAAATATTCGTTCGCTCCACGCAACGAGTCGAACGAAATTTTAAAACTTTTTTGAACCACCGTTTTTATCATTGCAACTTCGCTGAAAAAGCGAGTATTTTTGGATAAAAACGTTCGAAACTAGCGCTTCGACATTTTCAAACAATTTTCAAACTGTATCCGTACGATCATTTTTGCCAGAGAGTTACAGCAGTATCGTTTTAAAAGGTAACCGGTGAAACCGACTTCGAAATACAATATCCAATACTCCGATTGGAGGAACACTCTCCGGAATACAATAACTTCCTTTACAAAAGATTTGTCTGTATATCTTTGCATACAACAAAATTATCTAGAATGTCGTAGTTCGACGGACCAATACCGTTTCGATTCACTCGCTGCGATCTATTTGCAAACCATCGCGCGGAGGCGCACATTTTAATCCTCTGTACCGAGACATTACGCAGAAACTTCTAACGAGTGTCGTTGCGAACTTTGGCACACTGTGCTCCATTTAACTGGAAACGCTGCGGTGCCTCGTAAACCGTAGACGATGTGAAAAAACTGTTAGTGTGAAAGTTGTTCGCATAGAGAGGGGCGTGATGCGACGCGAAGAGTCTTTCGTGTATGCGACAATGTAAGGAAAGTTCTCCTTCATTTTTGAAGTGTATTACAGGCACGATTTTAATGCTGCTCACTTCAATGTTGTATCTCAAAGCATTATTAAGACGTTCAGGTGGTAATTTACCTGTAGATGTTTTCATTTTACTTTATAAGGAAATTTTGAGTTTACTTTTAAAGTCAATTTATGATCATCTTAGTCTTGATCCGTTACAATATAACGTGCCATTACGGTATTATAGTAAATCTGTAGAATTAATACATCTATTTAATTGTCTCGCATTTCACGATCAGACGCGTAGTAATTTCACCTTACATTGCTTGATGAAATTTCAAAGTCTAGTAAAATGCAGTGGGGTCATTTCGTTCTAAATGAAATATGTTGTAGTCCTTGCGAAATTAGGGAAGTCTAAGTCATCGTTTTGCCGGTTTAGAATTGCCGGTTTAAAAATTACAGGCCCCAGAAGTTTGCAATTTTTGCCAATTTTGGCGATAACGAGCCTCGCTTACGAATTTTTATCTCGGGAACTGCTTGTCCGATTGAGCTATATTTTTGTTCGTTTTGTTCAGGAAGGAATGGGCTATTATATATAAAATAATTTTTTCAACGTGGATAATTAACTTTATAGAGAAATTTAAATTTTGAAAAAATATGCCCATATTCCTGGGAGTTTTTCCTTCAAAATGAGTCCCTGAAAAGGGCGTCGTGATCTCTCATCTCAGAACTCGATCTGCCCGCCCATAAAAAAGTTATAACAGACTGATAACTCGGTAGACCAACTCCAAACGTTGTTACATATTGCGACCGGTATATTACAGAGAGTAACATGTTGACACGTTGATTGCCGAGAGTGAGGTGGCGAGGTTCTGCATTAAAATTTATTCGATACTTCCACCGTTTGTTAACGAAGTCATACATCATAAATAATATTCTCTGGATTCGTGTACAAGCAACAATCAGCAGTTTCATTGTTTCCATCGACCTCATTTCACAAACTAAATATGCCCCTCGATGTCAAATTGACACAGTGGTGAAAGATCGATGAAATAACAAGGTAAACAGTTATTTTTTTATGTTTGTTCATTCAAATTGATGGACGAGGATTAACAATAATTTTATTAAGGTGAAAGTAATGCTAAAATCCGCAGTCGACTAATGACCACCGATATTGATGCAAGGTTAGAATTAATTGAAAAAAAATGAGGAAGATCTCGTTCAGATTTACGATTGGAGGAGAGCGATCCACGCAGGAAGAACCGTGTCAATGAAAGCTGGCGCTCCTCCAGAACCGCGCCCTACCCTGTAACCTCGTCATCCGTCACGGAGCAGCGGTTCCAGAGGGATCAATTCGATCCCCTAACAGTTGCGCGGCCTCGATTATTATTGTACCGCGGAAATCACGGAATGATTGCGAGAACAACAAGGGGAGCGGAGAACGAGGCGGCTCTCCGGTACACGCAAATCGCATTAAACGTCCATTAGGGGGTCGGTCGACGCGCGGAAATTATAAGAACTATCCTGGTGGCCGCGAGAGCCGCAGTAGTTTCGCAATACTGTAGTACATGGTGCAATTTACACGAGTCAGCAAGGATAGAGAATTCTCAGTCATCGTCGTATCTTCCTAATTCTAGCAACAATGGATAGTCGAGATTCTTCAGATTAAAATGAGTCCAAACACGAGGTAAATTGGACTAATTTGACGGAATTATGTACTGTGCGTGCCTCGAAAGAAGTCCTGTGGAAGGAATGCGAGGCTGATTGGTTATGGTAGAAGAGGAACGCCTCCTTCCACATGCTTTTTCAGCTCCAGTGAAAATTGTATAGAGTGAAGCCTACAAAACTGATTGATCATGAGCTGACGAAGCTCGAGCCGCTTCCCCCACTATCTTGCTCCTCGCGAAACTTCTTGGGGCACGAACAGTACCTAAATTGATGAAATTAGTCCGATTTACACTGTGTTTGGTCTCATTTTAGTCGGAAGAATCTCGACTATCCATTATCCGACAATGCGCTACTGTATCCTACCAATATCACGCGTTACATTAGTGCCAACTGTTTCGCGTCTTACAGTAGTTGGATTCGCGACGATCGGAGCATGAATTATTAAAGAGACGCGGCGCGGCTGGAAGGTGCTCGAGGCACGCGAGCGCGATCCGCAGTCGAAATTTCGACGAGTGGACCATCGTCAGCTTAATTGAGTACTCGATGCATCGCGAGCATCCCTCGGCTGTTTAACATTGGCTCTCTGGCGGCGGGGAGACCAGGCTCGCTAACCGCCACCGTTGACCCAGTTTTCGCAACCGACTTTCCGCGCGATTCAATCCAATCGCGCGTGCAAAAGCCGCGAACCTCCGCGATCAAGACGCGCTCGGACAAGAATTACGCGATTCCATCTACCAAGCGCCGTCCACCGTAAAACGAGCATAGAGACCGGCTGAAACGGTTATGTCACACGGCAGATATTATTTTAGATCGTACGTACAGCGTTGGAAATAAAATACGAGACGCGTCCGAAAAGTCAAGGTCATTTTTTGGACGTGATTCTCACTTTTTTAGTGGAAAAATAGCCCATTAGACAGAGCATAAGTCCTTCGAGTTCCATTTGTCCTATCGTAAATTATCTCTCTACTTGTCTAGGCATGGATCATCCTAATCTGCATTTCCTGTCATACGACAATATTCCATTTGTGTTTTTTGTTCACATAACCATAGGCTGTTTCTGTTGTAGATCGTCTCTATTCCGCGTTTCATGTCATTAATCAGTTCTGTTCCACTAATCGTCTCTGTTCGCCTGATCATAGATCGCCCCTATTCTATTAGCCAGACTATGTACTACCTCTATTCTAGTCATTGGATGTTCCTATTCCAATCGCCAGACCATTTACGCTCTTGAATCTAATTAGCTCAGATAGCTACGATTAAGCCCCTTGCAGCTTTCGTCCAGCCACCCCCACGGCATTTTTTATTGATATTGTGTGCAGAACAATGCTTTTAGATTGAAAGATAATCCCTCAAAATGTTAAGTTTCTAACCCCTCATTTAAGGGAAAAAGTGAGGGTAAACACCCTAAACTTTATCAAGAAAAAAAAACGAAAATACTCGCATACCATATATTTTTTTCACAATTGTGAGCAAATTATTAAGGGTAGAGAGAAAATTTATTTTCTGGAGGTGGGCGTACATTTGAAAGTTTCAAGATGATTGTGGTAGAACATAGTTAAATAAATTAAATTATTCTCATAATTTGAAAAGGCAAGACCATTTCTCTTCCGAAGAGGTCGTGTATCGATTCAGTAGTTGAAAATATCTCGGTAACGCATTGGCTGGGATTCAGTATTGAATGAATAATGTATCAACCCTATAATATTATACATTCGTTTATTAACATCGAACATTCTACTCGTCTGTGTGCTGGTACAATTCCAACCGTATAATTGGTATATGATCGATCACGTTCAATTTTACTCTTTGAACCTGTGGGAATAGAATAACCATATCTTAACTATTCACTATTTGTTTATTCGTTTAAAAGCTACGTACTTCATCATCAAAGAAGAAGACCCCGAAGTCTCCGAGAATGTAGGACAAAGTTTTGCAATCTTCCAGCGTTGATCTGACAGAAAACGATTTGGCATCGTTTTCCTGACTGCAGGCCGTCACTGTTTCGTTTGTCCGACCACAGTTGACCCTATACTACTTGTCCGATGGCAGAGCATCTATCGGACAGATGTCGGGAGCCAGGCGTGTCACCGTAACTTCGACCGCGACAAAAGTGACTGCAATAAATATCGCTTTCCGATTGCTGATCGGAAACCGTCGCGGCATATCCGTTAGCGACCACGATTCCGGCGTCGGCTCTTGTTCGCGACCGGAAAGATCCGCTGGTACAGTCGAAGTATTACATAATCCCAGTGTAACTCGAGTGTAATCCCCGGAATCGAGCGAATTCGTACAGAAGAAACGCTTCGGAATCGAGAACGCTTTTTGCTTCCTTGGCGCGCGCCATCCTCGACAAATGGGGGAAAGGACTGCGAGCGCGCGAAGCGTAACGTGAAAACGGTTCCCGGCGTTATCGAAATGCTTTCGAACGAATCGCCCTCGATACATACCTCCATCTTGAACACTTTATACTGTCGACGATGATGTCTGGGTTATCCTCCAATCGTCGATTAGAGATAACGGCCGGATCTTATTCGGTCGTGTTTGGCGAGGGCTAACGCGAAAGACAAACGTGTCTTTCTTGCTGACATATTTTCTGTATCAAGATTCAACATGGGTGGAGCCGTGTTTGAGGATGCTCGGGTCGGGTCAGTGACTCACGGACGGCTTAGTCAGGCTTTCCTCCGCGAGGAGATTGCACCATGTTGAATATTTACCTGTTCGGGACGTTATGTTTAATAAGAAATATGTATTTAATAATGAAATAGATCTTAACGAACTATTATGAATAATATCTGATGATTACCCTGCGGATCTTTATGCATTTATTGCAAAATTGAATAGTCCACACCATAACTATATCCATATATATAACAATATCTATGTATATACAGAAAATTCTTTTTAGGATTTCGTCCAATCCGATGGCTTAATTGATTTCTGTTGACCGTGTAGGTAGAGAAACATTATGGACGATAAATCCGAGATGTTGCTGTACGCGAGAAGGGTTGACTGTAATTTGCCTCGGCGATCCTCCCACGAGGGATCAACGCGAACACGATCATTCCCGAGCGTCGGTGTTAAAAACTCTAATCGATCGTCTGGCGAGCGCGAGCTTCAAGTTGGTATTATAGTTCCCCGGCAGAGCTGTAGAGCTCTGGAGTGCAAAGGGTTAATAAACGATTCCCGGCAGCCCCGGACCTGGATCTCGACATATCCGCCGTGAAACTGGGATTTACAGGATGCCATGAATTTCCATCGCAAATCTGGCAGCCGCGTTCGCAGGTTTCATGGTACGTTGGGTAATCAATCGGTCCAAGCAGTGATTAGCTCGTAAAGTTCTGTAACGGCCGTGGGATGGCACAGTAGCGCACCTTATCGCGCTGCTTTCCCTGCTTGTCTACGTATACGCAGTGTCTGAATACGTTTAACGGTTCGCTGCGCTGGCCAAAAGGTCTTTGCTGCAATTGTTAGCGGACGAAGAACGCTATGGTCAGATCGGCATACCTAATAGAATTCACTCGCACCTCGTTACGCGGCGTTTGCCTTTCGACTAGATTGTTCAAGTAATTCGGGCATCGATTCGTTCGGGACTTTTTACCCCCCGCCGTACTCGAGAGCGTAAATCAATGTCAAGTGGATCGTTGCGTCCTCGTTCGACAAGCTGGAAATGGGTCAGCTTACAATTCCTCTTTACCGGGAAATAAAAATGGGCTGCGCTACACCAGCGTGGACCAACTATGCTGTAATAGTTTCCCGCGAGACATTTATTGAATCTTGCGATCACTGTCAATCGACACCTCCTTCTCCAGTTATCGCTGCATTCACACAGGCTGTCCATTATTTTGCAAACTGTAATTCGTAAAAAATATTTCAGATAAAACTTACTGGTATGTAGATGTATACAATAGAGATTCTTAAAAATCTCGATAATTTCCCTAAATTTTCAAATTTTGGGGAAAAAAATGTTTTTTCGATCCGGTCTAATATACAAACATTCTATTATATACGAACATTTTCATACGAACTATATTCGAACATACAACTACATTCTCTAATACACGAACATCTACGGAATATCAATGCTCGCGGGACACTGAATAGTTTGATTAATAAGTAATCGCGTATAATTTACAAAGAGCCGGTGTAGCCTCGAATTTGTTAATGCAAATGCATTTCGTGTGCATAAACGAATTCCTCTCCGATTGCGTCGACTCTGTGTTTGCCCGGAATTCGAACGCAGAAAATTGCGTCGATCAAACAACCGCCGGCGTAGCTGCATCGAGTTCAGATTGAAATTCTCTGGGCGGAGAGTGTGAGCACCCGCGAGCGTGCGCGCGCGAGCAATATACTTGTGTGACGCCGTGGGGATCCAGGGAATCGCGCGGAAAACGCGACGGGAGGGAAAAAAGAAAATACGCGAACGAAGAAGAAGCCGAGCAGCGTGCTTTATAGTCCGTGTCTTTTCGAATATTAAAACCGTTTATCGAGTGAGCGCGCGGTTGCCGGCTCTGCCCGGGCTCTGTCCGAGTAATAAGCGTCCGACTGGAAAAATCCACGGTTCCATCGGCCACAGCATTCTATTAGGTCGTTGCATATGAAATGTCCGATTTTTTTTTCTCGGCTGTTAATTACGATTTTGAGACGAAAAATATACGAAAATACTCGGACGTGCCTCCTGCATCTCATATATTTTTTTCGCAATTGTAAGCAAATTATTAAAGGTAGAAAAGAATGTAATATATATGAAAAGAATTACGCTAAACATAAGATAAAGTTATTGGTAATAATAACTATCCTACTATACAGGGTGTTCCAGAAATGTTGTTCGCAAATATTCCTGGATTTCCATGGTATCCCTGGATTTACCATAAAAAGCAGATTGATCTACAGAATTGAAGGACGCACGAGGATGAACGAGCACGGTAGTATTAAAACCGTTTATCGAGTGAGCCCGCGTTTCCATCAGCCTGGCTACATTCTCGATTTTTCAGCGGCGGGGAAGACGAGTTGCCGAAGAAGGCGTTCTTCAGACTCAAAATTACGGACACGAAAATTCTCGATTTACTGGGTGCATGGCCCGGGGAAAGAGAACCCCTCCAGCCAATTTCTCTGTGTACGCCTGCTCGCTCGCTCAGCACGGGCCAACCAGATTGAAGCTAGCAGCCTGAGCTTTGCTTCGCTCGGCTCTCCACCGCCTACTTCGCCTCCCATCCACCGCTGATTTCGAATTCACTTTCCCGTCGAGTTCGCGAACCAATTCTTGACTTCGCTATCTTCCCGAGCTCTGAATTACTTGATCAAAGCTTAACGCGTCTTTCGGATTAGGCCGGCGATCTTATCCTGCGAGAAAGTCCTGTCCTATAAGTCCATTAGTTCCAAATTCGTTTTCGACCCAACACATTACAACCGAGCATTGCTTGATCGTTTCTAGAAACTGGTAGAGTCTAGATACTGATCCTACTTCTTTTTATGGAATAATATATAGAATAATATATATTATTACCGCGGTATTTTTTCCCAATGAGATTGAAATACGTGAACATAAATATTTTGCCCTGAATAAATTTGTACAATTCAATGAGATTGAGGAAACATTCAAAACAAGTGAATCATTTGAAAAAACATTCTTCATACAAGGTAGAAATGAGACCATTTTTCTTCTATCTCGATTATCAGATAGTACATTTTTTATATTGCTTTAAATTGCATAGGGAAAAGTTTTATTATTATTTAGATACCTTCTTCGGTATAATAAAAATATGACAAGAAATTTCCCTTGCTTTTTTAAGAAAAAAAATTAAGCCTTCAGCATTACGTACATTGAAGTGAAAGAGGAACTTTTTTACATTACTGCGGCACAAAAATTGCTAAGGATGTCCCTAATACTGCGGTGTGAATTGCAACTACGATGAGAAACGAGATTTACTTCAGCCTTATTATTTCATGATAAATTAAGAATAAGAATCATCCTGGATCCACATTCAAAGTGAAAAATCGAAATTCGAGAAACGTGGGAGAGCGGGCCGGAATGAGAAAGATGAAGGACCGGAAACGAAACGGTCGTTCCGCGAGCGAATCTACGATTCGACAAGTTAATTACGTTGCCATTAGGGCGGCCGGCAGATAAGAAACATTTATCTTGCGCTAGCGGCAGTTCTGCCTCGCGGTTCGCTTCCGGTGCCCGCCGCTGGAGTATTGATTTTATGCGCGCACGCCGTCAAACGGGATCCCCTGATTACTTAACGAAACGCTTCTTTTAATAACGTAATTAATCGGCCGAACGACGGAGCACGCGCTGATCGTGAGATTTATGGGAGACGTGAGCCGGATACCGGAGCCTACCTAGCAGACGCGCGAGCGTTTCGTCTCGCGTCGGCCAGGAAGATAAAATTTGTTGCGTGAGCGACGCCTGTCGGCATAATAAATAGCGGATTTCGGAAATGTATGAGGGATCAGCCGCTACTGGCTGCTGCATTTTTTATCAGGCTCGATCCGATCGAGGGGACCACAAATTATTATCCCGAAAGTCTTTATGAAAACGCAATCTGCGGATCTCCGTGCAGAGTTACATTTTTGTAATTCAATTTTAACAGACAGCTTTCACACAGAAATATATGGATGAGGATTCATTTCTTTTTTATAAATCACGATGCCTGAGAATTTTTTGATAGGTTGATGAACATAGGTTGATGAATCATAGGTTGATGAAAATTGAAAAATTTGCGACCAGGAAAATATATTTTGGTTGACCACAATAATTATCGATGGAGGAAAAACATTAAGATGTTATCAGATTTGAAAATAAAATTCAATGGTTAAATTTTCAAGAATACATCTTTATTAATCAATTATGTAGTCACCGTTCTTTTCTACAATTAGAAAATCTATGAAAATCGGGCACGAACAATTATTTCTCTCGAGGACTCGAGTTTCCCGATGGAAACTGAAATATGGACGTGGCAGAAAATATAGAATCTGCGAGAAACGTCAGCTGTAATGTTGAATTAATTCAATTGAATAATTTGAATACCGTTGAATGTTTTAAATCGATTCGCCTGCTTGGAAATTAAGTACGGATTCCATGCATTTATAGTCTCCGCGCGTTCTTATAAATATTCATCAAACGGTAACATAGAAATTGTTACAGAGTTGAATGGAGGGAGCGTCTATTCTATTGTCACGCCAACAAAATCTTCGGCGCAATAAATAAACGTGGTCTAGCGTCGTGTACAACAATACTCCGTAAAAATGTGGATTTCCATAAACGTCCGTGGTCTAATAATATCAACGATGTGGTTTTATGGGACCAGTAAACTGCGAACCGTGTAGAGAAAAAGCTTAAGACACATACACAGAGCACGATGCATTGCGGACGCACGCCGCAAAAAAAGCTGGATACAGAGATACGCTTTCATGAACGTCGCTCGGTACATATATTTCATTTTATTAAAAACGGACGAAGGATTTTGCTTTGCGATAAAACTGCTTAATTGTTCCACTCCCTCCATCGTAATATCGATTGCATTTCCTTCAAGTATAAGTATCTAAACACTTTTCTTCAAGGAATTAAACACGTTTTATTGAAAGATGTATAATTAATTTTTCCCAAGATTCGCTGTCAGAAGTGGCATAACGTTAATAATTAAAGTAGTTATTTCATAGAATAAAAATTGATTTACATTGCAGAGATGTAAAATTCTATGTAACCAATTATGTAGAAAGTGGAGTGCGAGTAATTGAACGATAAACTCAAAATCGACTGACCCAATTCCATCAATTTCGGATAGTTGTGATTCTGTAATCAATCTGGAAGTTGGACGTAGCAATTATAACATTTCTGAAGTTGAAGTTATTTATAGAATTTTTAATTGAAAAAGGATTTCATTTTGCGGAGTGCACACTTTTTCTCAAGCAAATCGAAACAATTGCCTTTGGCTACCTGTCCATTTGTATGAATTTTCTGGTTACCTGTTACACGTCTTTTCCACACGTGACTTTTTCCTATATGCAGACCAATTAAAATTGATTGCGTCCCCACACTGTCCTCATTCGAGATACCCTAGAAAGACCATTATAGGATCGGTATTAAAAATCAAGCAATGGCCGACCCAACTACGGAATAGCGTATTTGACTGACTAATGGAACAGGTATTAAAAGAACTATAAGAAACCAGCCTCCTAAATCAATTAGTCGAGTACAGTAGAACCTCGATAGTTGCACTCTCGACGCTCGATTGGCCACCTCGATAACAGCAGGAACCTCGAGACTTTTTCAGTCCCGTTTCGTGCAACTACCGAGGTTCTACCGTGAATTCAATTACATCCAGTTTGAATCGCAGCCGTGTTGTCCTCCACTTTATCTGTTTGCGCAAAGGGTTCGTCGGCCGTTTACGGATAAACACGCGAGCAAGGACAAATAATCAGTTACCGCGAACGGACGGCGTGTTCCACGAGAATTAACCAAATGAAAATACAACGAGTAAAATCGCCGGCGGCTTGCAACCAGAATTTTTCGAGGACAACATCGATATCGAGTCTGCGCCGAGGGCATCTTTACGAGTAATAATTTCGGGCGCGTCCGATACAACTCGATCGTTCGCTAATTAAACCGCGCGCCGGCCGTCCGGTTCTCAATTAGTTTCCTCAATCGACCATTATCTGACGTAACTGATCAGCTTGTCAATTCTTTGCTCGGTTTTCCGTGGTGGGTTCGGTGGTTGGACTAAAGGGCGAGAGGGAGAGAGAGGAAAGGGTGGATGGTGGTGTAGCCCGCGGCCAAGGTGGCATCGATATTTATTGCATTTAATACCTGCCGCCACGTTTACGTTAATTGCAACGGTCTGGTCTTGTTCCGTGCGGTTAGCTGGTCCAGGCTCGCAGCTCTGCATGGCGACGAGGGATGGTTTCACCCTCGGAACGACCCGCTTTTCCGGAGGGCTGCAATCACAGTGGCCAGAGCAGCTTCAGCCTTGCCTCGATCGAACAGTCCCGCTCTCGTTCGACGTGCTGTTCGTCGAATGTTGGTTAGCCCAGGATCTTAAGGGGGTAGACTCCTTTCTCATTTCTCGATAATGCAAAGATGGACTTTCTCAGTAGTCAAAAGCGCTAGATAAAAGATCAATCAATCAAAAATCCTATTTTTACGAGGCGTAATTTGCATTATTCGGAAGCATGTAGCTGTCGCAGCTTTATGAAAGTAGCTACATGTACAGCTTTATTATTATTCTTTTATTATTGTCCGCTAGTTCTCGTAGCGTACAGTTTTAATGTTCCCGGTCATTTAGTTAACGGGGGTCTTTTAGTTTAGAATCTTGGAAAAATCGATTTGGTATATCAACAACATACGTGAAGATGAAGGTCATCGGAGCTAGGTTCTCTTTTGTCAATATTTACCATCGATTTTCAAAAATATTTTCCTTAAGTATGATTGTTGTAGAATGTGCGTGCAAAAGGATTTGTTCGATGAAAGATCGAAAATGTGTTGCAATTAGCGAAGCGTTTGTTCGAAAAGAGCCGATCCGGTTGACAGCTAAGCATCGGGCCGCTTAATATGTCTACTTACCGGATTCCGGGAACGCGGAAGAACAAAGACGATCGATCATGGATCCACGAGCAAGAAGCCCGAGGCAAGGAATATAAACCGGGGAAACCTACCCGCTGAGCAAGCTACTCCGGAGTTTGTCACCGAGAGCACAATTTTCAAGCCGGAGGGTGGGTTGGCTAAATTGGAAATCAATTCGTTTGCGGCGCGCCGGAACACCTGCCATTCTTCTTCCTACATCTTTCGAGAAGGCGAGAGTTCGGCTAGAGGTTCGCGTTTCCCAGCGCACGGTAGTTTGGTAAATAGAACGTGCAGGACAGTAACCCCGTTCGAATACAGCAGTTTTGCCTGTAACTTGGGTTAGTCTCGATGAAACACAAATTCAAAACATGCGATTAAATATCTCGAAACAAGAAATGTATCACTTAGACCACTTTCATAATTATGTGCACAAATGGTTGTTCGTGAAAAAATGTTATTTTTATTCAAGCAGATTATTTATATTTTCAGATGAAAAGTGGAAAGAATTCAGATATTCTCCTCCGTATGAAACATTTTGATAAGACGTTAAACTATAAGCCGTTACGCAAGCGACAGCAGAATGCGTGCGTGGGCGTTTCTAGCGGGTGCTTATTTAGCGCCCGTGCAACGAAGTATGATTAAATACTTTGAGGAAGAGTAGGTGTGTGTTTGCGGAAGGTTCGTTCTGTAGCGGTTGTTAAAAGTTAGAAGCCCGAAACAACTTCAGAACGAAGAAGAGGTAGCAAGCGCATTCCAGCAAGTTAGGTCAGAGCAGTGGGTTGTTTTTGTGCAGTTTAAGTTTAATTCTCTATTTCTCCGTGGCACACTCGGCAGGAAGGAGCATTCGTTGTGGCGCGTATATTTGAATTCCGCTCAAGAAGATTCTAAGTGAAAATGAGTTTGCAGTTGTGGATATACAGTACACCGCTTGCAGTTATTCGAACGACAGAGCTGAGACTCGCAGCTTCGTTTTTAAAAGCATAGTAAAAGCAAGCGTCCCACATTACGGTTAACATAAACGAATCTTTATTAATACGTTCACTGCCGAATTTCAACTCGCAGGATATCCGACATAATTACTGTAACTTACTTGATGAAAGTGGAACTAGAACGATGATATTTTAGTGTTTCTTCAATCCCCGTATTTTGCTAGAAATAAAGGCGCAATTTTAACCCCTTGAATTTAGTACTTTCCATGTGAAATGATTCGAGTAGTTCTGTGGTAGACTGGAGGATCGAAAGTTCGCTAGGATTCGAGCGAATTCGATGAACGGGGTTCGGCGAGGTTGATCAGGCCTTCTTCTTCATTCTTTTCCTCTGATTAAAATGTCTCGGGAAGTTGAAGCTTCCGAAACTTGGCCCGGCTACGTAACTGTGTTCTTTAATCTCTGTTTCTTGTGTTCCGACAGGCAGTCCCGACTGCGTAATTAGCAGAGAGCGGTCGGGGGGTTCTAATGAAACGTGCCGGTGGATGATTAAGTAGGTAGTGGGGGGAGGCAGAGAGCAAGCGAGAGAGAGAGAGAAAGCTAATACGTCTGTTTACAAAGTTGCTGCAAAGCCGTTGCGCGATTTGCGCCAAGCGCCCGGCTTTATTGCACTGCTATTAAAGGGCCGCGTTGATTTTTGTGTACAGACGTTACGGTTTGTGATCCACGGTAGCCCGGGACAAAGGGACATTTAATCATCATTGAAATTGCCAACCTTGAGGCGCCTCGACCTCGATATATCGATTCGCAAATTCACGAAGTTGCTCTCTCGTCGTTGGCCATTCGTCGATTGCCCATCGAATTTATCGAGACGCATCTAGCCTCGATTCATATTTTTCCATTGCTCGTGGCAACGTTTAATTAACCCGTCCGAATAAACATTCCCCGGAAGCAACGTGCAACGAGCAACAAAATACCGTTCTCATCGTTGGGAAATTGAAATATTTCAACGCACGTTACATGCAATTATACAGTATTATTTATTATTTAACTTACTTGCCGTTTGCGCAGCTTAACAATGGATTTCCATGTAAATTCGAAGCGAATCGGACGATGATAAACACGTTTCCGGGAAAATTTGCTGTTAATATTAAACGATGTTTTGCTTCGACGTGCGCGATGACATAAGTTCAAAGAAACGAGGTGAAAACGGAAGGAGGGAGATGTGTAAATATTTATATGTTTAATTTTAAGTTAATGTTTAACTACAATTTTCTCTATCGCGATTAATTCCTTAATACATTCTATGTTGCTGTAACTGTATTATTATTCAATTTAAGAAAAAATTTTCCGTGCCTCCCTATCTTGTATTTTTTAAATAGATATAATAATATAGACACGTTTTAAAATCTGTTGAATTTTATTTATTTGTAGATATTATCCAGTGGTTTCTGTTCTTTATGCTACTACTCCTCCCCGAAAAAACATATCTTTCCGCGCCTCTCTATCTTTTATTTTTTTAATAGACATAGTAATATAGACACGTTTTAAAAACTGTTGAATTTTATATATTTGTAGATATCATCCAGCTTGGAAACCGCTGGCTTAGTCGATAGTGTCCATCGCTATCAACGAACGAGGTTCTACCGCACTTGCAATTGCGGCCCGTTCGATGGGTTTGAAAAACGAAAGCGTCAGTGATGTTTGTCGTAATATTTGTCTGGCCCGCTCGTCAGGTTGTTGACGAGCCAATAAAAGAAATCACGTGTTCCCGCTGAATTGATTTTTTTGCCCCATCCGCGACGAGCGCGCGATACGGGCACGGTGTGTTTGGTTAAAGGTCGTACGATAGAAAATTAACGGGAATTTCGGCGATAAATAAAATGTTATTCACCGGCGTAGCGTGCTACGTGTGCTCGCAGAAAATTAATTACATGCGCTCAACTCCGACGAACTACGTAATCGTTTGCCGTATTTTCGTTCGGAATGAACAACGCCGCGTTAACTAAAAAATGCCGGGCGGCCTTTTGTCCGATATTTCATCGCCACGCGCTCGACGAAATCAACCGGTAAATGCGTTGTAAACAAGCGAAAACGGAGGAATCCTCGATCATGTTGTTCGCCCCGATCGACCGTGTGTATTCGCGCGTCCATGTGCGATACGCATCGAATAGCGATATACACTACCGACCAAAAGTATGTAATCACGGCGTAAATTCAGAGAAACAGGAGGTTTATAAGAAGAAAGCCTTTAGAACAACCAAGGACAAGATTAACTTGTGAAAAAAGCAATATGTTTTACATTTTGTATTATATTTTTTTGTGAAGAGAGAATGCGTATTTTTCTTCAAATTGTTCTTTCTTCAAAATGCTGAAATCTGTTAAGAAATATTATTCAACTAGTTAATATTTTATATTATAACGATGGATCATTTCAAAATTTATCGATATATTCGATTTTTACAAAAATCGGCAAGTGATTCGAAACTTTTGACCGGTAGTGTATATTTTTATTTATTACGTTCCGAAGCGCCGTGAACGATGGAAAATTCGATCGATTCCCGTCGGGCTGGCCGTTTTTTATTCGATTCGTCGTCGCCCGTTCAAGAATACTCGTCGAGCCGGGTACTTTGAAACTCAAATAGGCGCGCGCGACGGACCATCCACGGCCCGCGCAGCGAATAGAGGAAAATCTTCGGTAAATCGGTTAAATCGCACTCCTCGGCTCTCGAGGGCGCTGATATTTCTAATCCAAATCCTTCGGGCTCCGTTATTCCTCGTCGGATCTCGCTTTTAGCAATCGTTTCTCGATGAACGATCGCCGCGCCGCGAGCCTCAAAAATTGAACTCCGTAAATACTCCAGCAGCCTCGGTGAAGTGGCCCATTTCTTCGAGAAATCGCGACTCCGTCTGCAGACGTTTTTATTAAAATTCGATACACGGTTTAAGAGATTCTGTTTCGTAGAACGAAGGGAAAAATTTCAGTTTCTTCATAGAATGAAAACGAACATTGCACAAATACAAATTTTTTCAGTTTACTTACTGGTAGCCTATTAATAGGCTTTTCAATAATTGTGCTGCACCAAATGGAAGCTTAAAAATCTCGTACACAATAATTCCGAAGGAAATTAGAGACCGCCGCCTCTGTAAACCGAAAGTGGCAGCAGGTTCTTCGAGGACGAGCCCCCGAAGAATCGGCGGACGTTATCTGCTCGGGAAGAGTTAGCAGGTGCAGGTGGACGCGCATAATTTAAATGAAAAGCATTTAGCGCGTTAAATCGCCGAGATATGCAATAAAGAAGGTGGAAAGTTCGGGCGTAAATTCTGCCAACCTCCCCCCTCTCCCTCCCCTCGCGCCTGCGAAAACAACTCTCGTAAAATGAGCATTTTCCGGAAGCAATGTAAACTCTTTACGCAACGTTATTCGATGCCGCCGGTAATTAATTCGTTTACCGGAATTTATCCCCGCGTCAATGTTGCATTTCAACTGATAGCCGGTTGGTTTTTCCGTTTTTTGAGAGTTGCGACCACATGGGAACCGTCCGGATTCGACGTGTTCCCACAGGATGTACGACCGGCCTCTACGAAGTTCGAAATTCGAAGATCGCCATTAAAAGTCCCTAAGATCTCCGTCTTCGAAATCTCCCGTAAGCTTCTTAAATCCCTTTCAACGTATCGAGCACCATCTCACGGAAACCGACAGCTTCTCCCGAAAGTTTCGCCGTTTCTGCGAGCACAATAATGTAGGCTTGAGGTTAGGTCGTTTATAAAGTCTCGGTCAGTTTATTAATAATTACTAGACAGTGGATTGTATGCGTTTGGGGCAAAAATGTGTAAGTGTAATTTAAAACAGTGAAAACATTCAAGCTATTAAACCTATTCAGAAGGAAAATAAATTTTTATGTGATTCTAGTTTATGTGGTAATTCAGGTAAAAATAGTATTTTTATAGAAAAGTTTGATATAATTGGGGAATAATATTAAAAATTTCATTGAGACATTTTAGAATATTTCTGTTTCGCATGAAGATCCGCAGTCTAATAATTACTGTTCATATTATTGTTATTTCTCAATAAGGGTGGAGCCACGAGGAATGTTACAAAAGTGGACTATTTAACCGGGAGCTGCATAATGAAGATCGCGGAATATCAACAGGGTCGACAAGCCAGTTCGAGTAAACGCTGAAAATAGTGATTGCAGAGTTATTACGGCTCGGTGTATAGATTAGGCACAATACTAACAACTGGGTGTGAATAATGCACTAACTGCAGGCCGTGCGTAATGCTAATGCACCGCATGTAGTACCGGTTAATGACCAGCATCAATCGAGCACGCGCCAGTAACGGTAGCCTAGTCGATAGGGTGGGCAATAAATCGCCTGACGCGGAATACTAAACGCAGTTCTTACGAGTTTCGTTCTGTTCCGAGATGTTGATGAAAATTTTACTGGCAGAGGCTGGAACTTGTTGATCCACCGTAGTTTCGGGGTTACTACTTTATGAGAGAGAATCTGTTCTTCATTCGAACAGCGCGGATGAAACTTCATTCGAATTTGAAAAGCTTCTATCGAAACAGCGGAGGAGAATGTGAATTCTTCAGCTGCCCGCAAAGCTCGCTAAAGGTCGAATGCTTGTGCGTCGAGGGATCGACGGCCACGGGCCAGAAATATCGATCCGTCATGAAAATTTGAAATTTCGGCCCACGTAGACCGGGCCACCGGGGATGCGAGCCTTTGTTACGAGGTTCGGACCACGAACAATTCGAGAATGAAACAGTTCATCGATACACTGCAATCAAATACAATCCTGTTTGCAGTTAATTCAAATAACAGACGGGCCGACCGTCACGTCGCGTCGGTTCCGGCGAATTAATGGAACGTTTATTTAAGCTGGGCATCGTTTTGCAGTATTTCGCGGCCTGGCCACGGTTGCGACGTGTTTACCTACGCTGGGAGCCAGTTTCGGGTCGAAATTGCGGGTCAGTCGCCTAAGATTAACCATCCAAACGACGCGGAAGTTGGAATGAATGTTTGGAAGAAATTCTTGGTTTGTTAGTAGACAACGGATTTTTATGCGAAATAAACATGTTCTATCTGAATTGCAACGTTCTAAAATTGAAGGAAAATATCGGACACTCTGCAAAAGATTAACAGACGACGAAGAAAAAATTTTGTCAATATTTATTTATTTATTGATGCCGTAAACCATGTTTGGTTTATATAGCATACATTAGTATAATTTTGTCAATATTTTAGAATGTGACAATATAGCTTCAATATTGTTCTGGGAGAAATTGAAAATACTTTAACGAAGAAGAACACGCACTTCAAGGAAGCGATTGGTTCAAAAGAAAAACTGTTAACCGCCAACCTTTCAAGTCGCAGCCAGCAGGTGCCATTCAAGTGGCTGATCTTATCTCACCCGGCATATGTCAGCGTTTATGAAGTAACATTGTCCGTGTTTATTCCCAGACCGACTCTTCGCGCCCCCGGCCGCGCATTAACCATTTACTCGGCGAAATACAGTCGGTCACGAAAATATTCGGACACTAGCTATAACTAACTTTACGACTTGATAATTCGTTTGTTGATAAAGCAATCGTCCTGGGAATTGTTTCTAGCAATAATACATCTATTAATGTTGATGAACATAAATAATTTATTTGAAAAATATACATTTCATAAAAATTATTAAAAGAAATAATGTACCATTTGTGGCTCACAAAAATATTCGGACAATATTAATTTTTCTATTTAGACAATGTAATTTAGCATTACAAAATTTGTTTAATACTTCGTGGCATAACCATTTTGTTTAAGAACATGTCTTAACCTGTTTGGCATATTATTTGTAATTTTTTAAAAATATTCAACAGTTATATTCGACCAATCAGTTGCAAGTCTTTGTATTAATTCGGCTATCGATGTAATTGGGGTTTTTCGAGTTTTTTTATCCAATTCATCCCACAAATTCTCGATAGGATTAAGGTCCGGTGATTGGGACGGAGGATGAAGAATTTTTGGGCAGCGGTATAATAAAAATTCTTGCACAATACGTGACTTGTGCTTGGGGTCGTTGTCTTGGTAAAACTTAAAATTATTATTAAGCCCCATTTTTTCAGCACTTTGAACTAAATTATTTTTGAATATATTTAAATAATGATTTTTGTCCATGATACCGTCAATAAACACTAGGTTACCGACTCCATATGACGAAATGCAACCCCAGACCATTACGCTGCCTCCGCCGTGTTTCACTGTACCTCTTGTATTTTCAAAATTAAACTCTTTATTCGCTTTCCGCCATAGTTCTTCCGTCGGAATTGTACAGATTGAATTTGCTTCCACCATGTCTCATCCTTAGAAATTAGCTCTCTTGCAAAGGTTTTTCGTTTATTCCTATTCTTTTCGTTAATAAATGGTTTCTTTCTAACTACTCTTCCGTTGTAACCAGCTTGCCTCAGCGTTCTCCGAACTGTTTCGGCTGACACATTCTTGGAGCTTTCTCCTAATAGCTCACTAACTAGTTTTGGAGCACTTAAACGCGGATTTTTTTTCACTTTTCGAATAATTTTGATTTTCTTTCTCGTACATAAGAGACTTGGTCTTCCAGTTTGCGGAATAGAATCAATGCGATTCTCAATATAAAATCGTCGACAGATATCTGCAACAGTACTCTTACTTATACGAAGCATTGCACTAATTTCACGATAGGTTTTTCCTTTTTCTCGATGAAAAATTACAAGCTGCCGCACATCGAAACTCGTATTCTGCCCTTTGCCCCATTTGAATATGACTCATTTTGAACGAATTCACGTTTACTACTGTCAGTAGTGAGGTGGCATGGACATCTAATGGTCCACGAGATTCTGTTTGTAAACAAACGTTTTCGCGTTCTTGGAATATCGCGTTCCCAGAAGACGATTGCCAGAGAAATATAATACGTGTCCGAATATTTTTGTGAGCCATAAATGGTCCATTATTTCGTTTAATAATTTTTTTTATGAAACGTATGTATATTTTACAAATAAATTATATATATTTATCAACATTAATAAATGTTTTATTGCTAGAAACAATTCCCAGGGCGATTGCTTTATCAACAAACGAATTATCAAGTCATAAAGTTAGTTATACCTAGTGTCCGAATATTTTCGTGACCGATTGTATGTGTCACGACAGTTATTCCGCGATTCGGCGTTGCCTGTTGTTGGAGTCTATGCGGGGGCGGTGGGTACAGCTGCAACAACTATAGTTCCTTCCTGTTTTCGCTGCCGCGCGTGATGTTTATGCGCACAGCCTCGTAACGGCACGGCAGACGTCCCCCTTTCGGATAAGTAACTTATACCGACCATGGAGCCTGATAAATTCGAAAGATTCACGGCTGGAACGAGCAACGTTTCCGAGAAAAATCGCACCAATGATCCGGCCGACGACCCTATATACGCTTGCTCCGCTTTCATGAGATTGCCCGACGTGAACCAACGGCGAACGCTATTATTTGCCTCCGCGAAAGGAATTAATGCGATCTCGCCGGCCAGCCCTCCGGATCCGTGGCTTTCAAAACACTCTGCACCCCCGAAAGTGCCCCGAGATTCATCAGCAAGATGGAACCGTGTTAAGTCCGCTGAAACCGTCTCGCGACATTAAGGGGGTATTCTCCTGCAAATCGGACTTTTCTTTTTCCTTTTCCGAAGCACCAGAACACCTTCTGCGTCAATTTAGGTTTAGAAGGTCGTTCGGAAAGTAATTTTGTAGAGCGTAGCAGGGTTCAATCAAAATTCATTTCATCCCTTAACTATACATTTTTTACGATGAAAACATCGTAACAATATTTTTAGTTTTATAAATACATCAAAATCCGCAGTCTAGTTATTACTTAACCTTATTTCGGACGTCATTTCCTGCCTCTCTTGCAGTGCTCCCCAACCTCTCAAGCATTTTTTTGTCATCGCATCAAATATGCAAAATCAAAGTACGCATTTCCCTCAGCTTTTGCTTTTTGATTATCACAAGAAAAAGTTTTCCCACTTTTTTCAACGTCTTTTATGCGATGCAAGTTTTATTTCAGACAAACTCATAAAAAGTCAACTCAATTTATTCGCAAAAATCACAAGAGTGTTGAGCCGTTCATAGTCTCGCGGCAATAAGCACGCGACAATATAGCGACACCTATAATAGGTTTTGGGTATCGTGCGTTCCCCGCGCGTTCTCACTCTCACTTCTCTTCACGTGTCGCTTGTAGCCGCATGGTCGGCATCGCAATTGTTGATAATCATAATTATGTAGTATTAAAAGTATATCATTAAACATGTGTGTGTGTGTTTCACATTAAGCAATTGGTTATCTATATATATATTTATTTTGTTCCCACGGAACTAGACCTTATATTCCTAACAAAGAGATGAATGAACAAAATGTCATAAAACTTATTCGAAATGGTAAAAATTAGCTTCCAAATAATGCAAATTATCTTTGCATCCCGGAAACGAGACTACCCCCTTTCATCTGGATTCCATCAAAAGGATTTTTGTTACGATTTTCAGTCAAAAATGATAAAATTTGCAACGTCTCGCGTTGCTGGGCCTGCAGCTCCCGAGGTAACTCGTCAATTAGAAATAACGAGAGCGCACGATGGCAGGCTTATGACAGCCATGGGAGGATATTTCAGACTGGCTGCCACCCCCGCAGCTATACCATACAGTTACATCTTGAAACATCCCCATAACTTCGATCGGTGTCGGATTGCCAGCTCTGGAATCTTTTTCGTGCTAGACTCGCACTGTAAATAAAGAAACAAATATATCCGGTATATCGACGGAACAGTATTATAATGCATGTCCGGAGCTGTTCGAGCACCAGACTTTAAATAGCGTGAAACTAGATTGGTTAATCCATGGAATACGCGCGCGCGCCCCTCCCAGCTTGCTGTTTTTGTTTAGATAAGCTGTTTTTGCCAGTCTATAGGAGAAAAGGCATCGCTCGATCGGATTACTGGGCCGGGATTCAAGCCCGGATTTTTCCCCCACCGTCCAACTGCTTCGACCAATTAGACTGTCCGTCAACAAAGTGTCTTCCGACTGGGTCTTACGCCGCACCATGCGACTGTCTGCTAACTGTATTGACTGGAATTTTCAGTCTGAGGATCATGGTATTAGGCGCAGAAATGGGTTCGGTACACTTCCGAAAGAAATTGTTCGTTTCCTTATAGAGCAATCAGATATCTATCCATCCTCGAAACGGTAGAGGAAACTGCTGTAAAATGATCACTAGACTTGCGGATCTTTATACATTTATAGCAAAATTGAGTAGGTGAAATTGAAAATTCCTCAACATTGAAGATATCAATATATGATTTCTCCTCTGTTAACCCTGCTATTTGATCTATTTGTCTATGTGACCACCGAGATGAAGTTTGCGTTATCATAAATACTATGCTTAGTATATTTCTATTTTCATTGGTGATAACATTTGTAGGTCCAAAAGAACTAAAAATCGTACTGAATTCTATCGAATTTGACACTCTAGCATTTTCTTGAAAATTTTTATAAACCCTAAATGTATTTTAAGAAACGATACGAGAAAATACACGTTCTCCAAAGAATATCAATAACCTTGAAAACAAAATTTTTTCATGTCATGAAAATCGTTGTTTAGAACTAACTGGGTTAGAGGTCGATTGCAGATTGTAACATCGCAGCGATGTACGGATTTCGGGCGTCGATTTCGTTGAAGCGGTGTGTGCCTCTGGCAGCGTAATCGTCCCACGTTGGTCGGCCGGTATGAAATCGGTGAGCATAGGCGCGTGAAATCGGCCACGAGCGGAAGATCTAAATTTGCTCGGCGGAGAACGCGTCAAAGAGGGTCCGGTTCGGCGGATGCGTCGATTGAACATGGCGAATATTTGCGAACCGTGGATCGCGAGGCGCTATCGCTCGCGCCGCGTGCGTCGGGTCGGCTTCACCGATAAATACAGAGGATGTCCCGGTCGTCCGCGAAACGATCCTCGGAATCTCGGTTCCGATTCGCTGCGCGTCCGCCGAGCGTTGCGGATAATCGTAAAGGTAATTGATCTCGCGTTATCGGCCGGCGTTTTCGTGTCCGAGGTCTCCGACGAAAAACGCTCATCCACATTGCGCGACTTAATTTAAAAGATAATTGCACAAGCGTCAGGAACGTACGTTTATGTTCGTCCTGACCCTATATTTTCGAAATATCCTGTACACGGTTTCATGCAGCGCGCTGTACAAATTGTCGAAGATCAGCAGCTATTTATAGTAATATCGCATTGACGTGCGCCGCACGGATACATTCCACCCTCCCCCGGCATAATACGCGTTCCATGCAAGATATACTGGTCCATTATTAAAGTTCACGCGGCAAGACTTGCCGGCGAGTTCACGAGCCACGTCAGTGCAGATATTCTTGGGAAATATCCCGCCAAGGGGAAATAAATGGTGGCGCTGCCATTTTGGCGGGAGGTCATCGGCCCCTCAGCTTTCTCTTTAAATTAACGAGCTTCGCCGCGGCGCGATTATACTTGATGTCAAACAGACTTAATTAATATTAAACATTCGTGGAAAAAAGACCTTGGAAAATGACGAGGAAGTTTCACGAAGAAGTTCAAAAACGAGACAAATTCTGTGTCTAGATTTGGATTGATACACAACATGTTCATTGAAAAATTCGACCCGATATTGTAAACTTAAAGTTTCTTCAGGAAGGTGAACTTCGATAAGCGCTTTCAAGGTCGAAACTTATCCGTCGTTTCGCCTTCTTATATTTCACTTATTCTGCACCGTTCGAGTTTTAATTTCGCAAAAGTTTCGTGGGCTAATCTTGATTCCATCAAGAGTTACACTGGTTTCGTGGCGAGTGTGATCAAACGTGCGAACGACTGTGCGTCGTCGCGTGACACAGCTCGCGAAATACAATTTTCCTCGGTTTTCTCTAATTCTGCGGGAACATGCTAGGTTCCGCGCGCTTTTATGGCAACGTTAACGGCCGGCGAAATTAACGACGCTGTTATCTCGGAAAGAAGTTCGAGAGACCGAAGTCGTGCGCCGCCAGATAAAAGAATAGGTGCGAGCCGTGTGATGGAACTTTGATTCGGGCAACGATAACGATCAGACGCTACGGTCTAATGGCTCTTCTTTTCCAATCGACGAATATACTACCTGCGAAACGGGCAGTGGCACTCGGCGAAAAGGTTTATGGCCCGCTAACAGTTTGCGTTCCGAACGTAACGCCTTTAATTCTACGATTCCTGATGAGTCGTAAATCGGTCGTAAATCTGGATCATTCAGACTCCATTCGCCGATATTTAAATGACCATAACGAACCGCATCGATCAGTGCACTAAAACTACATGGTTCCATTAAAAAATTTAAAATGATCTTCATACGTCCTCTGCATCTCCATATGCAAAAAGACCATTAACATAGCTTACGTGAAACCTCTTTTACGAATTTTTATCTCGGGAATTGTTTGTCCGGTTGAGCTATATATTTTTTTGTTTTCTTCAGAAAGAAATGGGCTATTATGAAATAATTTTTTCAACCTCGATAATTAACTTTATAATGTCGAAAAATGTAAACAAATTCTTGTTTTGCGTTTTTTTCTATGATGGGCCAGTGATTTAAATTTTGAACACAATATGGTCATATTCCTGGGCTATTTCCCTTCAAAATGAACTCTTGAAAATGATGGAAACATTTTCATTTTACATAAAAATCCCTACAAATCTCTACACGAAAAACGAAATCACTTTCCGAACGACCTAATAAAATATTAAATTGTGAAAGTTTCCGCGAGTGTAACCTGTTTATCCGATGAATGTAAATGACCTGCGACTGAGTCGAGGATAGCCAAGGAAAACACCCGCGCCAGCAGCGTCCGCGTTAAATTCTCCGGTAATCGTGTTAGGCGCGTTTAAAATCCCCGTTAAGTAGAATATTGTTCCGTCGCGACTGCTTACGATAAGATGCTTACTACGGCGCGTGCACTCTTTTCTTTTCTTTTCTCTGAGAACGGGAAGTCCTTCCACAACGGCCTAAAACGTTCGTGATTAACGCAAAGTCCATTAACGATTCGAGGCTTCCGGCACTGGGGAAAACATTCGTGCCGAGCGAGTCAAACCTACATCATCCTCTTGTCGTTTGCATACAATTACTCTTATCAAGGTCGTTCGAAGGACAACATTTTGTACGCGATTAAATTGTCCACAAAATTGTCCATAAAGAACGACTATTTTTCCTGAAATATCTTCTCGTACTCTTGTGAATAGACTGAACAGACTGAATTTCGAGAAAGTAGTACCAAATAAAATACTATTTTCAGTGGTAATAACTAGACACTGCGGATCTTTATGCATTTATAAGAAAATTGAGTAGACGAACTTCAAAATTGCAGGAAAATTTTGAAAATTGAAGATGTCAATATACGATTTCTCATCTATTAAAATTATTAAGGGCATAGCAATAGCATTCAATTTTTTTTAGTTTCTATTCCTTGCAATCGATGCAGACAATTTTTATTTTGCATAAAGATCCGCAGTCTAGTAATAGCATTTGCAGGATCAAAATAAATCAAAATCGGACTAGATTCTGTCGAATTCGATGCTCCAGAATTTCTTGAAAATTTCTACAAACCACAACAAAAGATAATTTTATGCTAAATGTCAGGTAACTGCATCATCCACCTAGTTCATTTATTTCGAACGGCGGAAATGTCTGTGCGCTTCTCAGCCTGTACTTTTCCTGGAAGACAAGCTATTCTGAATAATCTACAACCGGTTATTTTAGGGTTGCACTCGGCAGGAGGAAGAACTTTGTTTTTAGAGTATCGACGTTAAATATATAAGCCGATGAATGCAAATGAAGTGTATACAAGTTAAAAATAGAAAAGGAAGGAGAAATACATTGCACCCTCTGTTCCTGTTTGATAAATGAGGTTTTGACCGGACCGGGACCTCATTGTCGACATCCGACATTCCGAAGATACGTTGCTGAAGGTATTAGCTGACGGTAGCATGCGAGTTGCACCGAAACAGGAAAAGGTCGAGCAAGATCCCTTGCAAAGTAGTATTACCAGTCCGTGGTTAAATTCGCAGAACTCTTCCGGTGTGTTTCGTTAATCGTTCGTTTAAAGAACGGTGCGGTAAGACCGTCGAGCAATAAAGGATTTCCCCGGACCCTAAGGGAGATGACCCGTATTCCTCGCAACCGGAAACGTTCTTCAGCGTCGAATCGCGTGGCAACCGCAAACTTTCGGTAACCGCAAGTTTTCGTTCCCGGGCAGCGATGCACCGCGTACTTGTTCTTCGAGGTTCGAGTTTCTTTTTCACGCAGTGCGCAATCGATCTGTTGCTCGGGGCTCGACTCGGCCCGCGAGCCGAGGCGGGGCTCACGGTACTTCGTATCTCCGCCGATGCAGTGCTCGATGCAATTTACGTCTCTGCACTTTGCGTGGACGGATATTTTAGCGAACTTCTCTCTTTCTGTCTTTCCTTACCCTCGCCCCTTCTCTTACACCCTCAGGCCAGAACCCCAGTTATACACCGAGTTCCTTGCTGTGTACGTATAAAACTTTCAGAACGGGTGGAACCCACCGACCGGATGCTTCATGCAGATATCTATACATTTATCCCAGCGACCTTTTTCTACCTTTTTAGCTGGCTCGCTACGCTGGCTGCCTGGATATGGCTGGCGAACGCCTGTACACTACTTCACGCGATTCCGCTGCTGAAAATGGGAAAGCTGTTCTGCCACCAAGCCCGGCCGTGTTATCGAGAGTTTTTATGCAAATGGATGTTGCGACGGAGAAGGTGTTGCATTATTTTTTCAAGATTCTTTACTGCACGCCACGTTTCGCTGTCTACTTTACAGGCGTTTGCGGTAAATACGCCTCTCGAGGAACCGTCCGAACAATCTATTCAAACCGTTCTGATCCGTTCTAAACCGTGCTACTCATACTGAACTATTCCGATTCATTCTGTGTCGGATTATGGGTAGAAACCATACCCATTATGGAAAAACGTTTATTCAATACATATATCTCCGTTGTTTTTAGTAATACAACAAAATGTTTCAGGCAGAAAATGTTTGGTTCAACGACGTATTTTGATTAGTGCAACATTATAGCTAATGAAAAGACAAATTCAACAATGTATAACATATTGGTAATATGTTAACATATGATATGTTATTCTTCAAAAGCCATAACTCAACTTACGAAGACCATGTTCATGCTTACCGTACTCTACCAGGGACTCCAACGCGTGTTTCAAAAATATCCGATACGATAAAAACCGATTCTTATCGGTTTCGCTTTAAGATATTCGAGACTTTATCATCGAGACTTTATCACGAACTGAAACCTCACGGTCCCGACGCAACGAGTACGCGATTGCCAGTCAATACTGTTGGCAATAAATTGCGCGAGCGGGCATGTGCACTGAAATCTGTCGGGAGTTGTGCGGTTATTAGCTGGAATTAGCGGTGCATCGAAAATATCGGTTCTATGGAATGTCATCAGGAATTGTTATGGTTCGTGCGGATCTACGCTGAACGTCGAATAGGAAAAATACTCCGGAGTCGCGTCGGGGCAAGTTTGCCAATTTCGCGGTGCGATTGAGCCAGCTCGGATGTGCTCGGCAAGACGTGAGTAAGCCGCTTTATTACCAGCCGAGCGAAAGTTAAGTCCGCTTTTCAAACACCCTGAATCTTTCTCGAAGTATCGGTTAACTTCGCGACTAAGTCCTGCCAAACATCGGCCTATCGAAAGATTCAGATTTTTGCAGGGGCCCATAGCAAACCCTACTCGGCCATTTTCGCAACGTTGCCAGTCCTCTTTCTTTCTTTTTGGAAATTGAATGTCTTCCAGATTTATCACACTTCGATTGGGGACAAACCAATTAATTTCGCATAAATTTGATGGCTTCGAGGAACACTTAGCTTAATCAATATGAGAAATGAATTTCTAGACTCAATTACTTCCTGATTTGGAAGATTGAAATGATAGATTACTGCTGATAAGGAAATAATACAGCGTGGTATATCAGTTAATGAAATGATAATTATTGCTCCCAAAAGGAAGAAATAGTCGGATAGAAATTTGTTTCCTTATTTCATAATTTCTGTATTTTTTAAAATTGTAATAAATAATTGTAAACGTCATATCATGCTTGTTGTGCCGAGGCAGCAGAAAAACGTTCCGAATTTTGAAAACCGGTCCTAACAAATTGCATACATTCTTTTCGTACACGCTGCAGATTTTGTATTTATGTTTACATTGCATTCTTGTTTTGTCTATACGTGTTTGATGTACTGGGCAAGCTCGTTACCGTTTTTCAGTTGTAAACCTCGAAAAATGCAACAACAGTTATTCGGGTTCTGTCCGTTTCACCAAAAAAGAACCTCTGACGTTATTCTTTACAGGAATTTACGCGACGTTATGAATGAACCCAACAAACTATTTACAAATTGTACAAATCTACGGAACAGATTCGGTTCCAGAATGTCAATATTGAGCTCGCATGTTTGTACTAGGGCTGACGATAAAAATAAAGACGTTCACTATGTTTACGATAGATGTAATCAGTTGCTCAAGGTCGTCAACATTGTGTCTAATATTATTTTATACTATTTTATGCTCTAATAATATCGTTATTTATACAGTTTTCTCAAGAGAAAATGAAAGCCAATTTTTTACCATTTCTAATAAGTTTTATAACATTTTGTTCTACGATCTCTTGCGGTTTTTCAGACAACTTAAAAATCCCATGCTCGTAGAATTTCTGTTCTTGATTAGCAAAAAATTGAGTTATATGCGGATTTTATGTAATTATGATAAAAATGGGTAGGTATAATGTAAAATAGAATAAAGATTAAGAGAAATTAGAAACATGAGAGGATGAATGAATTTTTTACGTGGCCCCTCCTTAAAATTAATCCACGAAATCTATATTTTGCATAAAGATCCGCAGTCTAGTACTAACAAATCGAAACAATGCCATCTCTATACGAAATACAAAATTACTTTCCGAACGACCTAGTATTTTCCAGCTCAATCTAAGGCGATGCGTCAGCAACGTTATTTATTGTACACATCAATAAAGATTGATTACAAACGCGTTGCGCGTTATCAAACGATATCTAAGAGCTTACACCACTTTGCTGCCATATTGCAATGAAGATTAAATGTAAAATACCTTCATAAAACGGGAAAATCTGGATCGGTTCATTTTTCCTCTAGATTGATCGGAGACAGTTTCCCCAAAATCGATGACCTAACAACCATGACCAGGTCTCCTTCTATGGGATTCCACCCTCGGCGCAGTTGACTTTATCCCGGCTGCCAGGAGGACACAAACAATAGTCCAAACCCGTTGGTACTGATCCGAGCCCAAGAGAACAAGAGAACGAACTTAATAGAACCGAAAAGCACCGTCGAGAGCGTTGGTATCTTTTCCCGCTAGCTCGCTCGCGGGTCGGGTCGATCGAACCAATTTCGCGAAGAAGGAAAGCCGCGCAGAAACGATACAAAGAGAAGAATGCCCGGGGATGCGATAGAAACAGTGGCGGAATCAATCGTTCGGAAACGGAGAAATAGCAGAGCAGTGGCGTCGGATTGATGGCGGTGAATCGACGTTCGCTGAGACCGATGTAATAATTTACCAAAGAGCTGGTCGGATGAGGAAAAGGGTGGCTTGGGATAGAGGGATAGTGACGATGGTTCACCGTTGCGCGTACGGGGATGTAGGAGGCAGTAACAGGAGGGGTGGAAGGGAGAGGGTGGTTGGTGTCAACGACGTGCTGGAATCCGGAGTATTCGACGAACGACCACCGATGAAAGGAGAAACTTGGATCGTTTATCACGCGCGTTTCGAGACCGAAGTTTCGCTAAAGTTAAACTGTTTGGACGGGCACGAGGCACGCGGATTATGGATCCAAATCGTCAATTGTTATCGTCCGACCGAACTTCCGGTCGAGGGAAGAGAGGACGAGAGAAAGAGAGAGGATTGCACCTTAAATTGGAGTCTTTGAAGAATGCTTCGTGACCGCGCACGGCTTCAGGCTGGTGCCATTCAAAGTTCCGCCGCAGCACCGCTCGTAATAACGAGTCCTTTAAGTTAGGGACGGCTGCACCGTTCGGGGCCCGACTCACGATTTCGTATTTTCTTCAGCGACCTTTTATTTTCCTCCCTTATTACAGGCCGTGGCGCCGGCACCGCCTTCACTATCGTGGCTCCGTTACTCCTTATCCGACCAGCATCTTGTCCCTTTGAGGAGTTCCTCGAGTGCTGCTTTTGTACCCTTAACAGACCGTGCTCACCGGGCGGCCGGGCATTCGATGGTTTGTCATTCCTGCGATTCCTGTCTTGTATTTTGAAGAATGCACCCGGAGATCGCGATCTCCCTTGCGAAAGGAAATGTTTCTATCTGATGGTCTTTCCCAGGCTTTTCTTCTTTTACGTTCGTTGCCGCTACGCTGGGACGTTCAACGCTTCGATAGAAAGGTGATTCGTTCAACAGAAGAATTACTAACCCTTTGACACACTGATTCGTTTTAAACCATTTGAACCGTTCATTTATTTCAGTCAGTCCGGACTGAAGCAGAATCGGTGTCGCAATCAGACCCTTGCAAAAAGCTTCGGAACAATTTGCCTAGGAAACCGTTCCCAGGGAAATGGCGAGTTCGAGAAAAACGCGTTTGACCCCTTGTACCATTGATTATGTATGTTGTTGATTTACTTCAAAATGAAATCAACGGTAAAATTCCAACAAAGGAAATCAAAATTTTGTGGCTCTCTTTTATATAATTCCGTAGATTTTCAGTAGATTTGATAATAAAACAGCATTTTAAAATTCTTCGAATGTTTCTACTGTTTTAAATGACGTCTACTCGTTTTTCCCATAAATGCATAAAATCCGCTTTCTACTTATGTGCGCCATGTTGAACGATGTCCGAACGTTACCGCGAGTCGCCGTAACTGGAGCAGTGCGGAGTTAGCATCGCGTCCGGCAGCATGATTAAACCAGATTTTCCAGTGGGAAGTTGACCAGACGTGGGTGGCTTGAAAAATGGAGAAATTGATGGCGATAAGGTTTATCGTTACGGTAATTACCTGGAAGCGGCGAGGAGTTGTTCCACGGTTAATGAAGGTTTCCAGGAGGTTGCGGCTCGACGCGAGGAAAGAAAGATTTCGCGAGAGGCCCCAATCCACCGTGTCCGCCGTGCGTGGAAAAAGTCGTTAACTGCTCAAACGAATATACGCGGCTTTTTCTAGCTCGCTATCAGCGTCCTCTGAATATTCAAAACGTCGGGGGAGTTCCGCGATTTGATTAATTGCTTCGACCCACGGCCGGAGATTTCTTTCTTCGCAAAACCACCGCGCAGCTCCGGAGGAGATCCATCTCGTTATCATTAACTACGTCGCGGAAACGTTGCGGAAAAACGCGGAAATCCATCGGCGGGGAGAAAACGCCGAGGTAAGAAACGGATCTCTTTGGTAAGAAAACCGAGACGGGGAAGCGATGCAAATGCAGACACGGTTAATTAGCATCGACCGAATGCTGAGGAGCTGCGGTGGAAAATGCTAAAACTACAATAGTCTTCGGCGTTAAATGAACTCCGGCCTGGCTGGAGGGGGAAAAGAAGGCGGGGACCTTTTTGCTTTTCGATGAATACGAAGCTCCGTTGGGAGAAGTTCATGGAATGTTTCCATGAAGAATCGTGGCGAAGTTGCCCCGCAGATTGAAATTCGATTTGGAATTTTCAATGGCGATCGCAGATTCGGTTGCGGGACGGAGTTATCGGGCAAAAAACTGTCTGCCACTTCGCCTGTGAATAACGAACCCGTCTTGCGTCGCTAATGGTCCGCCGCCAGTCCTTTACTCTGAAATTTGCCCCCCCCCCCCCTCCCGACGAACAGCGCAGCACCAAATTTATTTCAATTATCGGACACTCGAGGTGCTCAATTTTTTCAATGCTCGAACTTGCTCGATAGTTTTGTCTGGCCAGTGCGTTACATTACTCTCGCATCTTTTCCCGAAACCAAAGAGTTGGGATACAAGAGGCGACATTCAGAGCGGTACTTTTGATGTCGGTCGATCGACTGTCCCTTTAAATTAATTGTATAGGCACGCGGAAAATTTAAGGAGCTATTTTAACTGGAAAATTAAACATTGCTTTCGATCTAGAATATTTGCATTTTAGAATGTTTATTAAAACGTTTAATACAAACATTGCATATACTACTGTATACATATACTTAGGTTCTTACTTTCATTTTATCTGGACGAACATCAGATCCGCATTTTAAATTACGCTTTCATAAAAGCAGTGTAAGTGAATTCTCAATGTTCCATAATTTTTATCATAAATTTGTCAAATCAGCGGTTCAACTATGTCTGACGTTAATCATCCGGACGACGGTGAATGAGGGCGAAATGAATAACTTGGTCAGGCTGTTGGATGTGTGTTAATGGCTGTAAATTTGTGGTGCGGATATTAGGTAAGTATAGTTATCGTAGTTGTTAGAAAACATGGATTCGAGGCAACCCCGTTTAAAGTTTTTAAGCTAGGTATTTCGAACTCTGCCCCATCGTTCAAAATGCTCTGTAACTTCGTTACTTTTGCGAATTCGACCGTAAACTTTGAAAGCACAGTTTTGAAATGTCGCACTTTTGATGTACGTGAAAAAATAAACTTTTTGAGCCTGTCAGTCGAGAACCTGTGCTTAATGTTCCCGCAGGCATCTAAATTTTACTACAGCTATGAAAACAATGAAAAATACTCGATAGCCGTGATTCGAAGTGAAAGTGAAGAAACACGATGTTTTTGTTAAATAAACCCATATAAATCGCGTTAAAAACAGTGGATAACTTGAGCAAACATTTTTCGTTTAGAGTAGTTTTTCGCGTTAAATCAACAACAGTTCTGTTATACTAAAAAAGAGTTTATCTGTTAGCAAATAATAAATGGTTCGGCCATTCGGACACATGCATTGGCGTGAGTTCTATTCATCCGTGCGCTAGAGGGTTAAACGGTCAACAAAATGGCGGTCGCGCGAAGTGTGTCACCAAAACATCAATAATTTCCGTTCCGCTGGTAGGCGAATATTTCGGTGTCTTTAATGGTGTATGAAACGATCGTATATCCAGTAACTGGCATCAATATTCCGTTGTCCTTTAAAAGAGCATAACTATTTTCAAATTCCACGGAACGACATCAATTTTTTGGAAGTTACAAGAATTACGATAGTAGACGTGTAAAACTGTACTTAAACAATGTCTAAAAATTATTGTAAAGGACTTTACTAACGAACTTTGTCGCACCCTCTAAGAGGCCGAAAATCTACGAAACGCGTATCCTAAATTTTCCATATAAGCCCACATCAAAAAGTAGTAAAATACAACTTTTACTATTTTCTCTGCAATTCCGACAACTTGCAATTTTTATCGAAAATTTTGTTCACGTTATGGAGCAAACCAATTGTTCTGACTTCTCAAAAAATTTCAGATCGTATGGTCCAATGTTGACAAAGTTGTCGTTTTTTTAAGAGCGTCCGAATACTAGTGGGAGTCACTGTATACATATAAAAAATTCAGATGCATTAAATTGTATGGAAAAATACATTTCAGTATGCTTGAATTTGAAACAGAAGAAGATTTAAAAAATCGAAGAGTGAAGAAAGACATTCTTAATTGGCTGCTGTATCTTGCAGAAAGTGCAGACAACTTTTATTTTGCGTAAAGATCCGCAGCCTACGAATTAACATTGCTGCGGCGACGTAAGTGCGACTCTTTAGCAAATCAATTGGATCTCATAATCGGAATGACCGGCGCGCGTCCTGCTTATCGGTGCAGGAGACGTCGCACGTCCTAAGGGTCGATGGAGGTTACACTGAGCAGCCCTAGGAGCTCGTGCGAGCTGGAAATTGCCGGCGCGAGGAACGTTCCGCGAATTGAACGGCAACTTTAATAAAAAGGGACGTTGCCAGTAACGCTAAATTGCGGACCCGTTTCGAAACATGAAACGCGTGTACTTCGCGAACGTTTTCTATTAAATGCTACGAAACGCAACGTTAAACTTCTCCAAGTGCGCTTCCGGCGCTCGCCAACGCCGCACGAGAGTTATGTTAACTGCCTCCGGGTCACTATACCCTGACAATGGACTCGATACAATTTGCTTTCACATTTACCACGCTAAGGGATCGCTATATCTTCAATTAGCGAAATTGACGGGTCGTTAAAGAGAAACGTCTCTTTGCTCTAGATTCTTACGGTGAAAAATAAGTTTACCATAAGTCAGCGTTTTCCAACATTTCCACAACCAGGGTACTACTATAGATTAATATAGACACGTTTTAAATAATAAGTTTTATTTATTTTTTTGTAGATATTATGGTATGAAAATTATTTTTCCGCTGCCATCAGTTGTCTTCTACGAGGACAATTTTCTAGCAGGTGCGATAATTATTTGTTTTGTGATTAACTAGGGAGAATGATGAATGAAATACAGATAATATCTTATATGTATTACGAGAGTGTTAACCAGTCATTCGGATTATTGGAAAATATTAGGAAGATTGCGAGCAATGTTGTATTAACGATATGATTCATTGATCGAGTGATATTATCGGTTTCTATCAATAATGATTCGTCACGTCCCACTTCTCTGCTATGCAACGATGTCATAAGGCTTCGCTGAAATTTGTACTCTTCCGTGAAGCCCATGAGTGATCGCACGTTCGCTTTAGCGTTATCCCGGATAAAAAACGAATTAAGCGATAACGTCACCTGGCTGCTATCTCTATTTACAGTAAGTCCCATTAACATTCGAACGCCCTTTAACAGAGAAGCTTTCAAGGTGTACTTCCGAGTCTCTTTTTTAAAGAAGTTAGAAGGATTCACTGTAATAAATCTAGAGATCCTTGCGTTTTTCGGTTCACCGATTCAGTGTTTGCTCTTAAAGGGTGGAAATAAACACTTTTACCGAGTGATCCACTAGCACTGTTGCAATTCTTTCACCACCGACCTTCTGCGAGAAAGATTTCTTTGACGGAGCTAGCTAATCCAACCGTTAACAAGGATCGTTGAAATAAAAGCGAGGATAACTCAAGTTTAATACCGAACGATATACAAGCTTTCTCATAAATGGGATCAACTAAATCTCTTTATTTCCTGTTGTATGAAATATCTTTTCAATACAAAGCTACACTGTTTTGAGGTGGAAAGAATTTTTCCTAAAACGAAAAAATGACACGGGATCCTGCAGGATTGCGGAATTTGCGTTATTGCAAGCCCTACTTGGAACTATTCGATTACCTACCCAAAGAATTGCTAAAACATTCGAGAATAATTTTTTTCATAATTTAAAATATTACAAAAATCGATTTTTAATGGCCGGATCGTTTCGTTTCAAGTCCTAATCCTTATATTGATGCGTCCGGAGAAGTTCCCTCACCTCGAATGAAATTCGTTGGTAAAAAGTGATCTCAATTATCCGGGAAACAGCTTCCACAGACCTATCACAACATAAAATAATTCCTTAGGAATCGAGAGGTTGTTCCATTAGCAACGGTCCGACTCGCTTATGGCACGTACCAATACTCCCGATCCTGGTTGCAGTGCCTATCAGAGTCCCGGTTAACTTTGCCCGCCGGAAGTGGATGGTTGCGGCTGGCTCGGCTTGAAATAACACGCTCATCGTTCCGATCTTAATTACATAACCTGCTATTTATCTTCGGACGAACGAATCGCGGCGAATTCACTGTTATCCGGTTGGCAATTAAGCGGTGGCGAAGAACGGGCGAGAAGCTATTAACTCTCTGCCTGGCGGATGGCTGCGAGGCCGCGTGCTTGCGCGGATTGTTGCTATACTTCCGCGATAATGGCGAATTAATAGACCCCGGACGGGCCGGGCCGAGCAAGGGAAAGTTCTCGATATCCGTCGTCTTCGTCGTCGTCGCGGTCCACGTTCCCGCGACGATGGTAGACGGTTAATTAAGGGGACCGTTAACTGGGGAACCGACTTATCTGCGACGATTGGCTGGCAAGTTACCCAACGGAGCAAATGTTTCAGAGTTTCAATCAGCTTCCTCCCCCGACGTCCCCATCCGCGGATAGCTACTTTGCAGTCGTTGCCATAAGACGCTCTTGAATACGATTATAATAAATTCTTCGCTGAAAGTTGCCGAAGTACTCGAATCCGCTTTCGATGATAATGGCCGCGCCAACCGGCGCTCTGCCTATAGCGACGAGAAAGAAAGCGAAAAGAAAGAAAGAGGACGCCGGCAAAGCGTTCTCGTCACCCGGTCCTTTCGGTCCCCGATGGCGGGATTACGATTTACATGACAAACCCTAAAGCTCCTCTGTCATGGCATTACTTAACGACCTACTCCTCTCCAGGCTGTATCAAGGCCCCGGGAACATTATACTTACCGTATTCGCAAAACAGCTCCACGCTCATGTCGATCACGCCCTGCGCATCGCGCTAAGCCAGAGGTTCCCGAACTTGTTTGCTCTGTCGTCTCTTTTCCGAATAAAAAATTTAGCGATGCCCCCCAAAATTCCATTGCTAGATTTCTATAGGCCACAGATGATTATTAGTAGACTCTGGATCTTTATGCATTTGTGAAGAAATTTATTGGACGAAATATAAAACAGTAACAGATTAGAAAAATTCAAGAACTTTGTAACATTGTTTTTAATGTAACAAAGCTATCAAGGGAAGAAATTTATTTTTTGGGATGAAATTTATTTTTCGGGGTGAAATTTATTTTGCATAAAGATCGGCAGTCGATGAGTAGATGAAATTGAAAATTTGTTGGACAATTTTTAAGATTGAAGATGTCAATACATGGTTTTTCCTCTATTCAAATCATTACGGGAAGAAATAACATGCAATGTGGTTTCTATCTCTTGCAATCGATGCAGGCAATTCTTATTTTGCATGAAGATCCGCAGTCTAATGATTATCAGTGACGTCGTTGGAGAGTTCAGTGCGAAATGAACAAACCGAGCTAAGACTTTTGAAGAGTCGCCGGGAATTAAAGAAGATCATATCCCCTTTGTCCACAGGCCTAATGGGACACCGTCGCGTTTTGCAGATTCCAAGATCCTCTGTTTACCCGCCCTTCTTGTTTCCTCTGTTGCAGGCTGCTTGTTAGGACCCTGCCGACCGGAGACCACATGCAGGTACGTGCATTTCCGGATATTTTCGCTAGTATAACAAAAATTTCTTCGAAGAAAAAGAACAACGGTTCGGGTACTTTTTGGACCAGATGTATCTTTAGAACGACGTGCACTAAAATTGGACCTTTTAAAAAAAGAGGTCCAGTGACCGAAATTTGCGAGCACCGAAAATAAGATCCGCAATGTTGTTGCGAGAGCTGTTAATCATACGGTACGTACTGAAAAAGAATGACCTGGCTATTGTTTCTGTGCGAAATGGATTATCGAAAAATTTCCACCGAAATTATTCGACCTACCATTGGAACGATCTGCTTTTAGATATGTTTGCAGTATTCCTGAACGCTCTATATTTTACAGCGGTGATTTCGCTTTGGAACGCGAGCGAACAGGTTATTCGGTTCCACTTTTAGAATACGTAACACACATACGGTTCTTCGGCTGCAAGTCTGGGCAATTAAGGGGAAAGCCGGAGTAGTGTCAAAAGCTTAAAAACTTTGGAGAGGGCTCGCATGAACTTCCAGGATTCGTTGGAACAGCCACCCCGCGGATTAACATATCCCTTCACTGTCCACTTCAGTCTCTGTACCCTATGCTTTCGAGTGTAATTATTCCGCAGAAAGTATGTATTAACTTTCCACTCGACTTGGCCGATCACGACTGATTCTGCGTGTCCGCGGAACTCGTACGTGCGTGTATGCGTGTGTCTATGCACGATTCCATAACCCTCCGGAGACCGTGGTTGGATAAAAATAGGATGAAGCGTCTGTTTTTAGGATACCTCGGTGATAAGAGGACTTAGGCTCGGAACGAAACTTTCCCCATTCCGGAATAACGCGGGGATTTTTCTGAACCGTGCTCTGGCTGAAGGGACTATTTCGTATTCCGAAAGAATACGCAGGTGATAGCGGATACATAGAAATTATTCTGATATCGGAGATGGTTGAACTTTGACTCTTTTCTTAAGAAAGATTCGTAGTCTAATGATTAGTCATGATTAGACTGCGAATGTTTATGCAATTTTCAATTTTTATAGCGAATTGTAAGAAAGTGGACTGGAATAAAATCCTATTTTTCATGGAAACAGTCTTTGTAGATCTAAAGCAAATAAAAATCGTACTAAATTCTATCGAATTTTATATAGTAGCATTTCTTGACATTTTTCAGAAGCCTTAAACGCATAAAGATCCGCAGTCTAGTCATGATCCAAGCATACTAAAATGTATTTTTCCATAATTACGCCTCGTAAACGTAAAAATAGGACTTTTGCGGGCGATCACGGCCTAGATTGATCTTTTACCTAGCGCTTTTGAATTTACCCCCTTATATTTGATTACACCAGTTGTAGAACTTTCTGAGCATTCCGCGTAGACCGCACTCATCTGCGAGATCCGAGGAAGGAACCCCGAAGTGTCCTGCAGTTCCGACGATGAAGTGTTCTTCGCGGACGACACTTGTCGATTCGAGCCGCATAAATCAGATCGCTCTGGCGAACCATAAAAGTAAATCCGTAGGAAAAGTCTGACGGGACCTGTATGATTTATGCGAGCCGAGGGGGATGTGTACACGGTGATAAAGGGTCGAGTAGTTCTTGCACATACTTGCAGAGAGAAAGAGAGAGAGGGAGAGAGAGCTGATGGATCGATGCGCAATGAGACCTTTCGATTTTGAAAAGCTCCGCTGTTCTCTTGTTTGTGCTTCGGAACGAAGCCGCTCCAGAGTGTCAATCCTGCTGAAGGATGTCGACTCCGGATTAAATTCTGTGATTAATTCAAACAGGATTGAACGTTTCTGCGAACCCTTGTTGCGAATTCTCAGATTTCATGATTTACGGGGTCTGTCAATTTGAGAGGGCCCCGTAAATATTATTTTTGAAGCGCACATATGCTTTTAGTAGACTGATGAAATATTAGATTGGAGGGAAAGTATTTTCAATAAAGCATTTGAATGAATTTATAAAAATATATGTTCAATATTATTCAATGATAGAATTTTCATTATTTCACTCACTAGAAACATGTGTTTATGATTTACAAGCAAAATTACCTGCTTATTTAAAAGCGACAGATTTTATGCATTTACGACGAAAACTAAAGTGTTCGAAAATTGAGAACGGGTCCAGCGCTGCAGAAACGCGAATAGAAATTCCTATTGAGGTCGACAAAATGAAACCACCGTCCCGAAAATGTACAATGTGGACATCCTCCGTTTAAGGGAATTATTTGGATTAACACGGTAATGAAAAAGAGGTAACGGTGAAGCGCGATGGAAGACGATCGCGAAAAGCGCAGAACTTGAAATGCAATAACCGTGTTGACTTTGCCGACGATTCAGCGGAGGTTCGCAAATCCGGAATGTAATTTGCGTATTCCGTTCTCCTTTCAGAGCGACGACGACGCGACGACGATTGCACGCCAGTAATTACTCGAGGCTCTTTAATATAAGTATCGGCTTTAATCGCCGTTCCACGTGGCATTGATTGATTTCATTGTAGGTCGGTCTACTTCCCGCCGCGTTAATTCACGCACGAGCCACCTAATTACCTGTCTTGCCGCCAATCGAATCGAATCGGAACCTTACAATACTTCGACAACTTATCGAACCGACCGCAGAAAGCTTCGAGTCTTGATCGGCTTCGTAATTACGCTCGAACGAGTGAACGATGGTGGATACGTAATCGTGTTGGAAAAAAAAGAATGGAAACAGCTGTGGAAAAATCCTGACTCCACTACACGCACCCCAGGACCACGTCAATTCGTCCTCCGTAAACAAAAGCCATGGCGTACAAAAGCTATAGTTCTGGGAGTTGTTTGGCTGGAAATTCAAAGCTTCTCGTTCTAATTTTCTGTTTACGGAATGCTAATAACGAAACCATTTTTAGTCCGGACAATTCGGGTCGGTGTGCCCGTCGAGCTTCGTAACCTATTCCGGTTATTTCGTCCTTTTGTTCTTTGCGCTTTATTGAAATTGTCAATTCTATCAAGAATTCTCAAGGTTAGCGCAATGTCGAACGAATACTCTCTTCTGTAACCTACAACTTCCGCCCGAAACATTTCCCCGAAAAAATACACATAATAATACCCACGTAGTACATACTCTGAAAATTTCAATGCTTACGCTTGCGGATTTAAAAAAAAACGAATTTGCAACAAAAAATTCTGAAATAATTCACATAATTTTTCAAAATTCTGCATTTTAACAAGATTTTTCACGAGTGTGACTCGTGAAATCAAATTTGATATTCGCTTGCAATAAGGCATTGTAATTAAGCATTCAAATAAATGCAGCCATGCAGAAAATATAAATTTTCTTTTCTCTTCTACGACATTTTTGGGAATAAAGACATTTTAATCGCTGTGACGGTAAAGAAAACGATAAATTTCGGCGCAATCCACCGTCGAATTAATTAATATTTTACGTTGTCGATGAGGGTGGGCGTGGGAAATTCTTGGCGAAGTTGAACATCGAGTGCAGTAGAGCGGAAACGCGGCGTTTCCCGATTATATTTTGCGTTTTCCCGCGCGGCACGACGACGATCCGCAACAACGACCATTGTCTTCGTACAGTTTAAAATTGATTACGGTTTGAAACGTTGCGCTCCAGAGCTGAAGAAGAGGAGAAGAGAAGAGTGAAAAGATGACGAGCAGGACGAGGAGCAAGAGGAGGAGATGGGGAACGTGGCTGAATCGCGCGACAGCGACTTCCGGCCCGAGGGAAATCGAACGACACGAACGATACATCCGGCCCGAAGATGGCAAAGGATTATGAGACTTTCAATACGGACTGGCCATTGTTACGAGGCAAGATCGTTAACTTCATAATGACGCAATTGATAAGGAGGCTGGTTCGCGTCCCGTGAGCACGCGGGTCACTGCCCCGAGCAGAGGGACAAAGAGAAAGAGTGGAGAGGAGCACGGGTCTATTACGGATCAGTGGTTCTCACGTTGATGCTTTCTTTCTGCTGGCCGCCGTGTGTTTTCATGCGAACGACATCCGGGGGATTACAACAGCGGACTTCGGTTCACGGTTTCTGGAGAGATTATGCCCTCTGCATCGTGCACGGATACACCGATATCGAGGTACGAACGTTGTTGCAACAAGAACGGGATTATCGGTAATCTGTAAATTTAATCCTTAGCTACGTACGAACGGAAGGAATGATACCGGTTTTAGGTTTAATAGATTGCTACCATTCGATTCGTAGATCGAACGGATCATCCTCTATGCATAGCTTACATTTACGATCCCACCGGGTCGAAACGGTTATATAAATTGAAACTACCCCGGCTTGCGTGTTATTGACAAGCACAAATGACACGTTTCGTATTTGTTCGCCTGTTAAACCATGAAAACCAGAGGGAGGGGATATCCGGTCGCAAATATTCGTTCGTACACGAACGCGGCAGTCGGAAAGTTTTCTTTTTTGCAAAAGCGCTCGCGCGGATCGCGGACCGCGGTTCGATTAATTCGCGGAATCGAGGTTTCCATGCAGTCGTCGGTACACGCCAAACTCGAGTCTATTCGCGAACAAACCAACATAATCCCAAAAGCAAAGTCTCGCTCACAAAGCGAGCCGACCAAACAGTCTGGCTTGATCGTTCCAAGTACCAAACAGCCAGAGGAGTAATCTATTGTCCTCAATTGATCGACAAATACCCCACGGCCCTACGACGTCTTCCCTTGTTCCGTTACGGTGGCCTCGAAATAGGCTCCATAAGGAACAGGTGTTACGGATCATTTGACTCCGGCTAAGTTATTATACCATCTTCGACAATTCGGCCGTAAATGCGGAGGTCAGCTCGCAATGATATTTTTGCTAGCTTAATTCCCGTTGAAAAATCAACGGCTGGCTTATTTTTGCAGATACATATCAGTCGTTAAGTATGGAACTTGACAAATAAAACACAAACACATTTGACATTTGTCAAGTTTATAGTATAACTTTAAGATGACGATGAAATGACCTTGGTCTACATTAGTCTACAAGGAACATGATTGGGGTGGAAGCGATCACAGAAAATGAATTGTATTCAAAGTGTGGGTCTATTTTAAAAAATCATCATTCCACTACTCAAATTCTCACGTTTAATTGAAAGTCTTCAAATGTAAATTTTAACTTACTTACATCCCGACAGGAGCAATTTCTAAATCCGTAGAAATCAGCAGGAGACGTGGAAATGAAAAATTCAGTGTTACACATCGTCCGTGTCGGAACGAGAAAGTTAGCGCAAAAACACGGTCAAACTGAAACGAGAGATTCCTCGACGAGCACAGTCAGGCCCTGGTCGAAGGTAAAGCAACCAGACGCACGTTGCAGCATAATCAACGCAATCTCGTCCGTGTTGCTCGCTAACGCTGCTAACTTCCAGTAAATCGTAAGGAGAATTTCAAACACAATTAAGCTCCAGCCAATGAATTTTGTCGTTCGAGTTACTTTCTTGTTAACATTTCGGAGTTCGCTCGTCTGATCCGAATTATACGAGTCGGGTAGCTAGCTGTTTGCCGTTATACGGGTGCTGGGTCGCCAACAAGCACGGAAAGTCACGAGCGACAACGCGGATTCCGTTATCGGCGGTGCAAGCCATAGGCGAAATCGATACCTGCCGGTATATCGACTCGATTCGCTTCGCTGCATCTCGCGATACACGGACCCGAATCCGTCCCTTTGTGGCGGGGGAAGTTCGTCTTTCACATTTTCTTTTTTGGCGTTGGCGAGATGCAACGTAATGCGAGACCCACGAAACTTCCGCAATCTTCAATTTTTGTAGACGAATTTTAAGAAAGTGGAATAAAATACAATCTTATTTCCAGTGGTAGTACTACATTCTGTCGAATCTTATATTTAGACGGCGGATTTTATGCATCTATGACAGAAATGAGTAGGTGTAATTCAAAACAGTAAAAACATTGGAAGAGTTCTGAAACACCGTTATATTATATTCAAGTTATTAAACATATTAAGAAAGAAAATAGATGTCTATTTCACTCCAGATTGTTGTAATTCAGGTAGAACATTTTTGTTTTGCATAAAGATTATATTCCAGCCTTTTCAGAAAATTTTGAGGAGCATAAACAATCCGCAGTCTATTAATAACATACACATTCATTAGACTCTGTTCAGAATCTTCATCATAAGTCTGATACAATATTGGGTAAGGGGTTGAATAACCAAACCAGGAGCGACAGATGCGACAGAGCGACAGAGCGACAGAGAAAAGTCGAGTTCACCGATCTTTTCCACCTACGCACGTACAGGCGTTTTTCAGACGCGTTCGATTTACGCAGCCCTGTCGATTCTCTCCGAGATAATGTTCGCCGATCGGGAAGACTCCAGGATTAAAGCCGGAGTGACGAATGAGCCGCGAATAGCGTAGATAATGCGGTCCTATCCAGCCCTCCGACGATGTCTGAGATCTTCATACCGATATCACTCTAACCGGGAGATAAGTGGCGCTAAGCACACTCTTGAAGATCGTGATGCCGATATCTCCCTCCGCAGCCTCAGCTTCCTATTTGTAACCATCCGAACCGAGACTTCCGATCCTCCAGGATCTGACGTTGTCGCTCCTGCCTTCCAGTCTGGCCATTTAGGCTACCTGAAATTCTTCATAATAATAACTAGTAGACTGCGGATCTTCATGTATTTATAAGAAAATTGAATAGATGAAATTCAAAATTGTTGAAAAGTTTTAAAAATTGAAGATGTCAATATATGATTTCCCTCCATTAAAATCATTAAGAGAAGAAATAACGTTCAATTTAATTTCTATTTCTTGCAATCGATGCAGACAATTTTTAATTAATAATCAGGCAGCGAATTTTATGCATTTTTGAGAAAAATGAATAGGTGTAATTTAAAACATTAAAGACATTAGAGCAATTCAAAAATACTTTTACATTATTTTCAACCTATTGAACATATTAAGAGAGAAAATCAATTTCTATGTCACTCCGGTTTGTTGTAATTCAGATGGAAAATTTTTATTTTGCATAAATATCCGCTGTCTAATAATAATTAATCATTTAATCCCGAGGTATTTGTGGCTGAAAGGTAATCAATTCATAGACTGTAATGGACTCAATTAAGCAACCATCGATTTTAATCAATTATCTGAAGTACTCAGATGCGTTTGCACTGCTGGGTAAAAATTTCAAATATATTGGTAAATGAAAATCGATTTTGCTCGGCGAGCACACACCGACGCAATAAAAGTTCATTTCGTGGATCAATTGTATTAATATTAAACGACTGCCTGCGGAAATTCTAGAATATGTAATCGTCGCGAGTTATTTTCGAAAGTATCAAACTCGTAATTGAACTTTCCAATTTTTTCTGGACAGGTGAGAGTTTCGTTTATTCTATCGTATGCGAGAGAAATCAGGTATGCATTGGTCATTGTACGGTCTGTGCACAAATAGCACGCGAGAGAACAATATCCCTGAGTGTGAAGGATCACGGTTATGTTTGTGAAATTTATTGGATACGCGTACTCATTATCGAATATTCCAGTGTGCTGTTTTCGTCGGTGCGTTAACCTGCAGTAAGTTTTTCCGGGGGGAAAACTATTCTGTTTGCGACACGGGACCAGAGAAGTTTTCGCGAACGACGAGCCCAGCAATCGGCGAGGGAACTGTTTTTCGAATTTGGTTGTAGCTGACAAGAATTTATGATTGAATCGTGGAAGTTCGATCGATTTTTCATTTCAACCGAGCTTTCCCGAAGAACACGCGCGCGAGCGCGTAGAACAGATTTTACGCCGATGGAAGCGACATGCTCGGTGAAGTGTGATTTGAAGTTCGACGCGGACGGAGATTGATTTGCAGCCACACCAATGAGAACGGCTACGGTTCTAGAATGAGCCCGATGTAGAATAATCCCCGGTATGTCCCTCTACTGCCAGTTATGAATTCATAACGAGAAATCGCCATCTAGCGACGGGGGAGGGGGGAATTGCAAAATCAATTTCATCAAATTGTACTCGATTATTAAAACGACGATATTAATGCTCGACAGGCTAAATAAATTCAAATATAATACTCCGCGAGCGGAGAAAATCGATCAAGCCGCATGAACTAGATTTCATAACATTTTCAATCGCTTCGACTTTTGCAGACGACTTTGTGTTATTGTTTCTCATAAATGATTTTGTCTCGATGGTGGAGTCATTGTCGTCGTCATAAACTCATTGCTGCTGCAACAGAATTTTCAATATTCGTTGAAAAGTATTTATCGAATCTATTTATCGAGTTCTTTAAATAAAACACGGATTAGAGTCCGATTAACAATCGTAAAACACCGGAATCTTTTCCGACAACCATTCGACTGGTACATTTTTATTTACCAGTCGATATTTCCATTCGATCATGCTGCGATCTCCTCGTCAAAGACTAGGCGCAGAGACGAAAGCTCGAAGGGACGGGAAACTAGCACGATAAATCGAAAAGAAACACGACACACACACACCTCGTCGAAACCGTTTGAATTTGCTTCTCGTTCCTTTCATATAGACATTGCAGCGTTTCTAACGCGTCTTCCTCGACGCATTTCTTCGTTTCACGTGCTCGCGTTTTTTCCCCTTTGCGTCGAACCCTTTGTCGAACCTTTCCAAACTGCAGGCACGATTTTTTGAACTTCTTTGTCCCGTTGGAAGGATTTTGCGAAAGACGTAACGATAGCGACGTGTACCGATTGTTCAAAATGCAGATAACAAATATTTCAATTGGAGAAGATCGGTCAAGAAATACGAAGAAATTAAAATGTCACGAAATTTCCCGATCCAGCGGCTTTCGAGCTGAATCCCGACATCGAAGCCGAAAACTTGCGAGTTCCGACACGTTCGGCCGTTCTAAGGGTGCACTGTAGACAAATTTATTACCGGATGTGCAAACGCGGCGCCCGCGGTCCAATAAAATACTCTTTACCGTGCTGTTTAAGTTCTTCCCTCAATCTCGGACCGTTCCCGATCGTAAAGAGAGGAATTCCTTTCTTGGTCAGTTGCCCGCGTTTTACAGGAGGATCGAAGAATCCGCGATGCTCAAAGTGGCGTTCGCTGAAGAATGTGTTGGCACACGGCCACCCATAAATAGTTTATGACACAAACGGGTCATATCTTATAACAAGGTAATTCTGTTCCGAGACAATTTACCTTTTTTTCCCCCCCTCGCCTCGGCGAGTTACGCGAGCGTCGTTGCGACAATATGGAAACGTTAACAAACGTATGCATACAAATCCCCTTAATTTCCAAGCAAACATGCAGATGGGATTCGCGATTGCTCGGAGCCGTAGCGACGAATAATACAATGTTCTCCGACAAACAAAAACTACAATTCTACGGGCAACGAAGGACAGAAATGATATATCCATTCGAGGAAATCCCTGGGCGCCTTTCCGACTGCGAAGAGGCGGAAAGATTGAAGTAGTAAGCCATCGTTCAGCTTTATCCATCTTCAGAACTGTCAACTACTTTCCGCCAGAAACATGTTGTATCAGGGTACTAACCGGACAGCGACGATCCCATTTAAGTGGGACACCCTGTATGCGGGAAGGGGTGTTTCCAGCAGCCCTAGGAATTTGTATTCGAATTGTATTTTTGCATGAAAGACTGAAGCAGCAACGTTCAGCTTTAGCCATCTTCAGAACTGCCAACTGCTTTCCGCGAGAAACATGCAGTATCAGGATTATTCTTGTATTTTGACAATTTTTACATGAAAGACTGAAGCAGCTACATTCAGCTTCAGCCATTTCCGTGAGGAACATGTAGTATCAGGATTGTTCTTGTATTTCGACGATTTTTACATGAAAGACTGAAGCAGCAACATTCATCTTCAGCCATCTTCAGAACTGCCAACTACTTTCCAAGGTTCTAACTAGACGGAGATCTTTCTCTTTGTGTAACTTCCAAGTTCGGACGTTCCCCGGTGACTTTACGCGAGTTGTTCGCGTTCCCGATTAATTGTCTCGTTCCGCTGATAGTGCTCGATCCACTTAGTTCGTTGGCAGTTGATGTCTGATTGAAGCCATGCGAAACGTTAGTCGCTCGCTGATCCGTGCTTTCTCAGCCTTCGCGCCCTCGGTCGCTTCCCTTCGACGTGCACACGCCAATCAATTTATGAAACAACGGTCCCGCCCGATGTTTATCCTTCATCAACGCCTTATTTACCGAGGAGATGCTTCCTTCGGGATGCGCGTCAAACTTGAAGGAAATCCATCTGTCGACTTATAAACGCTATAAGAAGTAGTTACGCGATAACGAGACTAGAAACAGCTTCTGTTATGGATATTTTATTCCAGAAATTGGCACTTGGGTACCGCATTTATCGACCGACATTGCGGACTCTCGCAAAGCCGTATAGCTGCCGCTACTTCAGTTTTAAGACGCTCTCGCTCGAGGTTGACGTTCCCGACTGCTGTACCAGCGGACTTTGTTTTGAGTTGAGAATGTTCATAAAAATGGAAATTTGTAGAAATACTCTTTACTGTCACTCTTTCAAATTCTAAGTGTCTGGGAGGACTTCTTTATAGTTCATCGACAATTTTGTCGATGCTTTCTGACGGTCTCGCGAAACACTGTCAGATTATTTCGCATGTTAGGGGATGGTTCTCGCGATGGATGGCAAACATCGATTCTCGTACTTTGCTAAACTAGTACAATTCGGGGATATTTCATATGCGATAACCTGACATTACTTATAATTTACTGTAGCAATATAGCCGTGGAACGTGCGAGTGAAACAAAGAAATGAAATTCCTACTTCTTGCGATCGATGTACAACGTTTTTGCATACAAATCCGCCGGCCGATGTTCGCGTTCGATCACTGTCGATTTAACGAGCTGAAACTCGCTTTAAAGAGCATCTGCAGTCTGTCATTTACCAATGTTTCTAATCGTTTTCGCGGAATAACGATTTCTGCGTGCTCGTTAGAAAAAGCCTGGTAAACGGAATTATAAACCAATTGCGGTTTTCGCAGGATGTGCGTTGCGTGTCTGAGAAGGCTTTTTTATAGTTCATCGACATTTTTGGAAAATAAGGAAATCATATTTTTTGAGAAAGAGTGTTCGAGTTCCAGTTAATATTGTTTTTTTAACCGTTTTGTTAAGAGCAGCGTTCATGGTTGTTTTGGTAGAGCAGCGATTAACGTTTGATCAGGCAGCGTGTAATTAAATTAAGCCCATCGGCGCCGCGATTTGCCGAACTTTGTTTGCCGGAATTAATTAATTAGTCAATTGATAGCCGCATTGTCGAAGTTTAATCTTGAACGAATTACTCGATAATGATCGAACGAGAGAGAGAGAGAGTGGGAGTAGGGGGATGCTATTCGTCTCGTGCCGGAGTCCACGACTGTAACGGAAGGTTCTCCATTAATTCCCGGGAAAGCGGAGGAGATAAACGAACGCGGAGGCCGAAACGAAGAGAGCAGAGCACCGTTGAAAGGGGATAAACTGAAAAGTTTATATTCTTTAAAAAGAAGATTCATTTCGAAGTTTCACCCGGCGATAGTTTATCAAGCTCAACGGCAATCTTCGAGGAAACTCGATCGTTCCGTTCTAGAGTGTAGTACCGTGAAACGTTCCCGACAATTTGCCATTGGGTTGTTTTCAGCCAGCTGTGTTTCGAAATCGCTCCCCTCGATTGGCTAAATTATGTGACCTGATCGATTCGAGTCCATCCTTGATACCCAACTGGCAAATGTTTATGCAAGACATAGGTGGAACGATCCGCGTGTTCCAAATCGATAAGCGTTGCCTAACAAATTCATTTATATTCGCGTTGGTCAGATAATTTTAGTCAGCCATTAGGTATGCATTGCGTGGAAAACGGCCCACGATCCTTATCTGGGTGCGAAAGGTGCAAAAGTAGAAATTATGTACACGAGATCTCGTGTGAGAAACACCTACTTCGCACTGTATCGAATTAAAATTCTTCACCGCTTGTCACGGTCGCCTTTGCTGGCTATTTCGTCTAGTGACACTTCATACACACACACTCAAAATCTTTCATTTCCCAAGGTTTTACAGTCTGCAGATCTCTAGATGCCCACAAACCCACGCAATTTCGTAAAAATCCGCAGAAACTGCAATGATTCATCTCGGAATGGTCCCTATACGCTGGATAGAACTTCCATGCGCTCAGTCTGCCTTGGGAAACCGATAAATTCCGAAAGATTTTTTCCATCCCCTCGGATTTCCATTTCTCAAGGAAAGATATCTCTTCCGTCGAAATCCCAAGGAGCCCGCAACCCTTCAGAGCCCGAAGAGGTCTGCGTGGGCCAGCAAGAACCATTCGAAACACTGAGGCACGATGATCGCAAGAAGCTAATATCCTGGTGGGACGTCGCTGCGATTGGAGGGCGCAGGATAAATGATGCGTCGCGGCGAGATCCAGCGAAATCCACGGTGCTGCTCGCGATCGACGTGGATTAATGCGTGTACCGGGTCGTTGGGCGGTGTGCGGCGCACAGTGGGACAAACCGGTGAATTCTGTGCCAAAATCAAAGAGCTTTTGATAGAACTGAGATAGAGCGATGATATTTTTTTAAATTAAAGCTGAAATATTGCAGAACTGCAAAATATTGCAAAACTAATGAAATCATTTTTTCGTCGGAATAAATAAAAATAATTATACAATAATTACGTTATTAATCATTTCTATCAAAAGTCCTTTGATTTTGACACAGAATTCATCGGTTTATCCTACTGTGCGGCGCGGCGAGTTCTCGGCTCGTAAGGTCGGGAAAAACGTGACTCCCCCCGGAGCAGCGTACGCGGGAACGTTTTCTGCGGGGCATCGGCTGTCCTAGATTCGGCGCGGCGAGATCAATCGTTCGCCGTTTCCACGGTAAACGAACTATCGTAATCCCAGATACTCCGCAGAAATAGGATTCGCAGCAAAGTGAAGTACGACAGTATACTTTTACAGCCTTAGCCGTTCGGAAACCGGTCGAGGGAGCGCGACAAACTGCTATATACAACCGGGATTTATATCCGGCGTCGACTCGGCCTTGGATAAGGATCGGGAAAATTTGGTCGGCGAGGCAACAACGCCGGCGGGCGTGAGAACGCGACTAGGCGGATATCAGGAAATATAGAACGGTTCGCCCGGAAGACGTTTTATCGACGTGTATAAAAGGGGAAACGGGGAAAAGTGTATTACCGAGGGTCGAGCGACGATGGAAACAAAAGGAATCAGACTTACCCCCCAAGTCGAACTGCGTTTTCTCGGCGACGCTCTCGCGAAACACTGCCAGGCTATTTCGCATGCTAGAGGATGGTTGCAACGCTCTGCCGAGGTGTTGCAGCAACTACAGGGGAGTTTCCCCCAATGCGCGGCGCGTCGGCCAAGAGGCAAAAATAAAAAAAATTTTAAAATACCATTTAATCATGAAAAATCGCTATAAAAATAAATATAATATCTGAGCACACCGACTGAAAAGAAAAACAGTTTCCTTTCATTCCACGTAAAAGAAAGACCTTATACAACGTATTCTAAAGCGAAATTGTTGAAATTCTTCGAGGTTATGAGAATGAAATAATGCCAAGGATTCTGACAGTACAGGATTATGACAACTTGATATAAAGAGTTTATTCAAAAGGGTGAGAGTACAGAAGAAGCTTCTCGCTCAAGAGCTTCAGTTGAACTGCCTAATTCTAGAAAACATGTTCAACGTCTACCTTCGATAAGACCGTTTGTTTTATTGATGGTCGAAGGGTAGGAGAACTCAGGTATAAGGGATAGCGGCGCAGAGGGAAACTTATTGTTAGATAAATCCTAAATACCTAATTTAACAGAAATATTAAACAATTTGCGATGGATTATTTCATTCAAGGTGTGTACTCGTTATTCTGGCACCTGGTTTCTACAATTATTATATATTTTATTTTATTGATTTCAATCGAACCGTTTGCTTAAACGCGAAAATGAACGTTCTTATAACTTTAACCAAGCTTTTGTAAGGTTAAGTAATAACTACACAGCGGATTTCCATGCAAAATAAAAATTTTTCACCTCTATTACAACAAACTGGAATGACACAGGAAATTATTTTCTATCTTAATACGGTTAATATGTTGAAAATAATGTAAATTTTTAAATTACATCTACTTAATTTTTGTGATAAATGCATCAAATTCGCTGTCTGGTATATAACAAATAGAAGCACCGTCATCTCTAATGATAATCTCTCATAATAATGGGATTCTGTGACCGACGTCGAATAAATATGGAAACGCGGCTTCGGTGTGGCGGTCGTGTTCTTTGTGTGCGTTCTATTTCAAAGTGGTGACCTGTGCAACGGTACGCCGACTGTATTTGTCCGTTCGTGCGTGCGGTTTCGCGTGAGAATCGAATTTTTACGGAACACGGAGATTAATCTCGCCCGCAAACAGGCCGGCCACACGCGACGCGATCATTCGATGAAAACACTTTCCACGGTCGCGCGAGCTCTTTGCTTTCTAAGCCAGAACCGGCGAGGAAGAAAGCCACAACTTTCTGAAATCGGTATACTAGTCTCGCTATACTAGTCTCGCAATTCATTTTTGCAAAATTCACCCGGCTGCAAAAATATTTTTTCACTGCATATGAAACAGCACACTTTCATCTATACAAGTAAAAAAATAATCGTATGTCTAACTATCAATCGAAAAACTGCCGATGTTTTGATGGCAAAATACGAAAATACTCAATCGTTATACGGAAAAAGTGTTTTCTGACGCAATATCTAACGCGATACCCGCGTTCCACGGAAGATTCGTAAGGTGGTCGGTGAATTAATCCAGAGTCCGATCGGTCGATCAAGTGAATTAGCTTGAAGAGCTTTGGGAAATCGTCGTAAAATATAATGAAGAATCTCCTGGTGTCTGAGTAGTTGCTCTTCCCTCCACCTTTCCAGTTCCTCTTCAGTCCGGTGTCTTCCGCGCCCGGTGATTTCTCCTTTGATAAATAAACGCGATTCAGAAGACGAACGACGACGCCGCGCTGGGAAGAAGAAAATCTATCTACACGGGACGAAGAAAAAGAAAAGCTTGGTTCGAGGCCGGATCCGGGACAAACGGGACGGACGACGTCAATGAGGGGGAACCGAGGGTAAAGTGGAGCAGCGTTCCTTGGCCTCTCGCTCGTAAATTTTTATCGGTTCGGCAAACTTTGACCCGTCGCAGCTCTGCGCTCTTTCTCTCCGAGGAGCTTGATTAACTCGGCAGTGATCGCGCTTTAAATAGTTACGCTCCGAGAGCTGGATCCTCCCCTGAATCCTCTTTCTCTCTCTTTCTCGTCGAGAACGCGCATATGTTAGGCGCGGGAACCGCCGCGCCGAACGGGACCGGGGAACGATTAAATTACGTAACGAGAAAACTCGCGGAACTGCTCGGTGAAGTTTTAAATGAAACGTTCGGGGGCGTAATGTCGTTTGGAAGTTCGCGGCGTTGATCAAAATACAAGAATCTTCGCGACCCAGTTTTATGTTCGCACCGGATCACGCGTACGGATCAAAAAAACTGTGTACAAAAAGCGTAATTGTTTAGGGTCAGTTTATAAAGGTTGGGAAGCACTGACGGGACCGGACAAAGATGAAATGCCTGAATGAAATATTGCGGGAACGAAGTCGCGCGCCAAATTTGAAGAGCAAAATTAAATGTAAACTGAGTCGACGCGGCTGCCGTTTATTTTTTCCGTTCCTTTCCGAGACGGTCCCGTCTTTTTTGCTGTACTCGTAAACGGCGAAAGAAAGGGTCGACCCTCGAAAACGATCATATTATATATTCGCGACAATTATCGAGATCCGAGCACGTGCGACGACGGGTAATCTTTTTTTTTCTAGACGACAATAAATCGACGGTCAAGTATTTGTGATTCAATCACGTGATTGAACATTTTTTCCACTGTTTTAACGAACATGATTTCACGATAATTACGATCATTAGCGAGATTACTTTTAGTCTCTTCAACCTATATAATAGAGATGTTCGAAAAGTAGAATAAATTTTAGAAAATGAAAAGACCCGATTGTAGAACGGTGAAAATATAGAAAGCACAAAAGCGTCGGCAACGACTAGCAAGATTGGTTGAATAAATTTGGACGCGTTAACAGCTGGGAATTTCGGTAGAAATTTGCCGATAAAATTATCGAGCACGAAATAACGAGATGCGCGCTTCTAGAGCACCTTTCGAGCTCTCTGCAGCCGAGAGATTTTCGCCACGGAATTATATCAACGGCTACGGGTCTTTAAATGTTGGAATTTGCGAGGTGAACACGTGGATTTGTTATTTCTGAGAGGGTGCTTCGGAGAATCATAATTGCGACGTACCACTCACTTTTTAAAGAATACCTAGCATCGCTGAATACGAAGAAATTCCGCAAGGAAAAGCTGCACCATTTTGCATTTGCGCCAGTTGAAATTGCAGTCCGGATTCTCCCATTATCAGCGTGCCTATCGAATTATTTGCAGTTTATCCTTTTTATTGAAAATATAAAACACACTTAAAGAATTTAAACTAAATGCTTTTGCATTGTTTTCGTTTCAGAGAGATTAAAGTAGATTCAAGTGGAAAAGTGTGCCAGAGTAATTTTACCGATTTCTCAAATGTTGTGCTTTGTGTATTTATTTATCAATAAATCCATTATGGTAGAAGCTCTAGCCACACATTTAAAACAGCTGATTGTTCAATATATTTTGATACTTTTCTTCATTTCACGACGCATTCCCATTTGCCGTTTCCTGTCATGTAATGGAATTTCATTTCATTCCACATTTTAACAACCACTCGATTTCGTTCAAATTTATTCTGGTTATGTTTTATGCATATGTAGGTACAGTTCCAGTAAAAGGAACTTTTACTCTATCGCAGAATTTTACACATTTCGTCGACTACTCATAACTTACACACAGGTGAAACGATCATTTTTCGCATGTAATAAAAATATTATATGCAAAACTCGTATAGTATAATATTATAATTAACAAATTCTTTTATTTCATCTCATGAAAATTTGATAATGCGGATACAAGAAATAGCCGACACTTTTATGAGACCATCCATTCAGTAATGCTTTCGTTCGTTTCAACAAAAACACAAAATCAAATCGAACGAAACGCAACGCCTTAAAGCGGAGTAAAGGTCTCGGGAAGGAAAGACTACGAGGAGCCACGATCACAGAGAATTATTGAACGATACTCCTTGAGAAATTCCATTTGAAAGCTGAAGAGCCGTGCTAAAAATCAGAACATTTCCGAGGGTTGAGCGCTCGTCGATCAAATTCCACAGTACTAAAGAATACCTGTCGCGGGTGCAAGAGGAAAAATTCATGAATTTACGTCGTTTCAGCAGTTCGAAGCTCGACCAAAGTCCGCCTGCATTCGCAGCTCCCCTTTATGCAACCGTTGCAGCCGTTGCACGCCGTTGGGAAACGGTTCCCGTTGCTCCACGTCCGTGCGCTTCCCTGCCCTGCCATTTAATTTGCATTTTATCGCTTTGTAGCATATTGTTTTCTTCGCCCTCGAATTCGCCCGATATGCTTCGAGTCCGAGCCCCAGGATTTCGTTTTCCTCGAATTGTCCCAGCTATTGCTCATTCGGGGTATCTCACTGGCTGCCATAAAAAGTCAACCATTACCCCGAACCATGGTAACTCACGTTCGCCACTCTGCGAAATCCGCTTTGGTCGCTTTCGGCTCGCAGTTGAATTAAACTCTTCGTTACTTTTCTCGCCGATTGTTTTTGCTTGTTCTGGCGGCTGCCGCACGGAACGAAGTTCCGGAATGAAGTTCAAAGTGTTGGTACTTCGTAACTTGCGGATTAAATCAACATTTGGATGGCAGAATTACCGAAAAGATGTTACTCCTCACGAAGATTGTAAAATCCAAAGCTTAATAAATATGAACGTTACGCCTTTCTTTTTAAATGAAATAAAATTTGATTCGTTCGTAATCAATAGATTGCGGATCTTTACATAAGGTATCTTCGCAACTATGACATAAAATATGACAGAATTTAGTACAATTTTAATTTATGTCAGATCTAGAAGGGCTACTATCACGGAAAATCAGATTCTACTTTATTCCACTTTCTTAAAATTCGTTTAGAAAAATTGAAAATTGCATCGGCAAAGCTAAAGTTCAACGACTGTTTCCACGATCGTAAAGTGTCGAGCCGTAAAACCGCAGTTGTTCGGAAAATTTCATTAAGAATCGCCGGCGTCCGATCGGTGTGTTACACGTCAGAGAAACGGACAATCGTCGCGGACACGTTCTGTCTGTTTTTGCCGGTTCGCCTGCGGTGCGCATGAACTAATCAAACATCGCTCTTCAATCATTTTCCTCTTGATTTACTTGGTGGTTTTAAACGTCCATGCGATACGTCCGTCAACCTAGTTTCGGGCAACAAGCTCGCAGCTAGACGAGAATCAAATGGGGATACGGTGATTCCGAACGGTCGTCGAAATTCCATTTCTTTCGAGCGTGCATTCCGCTGATTGCCGTGTTCCGGTGGAAATGAGCGGCGGCCAGGTTACCCCCGGACAAAAAAAAAACAGCGACGTGATGCAACGCGTTTGCGATGGCGAGAGAAAAAAAACCGGCTCTCGGTCGCGCTTATTCGCTGGTCGCGCGTCCATTGCATTATTAATAAACTCTCCGGGTAACGGCGAAGACAAAGTCACACGCGAAATGCAAATTAAGCATTACTCATTCCTCCGTCGTCGTGTGGAAATCCACGGGTGGCACGCGGCGAGCCGCGCTCCGACAGAGAAACCGCGGCGAACGACAGAGAGATGCACCGCGGAAGTGCATCCACGTTCAATTGTAATATCCGATTCGAGCAGATGCACGCTCCAAGTCTCCTGTTTTTATTCCGCTCGGTTCAACAGATTGCCCTTCGTACGGCGTGTCTGGAGATCGTGGATGAAGGTCTTCGCCGTGGAATTTTTCTGAGGACAATTTTAACCCCTTGCCGTATTTTAACGAGTCACACTCGACATGAAGATTCTAAACAATTACGCGTTTCTTTTTAAACGAAATAAAATTTGATTCTCGTTTGTAATCAATAGACTACGGATAGCCATACAAAAAATGTAAATTTTCTATCCTCTTCTACAACATTTTTTGGAATAAAGACGTTCTAACCACAGCAACTGTAAAGAAAATAATACGTTAAGGGGCTAGCACTAGAACTATCGATCCGTCGAAATGACGGATTTAATTAAGATATTCTCTTGGGAAGTATTTAATACAGCACCTCTTTGAAATCTGAATAAATTTGACTTCATATTCATCCAGAAATATTGCATTTCGCGAAGATCTAGTCGTGGATCTGATTTCTGTCATTCGAGATGTATAATTTCGAACGTCTCCCGTTTTGCGTGGTCAGTAAGAACGGAGCCGGACAGCGAGTGATCCGATAATGGAACAAAGCGATCGTTCGAAAAAGCAACCATGACGAGGAGGAAGCCAACGGAACGTCATTTCGAGCGTCTTTGATGTTGCATTACTGTGGCTTGGCAATAAAATTATAACGTGATTTTACAGGATTAATCCTTCGCCGTCGGTGAAAGGATTCACGGTTAGCTTCCCGATCCCCTTTTCTCGCGAACCTTTTAGGTTTCGAATATTCTTATCGTCCTTTCCTGCGGTGGAGATAACAATGTCCGGTTAAAGCGAGCAGTTGGTCTGCCAAGTGGAACGCGAGACACTCTTGGCTCCACTTTAGGCATAAATTAGCGATTCTAAGCGGTCCAAGAACACCTTGAGCGGCAATATTGATTGCGACACGCACGCGACAATCCGGCACGCAACGCACAGACCCGACAACTTGCCAAAACCACGATTGGTTTATAATTCCGTTTACCAGGCTTTCTAACGAGCACGCAGAAATCGTTGTTCCGCGAAAGCGAAGAGAAATATTGCTAAATGACAGGCTTCAGATGCTCTTTAATGCGAGTTCGAGCTCGTTAAATCGACAGTGATCGAACGCGAACATAGACCGGCGGACTTTTATTCAAACATTTTGTACATCGATCGCGAGAAGTAGGAATCTCATTTCATACAGTAAGTTACAAGTAATATCTGGTTGTCGCATAGGAAATATCCGGATCGTGCCAAATTTCGTTTCAAATAAAGTCGTGAAAAGTCGTATAATTCAATTTTTTGCTAATAAAAATATAGAAATTCTACAAGCATGGGACCTTTAAGGTACCTGATAAAATGTGATAAATTGGCTTTCATTTTTTCCCTTGAGAAAACGAAACGACTTTCCGAAGTTCTGATACAAATAGTTTCGCTCACATCTGCGCAGAGAAATTTCTCCGTAACAATAGCTGCCTGTAGAAGTGGTACAGGTGATTATTTACCGCAGCACGTTAATTTTCCATGAAGAAATATGAGGCAGCGGCTAATGAAAGGTTGTCCTCTAGTATCTAAAAGAGTTCCACATCAAGTATATTATTCGCTGCGCGGTGCGAGCAAAGTAAAAGATTCTTTGAATATCAAACAGCCGCGTTATAGCTCCGTTTAATCATAAATTAACTGCAGACTTTATGCGAAGAATTGAAGATATTTTCAAGCTGTTAAACAGTGGAAGAGACAAAACGTATACAAACGTGGATACTTATTTTATACGAACAAAAATGACTATTCGATGCGACTGATTTCAGCGGGTGTATCGCGATTCGACAAATGGCCGCACGAAAACTGTATTACTCGCACAAAGCAACCAGACAATTAGCCTCGATTCTCGCGCAGATTGCGCGAATGCTTCGGCGTACACTGAATTACTTACTGATTTATCTAAAAGCTGCATTAATACCAGCTATTGCCGGCGGATCGTTATTTACCGGGTGGTGATTCGCGCGATTATATTTGCCGAGTCTTTATCGCGGGTGTATCGATCCGGCCGTCATTTCCGATCGTCCGGAAATATCGGGAATCGCGTCGAGGCCGAGGCAGATCCGAGCCGATTTTAAAGGTCGGCCCCCGTTCAAACATTGTCGACGGATCGGCACGATGCGGTGTGGTGCGGTGTGGTGCAGCGTTGCTCACGGAAGAGAGTGCTTTATGGCCGGGCCTGTTCCAGGCAGATCGCGATCGCGGCTTTGAAATCGGTATTTCGCGGGCTGGATACGCGATAGGTGGCCGTGGCACCGTGCGTCGTAGACTACCGTCTGCTTTTTTATCATCCATTCTGTCAGCGCGACAGAACCGGGCTATAGCCAACCAACCACCGTGCTATGCCAGAGATGGATATAACATGGGCAACGCGAAGGTTCCAGCGATAACACACACCCACGCGTTCCATTTCGCTGGAATATCGAGTGGCGGCAGCAGGAGCAGTCGACTTCTCGATTGTGTGTTATTGGGTGCCTTCGACGCCTTCGACTTTCCATGTTTGCCTAACGGGAACTTCTGATTGTCCCCCACTTTTCGAACGAATAGCCGATGCCACCCCGATTGATCTTCCATTAACCCTCCACGCTCTACGCAGTCTACACGGTGTTCACCCTACTACCAGCGTTTTCTCTTGCAAATAATCCATATTAGGAAAAAGCGAGAGAGGAGAAGGCGATACTGCTTTTTCGGAAGCAACTTAATCGCGTATGTCATTTGTTTTTAGAAATGAAATATTTGATTTTCGGTGTAAGTCTTAGGTGCCTCACCCTGCATATTATTTTATATCGTACGAATGCGCGTGTCAAGAAAAATTCATTCGTATTCTAGATCAGAAATGGAAGAAATTGTAAGTATACTAAGTATTTACCTATACACTGATACTGTAAAAAAAGAAGAAAAAATCTCCGACTTTTCGTTGAGGTGTTTGATTTTTTACAAGCAGGATTTCCTACTTCAGTTCGGTTGTGGCAAGCCGAGCTAGCATGCGTCGATGCGAAGAGGTGAAGTATTCGTTCAGCGGCCAAGTGACCCTATCCCGTTCCGTTTCTGACGTCGTGAACCGTAGAAAGAGAAGCTCCGCGGCGGTAAACAATGCCCGGAGCCGTTTCACGGGTCAAGGAGCCGCGAACCGGCCAGGTGAGCACGTGCTCGAGGAAGTCACGTTTTCGCACATGGGGCCAACACATTCGTCATAAAAAGCTCGTTACGGCACCACTTGTTGTCCGCGACTCAAGCCTTTCGACGTGTCTACCGAGCACGGCTCGAGGATAGAGAGAAAAAGGCTCGGGCCACGCTCGTTCCGCATATATCCAACCGGGCCAGGAAAATTGCAAATAAAATTGCTCCGGGCGGATCGTCGCGTTCCATATCGCACCGCGGTCCCAAACGGAATTTTTACCGCTCCCCTCCTCGCATCCTCCACGTTGGGCGAACGTCGCGTTTCAATCGATCACCGGCCGACCGACCGGCGAATCAATCGGCAAATATTTTTAATTCCCTTCTGTCAACGAAATTCATTGGGCAAATTCGCGTAACCCGTTCGCCATCCCGCTCGATCTGTCCCGCTTTAACGGAACAGCTGAACCGATCCGCACTGTTTCGCCCGATGCCACCGAATTTCCATCACTTTTGAAAAGCCATCGCGGCCGGCTCGCCCGGGCACGATTTTTCTCCGCATCGATTCGGTCATTAGTCGAGAACAGGGACTCGAAACCGGTAGAATTTTGATACCGGTATTGCACCGATAAGGGCCCAATTATTGGCCCAAGCGGTCACACATACAGGGTGCGCCGTTAAATGCTTATAAAATAGCGAAAACGTAATTAAGTCGAGTTCGGTTTGCGATATTTATTTAATTCGGTTTGTACCATTATAAAAAATTTATTTTTGTTCGTCGAGCAAATGGTCGCTTTTATGAACGACGCAAAGAAATGCTCGTTTTTCGGCATTTTACATAACTTTCTAAAAAAGCGTGGACATAACCAATCCAATAAGAAAACTTCTTTATTTTTCATTGTTTTTTATGGAACTTTGACCAACATGTTCGTGGCATTTTTCTAATGAAGATGATACCAAATATAGCATAATTCCAATTATATTTACTTGTGTAATGAATAGATCTTCATGCGGATCTTCATGCAAAATAAAAACTGTTTGCATCCATTGTAAGAAACATGAGCCAAATAAAGTTACCATTCTTTTCTTAACGAGTTTAATGAGATGAAAATAATACACGGACATTTATAAATTCTTGTAAACCTTTTACTGTTTTAAATTACATCTACTCATTTTTGTAATAATAAATGCATAAAATACGCAGTCTAGTAATGAACGGCGAAAGTTTGCGGCGCAAAGAAAGACAGCGTACGTTGTGCTAGCAATATATGAAACCGGCCAATTAATATATCCCGGCGTCAGCTAAGCAAGAGGACCAAAGGAAAGGAGAGAGAAAAAAAGCGGAGATACGGAGCAAACAGTATCGATAAACCGAAACACGGCCGGAATGTTACAAAGGAATCGGGTCGGCATAAAATCCAGCCGATTCACAGTTCACGAGACGGCAAACGGGCGAAATCATTTACAAAGTGAAAATCGTAATGAATAACGTATGAATCCGACCGATTTATTCCAGGCGTCTGGATAACACGGCTGAATGGAACGGCGCGCATTATTCCACGCATCACTGCGAACGAATTAAAACTCTCTATCCGTACGTGTCGGCGGTTATATACGAGACAGAATTCGAGTCGGAGAGGAAAGGGTCCGGGTCTCGGAGAATCCTAAATGTAAAAATAATCGTTGCCGGTCTCGCAGACTTAACTGAGAAGTAGATTTTATATGGCTAATGAGTGAGAAAAGGGGCTGGAAAAAAAGAAGTAATTTTTAAGTTACAGGTTTTGCACTCCAATCTTATTCTTCTGCAAATCAATTTCACAACCTTTTACGAATAAAGTATTTTTAAGTAAGTTTTCAAAATTTTATTTATCGCAATGATGTACGTGAAATACTTATTTCATAATAATTATTAGACTGCGGATCTACATGCAAAATAAAAATGTATTGCATTCATTGTGAGAAGCAAGAATAACATAAAAATTGATTTCATCCCTGAACGACATTGTTACGTTAAAAGCAACATTGGAACATTCTTGAATTTTTAAAATCTTTTACTGTTCCATATTTCGCCCATCCAATTTCTTCATAAATGCATAGAGATCCGCAGTCTAGTAATTACCAATTCATTCACTTTGTGATTTAGCCCATTTCCTGATTAATTAATCAATTTTAAAAATGAAATATTCTTAATGGATGAAATTGATTTGCAAAAGGGCGAATTTGGAGTGCAAAATCTGTAAGTAAAATATGTAGTAATATTTTACAAAATTGTTCTTCATCAACATATTAGGCTACTTTACTGCACCGTATACGACGGCCACGTCACGCGGAGTCGGCCGGCGGCGGAATATCCCCGGCATTTTCGAAAATGCGATTTCCTTTGCGGCCGGCGGACGGCGGCGTTTTCGAGAAATACGGTTCGACGTGAATTATTCAAATGTCAGCCGACGTTTTCTCGCCTCGCCGGAATATCCGGGGCGTACCGGCGCGGCCGATAGCTATCGGTGCTCCTCATTCAACGAAATAATAAAAAAAGAAAAGAAAAGAAAAGGGGGAAAAACAGGGGACAAAAAGGAGAAGAAAATTATTTGCGGAGTTGATAACGCCGTGGCGAGCGAGGCGAAACGAGGCCACCGACGCGCCGTATCCTATTGAGTTTTCGTATCAAAGTAGAAAGAGATCGTCTGTATCGTCGGGTTAACGATGCCAAGCCATCGTCGACGACGACGCTCCGTCAACCCCCCCCCCCCCAACCCCTGGGACCGTTTTTCTTCGGCGGTCGTCCAGGGAACGCAAATCATCGGCCGTACACGCCAGTTCCGGTTTTTCTGCCGAGCGTATTTCAACGCGATTTCATTAAAACCCGTCGAATGTTTGTTCAAGCACGGAAAGATAATTGGTCCCGAACACCGATCGGCTTCGTTTATTCTCTAGTGTCCGCGATCTACTCGCCCTCTGTGTGCTTAATACGTCTGTACTTGATGAAGCGGCCCCGTGCGTCGGCGAGAAACTGGCGAGCTCGAATTATATTAATTATAGAGCGCATTCGTGTTTCGTTCGAAAGCCTTTTACGTTCATTAAATTTCCCCGCCATCGATCCGCCGTTTATTGACTGGAAAATGTCTGTACTCGAGAGCACCTTTTCACGATAACTTTGCGTAATTAACATTTCAAATTCGGTTGGTCCTGTTTTCGTGTTACTCGCCGTTGCTGTTTGCTTCTTCGGCGAATTGAAACCTATTTTTCTCCGAAACAGGTTCAAAAATTTGTTTAATGAACGTGCTAAATTACATTCTGGAAGAATCTCCTCGCCATTCATCCGCCGTTTATTGACTGGAAAATGTCTGTTCTCGAGAACACGTACTTATCATTATTGTTAAAACGTACTTATTCGAAACAGGTTCAAAAATTTGATTAATAAACGTGCTAAATTACGACCTAAGAGAATCTGAGCCAAACTTGTCGACTACGTCTGCTACCCAAGGATTAAAGAAATAATTTCCTCGAAGTTAAGAATTAAGAAATTTGTACAGTTTGTAGAAAAGATCAATCTGGGACCTCCTGAACGTATCCAGAAATGTAGACCACTGTATCTCCGTGTGAAAGCGCTCCGAAGGTGCTCGAAGCTGATGGAGAGAGGCACAGTTTGGGAATAGATACTCGGTGGAGGAGATATCGGGAGAAGCCCGCAAATGGACACCTAGCTTAACGCGCAATCTGGCACGATCTGCTAGGGCCACGTCCGCGTGACGGTCGCGATTCGGCACGTATCCGCGGCTGCAAATTGCATTTTGCCAGGCCGGGCCGAGTCGGGCCGCGCGATTATATGCACGTGGTCCTGTCGGTACAAAGGCGTATTCAGCGGCCGCGTTATGTGTTCGTCGAGTCGACTGCATCCGTCGTCGACGTATTGCAACGACACGACGCGACGGGACGCGTTTACGTGTCACACGAGCCACACCGGCGACCGTGGCCACGGATACACACGTTCCTGCACCCGGTGCATCTGCAGGGGACCTGTCCAACATAAGCTCTGGAACTCTCGGATCTTCCCCTCGTCGTTCTAGCACTGTCCCACCCTCCCACCCGCATTCCTCGGGGATGTTGTGTACAGCGGTTCGCCGTGATTCCTATTACTATAGCGTGGACGATGCCCGAAGAACGGGTCATTAGGACAACCCGGGGAAGTGGGGACAGTTATGGGGAAAGTTTTGATTAACGTTGCTTAAATAGAGACCCAGACCGTGCGACCTAAATGAAGACAGCCGGAATGAGCTTTTCAATCTACTATTTACTGCGACTGTGAAGTCGTCGGCTGCTCTCGATCTGGCTGGATATTTAATTTAGTGTTAACTCGTTGCACTCGGAGCTATTTTAACTCGAAAATTAAACATTTCTTCCGACCTAGAATATTTCCATTCCCTATGATTTTTGAAATTTTATGGATATGAAATTGGTATAATACCTCATACAATACCTGTGTAGTAATTGATTAGATACCGATATATTTAGTAATGTAAACAATATTTTGAATAATGCTACAGCAATTTTTAGTGACGCCTCAGAGTCATCATTCGAGTGCTAAGGGCTAATATTCTTTTCCTTTAAATATCTCGGAATAAGAGATATTGTATATGGCGTGGACCACTTTCATAATTAAACATAATTAAACAAACAATGCTAGAATATAAAGTTCCACAGAATTTAGTACGATTTTTAATTATTTCTTATTTGTTCCTACTTTCTCGAAATTTGCCTGCAAAAATTCAAAATTGCACAAACATCTGCAGTCTATTGATAATTATGGACACATATATGTACTCCCGCTTAATGAGCATATAAATTATTAGAGCATATTCTTATACGAGCAATGCGAAGGACAAAGTTACTTCGAATGAACTCGAGGACCAACCCTTTGAAGGTTTTCTGAGATTTTTGGGACACCGTGTAGATCGCTATTGGGTGCGTTCCTGCCGCGATCTCTTTGGGATTCGATACTTGTTGCTGTCTCCCCGACGGCGTTTATGGCGCGACGTTCTTCCCAGACTACGATGTCCCCGGTAACGGCCCCGTGAAAATCGTCTGCAGGCCGGACGGGAATCCTCGCCGGGCCGAATCACACCGATATGACGATATTAACCTGGACGACTGCGGCGAAGTGCCACCTGTGAGTGCGGAGCGTCGTTGGAATGATAATAGGGGCCCGATTGCCAACCAGACGGCGAACTTGCCGTACTTTTGCGGGCAAACTTTTGGTCTTCGGGAAAATCCTTCGGCCATTACGAATTCTATGTCACTGCCGCCCCACGGAACGCGCGAAAATGATGACCCTGTACCTGCGAACAAGAAATACTAAGCACTTTAACTGACTCCATCCCTCGACTGTAATTAGTAGACAGTGGATTTGATCCATTTATGACAAAAATGAGTATTGTATTACGATTAGTTAAACATGTTAAGAAAGAAAATAAATGTCTATTTCATTCCAGTTTGTTGCAAATCATAAAATTTTTATTTTGCATGAAGGTCCGCTGTGTAGCAATTAATGATGCTGATTGTCCCTCGAAATGCGGAACGACTGAGCAAGAATTAGTATAATTTCGACTTGCATAACGATTTTCGAGAAAGAAATCATTTTCGACTGTAAGACTGTAGATTTACAGACTGTAAATTCCGCCAGTTGCGGCGCTGCGTCCGAATGAAATATTTAAGACGTTGGCGCTGAGAATGCCTGAGCGTGGCGCATTTTCCCTGGCGAAAAGCGCGGACTGCCAGTCCGCGAACGTAAACATCGCTGGCGCGGATTCGGTGCACCGAAGACGCGGACTCCGACAAGCCGAGTCCTGACTTGGAGTTTAACAAGGCCCGTTGAGCACGCGGCAGAATTCTAAATAGCGGGATCCCCGATTACACTTCCATTTAGTGTTTTCTATTATTAAGCAATCGGATCCGCCGCGGCGCCGGTTCGACCATCTGAGGCCCACCCAACGATGTTGGATGCGATCCATCGCACCACCCAACTTAGCATTCAAAGCCATTAACCCCCACTCTGCCCAAACAATGCTTGCTAGTTTTTGGTGAGCCGTTGCATAATGCATCTCTTGCTCGCTGTTGTGTAGTCTAAGCCAGCAGAGATAGTAAGGTTGAGCCATCCTCTTCGGATGAACGTTCGCTCAACCTTTCAGCTAAAGAACGTACACTTCCGTCCATAAAGTACCGGACACTTACTTATTAAATGGTAATTGAATAATACAAGCTTCCAGCTTGATTTGATTGTTTTATTTTGGTCAGATGTAGCTATTATACGATAATAATTTAATGGAAAATTATATATATACATATCCGATTTGAATAAATCTTGGGAAAAAAGAGATTCAGAAATTGTGGGATGATTATGGACAGCTCTAGAAACTAGAAATTAGAAAACAATTTCCCCACTTAAATTTTGTAAATTAGAAAATATAAGAATGACAATTAAAATTTCGAAAATGTTGGATATTTTGGTCAGATTTGACTTACGTGTTCTCTACATTCGAAAAATTAGCAAGTACCATTTTTATTTTATAATACAGGTCCTTTAATAACAAAAAATCGTCTGCATCCAAATTTGAAATAGAACTACCGAATTTGTTTTTCAGAGTAGGCTGATATTTAATCCATTCACTGATTAAAGGTTAGAATTGAAATATTCCGTCGACAATGGCAATCATTGGATCAATCTTTCACGTAACTGCCATATAATCGCAATTAACTGAAGCAAGTATTTAATTGTCATTCCGACAAATAATTAATTACATTGCAATCCTCCGGACGGTGAAATAAATATTTTATTACGCAATTGCCGGATACATTGACTCATCATTTTGTTCGTGTATTTTCCAAATCGGAACAAGGCACAAAAATTGTTTTACGCCACTCTGCATAAAATACATATACGAGCCACTATACACAAACAGAATGGAAATATATTTGATCTCTTTCACGATTTCACAACATAACAGTATCCTCGAATTGTTCCAATGCTTTCTGATAAACGCATAACAACCGCAGCCCGCTCACAGCTTTTTCGTGGTTGCTGCTTCGGTGGTCGACATGAAAAAGTGTGAAGATTACTCGACGTTTCGACAGCAAGGTATTTTTCTCTTGAGCACCGTTAAGCGGATTATCCACAGCTATCACCGGGACTTGTTCGTGATTGCACCTGCAGTGAGAATCACTGTCGAGAACTGCACATTAACGTCCCCGGAAGAGGATTTAACCGAGCGTAGGAACACGTTGTATATCTGCGAGGCGGCCGCGTTTCGGCCGGCAAATATTCACGAGGCCGGTATCGATTTTCAATTCCCACCGGTGAATTTAAAATCGACACCGTCAAGAGTGGTAATTTTATTTGTCAAGCCGCGTTAAACCGTTTTACCTGTTTACCGAGTGACCGGCCGCCGACGCCGACTCCGAGCACGTAGACGCATTAAACCAGCAAAAAGTAACGAGAGGCGAGCACGCCGCTCCACGATTCCTGTTCTCACTTGCTGAATGTTCAAACTGCAACTGAGAACGCAGGAGAAACGTCAAATCAGAGAAAGAATTCCTAGATCCTAATTCATCAAACGTTCGGTTTGTTATTCGAAACATTAGGAACACTAATCCTTATTTTATTAACCCAATTTTCAACCTTCCCTCGTTCTATTTCGACCAAAGGTAACATCGAAGTTCCGTGCATAAATAATTCTTGGCGAAGGGCGGCCGAGTATCGGGAAGTCCGTCACGGGAGAGCCAATCCCGAAGAAACTTCTGAAACAGGTATCTCCGTCACGTACAGAGATCCGAATCTGTTCCTCTTCGAGAAAACCATTCGTCCCTGTCAGCTCTTTCGCATCAGCCTTCTCCAGTTGTCATTCACACGTTCCCTCAACTTCGCCGCGGAATCAGGAGAATTTGCTCTCTTCCCGAACCCTCGAACAAAGTCGCTTAGCTGTTTAAATGTTTCATTTGCACAGGGAAACGCAAAAACATTCTGGACATTGTAGAACATTATATGAAGTTCATATAAATCTGACTCAGAATGTTCATCACGAGTCAGATACGATATTGTAAGGCAAGGGGTTAATAATGCATCGAATATTTTGAATAATGGTACAAGAATTATTAGTGGCACGCCTCTCTTTCTCTCTCCGAGTCACGACTCGAGTGCAAAGGGTTAGCAACCAGCAACAATTGGATCGGAATAAATCAGGCGAAATATCGGTCGGACAAGTAACCGGTGCTCGTCGGACGCGGGAAATCCGCATTCTGGTGTCGCGCCTGGATAAACGTTCCTTGTTCACTTATTCGGCCGCCACGCCGTTGCAATACCTTGCACGTTGTCCGATCCGGCTGCGCTGATGTTTGCCGAGAAACGAAAGTCACCGTGAATTCCGGATGTTGCCAGCAGCCAGCCAAGGATCCCCGGGAAAATTCACCTCGTAACTTCCCTCGCAGAACCCGCTCTGTCGTTCCGCTTTGATCTCCGGGTATTTGCGAATATGTACGCCCGATACACGAACACGCGCCCGCGAACACGAGCCCACTTCGCCACCTTCTCTCTCTCTCTCTCTCTCTCTCTCTCTCTCTCTCTCTCTTACACATACATACACACTCTCTATCTCCAGCTCTGTGCATACACACGCAAACGAACGTGCATATTCGTGGTCCTGGAAGATTACAGAATTCGCGGAATTAGGCGGCACCGGTGCACCGTGTACACGCGTGTTCCTGCAGCCTGCGACTTTGCGAGCTGCATGCACAATCGGCCGACGAACTCTGGGCTTGCAGTCGCGAAGTCGTTGACACTGCGCCCAAAACCCACGGCCATGGCAGCCGGCCCGAATTTTTGGCTTTGCCGAATTTTGCGTGAGCTCAGAAATACTCGGTTTCCCCGAAAGTATCGGGAACATTGCGTGAAGATTATCCCGTCCCTTGCTATCAGATGATTGCGAATGTTCGTGCTTCAATAAATTGCCATTCTAAATTAAATGCATTCTAAAATAATGATTTGATTGCGACCACAAAGTTTGGGCAAAATTTTGATCTTTCTGTGCAACCATCTCTGAGCAGAATATTTCTGAATCAATTCATTGCCAATTACCGAAACGTAAACGGAACAGGAAATGTTAACATGACATCAACTATTCCCTTCAGCAAACATTTATTGCAATTTAGTCACTGCAGAAACCACATTTTTGCAGTAGCCATCGGAAATGGTCGGTCGAATTCGTGATATTTTTAAATTAATTTCGTAACAATTCAATTCGCTATTACCAATTACCGAAACGAAAATAAAGCGGCCAATATCAATGCAATGATTTCAACTTTCCACTGTCCCCTGCAGCAAACATTTATTGTAATCTTTTTACCATTCTGCTATTTCGTTTAATATCAACAGCTACCAGTATGGGAACAATGCGGAAAATGTCATTACAATACTTTTATCTCTTGCAGCGAATATTATGGAAAAATTTTCTTAAATGGCCCTTTCAGAGATGATTAATAATCAGTAATAATGTTAAATTATAAACAAGCGGGGTTTTTTTAGACCAAAAGACCGCCTTTCGCAGATAAATGAAAATATTTGTGTTTTATAAAGTTTATTTGCGTGCGCTCGGCTGTGCTGAATAATTGACAATTTTCGCACAAAGCGATATTTTATATACAGGGGTTAAAGAGCGTCCAAGAATTTGCACAATGTAACAGCGGTTTCCCTCAACATTGTTTCCGCTTCGAACGTTTCGTCGACCAGGTATTTCTGAAATATTCTCGTGAGAAATTATTCGAAGTATCGTTGGTGAAAGCGTTTGTTCCTGCGATAAATATAAAATAAAATAGTGTAATAATTCTTCCAGCGAACTAGTGCCCAATTATTTCACTGTAACTGTCTTCGTTCTCCTTGAAACTTTTTAAACAGGAATTTTTAGGATTTATTACAAATATTAACTTTTGAGATGTTGTTTCTATATACACTGTGACGGCGAAATAAGTTTATTTAGACACACGTAGAAAAGAGACTGCAAACTCGATCGAACACGACTCTCCGATGAGCAAATCGAGTCAGTACGTGCAGTCTTGGAAAGGATTTCCGAAAGATTCATGGCGGCGTGTTGCGCGCTTAGGGCATCGGTTGTCTTGTGTCGGTCTAATTGTATTAAACGTTCCTCTTGTTAGAGGAATCGAATAATGCTTCATCAGAGTCGAGTAATTCGTACGGTGTAACGCAATTCTATTAGCTTTGTGCGCTCCGCTCTACTTGCGGAGAAATTTTGCACTGTGGAACGGTCGCTAGCGCAGGGAGGTTAGACAAGACACTTTCTGAACAACACGTCTGACTGTTTTCACTAATTATAGCAATCTTTCTTTTCCAGGTTGGTACACAGTCCTCGCCGTTTCAAGTTTCTGGAGAAGCGTGCCTCGAGCTTCCGTATCGGTGAGCGGAAATATTTCTCATAAAAATCACGAGGATCGTTCAATAATATAGAGTTGAAGTTATACACCCCGTGGCAGAATGTTTCCGATCGGAGTCATTGAAACGGATTTTAGAGAAAACATTCACAATTTAGAAGTATAAAATATTACTATACGGGGTTAAAACTGATGGGAAATGAAAAGGGGCTTATTAACGAATGAAAAACAACAAAATAACATAAGCGTCCATTTCTTATAACAAAGAAACGAGAAAATAAACAAAATGTTACACGGAAAAAAGTTACAGATTAATACAACTGCTGGAAGAAAGTTTCCGATTCGATTTACACTGTCCAACACCAAATTTGTTCAACAATTACTGTTGGGCTGAGTTTTTTGCGCTGATTCCGAATCTGTCCTTAATTTTTTCCCTAGATGCACAGTTTTTGAGAAACATGATTTTGAAAAAGAAACATATTTTTCAACTTTAAACAAATATTGTGATGTTATTATAAAAGATATTGAATTGTTCTTTGCAGCAAAAGATTCTGCAGACTTTCCCGAATACAGTGATATCCAATATTAATACATTATGAATGTTTAAACATGTTTAAACAATCGTTAAAGATGGACAATTACCATTTTCGCACTAACTTGTGCGGATATTTTTCAGTTAATCTTAAAAGATAAAGGCTCAGCGAAAAATCGAACTATATCACGCTATAGAGCAGACTTTTGTCTTGAGAAACTATCCTATGAAGTCAGCAACGTCGACGTTTTTTCGAACCAGAAAGCAAAATATCTTCGACCGACATGAGTTGCCGCCAGATACGATGAAATACGGCGCGGCAAAGAACAATTCAATATCTTTTATAATAACATCACAATATTTGTTTAAAGTTGAAAAATATGTTTCTTTTTCAAAATCATGTTTCTCAAAAACTGTGCGTCTAGGAAAAAATTAAGGACAGATTCGGAATCAGCGCAAAAAACTCTATAAGAATCGCCCAACAGTAATTGTTGAACAAATTTGGTGTTGGACAGTGTAAATCGAATCGGAAACTTTCTTCCAGCAGTTGTATTAATCGATAACTTTTTTCCGTGTAACATTTTGTTTATTTCCTCGTTTATTTGCTATAAGAAATGGACGCTTATGTTATTTTGTTGTTTTTCATTCGTTAATTTTTCCTTTTCATTCGCCATCAGTTTTAACCCCGTAAAATAATATTTTATACTTCTAAATTGTGAATGTTTTCTCTAAAATCCGTTTCAATGCCTCCGATCGGAAACATTCTGTCACGGGGTGTACAACCCTATATATGAATAGCTAAATTTATAAGAATAGAAAATCAGAAATAACAGAAGAATGGGAAAATTACGATCGTCAACAGATTGCAAAAAGAAGACAATTTTGTTAATAAACCCATTCTGGCATTTCCTTAGAATAAACAAGCATTGTTTCCTTCCCTGTGGCTGAAACAACATCGAAATAAAAACTTCGATACTTTCAGAACACGTCAATCAGTTATTAATTGTTTCCCAGGCGTAAAACAACTATTGACCAGATGGAACGAAAATAAAATTGCAGCGATCGAAAAATGACGATACTTATCGTGCCAAGCATGTTAAAATAGCAGCAGCCTGTTTCCTTGCTAATTGAACGACCCTCGTGCGACCACATGGAATTCAGTGTCGGCGCTTCCAGTGGTCATTTAATATTTTTTTAAACGGCAGGTACGCGGTCGTGGTAAGTTCATTTAGCTTCTCGTTAATGCAATCGAGCGAGCGTATTGTAAAGCATTAGGGCGAGGACGTTATCGGAATATTCGTTTAAACCGAGCGGATTAATCTTGGCAAAAGGGAGATTTGTTGTTCGCCGGGTGTGAATCATTGTTAGCCCGGTTACCCGGTAACAAGCTACGAAGTTAACTCGACGGGGCCACCGCGCCGGACGCATTTTTATTTCCGGCGTGGCATTCAGCGCCGATAAAGCATTTTCATCGCGGGGCTCGCGCGAAACTGTTTCCAGTTCAGAAATCCAGTTTCGGGCTCAATTAGGGCTAAAGGTGCCGTGAACGCGTGCTACGCATCCGCGTTCACGCGAGAACGAAAAAAAGAGCGTGATCAGAATACAGGGTGGTTTACCTAGGACTGGGGCAGGTATACATTTTTTGGAAAGGGCCAGATTGTAAAATTTTTTGGCTCGGTGGAGATATCAGATGATTGCATAGGTTCGGGGCCGATTTTCATGGATGTCGCAAACTGTACTACCCGGTGAACTGTAAAAATAATTATATAGTCACCATTCTTTTCTCTACAATCAGAATATAATCGATTAATGAAGCTGTATTTTTTAAAATGTAACTATTGAATTTTATTTTCAAATCGTGGGCACAAACTTATGCAATCATCTGATATTTACACGGGTAATTCTACTCATAGAGCAACGAAAAGAAACAGGTTCAACATCTCTTTGTTAGGAAGTGACATTTTTACATAATGTTTTCTATTTTATTAATTTTTTATTTTTTCGTGTTCATTAACCTCGCGGGCCGGATCAAAAACTGACCTAGGGCAAGCCATCTGAATAACTTTCATGTAGACTTGTACAGGCAATTCCAATGAACATAGTCATTGAAGGCCATAAACGTAAAACGTAATGAAAAATCGAAATTCATCGTGAAATGAAATATTTATTGCTTCACTAATGAAATCAGACTAAATCGAAGATTTTTAAGAGGCGCGGCATCCGGTACAATTAAAATTTGACAAATCAGCGCCTTCGATCGGCGCGTCAATTAAAATCGGAAGCAAATGAGTCGCGCGTCCTCTTTCCGACCGACTGGCTCGTCGAAAATTCGAAGGAGCATCGAATTGCATCGTTACAGCTGAAATTCGGCACCCCCGCGTTTTCTTTCGGAGCTTCCTTCAATCTAGCCTGAAATTTTATGCTCTCGTTAAAAATTCAGTAACAGCCGCGCGCCGTCGCTCAATTTTCTAGGCCCAGTTAAAATTCTCCTGCACGAGACTCGACAGCACTCGCTGCGAATCGTCGGACACCTGTTCTGAATTGATTTAATTATGATTGAGTTGCAAGTGCAATTTTTATTCTATTTTCCGATTATTGATGTTGTAAAGATGCTTTTACGTGGCATCGCTAACGAAAGAACTGCAAGGAAGAGGACGCATCCGATTTGGCAAATTCATTGCAAATCAAATTTTGCAAAATCATTGGCCATGGTCGTGGCGCAGAGCGTGAAAAGCTTACATTCGAACGTATCTAGCTGCAGCTGCGTATCGTGCAGAAATCAGAAGCAGGCGCTTAGGGAAAAATTCCGGGCAGACTTTCGATTCGTAGGTGTCCATTAATCGGGGCTCGCTGAGGCGAAGCGTTGCTGCCGACATTGACGAATTTCGTTATTGAATATTAATCCTCGGGCAGCTTATCGGACGGGGGGATTGGCGAAGGGCTGCGGAGGGGGTGTAAGGGAGGCAGCGGTTTTCGCAGGACTTGGACAGGCTCGTTACGTTTGAAATATCGATTCGCGAGCTGCGTCGACGTGCTCGTATCGAGATCTTTTCCTCCGGTGAGAAGAAAAACACCGTCTGGAGCGGGAAGCTCGAGAGAAAAGGGGTTTCAGATGGGGTGAGATCGCGGGGGTGGAGGACGAGAAGCGCGTGCAACAAGCGAACATATTAATGGATCGTTCGCAGCGTCGTTTTACTATTGCTCGCGACGGAAAAGCTGTCGCGGATGAATAATAGTCTCGGCCCCAACCCCGTGCCCCCGGCCCTTCTGCACAGCTCCCCGTGGCTCGTAACACGGATTAATCGATAGCCTGGCGAATGTTTTCCTTTATTCGCGGCCCGGCCCGACCCGACCCGGCGAATCTGCCCGGTTACTCGATTTAATTGATCGTCGCGAGCAAGAACACACCGCCTCCTCGGGGGCGGACGTGTGTCGCGGGCTTCGGCTCCCTCCGATTCCGACGCTTTAACGCACCCCGGAATTATTCATGTCACGTAGCCCGCGTTTTATGCGGCATCGAAGCCACCCGACCCCCAACTCCGTGACCCCCGCCCCTCGCACAGCGTTCGCCACCTTTATTTCCTCCAGTCCTTGCCCTTCCATTTCGAAGGCACCGTGGCACTCCGTTTATCCGAATTTTTCCGAACGCCTTCTTTTTATTTAAGCACTTTTAAACCCTTCTGGGTTTATTTTGCTTTACAAGAATAACTGAATACAATAAGTGCAAGTAAACACCCTAATCTTTATCACTTTTTTTCTCGGGAAATACTCGAACTTATTTCCTGCATTTCATATATTTTTTCACGATCGTGTGCAAATTATGAAGGGTAGAAAAAATATATTTATTTCTTTAGTGGAGGGGGTTGCAAGCACTCTTTGAATGACACCTACCAAAAAATTGTGGAACAATGTTCTGTTACTTATCTAAAATATCTGAAAGTTTTAAGATGATCGGACTAGTGGAACTTTAACATAGTTAAAGAATTGAAAAACAAATGAAATTACGCCAGTACAATGTTACAATATACAGTGCAGTATTTCTTAAGACCCTAATTAACATTAAACCTACTACCACCGGTCAAGATGGCCGGTTCCAAATTTTAATTTAACAATTATTAGATAATAAGAATTGTTTTGCACACGATAGCAATAAAAATTGTTGTCAGGGCCACTGTTAGATCCTTTCTGCACGATGAATAATTTTATACCCCGCCAGGAGAATTCGTGAACCCTGCCGACTCATGGCTATCAGGGCTGCAACTAATACCGGTCGCACTCGTAGATATTGATTTTTCGTCGGGTCGTTAGAGATTTCCGACGGATTTTGCAGGAGTGGTTTATGCATATTTTGACGGCAGTCGATCTCCGGGTACTGTAGCGATTGAATAATAGATCACCATCCTGATTGCGTGGATCATCTTCCAACGGCTGCTGGTTGCCGAAAGTTACGCGCTTGCGCGCAACGCTCGCTGGGAAATTTCCTGTCGGGATCATCGCCGAAAAATTTTTACTACCGATAGACCAATGGAGCGCTGCTTTTTCTACACAGCAAATCTTTATGCAAATTCATGATCGCGGAAATCAATCAAACTGGGATTATGTTGACGGTTACTTCGCGAACGTTTCTGCTAGATGTGAATGTCAATGTTGGAATTCCTTCGATTCTTTCGTGGAGTTTTTTCTTCTTCCATTGTTTGATCTGTTTCATGTCAAAATGGTGCACGTCGAAACAGTTAATCACCATTTCTAGGACAATTCAGTAACATCGAACGAATTATAACTGCTAGTTATTATCAATCAAGATACGAAAAGTAATGGTCATTTGTTCTAGGGGTGAATCTACACCTCTGGATCGGTGGCAAATTGAAAGAAAATTGTTGTTAAAGCGTTTTTTACATCAACACCTTGCACTCATCCAGAAGAGAAAAAGTTTGAATTTGCCACTTAAGGGGGCAGTCCGATGTACTGATTTTCCCCAGAACATTAAAAAGTCATCGAGATCGAAGGATGGCACGTTCCCGCTAAACAATTACCGAAGCAGTATCAGCGTTTCTGCAAATCGAGGTTTCCGGGTTCGCAATAAACGGCGAGCCGATAAGAATCAGGAGGCAGTAAAGCGTCGCGATTTTTTCCGGGGGTTGCAGAGTTCGAAAGCAACGGGTTTCTCGCGGTCGTTACGGTATCCGCGCGAACTAATTACAACAAAGGCGGTATATATGTTAGGTAGCCGGATTGTGAAACTTCTGTTGTACTTCCCTGCATCAACTAATTGCGACATTCCAAGATATATAGACTCACCCGCCACGGGTGAGTGGCGGGCTTGGCGCGGTGGCAACGAACGGGTAACGTTGCGAGCGATGCTTTCCGCAAAGTTTCCAGCCAGGCTCGCAGAGCGGGTACGTACGTGCAGGAACAACAGGAAAATACGCCGGCACTGCAGCCCCGCGCTGTCTAATTTAAATGCGAACACGCCTCAAAGTAATGCGTTCTCACGGGGGCCCGTCTCGATATCACCCAGCGTGGCACCATGTCATCGGTGTTGGTTGTGCTGACGTTGTTGCCGAGCCACCGGGGTAACAGCAACAGCGATTTGTTGTTCGCGATAAACGCGGCCCTTGACTTTCACTGTCGAGACCAAACCGAGCCGACTAACGAAGTCTCTTTGACTATGGAACTGGAGCAGACGCGGGCAACCTGATTTTCAAGCGTGCCGCGCCAACTCTTTCCGTTCTTAAATGCACCAATGACTCGACCGTGTCAATAGCGAATATAATGTACGACGACAGGGATGTAATTTATTGTATTAAATTTATATTTGATCATGCTTTATCGCGCTTTTGACGCCCGGAGCCCTGTTTTATGAACAGAACCTCGTCATATAACGCGATCGTATACTCCGGCAGCCGGGCTTACGCTATATAAGTCCTTGATACGTTGAATAATGGAGATATTGTTGGATATATATATGTAAGAGTAAAGATGTTGAACAATTATTTATTTAAAGAAAACACACAACGATAAATATACAAGTGCTTCGCACGCCGAATTAACATGAAACTCTTAAACCGTAATAAACCGTAATAAACCGTAATAAACTGTAATTTGCGTTCGTATTCCGTATCGTATCGTACCGCGTGAACCTCGACGTGAGTTTTTATATCAAAAGAGCCTCGTTGCCACGCGAACGCGTCCTTTTATCCGTTCCTTGTACGAATGTTTTATCATCTGTTTCGTTTGGCTTTTTTTCCGAATCTTCTAGAAAGAAGGCCTCACGTCAGCTGTTTGTTTATATCGCCATTCTTGTTTATTTTCAATGTGTCGCGGTCGGAATACCGCGGCACTCGATTCACGCATACACACACAATTGAACACACGCTCTCAGAATCTCGCTCCTACATATATATTGTTTTATATTGTTGGATAAAGATATTATTGGATAAAACCACGTAATTAAGCCTCCGTTCTGTTAAACAAAAAGAGTCATTAATCGTCGGTAAACTTGAATAGGTGGATAGAAAACTGAAAACTAGTTACTAGTTAGTTGAACTAACTGGCTTTAACCTCTTCCATCTGAGCTTTTTCTCTTCAAATTTTCCTGCTGATGCTTGATGCTTTAATACACCAAAGGGAGAGAATTTTCATTTGAAATGCAATCACAATTGAATATATATTAAGGCACCGAACTTATTTGTGCACCTAATACAATTTCTAAAGGAATTAAGCGAATACCATTCTTTGTTCCTTAGCTGAGCCAACAACTTTTGTCGGCGACCGTGTCAGGTCCGAAGGGGTTAAATGCTCGTCGTACCTTTTTAAAGCGGAAACGAATTTGTCCGGAGGTTTTGTCCGACAAACCCCCCCATACACTTCCAGTCGTAATTCCTCGAGGCGGCGGCTGGAAGCGCTTTTCCTAAGCGTGAGCCGCGTTGCGCTTCAGAATAAAAATTCTCATTATTCCTGCGCGAACGGCGTAATCCTCGCGAGCTTAGAAGCTTTAAGCCGCTCCTGGTCCCGGGAGCGTATTCTTTACAGCGCACACACGCGAATCCGTGTCTGGAGGAGTTTACCGCCTCGGATGTGTCCTCGCGGCGGTCCTGTTTGCGTCGAGCGCGACACGGCCAACGGAATAAGGGTCACCGCGAAACAAGATGTCATTTTTTCCACGGATTTCACAAACCCGACAGAGATTTTCGCGCGCCAGACCCGCGGGAAAACAGACTTCCGGTTCCACGGACGCACGGTGCGGCACAAACGGCGATTCCAGCACGAATAATTCAAATTGATCAAATGAATGGGGATAAATTACTTATATCTTTTATTCAAACATTTTTTGCGACATTCTACAATCTAAACTTACAAATCCATGTTAGTGCATGATTTTAAAAAAATTTATTTATTTGTAATGTCCGCAATAATAGTAGTAGGATTTTAAATAATATCATTTTTAAAATTCCAGAGAAAAGAATTTCAGAGAACAAAGAAATATCATTGAAACCTTTGTTCCTTCGCAAGACGAGTGTACTCGTCGTTCAACAAAAATTCCGTATTTTCCTGACTAACATAAACAGTTAATTTTAACTCGAAAATGAAACATTTCTTCGGACTTACAATAATTCCATTCTATATAATCTCTTTTCATTTTATGGATATGAAATTGATACAATACGTCGTACAATATATTTAGACGATTAGTAATTGATTAGATACCAACATATTTAATAATGTAGACAATATTTCAACAAAATCATCATCCTTTTAAAAGTGTTCGAACACCAGTGACTGTGAAGACTTCGTCTTCAACTTCATGATGAAGGTCTCCTCAGAGAAACTTCTTGATATCCCCTTGTCGATCAGAGAGTGCAGAATCATGTATAGAAAGCCGCGACGCATTCCTTGGCTCTTTATGCAGATCACCGTGCGTCTTGGAAAAAACCATTTCGCGTTTAATCTTATTTAATGCCGTCGTTTTAAGAACGCTGCTACGTCCCCGTTTAATTCGTCGCGGCATCCTCCGCCGTTAGAACCTCGGTTTTAATTAAAGTTCATTCTATCCATCATCTGTGTTTTGAAAAGCATCGCCGACTTACTTTTATTTCCGGGCCAGTGTTCGTCGTTTAATTTCATCTGGCTTCCGGTTCTGCATGGCAGCCGCCTGCGAGCAATGCATATTCTCTTTTGCGGTTTACGCGGAGCCGAAACGGTCCTCCGACCAGAAGAACGATTTTTACGAGGATTTTTACAAGGCCCGCGCCATGATCGATCAGTTGCGGACATTTTACGATCACGGTACATTTACTGTCGCCGGCCGATTCCTTACACACTACGGTCTCGCGATTTCCAGTTCAATTACCGAACTCTGAAGAAGTTTGACGCGCCAAATGATTAACCGGCCAAGTTTCCTGTAATCACTTTTCCCCACTGCGGTTTACGAGACGGTTTTTTCTTTCCGCCCACGCGAGAGAAGCGGCCTCCGGAAATTGATCGGCGCGCAGTTAAACAGTGGATGCTTGTAGGAATTGTTGAAAAAGATTTTCACTTTTAACGATGATAATAATGATGAGAATAAAAATATGAGGCATCGAGGCTCAGCCCTTATTTATCGGATAATAATTAATAGAATAATAATTAGACTGCGGATTTTATGCGTTTATGACAAAAATGGATACATGGAATTTAAAGCAGTGAACATGTGAAAAATATTCAAGGACATCAATGTATTAGTTTCAGCTTAATAGGATAATTAAAAGAAGAATTTTTATATTCAGTCTATTAATAATATTGCAGTAAATTAATTAGCAGGCTTGCTTTGAGATTAACTGATCAATTCACTATTTCTAATTATGTATCTAATTATGTCAGAATTGATATTCGCATTGATAAACAGCACGCAGTTAAACAGTGCATGCTTGTAGAAATCGTCGGAAAATATTTTAAATCGTTATCTAGTTTACGGTCAATGTGTTAATAGTCAGTGTTATCGGATGTTTCCACAAAATAATGAGGCCGCGGCTCGACAAGAGGCTAATAATATTGCAAACTAATATCGGACGAGTAAATTAATTAACAGACCCGGAGATTAACTGATCAATTAACTATTTGTTGGATCCGATTACGTCAGAATTCGATAAGACTTTAAGAACGTACAGCTAACAATTAATTGGAATGAATGTAACTCTTGAAAAATAGATTAAAAAACGAAATTACTTGCGGGATGACCTGATATATGTTGTTCGGCCGGATATATATCTTTTGTTTGCGAATAAAACTGCCGCGACGCATGTTTTAAAAATTCAGCTTGAATTATAATTTAACTGGTGTGCTGCTCGATTTTTAATACCGCGTAATCAAATATTGGGGTTAGTATAAAAGCGACTGATTGGGTTTCTGTAAAATGTGAAGCATCGAGCATGAACAAAATTAATGTTTATTCAACCGAGCAGCCCCGCCGACGGCGCCTGGTCCAGAGGTTGGTTGTTGCTGTGCAATCATCCCGCCGAAGATTGAATCGCCATTTCCATGTAAAAACGTTTCCTCTAGCCTGATGAAAATTCGAAGGAGCGGAAATCGGATATTCCCGTGCGGCACCGTGCCCGAACATTGATTTTCAAAATATTCTCCCACGTACTTCGATGGTAGACCAGCTCTCTCTGCGGGTCCTGTTCTGTTTAATACCAGAATCCAAGCTCCCTGGATAGTTCCCCGTCGAGAAATCTTTCTTGTGTCACGCTCTTATGGCTGACACGCTCCTGACCGGAAACGTTTCACCCATTTTTTCGCCGACATACTGTTCACGGAGAAACGAGTGTCGCCATTTCAACGTTACACGCCGCACAGTGGCTTCGAAATCCTCTTTTCTTTTTGGTGGCCAAAATTATTTTACCGTTATTTCATTCAATAAGATTTATACTATAGTACAGCGGTTTCCAACCTTTATGCTACTATGCCTCCCCGAAAGAAAAATTTTTTTTAGAAAGATATGATAGTATAGACACGCGTTTTGAATAATAAAAACTTTATTACAAAAAGTGGAAACTACAAATTAATTTTTTATAAAAAAATTTTGGCGCCTCCAGGTTGGAAATCGCTGCTAAAATATTATGAAGTGAAAGATTTCTTCAAAAATTCAATTCTACCCACGAAAAATTGTCTTCGACTGTTTAGGAGAAATGAGGAGTAAATAATTAATCATGAAATTTCTCGAGAGGAAACGCTGCATGTAACGCGAGCATGGTGGCAGCGCCAGCCAATTATGCTTTTTACCGTCATTGTTGTCATCGCTTACTGAGCTGCGGTCGCTTTATTTTTTGGGCGCGACCGTCGCGTCGGTCAGCAGGATAATCGTTGGAAGCCGTTAAGGTAATTAAGAACAATTTAGTGCCGACGACCGGCCGTTAATTCGCGGCGAGTGCTCCGCGCATATCCGGCGGTTGATGCGGTCCGCGCGGCGGATACGAGCCGGAAGCGATCTGGTTTTTTTCGAAGAGCTTCGGAAAGTTTCGAAAAACGTTCCGTCGCATCGCTCTGGAACAATTACAAGCAAGAAAAATCAAAGGCTCTATCTGAGAGTCGCCAGAATTATCCTCTTCTTGCCAGTACTGTGGCGTCACGTGACTGTGGCGGAAGCGTGAGGGAACAGCGTTGTAGAAGGGGAAGGTAGCTCTGTTCGGACAGAGCTCTGAATACAAAGGAAAAGCACGCCCCACAACGACCGCGCACAAATGATCAAACTTTGCTCTATTATATCATTTTATAGTAGAGAATTTAGCCAATACTCTCGTATGGTCATTTGGAATTAGAGAGGAATTTTGACTGCCGATCGAATAAACATTTCGTTAATGTTTCTTCTAATGCTCGATCACTTAGTTTTGAGCTATTCGACAGAAACAACGAGCTGGATTATATCATTTTATAGTGGACAATTTAGCCGAACTTTGTCATTTGGAATTAGAGAGGAATTTTAACTGCAAATCGAATGAACATTTCGTTAATGTTTCTTTTAATGCTTGATGACTTAATGTCGAACTATTCGACGAAAATAACGAGCTGAATTATATCATTTTATAGTAGACAATTTAGAGAGGAATTTTGACTGCAAATCGAATGAACATTTCGTTAATGTTTCTTCTAATGCTCGATCACTTAGTGTTGAACAATTCAACGGAAATAACGAACAGTATTATAAATGTTATTTCCAATGTACAATTGATGCGCAACGTTTTGATTTCGCCGGAGGATTCGCAGTCTGCTCATCACCGTTCGTAGATCGTAGTCGAGCAAGAATTCTTCGTTAATAGTACAATTATAGTCTTCTTGGTCCCGGAAGGTTCCGGAGAAATGCGGGGTCGGCGTTATTACAATATTTCAGACTCGCCCCAAGACGCCGCGAGTTCGCAGCTGAATACTTTCCGGAATCACGACGAGAAAGATTAATATTCTCGTTTCGTCGCGTCGCTGCCCGTTTCCGGGGGGCATTCATAGATATCTGGGCGAGGGCTTCCTCGGACTTCGCTACTCAATTAGAAGTTGAGCGGCTACAAGGGAGTTGGTAGTTTGCGCGGATACGCGTCCGTGTTCGTTCCCCGCGCAAATGAAAACAACGGGGCTCTCGCCAGGGAAACGAGACAACCGGTCGAATGGGAAACGATCCTGGGCTTGATCTCCGCGGCTGATACCGTTGGGAATCGACTATCCGGTTTTATAAAGGTGCCAGTACTTTTTCCCGTGGAGCCAGCCGGGCTGCGTTGACCCGCGGCTATTCGATTCAGCTCTCGTTATGAAAATGAAAATCTCCGCTCGGGTTCATTGAGACTCAACGGCGGGTGAAATGGGAATGCGTAATAAGTGCGAACGAAAGTTATTACTCGCTGGAACTCGAGAGAGAAGAGAAGCGTACAGCGAAATGGTGTTACCCGTAGAATTTGACGAGCAAGGGCAAAAGGCTATCGGTGTGGCCAGAATATCCAAACAGAATCGTATTCGTTCCGACTCCATTTTCCCAGCAATATCTCGCTAAAGTCGTAGCCAGGTAAATTTTGTCTCGCTCAGCGAGAAACTCCGACGGATCCACCCTCTACACCTGTATGCACTTAACGAACGTATTTATGCATAAGCAAGGATTACAGAGACGTTGATATCTATGGCGGATACTCAGCCGAATATTTCTAGAACACGACGTATAATCCTCCTCGACACCGGGACGACGTATCACCCCTCGCTTCTACCCTAGAACCCTTAAGAAGAATACTCGCAGATGAGGTATTCATGTTTAAGTCGGCAGTCGGTGCGCGCTCACAATGTCAGTCCCTGGATACACGAGCCGTCTAAGATACAAGATGTCTGCAGAGGCTCGCAGACGTACGTGGCGAGCGCCTCAAGACGCAAATATCGCGAACATTCCCTGCAATTAGCAGGGAAAATAATAATAGACGCGCGTCTTTTCTCCTCGCTTTGTTGGTAGACTGCGCATCTTTGTACAAAAAGAGAAATCAATGACGCACGCAACCTTTATTGGTCGCGTTGCAGCATTTAAAGCGGATTTTTAATTCTCAATAACTGAAAAACTTGTACAGGCTGAGTCTCGTAAAGATCCGCTGTTTAGTTATAGTATTTTCAACTTATTAAACATATTAAGAAATTTGTTGCAATTCAGGTAGTCATGGTAAACCACCCCTCAAATATTCTCCCATAACTTCTTCTCCCTCACATTCTTCCTTTAATAATTTTAATAAATTGTAAGTAGTATCCCGACATTCTCTAATTACTTCAATTTTGGCACTGTGTTAAATTAATTTAAAAAAATGAGCAATCCACGGAAATTTTCCGTGAGTAAACCGACCACTCAAAGGGACCGCGGAAATAGCGAGGCGGAATGGGAGGCAGGCGTGTCAACAATTTATCGGACGCGAAATTCGCCAACGTAATTAATGGGAGAACGGGCAACCATGACGATCAACTATCAGACATAGTTGCCGGAAGACTTCGGATAGTTGGTAGCCGGTTCGAGCGTTCGTAGCCATGAAAATTAGCTTCTGCGGCTGTCTGTGCAGCTGATGCCTTCGGGGGACGTCCGGCCGAAAACGGTCGGCAAAAAGCGGCGACGGACGGAAAGGAGATACGTCAAAAAGGGGAGTAGAGCAACGAGCAAAAAGACAGGAAGACAGAGTAACGCGAAAAGGTGCGGCTGGTTGGAACTGGTACAGAACGAATTCGATGGTTACGTGTTCGCGGCCATTTACGCCGGAGTTCAGGGTATTTCGGGCTGGTTCCAACCTCGCATAAACAATTAAAGTGTCCTGTGTCGGCGGTGCAGCAAGCTCGCCATGCCGACGCCTCCCGACGCAAGTGCATTCCCACGTTCGTTCCGGAATTCGTCTCCGAGTTGTACAGCATTTCGGTAAAAGAATTAAAGTAATCTCTCGTATCATGTGGAAACTTTCATCACTTAGAGCATATAGCAACTGAACCAGCACTAATTCAATGATAAAACTTTTTTGCAAAAATCTCGCTTAACCGTTTGCACTCGAGTGATGAGACTCGGAGAGAGAGGCACCACTAATAATTCGTATACCATTATTCAAAATATGTTTTACCATTATTCAAAGTATTTAATATTTTAATAAACTACTAAAAGTATAGTACGAGCTATTATATCAGTTTTATATCGATACAACTAAGAAAATCATATAAAATGGAAATATTTAAGGCCGGAAGAAAAATTCGGTTTTTGAATTAGAATAGCTCCAAATGCAACGGGTTAATCTCATAAGATAAAAATTACAAATGAAAAAGTTTCGTCGTTGTTCTCGCGTCCGCAAGCTCCGCTAAGAGTCTCGAAACTTTAAACAAGTAAATACGATCCAAATTGCTTCGTGCTTGGTCTCGTTTTGCTCAGAGAAACATCGCGAACATTTTGGCATTAATTCCATAAGATGATAATTAGAAATAAAAAAGTATTTTCTTTGGATTGGTAACCTCTCTCCGATGAACTTCTCCGGCAAGATTCTCGAAACCGCGGGCTATTTTCAAGAAAGCGGACGCTCGTTCTTACGAAACCGAAGTTCCACGCGACAGATGTCCATGTAACAAAATTTGCGGAACTTTCTGTAACTTCGAACGCTATTAACTACAACAAGATTACCTTTCGACGACGTCAGCCCCGTTCACGTGCGCGCGAGTAGCAATGGTTGAAACTCGATGGGATTGTGTGGGAGGGATGAGCAGGAGGGAACGATCATCCATCTTGCCGGCGCGAATATGAGTATCAACAGGGTCGTGTTGTTTCCAGGCTCGCGGGCGTTTTAAATAATTAATTGGCCGGGAAAATGGGACTCGCGGATATGAATTCGGGGCCATTCGTTAATTTCATGGTTCATTTCGCACGCTCCTTTCCGCTCGGCTGTTTCCCACCGTCGATCCACCCCCGCTCCCTCCCGCCCCTGTCTACCAGTCCGCGACCCCATCCGTTCTTTTTTCATTACACGGGACTCGCCGTTTATGAATGTGACGGGCTATCGGGGGCGCGTAACTCTCCGCGCGTGCACCGGCCTCGGCCATTATGGTTTAGCAATTGTCGACGATCATCGGCCGACCAGCAATTTTTCTCTTTCTGTTTATTGCTCCCGGCGATGCCTGGCTCTTCGCGAAACCCCTCCATTCGTCTTCCGCGCGACCTAACCGGGTCGTTTCTAGAGATCGTATCGTTTCCAACGTGTATTAACCCTTAGCATTCGAGTGGTGATCCTGAGGCGCCACTAAAAATTGCTGTACCATTATTCAAAATACACTTTACATTATTATTCATGTTGGTATCTAATCTATTACTAAACGTTTAAGTATTGTACGAAGTACGAGGTATTATATCAATTTGACATCCACCAAGTTTAACCCTTTGCCCTACAATATCGTGTCAGATGAAGATTGTGAACAGAGTCGAATAAATATATATATATATATACACAGAACTCCACAATTTGGGAGGATTATTCAATTTGAAAAACATCCTACCATTTCTCAATTTTACTCGCAATATTTATTTTCGCGCACAACACCATCGGCAAGCTAAGAAGAAGAAATGAGATAAAGTTATATTGATATGAATGCGCCGTAGAGAGAGGTTTCAAGCTAGCAGCCTCCTTTAGAATTTTTATGGCAGTAGCATCTGCAAACGTTTATAGCATAGAAACATGAAGTAGTAATGCAACGTTGGACACGAATTATTCTAGTCTACAATCTGATTAAAATAAATGAATGATTACAAGTACAATAGAATTACCGTTGTGAAGCAGTGTACGTGTAATAAATGGCAGCGTTCCAAAGCGACGAAGCGTTTATTCTCCGGGAGCCTAACATTATTCGCCATGTTCACGGTACGGATGAACCCCTCGGTTGAAAAATCCCCGGGCAGTACACGCGTGAAGAAAAGTTACACGCGCGACAATCGTATCGATTCCGCTTTGTCCGAAGACCGTGGCGGAACGGCTGTAGACCCGTCGATGGTCGTGGTTAATTAATAAGTGCGCACTGGCTCGGAACTAATTGCCGTGTCGTGTGTAACGAGTCGTTGACAGGCTCGATAAGTCGTTGTCAGCGCGGGGGTAGAGAACCGAGTTGAGCCGAGTAGAAGCGAGACCGTAGCCCGCTCATTGAAAGAAGATTAGCTATGGGGCTTCGTTCGGGGTCCTCTACGAAAGCTAATATTTCCGAAGCCGGACGACCGCAACCTATCGGTTATGTTTAATTGCCCACGATTAATTACTTCGGCTGCACATATGCGAATCAGTGGTCCCGAACGTCCGCCAAACCGCGCTGAAACTCTATATCGCGATCGAGGAAATTCAATGGTCGAGTTGACGTTCGTAAGGCGAACGACAAGTGTTTATTCGATTATTTTCCCTGCGAAATTCTACGAATACAGAACGATTAATCAATTTATAGACTTCGATTTTTTCAAGTCTTGAACAGGCGAAATACTGCGGTAGAAACATCGAGAAAAAATTAAAACTGGAATATATATGCATTATAATGAAGCATAAAGTATATACGTCCATCGTTTAAAATTGAAAAGCAGTATGCCCGGCGCGTGGCTTGGTAATTTGCAAACTATGCGGGTAATCTGGTAGTTGAAGTTCCATTTTCCATTTTTAATAAAAAGAAACTTCGCAAATCTATTTATCTTCTCGTTACACCGCTCTATCAATTTAACAAGGGACGATTATGAACTGGGAAATTATGGATAAATGAGTTTCAAAATTAACTGAATTTGATATAATAGAACAGGATCAAAGATCAATGAAATTCTGACAAGATTTCACCGACCCGCATAAATTGAAAAGTGTGGAGATTAAGACGATTTAATTACGCGAGATTTGATTAGAATTTTCGGCACATCGGTGCGATTTCTAGAGAAAAGGGTGTTAAATTGGCAGCTGTAATGGAATTTGAAAAGATTCTCTCGCTTCAGAATCGACGGCTCGGGGGCTCGTTGACGGTCACTCGTGAACCGCGTTACTTTTCAGGGCGGGAATAATTTCGCCCGTCCATTTTCTCCTCGCGGGATCATTTAAGAACGGTTATATTAGACGAACGCTTTCGGCGCTGGCGAGAAAAACTCGCGAAATCCCGTTTGTTTCTGTCGAGCGGAGGCTTTTCGCACCGGCCACGGAAGAAAAGCGATCCTTAGCGCATTGCTTTTATTATCTCGGAACCGCTAGGACACTTCGTTGCAATTTTCTTTGCCACGGCTTGCGAGGTTCCCGTTATGAATTGCGTTGAAAACTCGGCTCCGGTTCCACGGTTTTCCCGGGTTCCTCTCTCTGTATGCATCACGGCCCGCTGCATTTCCTCACCGTGGACAGTGAAATCATTAAAATGTTGTACAAGTGTCTTAGAGAACGGATTGTTACCGGTAAACGGCGAGGCGGAGTGGAATGTTAAAACTGTCGCGAATTGGACAACCTACACGCATAAAGTCCACAATAACGCTTTCTCCGGCTTGCGGAGCGTTCTCGGTGCATACTGCACTCGATTATCGCGTGGACTAGCAGTTTTTACATTCGAAGGCGGTTGTAGACTGGAACGAAAAACGTTCACTGTGGATATTTGTGCGAATACCAATTATTTATGGATGGATTTATAGAAAAACTCGGCTGTTATTTAAACTTACACGTGTAGTAACGATTCACGTGTCTGCATCAGCGACTCGACTTTTGTCCATAATTATCTGGGCATCTGCAAAGCGGCTTAACAGAACAAACATTTGAGACAATCGTTCAGCAACCAAGGGAAAGAAATGGCTGATGAGCAAACGATCGCATCATGCGACGTCGAGTGGAACGATCTCGGAGCATCTCGATATTCAGACTCAGGTAGGAGGGCTCATGCGAATTCGGAGACTGTACAGCGGAGCCGCACCTAGGAATCGGTTGCCGGAAAGTTTAATTATACTGGATCTGCGGAGCAGGAAGCTCTAGCAAGCGCAATGGAAGCGGAAGATCCGATTTCCAGGAACTCCTTCGGTTCGGATTGTTTACCCGTCCGTCGAAAGCGATTCGACGATCCGGTTCCTTGGCCGGAATACTTTATGAGAGTCATCTGGGTACCAGGATCGACGAGGAAAACCGCCATATTAAACGCTAGCTCGGCGCATACTTTCGCGCAATTGATTCGTTCCACTGGCGTCTCTACACCCCGTGAAATCGAACAGTGCCCTCGGCTGCTGCAACAATGGGACCGCCTCTCTCTCTCTCTCTTTGTTCCTCTCACCTGACGCGTCCCCTCTTTCCACCTCTAGTTCTCTCCGTCCCCTTCGATCTATCCCCCTTTAAATTTCCCTCCGGTTTTTTCTCCCGATCGTTCGCTCTCGCCTCTCCAGCTTCATCCGATCCTTCTCGTCCCGCTTCGGGCTCCCCTTTTGCTTCGACCCGCGGCCAACGTTACCACCGAGCCGGTCGCTTTGAACTTTTCCAATTTTCACACGATGAGATTCAGCCCGGGAAACAGAACGAAATTCCGAATCTAATATAGGGGAAATGCAGCTTACCGAGATCCCCGCAAATACCATTAAAACATAGGGGGCACCGTAGACAATGGCTCTCCACTGTTATTCGATCATTCTCGCCGCTAGCTACACAAAATTAGCTTTTCACGGCTTTGAGGCGTTTTGCTCGAACCCACTGATTTCATTATTAACCCTTCGCACTCGGAGCTGTTCTAATTCGAAAACCGAACTTTTCTTCCGGCTTGACATACTTCCATTTTATATACATCGATGTCCTTAAATATTTTTAACATGTCCACTGCTTTAAATTGTACGCGCTCATTTTTGTTATAAATGCATAAAACCCGCAGTCTAGTAATGACGTGAAAAACCTGCGAGCACAAGAGAAATGTGTCGCGCATCAATCTCAAAATGTGGGCGCTGTATTAACAGATTGTTCAGTCTCGTTATTTCTGTCTTCCAAGATTCGTGACGATTGACAAACGATGTAATCGTTCATTCGATTTAGGTGATCGCATTATTAAATATCCTCGTCACATTAACCAAAGTAATTTCCACTATGACGAAACAGTTGACCCGATTTAATGCCACAAGCGTCTGAAATAATTTGTATAACTTGTACAATTATGATTTGCTGATACAAATAACAAAGCCACAAATATAGGATCTTTTGGTCAGATTTGGACGCGTTCTCTTTGACGGTTCTAATAAATTACCGGACGGCCCCGTTTACACGAATACATAGTTAACAAATCGACTGTGGAACTTGAATAATTCAAGCAGTTTACCCGAATTTCAAACAAAGCCCCGTGTCACGTGTACGCGAATTTAGCGAAGCAATAATTGCGCCGGGAGGATTTGTTAATTGAATAGACGCGTCGCGAACGGTAAGGTACAAAAGCGAGTCGTGGGAAAGCGCATCCCTTGTATTAATGCTTAACAATGATTCGGGCTCGATCGCTATATAATGATGCTTCAATTGTCGTTCTTTTTTTCTCTCGAATTGACGCTCACGTTTTGTCTCATTGCTCAAGTCCATTTAGAACAAATCTATCGATCCATATTTTTCAAATACATATTTTCAAATATGGATTCGTTGATTTTCTTCTCAACGAAAACGACACCGCGATAGGAATCGCTCAGTTGAGTGCCGGGCAAGTTACGCAAACAGGTCTTTGTGTATCGCGCAAACCGGCCCGCGAATTTCGCATTCACCGGCACACGTTTCTTCGTTCCCCGATATCGTGCGTTTAATTACGCATACACGTGACCCGCTAATCACGCGGCCGTGACACGACTTTTATTAATCACTGTCGTTTTTATATTCCTCCCCCGCTGGTGAAACATGTCGCGAACAATTATCAACTCCGCTGCGGGAGGTGTACGGATTTATTGAAAGGAAAATATATAACTGTCCGTCGTCATTCAGTTTCAATAATACAGCCCCGTCGATATGCATGTCATTGTGTGTACGCTTCAGGTAATTAACACAACCTCCCCGGCGTCGATCCAATTAATTAGCCGCCGCAGGATGGGAAGCTAGATTCGAAACCGGTTTTCGAATTACAATTTTCCAAGAAACCGGTTCCCGGACTTTTACCGAAAGAAAATATCGGATTCGATTAGAACGGTGAACACGTATTTATTTGAAAATGTAAACCAGTAATATGATCTTCTCATATGAATAATCTAATATGATCTCTGAATAAATATGCAAAAATATTTAAGCAGAAATTAGTAGATCGAATACAAAAGAGTGAAAACAAGTATTTAAAAGAAAGAAAAAGTAAATGTAATTCCTATACATTGAACATTTTATTACTGAAAGAAGTGAGTGTCCTATCAGGCAAGATTATGTTGCGCCAGCTGCATGCACGAAGCGCAGTTAATTATTTTCCGTAGACATGAAAGGGCCGCCGCCAAACAAGGTGACGATCACCATGAAACTCTCCATTCGATAATCCTGGGTTTACCAGGCGGCGTGATCGATGGAGGAAAGTCGCGTATCATGCAGAAAATTCGCATGAAATTGAAAGGCTCTTGCCTCGGCGCGGCGTTACTGCGACGGTGTCAAAGTTTAAAAGGTGTTCAGGTGACTTCTTTGCGCGCGGCTCGGTCGGGCGATGGATAGCAGAGTGTACAGTTTTATTAGACTATCCCATCCATCATTGTTCGAGAAAATAGAGACAAAGCCTGCTGGGGGAGCACTGTCCATCGGTTTCTTGCTACCGTACGTTGGGCAACTCGTTTAAAACGGTGGTTTTTGCGCTCGGCCGGCCCGTGGTAGCTCTGCCGAGGAGTTTTCAAATATAAGACCGGTTGACCAGAGCAGCAGGGAACTTCCTAAAAGCTGAAGTTCGAAAAACCGCAGGCCACCCCGAGAACTCGAACCCAACTCCTGGACCTCGTCCGCTTAAATCTTTCAATAGGTCGCAATTTGGAAAATAACGGGGAAGTTTCGCGGAACTACTTGTTGATCGTCGATCTGCTCGGGATTAAAATTGATCAGCAACTACGCAGGGTACTTTCCGATTTTCTTCAACCTTGTATTAACCCTCGTCTGTCCCTCGTGTCGATTTCACACAGTTTTCCCAAAACTCCGGGTCTTTTATCTTTTTCAATATGAAACACATAACTAGACTGCGGATCTTTGTGCAAAATAAAAATGTTCTGCAGTCAAAAATTAATTTTTGACCCCCTAATAACTGTATTACATTAAAAACAATATTAAGTACAACGCTCTGAAATTTTTGTAATCTTTCACTGTTTTATACTTCACTCAACCAAATTCTTCATAAATGCGAAATCTAAGATGTAAATGTGAACTCGTCGATTCGAATAAAAATATGTTTACAAAATTGAGTAGATGAAATTCAAAATCGTTGAAGATGCCAATATATGGTTTCTCTTCTATTAAAATCGTTAAGGGAAGAAGCAACATTGAATTTAGTTTCTATTTCCTGCAATCGATGCAGACAATTTTTATTTTGCATGAAGATCCGCAGTCTATTTATCAGCGTGTCAATTTGACACGTGTAACGAAAACACGGGAATATTCGTGAAATTAAAACATGTGGGGACGAGATTAAGATCCGGATTCGTTTATTACACGGGTGTTTACCTACACGTGAAATAGGGACTTCTAGAGATAACGGTCGACGATCGTGCAGCTCGGACACCGAGGATCCTCGACGAGGACCTAACGGCGTCTGCGGTCCAATTAAAATTGTTCAACCCGCGTGATATCCTCGGAGATCTAATCCGCAAGTAACCTCATTCAAACCCAAACTCCATCGGATTCAATTCTAAACTAAATCTTGCGAACTGGAACCTACACCGAACCAAGATTTATCGCGGGCCGAACTCGACTGAAACGCGAGAAGCAAGTTTAACCCAGTTACAAGTTAAGCTCGGGCCCGATCCAGTCTGTCAGAAAGAAGACTTCGCCGAGTATGTACTCCCGTTTCTACGGATTGTTTTCAGAATGTATCTTCCGATGGATTTCTTTCTGAACTTCTGAACTAGCCCAACGTATGTTTTACAAGCTTGTTTAAAAAATGCGCCTACATGTTTCTTTTGATCACGTTCACCGTGGTTGTGAAACAGACATTTTTTCTACCTGAATTGTAACAAACTTATTTTCAGTATTTTCAATGTTTTCGCTGTTTTAAATGGCACCAACCCCTTTTTCCCATAATTGCGTGACAAGCTTCGCAGTTTTGATTTCAGTGAGTAAATTACTTCGATTTCCTGGGTGACTGTGTGACAGTGAACGTGTCAATAAATCGCAATTTTTTCCAGCTTTGTTTTCCATTCCAACGAAAACATTTCGGTGTTATAGTTCGAAAGCTCGAGCGCCCCTAAATCCTCGGGCGTTGTGCGTGAAGAACTTGCAAGCAACTTGTTGATCATCGACCCGTCGGCGTGGAATTAAGATCGGGCAGAATCTGCGGTTCCGTTTTTCATCGGTGTAATGGTGGATCGAGGTGGCCCCGGGTGGAATTCGATTCCTCGATACCGGTTGTGTGTGTGTATGCGTGTCGGCGGTTAACCTTGCCCGGCATTCGTGGGCAGAGGGATCGAAGCAGTGGGGGGCCACCAGTGCCAAGGGGCGGGACGAGGCGAGAATGAATAGGTTTATACGTGTCTGCGTACACCCTGATTGAGTCGATTCCTCGTTGGCTTCGGAGTCTAGTGACGGGCGCACGTTCGCAAACACACGCGACGTATACAATTAAGCTGGGCCAATTATCGTGCATTCCATTCGATGCGCTACGGGCGATCGCGGCGTTGTTCCTTCATAATCGGTGACCGGTTGTCGTTGTTGTTATTGTTGTTGCCGTTCTCAGGAATGCCATACCAGCCGTCGAGAATCCCGTGTTGTTCTGTCCGCATCGGCGGGCTTTATATGTACATTGATAAATGTTCCAAATGTCCGGCCGACAATTGTCTCAGAACTATCCCCACTCCTGCAGGATGTACCCCCGTCAACATATTCGTGGCATTTTTCTAATGAAAATCATACCAAATATAATATAATTCCGATAATATTTACTTGTGTAATGAACGATGAAAGTTTCGAAGCAAGCTCTTTCTTTCCCATTTTCCCAAAAACCTTTATCGTTCGTTACACAAGTAAATACAATGGGAATTATATCATATTCAGTATCATTTTCATCAGAAAAATCCCTGGCGGATAATTGTCCTTGGGCAGACCCGTGCTGGGGACAATTATCGATGAAATACTGTATATTGCACCGGAGCATGTGACCGTTGTCCGAATCAAAACTATTAATCCAACAGCTGAGACGAGATTAAGGCATTATAAATAAGCCCCTCTCCGCGGGGGCTTTAATATTCATCGACACGAGCCTTCGGCGGTTGGCAGTCTATTATTTCGGTCGACCTCCCGCGGATTCGGAATCAACGCGGGGCGTCGCATCCGCTTATCAAATATCCTCTGGTTTCACCGTATAGGTGTCACCAACCAGCTGGACGACGCGAATGGAAAATATAGGATCGCCAACCTTCGTGCGTTTCATTCCGGCGCTGGCTATCGCTGCATCAATGCCGGCTCTAATGGCAGCCGGACATAATTTAATAACGCTAATCGGCCGACCTGCCATGCACGATTAATTCCGCTGCAACGGCGATCCGCTATCTCTCAGCACACTGATCATTCGAATCGCGATTGAACGTACGCGGATTGTCGTCGAATTTAATATTGCTAGAAAATTAAAGGACCTTACTGCCTTTAAGCCTTTCCCCAACGCGTGTACAAAACGTACTCGATTGGGAAGGCGTTGTTGGCCGTCGACGCGTCCCGCGAGGAATTTGTTAGCCCCCGACTTCGATACTTTGTTACTTTTTATTGTCCGGGTGGGAAAGTTTAAGCTCCACTTCGCTCGAAACCACACCACGCGAACATAAAATGACTATTTGATGTTTTATGGTACTTTCTGCTTCCTTTCACGACTGTGCAAACTTGCAGCTGCTGGAATAACCGACTGTAAACTCGAATCGAATGCCACAATGTATCGGACACCGATGCCAAATATTTGAGATTTGCAAATTTTCAGCATTTGACACGCGGTAGCAGGTTTCGGAAAAATAAAAATATTCTGCATTGATTGCGGGAAGCAGGAATAAAATAAAAATTGATTTCATCTTTCAATGACTTTATTACGTTAAAACCAACATTACAATATTCTTGAATTTTTCTAATCTCTTACTGTTTTATATTTCAACCAACTAATTTCTTCATAAATGCATATAGATCCGCAGTCTAATTATTACCGACTATTATGACCGTACAAAGTTGCTGATACTTCGGAAGGCTCATCTTGTAGGAGTTCGTCTTTCGAGTAAATTACGATTCGGTCGGAGCGATTCGTAGCGAGTGTAGTCGCTTGATCGGTTTACTTCGCCATATTCTGTCCTGGCCGCGCTGTTCGACGATTTACGGCCGATCCGGAGCACTAGTCAGAATTTCATTTCATGGAGTCGCGTCGGAAATCCTCTGGGAGTCGTGCAGCCCGAACGGTCCTCGCCTGCCCCCCTGCTTTTCGGATGAATTTAAAGGGCTCCCTCGCACCGACAAATTTCCTCGGTTCGCTCGGCGTCGATCATAAAAAATGATTTAGGGCGACGCAAGGAGACAACGCGAGGGGGCCATCCACGCACAAGGTGAGTCGCCTGAGACGGGCCATCTGAATAATTCTTCGAAATCTGAATAACACCGTGTGCTTTTCAAAAAAAGAAAGAAATTCTGGACTGCATAAAACGATTCCACAAATTACGCTATTACTCCAGCCTGATTTTATTGTTTTATATTTAAGTAAATGTTGGAGAGAAGTGATTGAAAAATTGTGAGATGATTATGTACCGCTCTAGAAGCCAAATTGGAAAACAATTGCCCCAATAACTTTGAAAAATTCGAAACTGTAAGAAAAAATTAGCAAGTACCATTTTTATTTCATAATATAGGTCCCTTAAAATCTTACTGTATTGTAATATAATATTATAAATATTGAAAAACGATGAGAGAGGAAAAAGTACGTAATGGAGTGTGTAATTATTTTGTGTTGAGCCTCCAATTTTTCTAAATGGAATGCTGTGCATTTTTTTATATCGCATGAAAGTTTGTGAAAACAAATGTATTCCATTTAAAAAATTGAAACTCACCTTCATTTCGAAAAAAATGGTGCATTCACAAAAATATTACATCACGTTGCTTGCAAATATTATTTCTTCCTCTGTCATTTCTTTCCAGTATTTATTATTTGCGATCAAAACACTGGCTGATAATAACATGAACACTCTGTACACATATAAAACAAAACCAGTGAAAAATGAAAATTTATTGCGAGCTGAAAATATTCTGTGTCAGATGCATTCACAATTTTCATTTTTCTTTTTGTATCCATCACCTTGAATGACTTTAAATGACCTCGACTGTCTTTTATTTTGTATAAAACTGTACGAGTTATTCATACGTGTATCACCGGGTATGACCTACGCATACGAAGACGTATTCGATTTCCATGTGAACCACGCCTGGCAAACTTTTCCCGCGTCAATCGAGATTAATGTTCCAGCGAAGCGATCCTATTTGTCTTCGGCCGGCGTTGCTTTTGCATAACGTCTTGTTCCCGAATGCCGCAGATCTTCCGCGAGACGGCAGCCCAGTCAATCTTTGCTCCTTTATCCTTTGAAATATCGTCTCGTTTTTCTCGAACGCGGAAACTTCGAACGAAGGCTCGGGTCTGCCATCGATAAGGGTAATTACTCTTCTTCGACAGCGTAAGTGAACGTTTTGTTTCCAACTTTTCATCGGCTGACCCTTCAAACATCACTCCAACAGCACGGAATTCCTAACAGACTAATTCGAGTCTGGAGTCATTTTGCTAATTATTTGGGGTAAACTTTTCCTTACGTAACCAGAAATTTTTGCCTTTCGCCTATAAATTTTTACCTTTTTCCTATGTTATCCAGTAGATTTGGACGAGAAGATGTGAGAAATCCTTTCGATCCTGGAGGATCAATGGTTCACAAGTTATAAATGTTTCAAATTAAGCAATGTCCAGTGTGCTTTTGATAGGTTAGCTATCAACATAGGGAAAAGGTAAAAATTTATAGGAGGAAGGCAAAAATTTCTGGTTACGCAAGGAAAAGAGCAGCCAATATTTGTTCGTAATAAAAATGAAGTACGGAAAATTGAATATCAGGGGTCTTACTGTATTGGAGTTTACGAAGGGGGATGATAGGTGGCCAGTGTGACGATTTAGTGACCAGAGAGTAGGCAGAGGCGGGGTGGGCAACGACATGTAGCATCTTTCTGTATTTATGATCTCTGGAGGATCATAGAAAGTCAAGTGTTATATTTCAAGCGTCTGGTATTGGCAGTTCACGGTCACTTTCCCCACCTTGAATTACGTTGGACAGTGGGGCACCAAGAAACGCATGGTGGGGCAGAACGTTGAGCGATAACCATCGGTGGCCAATATTTTCTATTTGGCGAATATCTGGCTCCTCTACGGAGACGTTACGCGTTGGAACGAAGGATCTATATGCATGGTATGCCGGGCGAGGTCTCTACAGGGACCTGGAACTGCCAATATTTTCTGACCCAACCAGGCGGGTCTTGTCTACTACGATGTTCTGTAGTAGAGAATCTGCGAGTAACCGGGAATTCATGGGAAGTACTGGAACCGTCCAGTAAATTGAGGAGCAAGTCTTTCGGCGTGTGGTTGGGAACCGAACACTCCTCTTGGTCACCGCGTTCATGGCCATGAATGTCGATTTGGTATCCCCATTTGAAAATGTTGAAGATTTCCTGATTAAAAGACACAGTGAAATAGGTAACTTTAACGTAAACTTTATTTTCAATAAAAAACGGCGAATAGAAAACTATACCAAGTATGTCCTGCCTAAACCGCCTCTTCTATTACACGCATACATTACATTGTGACCGCAACAATTCTTGGATTTTGAGCTCTTTCCAGAACTGTTTTAGAAAAAACTGCTCGATGGCGTAAATTAATCTATGAAATAGAGGGAAAATAAAATGGTAAATATAGCATGGAATTTGTAGACCAATCGTAATAGAAACGAGAGCTTTCGTAACAGCAGGCGTGGGTCAGGTTCTCTGGCTAATTACACGAGTTTCGATAGCTGCATGTACCTTCTGTTCCATTTTCGAGCAACAACCGAAGTTCTACTGTACATCAATTACTTCGGTAGAACCTCGCATCACAGTTCAGAATGCATTCGCTGGTAACAAGCATGAATTCGTAGACTCGAGTACGTGGTCCCCATGTTAACTCTCGGATACCTATTGGGTCTATTTTGACCTGGAATATCAAAATAGCCATTTAACTTGGTCGTAACGTAGGTGTGTGACCTTTTCTGTCAATGGGTTGGCGATCATTAAACAGAATCATTTATGACAAAAATGAGCGGGTGCAATTTGAAACAGTAAACACATTAGAAGTATTTAAAAGTACTATTTTATTATATTCAAGCTGTTGAACATATTGAGAATGTTTAGGACTAAGCTTACATTTAAGTTAGTTTTAAGATGTCAAGATCGAGTGATACGGCCCTCAGTAGCCCCCCGCGTTACACATACCCAGGATTTACGCTCCTGACCAACACCTGTACGCGAAGCCCTTGTTTTGGGCGATTCCCGGTATCGCGCGTGTGATGCGTGATCACGTGATTACCGAGAATTACCGAGAATCACCGCGAATCGCTCGCATTACCACAGAAGATCAGACTCGTTCTAACGACCAAACGATTAACACGCTTAAGATCGCGCCCAATTCTTTTATCGTGTGTACTGCCCATCGGGATCGACAACTCGCTCGTCTCGATCGTACCATTCCTCTTGTTTTCGCGATCGCAAGTAATAAATCACGGTTACAACGTCAACGTGCAACGTGTCTCACAGTGCTTTCTTGATCCTTTCCCGCTCACGTTTCCTATACGATTTTCCTATTCCGGACTCCCGTCTGTGTTCGCACCCGATCCTTTCATTTTCCATACAGTCCACTCCGAAACCTAAATTAGTCCCGGATTCCCGAACAGAGAAAGAAAATCAATTTCTATTTCACTTCAGTTTGTTGCAATTCAGGTAGAAAATATTTATTTTGTCGTTGTTCGATTTTTGCTTATTATACTAAATGAGAAGAGAAAGGTTAAAACATTCTCTTTAACTCGGAAACCTGTATAAGACGAAAATTTTGTTCATTCTCTTCCGCTGCACTTTAAAAACCTTTATAAATCGAACATTTTAGTTCTTCCCTTAAGATTCGAGTTGTGGAGGTTCGACTGTAAATATTGATATTCTGGGTCAAAGTAGACCCAGAGCCCGCTGTCGGAGGACTAAACACGCCGGTCACGCAGAGACCGCCGGGAAACGCACTTGTCGAGGCTGATTTCCACGGTGCTCGGCGAAGCTCGCGTGCAGCGCTTCCACTTGCCATTGTTGGCCGAGGTCGTTCGGATATCGAGCCGCGTTAGTGGCCTCTTTTTCACCGGGCAGGATTGGTAATAAGGTCAGCAGGGAATAATGAAGGGCACACTCTCTCTTGCGCCCTGCGATCGCCGTGATACGCCGCAAAACGGATATACGCGAGCCGACGAAACCGAGCCTGATCGCGTCTGCATAGAGATATCGGATTAAACGCAAAACTCCGACAGGAATGAAGAGGAACGAACCGGCCGAGATTTTATGGTGGGTACCTACTTGTTGCGCGGCGGGGACGAGCCTCGTAAGTTGCCCGGACGATAACCGCTTCGAGGAATCGGGTACTGCTTCAGCCAGCCGGATCGATAGGGTCTACCTTGGCGATCGCACAATTAGAAAGTTCCCGATGAAAATTCATAAGCTTTCATAATGCAGCGTTTAATTCATTCTTTCAACAATTCTTTCGGCTCTGCGATATCTTTACCCGTACCTGAATCATCTCTATCATAAAAAATTAAGGGGTAGATTCTCGTTTCCAGAATTGCGATATAATAACGTAACATTAGACTTTGAAATAACGCTACAACAGTTTCGGCCAGAAAAAGCGTGTTCCCAGCCCATAGTGCTTTATGCTACGAGCATAAGGGGTATCTCCACTTGAGGCGAAACTGAAATTGAACATCAAGTCAAGCGTCTACTTAAACGGATTTCCGTCGCTGCTAGGACCCATTAACACTACGACAGACTAACTTAGGAATTTCAGGATTATAGTAGTGCTCCAGCGAGCTCCAATATGTTGGGACGAGCGCACACCGTTTAAGTGTCTCCTGCGTCGAGATAGCGTTTCCCGGTGTTTCGCGTTTGTGTGTCGTTCGACGGTGTATTGTTTACGATAGGCATGTGACGTTTGTTGGAGACGAAACAAGGAGTGAATGCTCGCCGAGAACCATCGGTAAGCGTCGCGCGATTTCAGAAGAGGGACAACGGTGTCGCTATCAGCCGGCGAGAAATATCTGTCACTGGATAAGAAAGAAATGACTCAAAAAAAGGAATCGCTGATAAGCGTAAGAATGGCCGAATGTTCCGCCCGTTCAGCTAGATGCAACGAATTCTTTTCTTGTATAGCAGCAGCTCTAGCAGTGGCACGCGGCTCCTGATAACGACACTCCACAGTAAATTCCGTTTCTTCGCCCGCCTCCATGCACGCGGTCAGCAATTTATATAAGCTACGCTCGCGATTCTCGTGTATACACGGCGCCAAGAAAAAGGATTCAACGTAACATGTTGCATGGAGATTCGCGAAAATCCTCTCCGCAGTGTCGTGCTTAAAAATGGAAATTAATGCTACATTCCTCTTGTCTTTTTTTTTTGTTTCTTTCTGCATGAACCTGTTTTGCTAATGGAGTAATTATTCGAACAGCGGGAACTTTTGTACTTCGCATGGACATCCGTGAAAAAAACCCTTCCGCAATATTTCCCTTAAAAATGGAAATTAATGTTGCTCTTTTCACGTGCTCCGACTATGGGCTATATTTGTCCCGCTTTGGCAGGTAAATTAATGCGGCACTCCGTAAGTCATTGTCAATGGGTTTTTGTATATGTCGCGTGGAAATTTAAACGTTTCGAGCCACTGAAATCGTTTGAGTAATTGATTACGATCAGACAAGTAGAATAAATGCAACACGAGTCCAAGTAAGTAATACGAGTCTATCTGTGATCAGCCAAGGGGAATATGCGAGAACTATAGCTAGAGAGCTGGGATAAGGAGTGCTCCTTTGGTCAGGCAAGTAGAACAGAAATCAGCCTTTGATCTGACTAGTCGAATCAATATCGGGCCAACCTTTTACCCGGCAAGTAGAATAGGTCTGTCTGGAGCACGACGAGTAGAGTAGCTCTCTTGTACAGTGGGGCAAGTAGAATAGAATCGATTTGAGGTCGCCAAGTAGAATGAGTTATTTCAGCCTGCATGTTTTGTTGTAACGCGATGATGTTTCTGCTTCTATTAACAATTAGATACTGACAGTTAGACTGCGGATCTTTTGCATTTATTGGAAAATTGAGTAGACGAAATTTGAAATTGTTGAAACATTTTAAAAATTGAACATGTCAATATACATACATACAATATACATACTCCTCTATTAAGATCATTAAGGGAAGAAACAACATTCAATTTAGTTTCTATTTCTTGCAATCGACGCTGACATTTTTTATTTTGCATACAGATCTCCAGTCTACTGATAGTAGTTGGTACTCGATAAAAAATAGATCGTGAATCTTTATGATATTTTGATCAATTATTATCGATCCTCTGTTGGGTTTTGGGAAGGTAATCTTGTAATAAAAATGCAGCTCAAGTCGCTTATATTTTAAGCAGAATTTGATGATGAAAAGAAATCTTTGTTGTTTACATATACAGTAAGGAGCATAACTGAACCAATAACCACAAATTTTGTCTAAATCATTATTTATTGCTAGGAACATAGAAGAATAACAAAAAATCAACATTATAATTATTTTTATCATAGTTAGAAGTAACTTAAGAAATTTTTTACAATAATTAATGTCTCCTCGTTTAGCAATGACAAAAAAAATAGATTGACCCGGTTTTGCACCACATCCAATACTTGGGAATATTTAATATATTATTTATTTTTAATATTTCGTCCACAACCCTTGTGCTTGTAAAACTGCACTAATTCGCTTTGGCATACTTTCTACTAATTTTTTGCAATAATTCGGAGATATTTGTTCCCACTGTTCTTGAGTTCTATCATACAAATCTGTGATTGAAGTTGGTTGGGAGTCATATGAATCCCGAAGTCTCGTCTTTTTAATAAACCCCATAGATTCTCTATAGGGTTGATGTCGGGGCTCTGCGCAGGCCAATCCAGAACAGAAAATTTTAGTACCGAGCCAATTTTTTACATTTTTAGCAGTGTGCTTAGGATCTCGGTCATGCATGAAAATTACATTTTTTTCTTCAAAAGGCATATTTTTAACAGCATCTATGAGATGATCTTGTAAAATATCCTTGTACATGTACTGATTCATGATGCCATTAATTCGGTGCAGTGATCCAACACCAAATGCTGTTAGGCATCCCCAGAACATTAGGGACCCGCCTCCATGCTTTAACGTTTGTTTCACATGTTGTGGTTTAAGCCTTTCCTTTTTACGAATCCAACACCAAGACATGCCATCTGAACAAATTCTGTTAATTTTGGTCTCGTCTGACCAAACAACCCGTTCCCAGTCAGTAGTTGTTCAGTTTTGATATTTTGTAGCAAATTCCAAACGACATTTAATATTTTCTTCGATAACATTGGTTTCTTTTTTTTCTTAATGCTTCTAAACTCAGCTCCTTTGAGGGTTCTTCGTGCTGTTCACTGGCTTATTTGTAGTATATTCGTATCGTTTTTAATAATTTTGCAGCGACAATGGCACTTGAAGCTTCACCAGATGTGACAAACTGTATAATCCTTCGTTCATCCTGCGATGATAATTTTTCTGGTCTTCCTCCAACATTTAATAATATACTTTTATAGTATTTTTTTCTTATTCTCTGCACTGTCGACTGACTAACACTGCAAGTTTTCGCCGTCTTATGCGTTGACAAGCCGTCATTCAAAAAAGAAATGACTTTTTCTAAACAATTTGGAGCAATTGACTTCATATTTATTCTTACTTCACTTGCGTGCTTTTCCGTTCGACTGATGTTAGGACGCGAAGAACTGAGTGTTAGGACGTAGACTAATATTTTGTAAACATACCAAAGTGCTAGATGTAAACATACTACTAGAACATTCCAGGTAAACATTTCTTGTACGGACTGGTGCAAAACCGAGTCAATCTATTTTTTTTGTCATTGCTAAACGAGGAGACATCAATTATTGAAAAAAATTTCTTAAGTTATTTCTAACTATGATAAAAATAATTATAATGTTGATTTTTTGTTATTCTTCTATATTCCTAGCAATAAATAATGATTTATACAAGACTTGTGGTTATTGGTTCAGTTATGCTCCTTACTGTACGTCCCTTTTGAAAGAACGGCTCTAACTATAGCTCGTTGTAAAAGATGATGCAAATAAAACCTACTCTGTTTCGAGGGAGATATTGTGTGGTCACAAATTGTCTGCAGTTGTGCTATCGAGATTTCAAGGTGACCTCTGTTGTTTCTGAAAATGTTCCATGCGCTATCCACGATCGAGGCAGATGTCCGAGTCGCGCGTCCGTTAGCACAGAGCGTTGAATTACGAGCCGCAGGCTAACCGGAAAAATCTGGCCATCGATTGCCGAAAGAATGAATTACCTTCGAGCACTTCGGCCCGTGATAAATAGCCAAAGGTGTTACCGCGTTCAACGGGAAACCATTGGAACCGATTATTGCCGCTCTATTCAGAAGTAAATGGTTTTGAATTATTGCGAGGGTGATTTCGAGCTTCGACCACAGGATTTCGCCTAGGCTGGATAACGGCGTTTGTTCGATTCCGATGTTTATCTAACGCTCATCGCTTAACGAATCAGTTTCTGTCCGAGCAACTTCCCGTTTCAATGGGATAGACTTTCAGCTCGGTTCGAGGGGAAGGAATAATTGTTAATTATTTCCCGATTATGGAAACTCTTCCATGGAAAATGAAAGTTCATCCGAGTCGATGGAAGATCAGCGGCTCGATTCGCAGGGATGCACGTTCGAGGACAAAGTTTCGGCGTCTGCGTCGCCGCGGCGACGCCACTTTTCCGACTCATCGGAGCTGAATTAATAGTCAGTCGCTCGGCCGATTTCTTTTGTTGATTGTTCTTGCTCGCCGCGAGCCACTTTCCTTCGCAGCTGCGACGACGAACTTTCCTACGACGCGTCTATGTATATCCGTTCCTCTTGTTTATACTTTTCAACATCCGATGTGGAACTTCTGAATCTATTCCCGCGCAATCGGCGCCTGCGACAAACACGAGCTCCGAACGTGCATTGTAATTATCCTTTTCTGCCGGCGAGAACGCTAACTACCAGTTAGTCCGCCAGTTACAAAGGCTGCTCGACAACTGCCGAATAGTTTTCGCAGAACATTACATATTCAGCGGTGGTTTATATAAAATAAAAATATTCTAAAATATCTCAATGAAATTCTTAATACTACTCCCCAATAATATCAAACTTCCCTATGAAAATACTATTTCTACCTGAATTACAAACCAGAATCACATGAAAATTTATTTTCCTTCTTAGGTAGGTTTGATAAATCGAAAATACTGTAACAGTATGTGTTTTTAAATTCTTTCAATGTTCCCATATAAATTTTCACAGCTATTTATTTTCTACAAAAATCCACAATCTACTTACTTTAAATGCATAAAGCGCCACGTTTTAGCTCTTTATTTTTACCACTTCGGATTTCACCGGTCTCGCAGCTTCACTCGAGAACGAATTCAATCGTTTCAAAGCGTCCATCGAAGGTAACGAATTTAAAATTTTCGTACAAATCCTATACATCCGGACGAACCTTTCAGATAGATGTTTTGAGAATATCGTGGTCGATCAGTATCTAACAGAATGAATTTCTATGTCCGCGAAAGAGAGAGCGACTATTTAAATAGAATTTCGCCTAGCCACTTTCAGTGGCGTTTCCCATAAACCTCGGGAAGAGTAGACACAGGAGACCTCCACCCCCATCGACTTCGTACCCGGAAGAAGGAATTACATTCTCTAAAACGTTCACAAAGAATGTGCTCCTCGCGGTAACAACGCGTTCCACAAATTACTGTCACATTCGCGGGTAATATCTTTCCGGTTTACGGGCAATCGCCTTTGGGATTGGACTAGGAGATAGCCTTTATCTACTGTCGGGGCTCGGATAATCGCGTTTGCCAATGCGCCGCATTTAATTTTTGCTTTTTCATTCGGAGTAAAAAGAATGGGGCTAGAACGGAGTAAACTAGACCAAAACATAGTGGAATAGTGTGGAACAGAGTGGAACAAAGTGGAGCAGAGTGTAACAGAGCGGCACAGAGCGGTGTGAACGCGTAAAAAGCGCAGACAGGCCCGCCGCACATGTGCGGTGTTTGGCCAGTTTAGCACGTCAAAACTATTGCAATGTTATTAACCCTTAGCACTCGAGTGGTGACTCGGAGTCGCCACTAAAAATTGCTATAACATTATTCAAAATATTGTTTACCACTAAACATTTAACACGTTAAGCGCCACGCCGAATTTGCGTGCCTTTCCGTTCAGGCCACAGTTAGCCGTCAGGCGGGCCCTGCCGGTCCGTAGGGACCGACGTGGCCTGAACGGAAAGTCTAGCGTCGGTCCCTAGGGACCAACGTGGCGCTTAACGTGTTAAGTATTGTATGAGGTATAATATCAATTTTATATTCGTACGAAGGAAACAATTAATATAGAATGGCATTATTCTCGGTCGTAATATTGGTCATAATATTTATATTGGTCTTAACACCAGCTGCAACATTACAAAATCAAATCTGATCTTATTTTTTCTCTTCTAAACAAAATTTTATATATTGCAGTTTGTACACAGAAATTCCACGCGTAGCTGTGATCAAGATTTAAACACAAACTTTAAATAACAAAATCACAGTTCAACAATACTGATATTCATTCCCCTTCGATTATTATATGATCAGGTCTGCTTTCATCTCGATTTTATACATTAAACTTGTAAAAAAATCACTTCTTCAACACAAGTAAGTTTTTCGACACTTCTCTTGGTCGCGAGAATTGTTTATGGCAAAATATCATTGTAGATTACATATCCAGGTACATGAAAAGAAAGTTTCAGACATTTCGAACAAACTAAAAATTTGAACTTTTGTGCGCCGTTACGGTTCACGGCTAGCGTGGTGTAGGGTGGGGGCGGAGTTGAACGTACCTGGGGCACGAACCTGGCCCCGCCCCCACTCCTCTGGGAGCCGACTGCGATAATCACGAGACACGACCGAGAAATTTGCACCTCGCCAGTGCTTCTTACAGTCGTAGACTCTGCGGTTCAATAGCTCCGTTCCATGGCGCTCGATAGCGGTGCTCCAGATAACGAATGGCCGTGAACCTCGTACAGCTCCGCTGTATCTTATACCCACGGCGCCGTTCCGTAGACAAAGCGAACTTCGTTTATCACCGTGCCGTAGAATGCTCGCTTAAAAGTTATGCTCCCCTACAATCCTCCAATGGAAGATTAGTTTCCGTTCTCTATATGAACGGAATGACGTCGTTCGTCGTTCACAGTTGCTATAACTCCAACCCGTTCCCTCGTCCCACTTTGAATCCTAGCGGTGATGGACACCTTGTACCGAACCAAGATAATACTGGTAACGAACGGCAATCCACGCGCTGACAGCAGCAACTGCGAACTTTAATTAGTTTCCGCTAGCTGCGTCGGGATTTCTTTCCGCGTCCGAAACACTCGGAATTTAAACAAACGCGCCAGATTAGAGGTCTGAACTCGCGTACAGTGATTCGAATGCCACAATTATTATTAGTTCGTTCGTTTCTCCAAAGAGAAAACAATTTTTCAGTATTAAGAAGTTTTATTTGTTACAGTGACCATTTTGTTCAATGATCCTTTCATTACTATAAACGAGATATCTCGTTTCCATCATGTCGAAGAAACGTGTATCTTTATTACCGATATCAAATGTTTCCTTTGTAAGTTTAACACAAGTAATCGATTTCTAAGACATGTCGCGTTGGTGGAAAGTGATAAAGATGATAAATATTAAATACCCCATATTTGACACAAACAAAGATTTTATTGTTGATTTTGTATGGAACGCTTGACAGCATAGTGAAACGCATAATGTGGCGGAACAATTTTTACAGAAAAATCTGGTTTCCTTTTGATTTAAGTGAAAAATTGTACATACGTGCAAGCATATTTGATTAACGGAATCCCGCCGCAGAATGTAGAATCAGTGCGCGTAAATTACATCAACGCGATTCGTTTGCACACCTTCGACCAAACCGTGTCAATATTTACTTTTCACGAATGAGCACCCGATGAATTCGCCGGTAACGGAGATCGCGGTCATTTTAACGCGAGAAGAAGAGTACAGTGCGCGAAAATAATGAGCAAAAAACGGGCGTGGAAGTTCCGAGAAGTTTAAACAAGTTCATACGAAATTAACTGGCTTTAGCCGGTGATTATAATGGTTCGCATAACGTAGCGCTCTGGGACCGGAACTTTCTAGCCCTCTGGTGTCCCTAATGCCGTGTGTGTCAAACTTTACCACCGTCAAAAATTCCAAACTAACGCGCGCGCGCGGGCGTTTGCGTGGTCTGGGTTGCACGTTGCCGTCCGTGGCTATTTGGACGCGCAGGAGGTCCGAAATAATGTATAAAATTCCGTTGGGTAATGGCTTGCACTTCGCAGTTTACAGATTTGTATCGACGCGATTTCGTCCGTTTAGTATAAAACACTGGCCGGCGAGAACATTTTAGATACGAATTGGATTACGGTCAATTAGCGACGAATGAGCGTTCGTGCGGCGAATGTTATGGAAGATTTAGTGCGATCTTGTGTTTGGCGTGCGAAAACGAATCGATCTCCCGGCTCTGAAATATTTAAGGACTTATTCGAAATGGCTTCGCCGTGATGCCGGAGAGTTATCAGTAGCGTGTAACTGAAAGATCGCGTGGGGGAAACACAGCGGGCGAAAAATACGCAGGCAACGGTGGAATTGACGTTGATTGTTCCGAAAGGGTTTCGCAATATAATGTCGCCGTTGTCGGGAGGGCGCGTGTAGCGAACTTCATTATACAACCGAACGTGCGCCGTTAACAAGGATTTAAACGAATTTGCTCGAAATTAATAGAAAAACGGTAACCACCGCAAATTATTTCGCCGGAGTCACCGACTGCGTCGCGAGAAAATATTGCAGCGATTCCATTAGTTAGTAATTTGCTGCCGCTTCGGCTTGACAAAGATTAATCGTGCGACTGACCCCCTTCGATTAGCCGATTAATCAAGAAGTTGATTAAGCTTCGAGTGAGAACGAACTCGAGCTTCCTGGTGTATGCATAAATGTGTAACGTTAAGGGAGGCTGGTATTTGTATTTGCAAGAGTGACCCACTTGTTTTCTGCGAACGAGCTATTATACATTGTGAAACGGTGTTAAATGACCTGTCGAGCACGCTGCTTAGGGCGACGCTGTAACCTACTACGCGGATATTACAATGCCATTTAGGTTGCTAAGGGAGACATAATTGCACGCAAAGAATCTATCAGCAAAATAAATGAAACTTCCTCGGACAAGCTTACCAAAGTTTATCAACCCTCTCGGCTGACGGCCGCTTGTCGCGTACGCGCTACTTTGCTCGTAATCGATTTCGCACGGCGGCGAGTGGCGGCTGCAGTTCATTTCGAAACTATTCTAAGATCATTTTTTCTTCCATTCTTTTTTTAAGCGTGCAGTGTGTCGTTAGTATTAGGTCGTTCGGAAAGTAATTTCGTTTTCCAGCGGATTCTTTCTGAAAGAATGGCAACAAGTTGCTTTTCCCTCCAACCTAATAGAACAAAATGTCGTAAAACTTATCCTAAATGGTAAAAAATTCGAACGACCTAATGTATCATCGGAGGGATGGGAGATTTCGAGTACACGTGTGGAGAGAAAGAGAGAGGAAGGCCAGGAGGCTGATAGTGAAACGAATCAATATTATCCCGCGTGCGGCATTATTTCCCGGCGTCGCGGTTTCAATTCCATTCCGTCGTTGTACGCTGGGATATTGCGTGGAATTCCGAGATTATCCCGAATCCAGTCGGGGTTCTCCTTTGTCGTGCTCAAAGGCTCAGATTTTCCCGAGAGGTCGCCTCGCCAGAAATAAGGAACCGCCTGGTGCGTCGAGCGACTCCCGCGCGCGCGCAAAGCAGAGGCACACGCGCGAAACCTTTCTCCGTTGCATTATTCGATTCCCGATTTTCCCGGTGCATTGTTCGATTCCTAGCTCTTGTTCGAGACCCGCCGGCATAACGTTCCACGTAGCAGGTGACCGGAAATTCGGCGAACAGATTATCGCGAGGATACGAAGTCCGGGAGATGCCGTGTCACAAGCAGAGTACTCGCGAGAGCTTGACGCGGACAGGCTTGATCGTCGAACGGTTGGGGGAGGGACGGGGAGAGGCAGGGTGAGGCGGTCTGGCCCCCGTGTTCTAACCTTTTATCAAGATCTATAAATCTTCGGCGTGGAAATAGGCCACGGGGACGCTGCGAAGGGAATTTCCGGCGTTCGCGAAGACGTTACGTAAATAACGAAGCCAACGGTCCGAGTTATGGCGTTCTCCAAGCCAGTGGCCCCGCTCCGCCCACATCCCCTCCGACGATAAGAATTCATTTCCATTCTACGAGCGTTTCGAATCGTCGCGATTTCTCCCGTCTCCTTTTCTCTCTTCGTTTGCTTCATTTGGCGAAGCACCTAACCCGGGGTCCGTTTTCCACGTTCCACGGCGATCGAGACGCGAAAGGAAGGGCGAGCGCATAACCGAGTTCCTTCCCTCCGTTTGATGTCCCTAGCCGTAATCGGCCGGGCAATTACAGAACAAAAGGATCCTACAGCTGGCAGATGTAGGACGACTTTATTCGGAGTTAAAGGAGGGACGTTTCATCTTTGTGCGACGTCTAGAAAAAGGGACTCCAGTATTGTTTGCCCTGGGAGTTCGTCGGAGAACGTTTCTCCCGCGAGAAAAAAGAACACCGAGACTATGGCGAAAACGCGACGGAAACAGAAACGACCAACGGAACACGACCAGGCATATTGTAATGAAACGTCGCGGCGATACGTCGGGATTTACTTTTGATGCTCGGCCTTACTTTGGACCCGATCACCTCTTTGTACACGCGGCGAAACTTCTACCGTGGAAGTAATCTCGGGAACTGTGCTCCAACCCCCGGGGGTAGCAAGTTTTCGTTACGCCTAAGAGAAAATACACGACACCCAAGGAAAATACATCGATACCCAAGGAGTCGATGTTGCTCCGCGAAGACGACGACCAGCCGTGTTTTGTGTACTGATCTTATTCGCCCGTGGATTGCTTACCTGTAGGGCAAACACGGCCCAGCACGTATTCTGCAACGTCGTAATATCTCGATAAAGAGGCGCAGCAATATCTCGATTTATCAGGGCGAGATGCGTTTCATGAAACTTTTACATATGTTTACGCCCGTGGTTGATCTTACAAGATCGTTCAGGCCTTGTGATGTTCGCACTGCGAAGTGCCCGCTAATCAATTTTGTTCGAAGGACCACCTTCCTGGTCGGAAGGATTAAACACAATTTTTTGTACAACAAAACTATATTTCAATAGGTGAAAACTGTTTGCAGTTGCGTTACAATTTTAACAAACAAACTTAAACTGAGAATTAGCTTCTATGACGGTGCCTAGTCTGCACAGTAGAGAGAGATGGTTCTAAGTACGAAACTTTGCTAATTCTGATTTCGATGGTCAGAGTGAACCTAGTCGATGGCTCGGCAAAACTAAAACCAAGGGCTCGGAATGGACCCAGGAAAGGCAGGGGAGGTCGCGAAATGCGGAGACATGGCCCGATGGAGGTGGAGAAAGTAAGCGTCCGCGTAATGGTTCACGTGCCCCAAGGATGACGAAAGCGAGACAGGAAAAACCCTACATCTGGAACCTATAAAACGCTAGGGGTATACCTGCGACCCCGGGCGAGTCAGGGAAAACAGGGAAAACGGAATCCTAAGACCTGGGTACGGGTGGCAATAACCGTTAACGAAATTACGGTGACAAGCCCAATCCATAGCCAGATGCCCAAACCTCGTCCCATTTCTAAAATATAACTGCCGTACCTGACCTTGACTAAACGCTGGCCGCTACAACATATATGCCATTGTAGTCGTGAGATTTTTCCGATTGCAACGAGAGCAAACATGAAACGCGATCTTCAACAAAATGGTACTATGATTAAAGAATACAGGCATCGAGCTTGATTTGATTAGTTTATTTTGATTAGATGTAGCAAAATCAATGCAAAATTGAATATATACATATACTATTGAAATAAATGTCCTATACTTAAATATTAAAAATTACAAAATATAAGAATAATAATTAAAATTTATAAAACATAGAATATTTTTTGGTCAGAGATTTGATTTACATGTTCTCTACGTTATACAAAATTAGTAAGTACAATTTTTGTTTCATAATATAAGTCCTTTAATAAAAAATCGTCTGCATCGTTGGATGCAGTCGACAAGATGAGTTAAATCTTGAACCTGGTTCTTACTTGAGGGAGCAAGAGGCGCGAGTTCGAATATTGTGCGATGTTTGCACAGATTCATGCACTAATTAGCTAGAACTGCATAACATGCGGCGAGAACACAAGCGGAGAAGGCTAGCAAAGAATTTTTGACGCCGAATGGAAAGTTCATTACGGCTGGGATAGCGTTCACGACGGTAGCAATAATTCGAAGACCGGGGAATACTTTGATAAAGTCATTAATGTACCTATTCATAGAGAAACACGAAACTTGGAGGGGCTCGTTTAAACTATGCCACAACATTTGCCGCAACGTTGAACACTCCTGTGTACTACACACTACTGGCATTCGAGTAATTTCTGGCCCGGTTCAATCTTCAAGGCGCCGCGTCGACCCCGTAAAGGGAGGACGTCTTCATCGTAGCAATAAAGCGGAAGTGGCGGTATTAGTAACTCGCAAAATGTTCATTGAACTTGGGTAGCAGGTGTTTCGCGACAAGGCGGAACGAGTGATTGCGTAGAAGTGCGTCGGTGGCGCGTCCTCCCGCATTTAACGCCAGACAAAACGATCCTGATAAACGGTTTCAACCATTATCTCTCGTTATCAAACGGGAATAAATGTATGATTAGACCACAGTGAAACTGAATTGCACCACGGTTTCTCAAGTTTCTCTCGCTAATGTTTCTCTCTAATAAATAGGCGTAAAAAATTTATAGGTGTATTTGCAAAAAATTGAAGGTGATGTTAAAAAATCATGAAATGATTTGCTGTACCATTATTCAAAATATTGATTACATTATTCGAAATACGTTGGTATCTTATCAATTACTAATTTCATATCTACGAAAAGATAAAAATCATGTAAAATGGAATCATTCTAGGTCGGAAGAAATGTTTCATTTTCGAGTTAAAATAGCTCCGAGTGCAAAAATGCTTAAATTTAAAATTTAAAATCAAATTTAAATTTAAATTTAACCAAATTTTAGACCTTCAGATTTTTTTAAATAAACGTGAGCTAAATGACCCGTTCCGGATCGTCCTTTCAGATCGATCGAATGACCTCTGCACTCTGCATAATAGTCGCGAAAAAATATCCACGGAGCCATTAGTCGATTGAGGCATTGATATTCTACACAGCCAGCCAATTACAGTCTCTTAAATTCCCGAGATTTTCTGCGACGCTAATTAAAACAGTTTCAAATCACCGCTGATAGGTATCGCAGGCGTATCGACAGGAGCCGCAATGAGAATTGCGGAATAATTCTCATTATTATTCATTACGTGATTCCTGATTAGAATCAGCCGGAAATCCGCTTAAGCGGCGCACTGAAATACAATCCTAACCGCATGAATTTTCAATCGACAGTCTTTTTCCCCCTCGGACACCCTAGGCACGCCCGATAATGGTCCTGAACGTTTTTCCATCGAGCTGTATTCATATCTTCCGGTTTTAGCGATGTCCTTTCCGTTCGTTTTGCTCTTGAAGATTGGGAGCCATTCGGAATCCGTAACCCTCATCCGTTCCTCATTTCATAAACTGAGTCTGTCTCTCGATGTTAAATTGACACAGTGGTGAAAGATCGATGAAATAACAAGGTAAACAGTTATTTTTCGATATTTTTTCATTGATATATAGACAGCGGATTTTATGCATTTATGGGATAAATGAGTAGGTGTAACTTAACACAGTGAAAACATTAGAAGAATTAAAAATATTAAACATATTAAGACAGAAAATATATTTCTACTTCACTCGAGTTTGTTGCGATCGATCGCGATCCAGGAAGAAAATATTTATTTTGCATAAAGATCCGCTGTCTATTGATATAATTACACTGTACTTTGTGATTGTATCTCAATTGTAAAATCGAATTATATTCTAATTTAATTGAACAAGAGACGAGAATTACAAATTACATTGTCATGTAATTGAATGAGGCGACTGAATTTCGAAATACTTGAATACAATATATGCAATTGAATCACTTTGTATTTATAATTCGTGAAGTAATTCAATCGTGATTCAGCACAACTCTGCAGGTAGCAGTTATAGAAATCGAAATAATAATCGTAACCGAAACACACAATAGCTGGAAATTTCGGTTGTTTCGAACAGTTATAGGGAAGTAGAGTTCTTCCTAACTGTTCGGAGAATGGAGACCGATATCATACCAGTTTCAAGCTCTGTTGCATTCGGTAGTATGATCCGTCATTGGATCAGACCGACGCATTCGAGTGGAGCGTTCTGACGTCGCGACGACTATTTCGGCGAAGCAATCGTACGTTAATTACCGAGTGCTCGCATTCAGACACGCGCCAGTAATCAAGTCGAGGTCGTCAGACCAATTTCCAATAACCGGTTCACCAGCCCTCGTAGTCGATGGTCACGATTGAATTAAACGCGACGCTGCGCCGGCTTGAGTGCACTCCTTGCAAGAAACCGAGCGGGTCCTCCAGGACAATCAGACGTCGCAGCAAAAAGAGCGGCAAGGACACCGCTAAAACCGGAAGATATGAACACCGGCAGAGGAAAAAATCATTAAGGACCATTGTCAGGCTCCTGTACCCTAAACGTGGGCAGAGTTCTGTTGAATTACTTCACGAATTATATTAGATACAAAGTAATTCAATTGTATTATATTCAATTATTTCATAATTCGAAATTCAGTCGCTTCATTCAATTAAATAATTTGTAATTCTGATCTCTTATTCAATTAAATTGCAATGTAATTCGATTTTACAATTGAAACAATTACAAAGTACAGAAAAAAAGTAACACTATTTAGTAGGGAAGACCTGCAAAAATGCATTTTCGAAGGTTCTGGAACATTCTCACAAACATAAACATAAAATTGAGTTGACTGTGAATGCGAAACGGAAGAAATTAATTTTTCACATTAAGCGAGTAATGTACACATTGCGTAATTCACATTATATTGTATTTTAATTAAATGAAGTGAAAGGCTCGAATTATGTAACGCAATTACAATGTGATTCGAATACTGTATATATAAAATAGAGCGTAATTAAATTACGCAATTCAATTACACTGTATTTAAATTAGCACAACTCTGCCTGCAAACTGGTTTTGATGATACGTTGAAAATATTTTACGCATGTTTTTTTTGTTGGAAATTGTCCATCCTAAATGAAAAATATATTTTCTAGAATATATTGGGAACCGAAAGGTATTGAAAAATCTTTTTCACGTGATGTTTGATCGCCAATCCAATCATGCGAAATATTTTCTGAAAGAATTATTTATTTTAAATATATATGCAACGTAAGTTTTTACAATATTTTCGACAATACTGGTGCGCTTTGGTTGGAATTGGTTGAAAATTGATTTTTTAATAGACAAAGGTGGTATTTCAAACGTTAATGTGATCATTAGCTGGTTAAAAAACTAATTTGCAAGATGCAGTATACTAAAATCGTTCAAAAGATTTTAACAATTTCAATTCGACACATTTTACAAACAGATCATTTTTCCAAAAGTTTTTTGCGCAGAATGTTTGGACAAATGGATTCGCGCAAAAAGAAATACATATACAGTTCTATTAAAAAAAGACGTGTGTATACATTTTTTAGGTGTTGCATTGATGAAAAAAGTGAAACATAGACTTTCCGATACCACTCAGCTTTTCCCTTTACAACGTTTTTTCTGTCTCCATTTGACGGACTTTTCAATTTAATAAAAAACGTAACTGTGTATGAGAGAACTTCAATCCTTTATTAATTCTTTCTTTTGAGCTCTTTTCGTTTTTCGGTGGCGCCAACAATATCACGATAGCTTGTATACGCACTACCTATCAAATTTGAAAAATTGTCAGAAAAATCATGACTTTTTACAAAATATAAGCTGTAATATTTCAAAAATTCTCCTTCTACGACAGGCAACATATTTGCAATAATAATTGCTGAAACTTCGTGTTCTCATCTTTCGAACGTAAACGCGATTATTTGCATTACATCTCGTTGACTTAACAATCGTGTTTGTATTTCCGTCAAATCGCGGACTGATTGTTGTCTTTCAGCGAGTTCAGTACACATTAGTTATTTACCTGTTTAACGAATTCTGCTATTTGAAGCGGAGTGCTGCGCTTCCGGGATTAGCGGCAACAAATACACCGGCGACTTCACCGAAGTGGAACACGTATCTCTGTACATCAAAAATGCAAAATTTTCATCTTAAAAATTTATCAACGAATAATATACTTTCATCATTGACGTTTACATCAACTTCCAAGTTGCTTCAAATTTTTATTGTACGAAACAACTTTCTAACGAGTTGTTAGACATCATTCATTTATTTCAATTAACTCGAAAATTATACATTTCTTCCGACCTAAAATATTTCCAATTTCTATGATTTCTTAAATTTGTCGCTGTTCAACAACTAGTTGATGTTCCTCTAAAAATATTAATTTCTTAAAATGAAAATTTAATCAAATATGTTAAACATAAAAGATTTAAATAATCTACACGTTTTTGTTAGCTACAAGGGTTAAGAATATAACACTATTTATTTCCTGCGAATGCATTTTATAAAATAAATTCACAAAGAATCGTTAAGCTTCGGCAGTTCGCATCGGATACTCGCCTCGAAATATTCGTAAAAGTTGTAGTCGGAATTTTTAGTTATTTATTACGAAGTGTTGCGAGTAAAATGACGAAATAACGAAGCGGAACTACGTGGAATTGATGAACACGGATGTAACGCATTCCTGTCCAAGTCTTCCCTGGGGGCAAAACAGTTTGCCCGTTCTGCATTCGTTATTGTAACAGACGAACATTTGTACAGTTGATATCTTGTTATGCGTTCATGTAAACCGAGCATAAATTCGATATGGCGGCGCGAGTAGTTACCGGAAACCGCACGGCAAGTTCCAGCAAACTGTCTGTTTCGGTCCGGCGCGGTGGTTTTCAAAAACAAAATTTCTCTAAACACGTTTGTGTTCCCGCAAAGCCGAGTACGTATCAGCAACTTATTACGAAAGCTGTGCGGAGGATACAGTAGAATATAACTTACATTCTTTATTACACGGTCCGAATCGATTTCCCTTTGCCCTTTCGATAGAATTCCTTCCAGTTCTCCTTTCAAACCACCTCCACCCGTACTCCCATTACATTCGATCACGATATTATAAAAGCAATCACGTCACGGGCATTCGTTTCCGACAGAACGGATACGGGATTCAATGTATTTTCACAAAAGCGTTCGTGGACCAGAATCTCCCGAACCAGTGTGCATTTACTCGGAGGAAAAAACTGCAGAAAGTCCAAACGAAAATATTACAAGCCCTGTAATGCTCGTCACGTATTATGTAGTGCATTCTCTCTGTATCGTATCGCCGCAAACTCACTTCTAAAGAGAAACGAAATTTCTTGCCGATCATTTAGACGGATTTGATGCATTTATTACAAAAATGGGTAAGCACCATTTAAAGCAGTGAACATATTAGAAAGATTTAAAGACATTAGCGGATTGGTTTCAGTTTAATCAGATAATTTAGAAGAAAGCAATTTTCAAACAATTTTTACTTTGCATAAAGATCCACAGTCTAATCGTCAGCGACGACTGATCTCTAGAAATATTTTAGATACTCTGTTCACTTGAATTTATTTTACTATTCTAATTATACAGAGGTTATACGTTGGTATGAAATATGCATTTTAAATATTTCACCTCCATAAGCCGATTAATCGAGGTCCTCCTGTATAATGGTTATTTGGTGATAGAATGCTAAATTCTAAAATTTGATTGGTTTGTAATAAATAGGCTGCGGATGTTTTTGCAATTTTCAATTTTTATAGACAAGTTTGAAGAAATAAAGCACGAAATAAAATCCTAATTTTAAAGGGAGCAGCCTTTGTATATCCAAAACAAATAAAAATCTGACTAAATCCTATCGAATTTCATATTCTGACATTTTTCGAAAATATTCATAAGTCATAAATGCATGAAGATCTGCAATCTAGCAATTTAGACTGCTATGCTATAAAGTGCATCAGCCCTTCGTGATCGCTAATAACCTAGCTGTTGATGCAACCTTAATAAATAAATAAATAGAAAACTAAAAATTTTATTTTCTCTTCTGCATTTTCCGGGATAAAGACATTTCAATCACTGTAGCTGTAAAGAAAATGTTGCGTAAGGGATTAACGTACCCTAAATATCTCCCTCCTTGTTTCGCCTGGTGGGAACTTGGATGTTTATCAATATTGCGCGTTAAGTTGAGGTCAACTGTGTTGGACTCGGGTCGAGTCGGGCCGATTCGAACCTGGTAGCCTGTGGCCAGATCGGTTTCCAGTTTAGGGAGAGCGCTGTGTCGAGAGAGAGAGTGACAGAAAAAATGGCAGCCGTGCTCGCACCCGAGAAACGCTGCCTGCGGGTATTTAAAGCGATATTACGGGGCTGCAAAGGGAAGAGCGTTCGCGCAGAAACAATATTGTCCTCGTGTAATTAAACGCAACTTCTCTTTGCCTTAGAGCCTCGACGAAGGGCAGAAATCGGAGTAGGATGAGGAAGTGGAGCGAACAGTGGCGACGACGTTGGGTTAGATGACTTGTTGTCTCCCGGCTTCGATGTGTTGAAGTGCGACTGCTTTTGCTCACGGCGTTAGCCTTTATTGATTCATACCGGCTAGTTCGAGGGGCTGGCTGGATACATAGATAATGACGGTGGAAGGAAATAGTCAACGGGACTGTCGGCGCAACAGTCACGATTCCAAGAATCCGGAACATACTGGCCGGCTACCTGATTCGCGTTAAGTTTCCACCGAATAGTTCGGAGCACACAGATTGTTCGAGAGTTTCGCGAACTCGGCTTTCCGCCACGTTGTATCGCGTTCGGTTTACTCGTCCCTCAGTACCGAAGATTCGGAATTGTTTCTTCATTTGATGTATCGATGTTTTACATTATTTTGTATCAAAGATCTGCAACTTTGCTTCTGCTTTAGTTAATCATTACTGGACTGCGGATTTTATGCGTTTATGACAAGAATAATACATACAATTTACATATAATTTAAAGCAGTTATATGTTAAAAACATTTAAGAACAATGTATTAGTTTCAGCTTAATAGGATAGTTGAAAGAAGAGTACTATTTTTATTTGGCTCCCGTGTCCTGCAATCGGTGCAAACATTTTTTATTTTGCATAAAGATCCTCGGTCTAGTAATATATTAATACAAAGCTTCTCGAAGGCAAACATTGCTTTACTCTTTCTTCGCCTTCGTCCTTCTTCGTCCTTCCTGGGGACATTCTGTCCTTTTCGAGGACCAAATAAATAGCCCTCCGAACGCGTCCAACGAAATGCAACGTTTTCGGGGCATCCTGTACAAGCAGAATTTTCTAGCAAACTATACGTTCTATAGAGAAGGCTTCATGAATACCAAATTGCCGTGCGTTCGGCAAGCTTTTGAAATCAGGTGTTCCATATTAGTTACCTTTAGCCTGTATTAATTATGATTACGAATGCAAGCGACCGGACCTGAGGCAGTGGCGGGAATCGATTTGATTCTGAAAACGGAACCAGCGCGCCGTTAATAGATTAACGGGACTCCGTTAGCGTCCGATCAATTTCTCGTTGTGGAGGTTCGTCGCAACCCCCGGCCACCCTTTATATTTCTCCCTCTCGATGCACATCTTCGCCGCTTCCCGACCGATTCGAGTCGAGTGTACGTATTTTCGTTAAAGAGAATACGCTGGGAGCGAGGACAGATATGAAGGACGCTTCAGAATTCAAAGGAGCCTGATCTAGCCGGCCGAAGAGCGGCGAGCGGAGAGATACTCGAGAGATATCGCGAACCAAAGAGAGAAAGAGAGTAAGAGAGGGACGGAGAGACGAGCTATGCTCGAAATCCGGGCGAGAAACGGGGTGGGAAAGGGGTGAGAAAGGTGGAGGAGAGGAACGATATCACCGCAGGAGATTGTGGTGCACCGCGGGAAATGGAGTACGCCAATGAAGAAGAATGGCCGCCAAATTCCCGACAGGTTCTTTATTACTTCTTCGCCCCCGAGTTCCTTTCCTGCTTCGAGTGCTTTCGAAAAAGAAAGCGTACAGAGAATCGATTCCGACCGAATTTCTTACGCCTGTCAGGCACCCCCTCGTCTCTTGCCACCTCCAGCGCCCTCAAGATCGCGAGAAATCCTTTCTAAAAGCGTCAGTCACCGGTACACACCGTCGAGACGAATGAACCAGTTGTCGACGGTCCCAGCACGATGCTAAGCCGCTGCTCGATGAAGGCAACGGATGCGTTTCAATTTCGCCGATGCTATGTCATTCCTCTTTCTCTATCTTTTGTTTTCTCTCTCTCTCTCTCTCAGTCTCCTTTTGCGTTCTCCATTTCCATTTCTGTTTCGTTCGCTCGCGTCGGTTGTTATATTAAATTCCTTCGACATATGAACGTGTCCGCGCATCGACGAGCCGCTACGGAAAAAAAGACTTGACGCGCTCGCTGTTCGAATTTCCGGAACGAGCTTCGCTTGCTTTCTGTTCTCGAAATGAAACGCGAGAACCGGGAAATCCTCTGAACGAGTCGTTCCCAATGTCGAAATTCTATTTGGGACGCGGCTGGCCTGAACGGCGGTTCCGAAATATAACGAGCTGATAGAGTTTTGTAAGTTTCACGGAACGTGCTGTGCTCCTGTCCGTACGCGTGTCCCATTCAAGTTCCAACTGTGCGACTTCTATGAAATATTTTGCCTCCAAAGTAGAGGCATTCTTGATCATACCAACTGCAAGTGTGGCTACGAACTGGAGGACCTAGACCTGGCAAAATAAAAATTGTCTGCATCGAATGCAAGAAATAGAAATTAAATTGAATGTTGTTTCTTCCCTTAATGATTCTAATAGAGGAGAAATCATATATTGACATCTTCAATTTTGAAAATTTTCCTATAAATGCGTAAAGATTCGCACTGATGATTCACGCAGATGATGTTTTTTGCCAGACTCAACATTCGGGCGTGTTTGCGTATTTTTACATCCTTGAAAGAGTACAACCTGCGTATATATAATCAGATTAGGTAAAGGTACCAGTTACCGGATATTTAACTCGTGACGCCACTCGCGTACTGACCATAGCACTTCCCCCATTATTTTCTCCGCAATTCCTGATTCCGGTAACGCATAATAATTACAGTAGGTTCTCGCTCATTGCAGAAATAATTTCTCATTGCAATAATTACAAATATTTCATTCCTTACTTGTTATTCTCCTTGTTATATTCAAATCAGATTTTATTCGATTAATGCCCGACACTGGCTATCGGAACCGGCCACGAAATGTTATTCGTGCAGCCGGCCGGCATCGTCGGATAAACGGGGAATTAATTCACTCTCGAAGCGAACGGCCGCGAAGCTGAACGTCCCCGTGCTATGCACGTAACCTATTAAACGGTCAACTCCGTCGAGCAACCGGTCGTTTGCGTGCACCCTCCCTCTCTCTCTCTCTCTCTCTCTCTCTGTTTCTTCTCCTCTATCCACCATCTCGTTCTCCTCGTTGACTAATCGAATGTCTGGCCGAAAAAATTTGCATAATCTGTTTTCGCAGTTAGGAGGGCACTCGCGACGGTCAGGTGGCCGCGAGCAACCGGTTGCGGAAAGGAAACGAAAACCGACGCGATTTATCGACGTTTCTGCTCCCGTATAAACAGGTGTCGCAATTAGTTTAAAATACAAAGCAGTTCGTTTTTACAGCCCGTGGAACGAGCTGTTCATTGCCTCGATACGCTCGCAGCCGAATCGTACGCATTCGTGTAATTATAATTACTGTAATGAACTTTACGATCATTGCCGGTCGGCCTCATAAATAGACAGCGGACCTTTATGCAAAACGAAAATGTTCTACCTGATTTACAACCAACCGGAGTGACATAAAAATGGATTTTCTCTCTTAATATGTTCAATGGGCTGAAAATAATAAAACAGTCTTTTTAAATTCGTCTAACGTTTTCAATGTTGTAAATTACACCTACTCATTTTTGTTATAAATACATCAATCCGCTGTCTACTGATAAAACAAGAAGAGAGTATTTTTTATCACATCAATAAATTTATTAAACTTATAACTAGACAGCGGATCTTTATGCAAAATGAAAATGTTCTATCTGATTTGCAACCAATTGGAGTGACATAGAAATTGATTTTCTCTCTTAATATGTTCAATGAGCTGAAATTAATATAACAGTATTTTTAAATTCGGCTAATGTTTTTAATGTTGTAAATTACACCTACTCATTTTTGTTATAAATACATCAAATCCGCTGTCTACTGATAAAACAAAAGTTCTACTATTCTTTTTATTGTAAATAAAATAAATTGTCAACTGCAAATTCATGGCACTACGAGCAGGAACAGACTAAATTGCGAACAAGCTCGTCGAGAATTTTGCAACTATAATTAAAACCTTGACAAGGTCCCATGTCGCAGTCTTTGTCAACCGCAGCAAGAAAGTTCTACTTTGTAGAAACATGTGCAGTCTACATATGACATTCTATTGTGTTGTACACAGGAGCGGGAGTGTGTTCAAACACCAATTTTAATTTTGCCGTATTTTACATTTGCATATTTTATAATTACACAACGGACCTACAGGCAAACTTCCATTTTCAATTTATTAGCTAAACGAAGTGTTGCGCACTGAATAGAGCAGCGGCACAGAAAATAAATACGGTTAATTGAAAGGCTAGGAATACGAGGATCATTCCAGCAAATCTTTTCCCACCTCAACCATCAGCTTCCGATTCTTAAACCGCAAAAAGCGGCCGTTACTCAAGTCAGTCTGCTGGCCGATGTAACAGGCCACAACAAGTCTCAGGAAGCGATCCTTCATCCGGCGAAGGAAAAGCTCGGAGCGATACGGCCACGCAATGCTTCTCAATCGGTCAAGTAATAATTCCTTGGAACCCGCCGGTGGTTTTCCCCGTATCAACAGGTATCCGTGGCACCCTGTTCGCAAGTTTCATGTCCCGACGACGCACAGTGCGATAAACTGATGAATTTTGTGTCAAAATCAGAGAACTTTCGATAGAAACGAGTAGACTACTAGGATCTTTATGCATTCGTGGCTTCTGAAAATGTTCAAAAAATGCTAGAATATAGGACACCGCTACAAAGGCTGCTACCACTGAAAATAAGATTTTATTTGTTCCCACTTTCTTGAAATTTGCCTGCAGAAACTCAAAATTGCATAATCATCCGCAGTCCAGAAATAAGATGAGCGATAATATTTTGATTAAACTATAGCTGAAACATTGCAGAATATGGGAAAAATAGAGAGATTATGGTACGAACGTTTTTTAACTTTGAAAATCTGTGTTAAACTTGCAGAATGCCAAGAAAATTACGGTTTATCCAATACCATGTATGGATAGATGTATTCTCAAAGAAATAAAATTTAACAATAAAATCATTTTTTGTCTATAAATGCATAAACATCCGCTGTCTAATGAATTTATTGTACATTGTACTATAAACGAGTAATGAGATATGCCAGGTTTGTTCGCACTGCGAGCCTCGTGTTCGGGGTTCGTTGAAATGAACCGAAGCGAACCGAAGCCAAGAGTCGATTGAAAGAGCGCGGAAACAGGGCCGATAAGTTTTTCGCGACAGACTCACGCTTCCGTGGAGTAGAATGCTGGTCGAACCCGAAGAATCGCAGGCTAGGCGGAAGCGGATTCGTTCCCGGAACGAACGCGGGGCACAATGGGCCAGCGAATCGGACGTGCGCCTTCAATTACCACGTTCCGTCGCTGGAAACATCGTCCGCCTGCTCGCGGAAGAATAGCTTAATCGTGGACGCGTGTCCGGAATCGGAAGGGCCAGTCCGAATAGAGTCTAGGGAGAATTTTTCTCTTGAGAATGATCCCTTGCTTGAGGGTGCGTCCAATTAATTGTTTCTGTGATGCTCGGTTCCGGGTTCAAGGGTCCGACACAGATAATACTTCTCCGTTTCTTTCTGCAAAATAGTACCTTCGAAAATATTTCGAAAAATACATTGTCCGTGGTCGTACTATGTAAAAACATTCCTACAGTGACTCCCATTAATATTCGGACGCTCTAGAAACAACGATAACTTTTTAAATATCGGAGCATACCATTTGAACTTTTTTGAGAGGTTAGAGCAATTTCTTCAAAAATTGCAATTACAACTTTTTAATGCGGGCCTATGTTGAAAATTTTAAAAATACGTTTTCTAGATCTGTGTCGATTACATGCGTTGTGAAAGTTTCGTCGAAATCGGGTGATGCGGGAGAAGAAACGGCAGATATTGAAAGATGTAAGCCTTTATATCTAATTCCAAAATTCTTAAAATTCAAAAAGACAATTCAAGAGCAGCCCATACATTCAAACTGTTGTACAAGTAAAATTACGGTGACAATTTAGCTGAAATTGGATTTCATTGATAATTGTGGGTATATGCTAAGTTAACGATTCAACATCGTCTATGTTTATTCATATTGATTATCGTCTTTTTAAGAGTGTCCGAATATTAGTGGGTGTCACTGGAAAGTAGAAAGGGTTGGTCACGGACAGACATGTTCGTGTGAAAATGAATTCCAAAACCGTTATACCCATAACACCAGGATATTTTGCGTAATGTTCGTGTATCGGCTGAACTTCGGGAAATCCCCCCCCCCCCCCACCGTTCGATACGCGACATACGTCATTCTGTTCGTTTTAACATGCTGAACACAAAATGTAATTGTCATTTTTGGCGCAAATGAATAGTTTTCGAGATATTCGTGAAAAACTGCAGCTTCTACACATTGAATTTTGTGTATACATGCACGTCCGTGCTGTGCGTATGCGTGAGCATGATGCGCCCGCTCGTCAACTGTTTCTACAGATATATCACTACGATCGTCGGTCGATCTATATACCGCGTGAACTTTTTAAAACATATGATGATGAAGAATGAGTACATATTACGACAATACCACACACACCCACCCAGTGTTTCTGAGAAGAAGGTTCTCACATTAAACAATAAATCAACAAAGACCAATACTAATTTGTTTTACTACCAAATGCGTTAATAGAATGGAAAATAATGATGTAAAGCTTCAAAACTTACCGAAAATTCATTCGTTAAGCGGAAAAGCCAATTGTATCGAATTAATTAGGCTTTCGAATGCGTGTTCTAAACTTTCATTTAGTTTTTGTTTTCGCGGGCGAATTGGCGGGCCCGGAAAAATTGTTCAAATTGACAAAAGCAAATTTGGTAAGAGGAAGTACAATCGCGGAAGACAAATTGACGGACATTGGATTCTAGGAATAATTAGTTTTGCGTTAGGTTTGGCTATACAAAATTCAATGTGTAGTAACTGCAGTTTTTCACGAATATCTCGAAAACTATTCGTTTGCGTCAAAAATGACAATTACATTTTGTGTTCAGCATGTTAAAACGAACAGAATGACATATGTCGCATGTCGAACTGAGGGGGGGGGGGGGGATTTCCCGAAGTCTTACCCGTGTATCTACACTAATATACGATTTAATAAGGATATTTTTTTGATACACACGTGTTTACTGTTCGAAGAACTCAACAAGGAGACGTCGGACACTCCAAAGATACGCGATACCGCACGAAGAGGGAAATACAAGACAAAACAACTTGTACAACATGCGCAATAATAATTAAGCACGTGTTCCCTTTGCTTACCGATTGATCCAGCCATGCTGGAATATTGCTGAAGCATGTTTATTAACGGAACATTGACAGAGTGGAAAAACAAATGGGAAGTGGGTCCTCGTCGATGTTCGAGATCAGAGCACTCGACCGATAAACACCGGGCGCGGTTCCGATCTTCCAGTTGTGTTATTTTTCGCGCAGTGAAGCAGGTGTAATCCCACGATTTTTGGACACTGACACGTGATTGAGTAGGTAATTCCGTGTTCACTGCATTGTCGAGAGACGGTGGTTTCCCGCGGCCGGGAGCGCCATGAATAAACCTGACGTTTGACTTCCCTTTATTCTGGCAGACACTCCGAGCCCAGGATATTACTGTTTCATCGTCTTTCTCGGTCTCATTACGCTCAACGAGGACACCGTAGCCGTTTCCTTGTTTAGACCGGCAGAGTGTATCTCTTGGTCGGCCATCAGAAACGCCGCTCCGGGAACAGCAAAGCCGGAAGTCTTCCGCCGCCTCTCATTAGAACGCATCACGTTTAACGACATGACAGAATAGCCGAGGGGTTCGATAGATTACACCGGCACGTCTTAATCGCATCCGGAAACCCGGGTTTTTCTTCGCGAACGATCTCCGTGCTTAGTAAGCTCGTTCCAGACCCGATTACGATGACATTAATCGATATAAAAAAATGAACGGACCGGGGAAGCTCGATAATAATTGCAACAAACGATCGAGTTCTTGATTTCATTAAAATCAGCGCTCGACGCGGTTTCCGTCGTCCGTAATCCTCTCTACGTATACAGGGCGATTCAGCTAACAAGGGAGGTTACTCAACCGTAACACGCCGATTTTAATGGAATTTTGGTATGGTATAGAACTCGAAAAAATATTTGGCACGTACCTTTTTTATAGCTGCATGAAAAATTCATTTTATTGCATATCTCCGAAACTATTTGGTCTAGACGAAAATTTCAAAATCCAATTTGTGCGTCTTTGAATGGCAAATCTTCCATATCGTAAAAAAATTCATTAAAATCGACGTGTTACGGTTGGGTAACCTTTCTGTTTCCAGTTTTATAATTATGGGCACATTTCTGGATGAATTTGAAGAAATCAAATTTATTCAGGTTTCATTGGATTTTTATGGTAACATGTACTCGATACTGTACTAAAACATTTGTAAGTGTGCCGAAATTACACGTAAAGTATTTGGTAAATGAAAAAATAGCCGGGACAATTAGTAACAATTAGATTTTGTTGCGGACTAATTTCTAACGTTTCGTCGATACCGCAGTGATGCATATAAACTCTGTTCCCAAACTTCCTTGTTACCTAATGTTATGCCCCCGTGCTCGCAACTTGCCCGGGCTCGTATAAAATTTAGGTAATTTCGTGCGGGCAAGTTTATCCTGCAATTTAATTTCTGCTAACGCGCGTCGCTAACCGCGTCGGCCGTTCAACTTTCCCGTTCAGTTATTAAACAAATGTTGGTCCTGTCCGTCAGTGCTTGCAACGTGTTCGAAGAGGGAACAGCGAGAGACGGTTCCGGAACTTTTCTTGCAAGAGTTCACATCGGTCTTCCACAAAGGAGTAATCTTCCAATTTTCCTGAAACTCCGTGGATTTTTAAAACCGCTGAAAATAGCGGACACGGATCGCCGAACGGGTAAACTTTGATGTGAGCGTTGCTACTTTGTATCCTCTCTCTCTCTCTTGCTTTTTTTATACACATTCATGACTCTGATAAAAGGTTATCTCTTTGCCACATTATTGTAAGAGAATGCTATTTCCACTTTGCAATTTAAAGCACATTTTTATCTGGAATAGCTTGCGAGATAGTGGCTTGCAACTTTCAGACTTTTAGCTGGCGATTTCAGCTCTTAAATTCGAGTTTTCTCCGGTATTAAAATTTGCTGCTTCTGTTTTCTTGTATTTTACAATCTGCGAAGTTTAGAGGGAAAGAAATGCGAACGAAAGTAGACTTTTCCACTTTTCTCGTTTCAGCTTCCTCTTCGTCTAAAAGTATGGCGAGAAAAGCCAGTTCCTCGTCGCTGTCTGTATAGTGTAGATCGACCTTAGCGCGACACCTCTAATAAACCGAGTGATTTGAAACAGAAAGTGGATAGACCTTAGTGGAACATTATTTCTGCACCTATTCCACTTCAAGATGATTGCGGGAGCTGGAAGGCCTATCCATTACGCGGAATCGATGATCCACATCGATGCGTGACGAGGTCGAGCTCGACACCTCCGATTTCCAAGCGTGCACTCGCTAAATCACGAGTAAATCGCGAGCTCATCCACGCGAATGTCGGACGGATGCGTGTCGACAATACGTTTCTCCGTCACTCGGCCGCGTTTCCTTTTGGCTTGATCCGTCGGCTAGGCTGTAGGGTTGGGACGGTTAGGTGGATGAAACTTAACGCCTCCCCCGGCGCCTAATGGATTCGCGTGAAATTATCTTCGCGGAATACTAAATGAGCGGTAAGGACTGTCGTATAATTCAGCTCCGGCGTGGATATTAGGTGTACCCATTTAATGTCACGTCCCTTCCGTCTAAACGTAGCATCGTAGCTTCCGGCCTCTTGAGGGACGACGCTCGAGAGATGCGGAGTGTTTGCCGAGAGACGACGAAGAGAAAGAGAGATAGAGAGAGAGAGAAAGGGGATAGAAAGCGATGGTCGGCGTCGAAAGCGGATAAAACGAGGGTTCGGGAGGGGTTAAAGACACGGGCAATCGGCCAAAGCCTGGCCACGGCCTTTTGACCGTGCTCTATGCCCTTAACTGCGGCTTTTGTCGACCTAACTGACTCTTAGTTCCTGAATTAACGTGTAATGCGGCTCACGGACAATCCGCTCGATGCAACGGCCTCTCGAACCCACTCCGAACACTCCTCGGTGCTCTAATTACAAATAATTCGATTGTCGACATCTGGAAAACGCGGTCTTCTTACAAGTGGCCTGAAAACTCGGGCTTATCTCGTGGCACTACAGTGCTCTCCGAAAAGAGTACCAACTCCTTGAACACAAGGATAATTTCAAAGCAACTGTTTAGTAATGCATTTGTTCAGTTGGCGGAACTAGTGCAGCCTGAGCAAAGGATATTCTAGTTACTTGACCGACTCTGCTAGCTTGATTTCTGTCTCCTAATTGGTTGATTGACGTTTGACTTCACCGCGTGGTCCCTCATTCGGTGGGCCCGGTGAGGCGTTGTAGACCTGGGCCCGAGTCGCTGCCTTTCATTTCTAGTGCAATTAGGAAGGATGCAGACCCAGGATAGACCGAAGGCTGCCATCCAGATGTTTTGCATGTAGTAAAACAATTATTTCATCTTGGGACGCAGCAACAACGAATTGTTTAACCCTTTGCACTCGGAGCTATTTTATCTCGAAAATTAATCATCTCTTCCAACCTAGAATAATTCCATTCTATATTAAGCTTTTCTATGTATGAGTATAAAATTGGTAGAGTACCTCATACAATACTTAAATGTTTAGTAATTGATTAGATCCCAACATATTTAATGTTGGCTGAATAATGACACAGCAATTTTAAAACACGAGGCTCGGTGCATTTCTGAGACACGCTGTAGTCAACAACCGAGTTATTGTGTATAAGTGGCGCCCTCTAATTAGACAGTCCCGGAGAAGCGAGAGACGGACAGCAGGCGGTTTAATGAGGAGAATCGGGCAAATTCGGGGTCAGGATGTTCGGTCGTAAATTAATCGAGTCCCTCGATCGAGAAACAAGTTCCCTCGGAAACGTCATTACTCCGATAGGATATCCGCGGAAAGTTTGCGTTGCTGTGGAGAACAATGGGTTCGTTCGAGGCGAATGATCTCGTCGGATCGAGAGGGTGGAATGGCAGCAGCTAGCGTCCCTTTTTACGAGGACATTAATATTTAAGCCGCGTGTCACGTCGCCGGGACTCTCGTGTCCCGATGCGGGGCGATGATGGTGGCCACCCTTTCTCCCGCCGTTTGTAATTAATAATTAAATTGCCGAAAGTTCCTGGTCGAGGACCGGCGCGCGATCGCGACGATCTTCGCGCAGAGGGGTCCTTTCAAGGCGAACATCCACGGAAGATGACTGGCGGGGAACAAAGGGCTGCTGGATGCGGAAGAAAAGCGATAGACGGCGACCAAGAGTGCGCGAAAGCAAAGGCGGCAGGAGAAGGGTTGGGGAAGGTGGCAGAAGGGGGAAAGCGTGGGAGACGAGAAGAGAATTGTCTGGGGAGGCGGGGGGCTGTAATAGCTGAAAGACAGAAACACGTCGGCTGCGGGACAGCCGACGACGACGAGATAACGGTAAGAGAAAGAGACGGCCGGTGAGTTCGAGGAAGGGCGGGGGGCGAAAGAAACGCGGACAAAGAGAAGAACCGGAAAAGAGGAAGGGACCAAGACTCGGAGATAAGACAGTCGAAGTCGACGGGAACTTTAGAACCGACAAACGCCCTGGAAAAACATTGAATCGCACAAAGGCTGATGATCTTCGCCGAGAGTCCCCTACCCCTTTGCCTATCTTCGAGGAACCATTCCGGGAACAGGATGGTCGATTGTTATTCCCGCGACGGCCAGACATATCGCCGCCCCTCTAATACGTGTTTAATTATAACTTCCCTCTGGAGTGTCATTCTCTACCCTCCCCACTCCAATCCCCTTCGCCAACCCCCTTACGAAAATTACTTTGTCCCGCGACCGAATGAGACTCGGACGACCGAAACTTTGCGCCATAGTTACGGACTCGTTCGGTAGTTACCATCTTCCGGCCGGGTAGGCGAACTTGCGGTCGGTCAGCGGCGTGCGGTGTCGTGGGATATCTTACTCGGTATTCCCAAATGTGGAGCCTCTAATGCTGCCACTCGAACCGGAGCCTCGGCCGGGTACGTGTTCCGCAACTTCTGTCTCCGTGATCGGCGAAATTCAGGGAATTAGATCGCCATTTGGCGAAAACGAACCGGATTAGACCGCCCCCGCACTGTTTGCCAACTTCGAACCGGCGCGTGAGTCATACTCAACGCACGCTGTGTTTGATCAAGAGGCTCCGTGATTAAGACATTGTTTCTTCGTGAGTCATCAGTAGATTGCGGATCTTCATGCATTTATGAGTTCTAAAAATTTTCAAAAAATGCTAGACAATAAAATTCCACAAAATTTATTTGTACATACTTTTCGCTTCCATTACAGCGCAAATGAAATTGTTTGGTCGTTTTTCATTTGCAAGATTGTCCCCGTTCCTGAATTTTCCACAACGTCGACGAACGTTCGTTTACCATTCTGATTAAACACAGAAAATTATTATTAATCCGAGGAAATAGATCATAAAAAGAGAATTGGTCCAACATCTGCCAGCCCTTTATTTCGAGGGTAGCGCATTAATCATAGTTAGCTACGGGGGTGGCTTATGTATACATATGCCGCCCCAGTGTCATTGCCGAAATCACTGGCGTCGGATCGGTCGGGAATTTGGAGAATATCACGAATGACTAGGTCGATTAGTTAATTTACGTTCCATCACCGCGTTACGTCTACCAGGCTCGCTGATTGCGACGTTAAACGTAATTAACGACTGTGGCTGTAAACGCGAACGGCCCTTAGGTGATTTCATCCATGGCAACGATCGAAATTGGAAGTTCGAGGCACGCGTTTATCGCAATTAGAAAATACGACCGCAAACGTCTCGGCTAGAACCTGGAATCACATCCGGGATTCCCATTGGACACGGTCGAAGGGTGCGTAGTCGTTAAAAACTTCTATAAAATCTAACGAACCACCGGCGCAGGACTAACTTAATCAATCCGTACCTCATTAATAGATTTTAAGTACAATCCGAAGTTAATCGATAAGAAAAGACGAACTACAATCTTTGATGACGAAATATAAAATGATTCCGAAGCTAACTGTTCGAAACTGTTAAGACTCCGATTGAAACAGTTGGGAGAACCTATATTCTGAATAACTGTTATGGCGAATCGACATTTCCAACGATTATCCGTTGCGGTTATGGTTCCACATTTTGGGTTTCCATATCGATTACGTAACCGCGATTTTTTCGATTTCGTATCGGTTCCGAAATGGTTCCAGAATGGATTCTGTATCGACTAAACCAGTCAATCAGAGTACAGATTCTTTATGACCGTTTCGAGGAAGAAAATTAACTGGAAAATTAAACATCTCATCGGACCTAGAATTCCATTCCCTATGATTAGACTGCGGATAAAATGCAGTAAAAATGTTCAAAAAATGCTGGACCACCAAATTCACAGAATTTAGCGCGATTTTTATTCATTTTGAATGTACAAGTGTTATTACCAGCAGGAATAGGATTTTATTTAGTACCACTTTCTTCAAATTTGCCTGCAAAAATTGAAAATCGCATAAACATTCGCAGGATACCTATGATTTTCCAAATTTTATGGACACGAAATTGATTAAAAAATATTTTGGATAATGGTACAGCAATGTTTAGTGGCGCCTCAGAGTCACCATTCACTCCATTCACCATTTTCTGGTCTAAAAGTAATGGAACGAGCTGCGCATCATTTCGAAGCCTCGGATCGGCAGAGGGTCCCGGTTATTGCGAAAATTTCTCTTCTTTCCTCCATCCTCGTTAACATTTAATGCGGGCAAATATTTGCTGGCCATCCACCGTCAATTAATTAACCGTGAAAACTGTTGCATTCAGATTCAAGCTCCCTTTGTTTACCCCCGGGTTTATGCACTGGTTTCACGGGTGGGGGAGACGGAGTCAGCGCAGCGCCGTGGTAATATATCACCGTTTTTCGAGAAACGTTGCTGGCACTGTTACGAACTACGAAGAATCTCATCCGTGAAGATAACAAATGCGGAGTGACTTCCGGGCCGTTCCCACCAGACCGCGCGTTACATTTCACCACTATGCGAGCAACTAAAAAACATATTTCGCCCCGTAATATTTCACAGACCGGATAAGGACCGTATCAGGGGAATCGAAACCGTCTGCGCTCGTGTCCGAGTAACGAACACGCCTGTCTACGCTTAACATCGGATTTATTCCGGCCGAAATTTTAGATGATCCATGAGAAAAGTACGGAACGAAAATGATAATTAGACTGTGTATCTCTATGCATTTATGCAGAAATTGGTTGGGTGAAATACAAAACAGTAAAAGATTTAAAGAATTCAAGAATGTTGTATTGTTGCTATTAATATGACGAAGTTGTTAAGAAATGAAATCAATTTTTATGTTATTCCTGCTTCTCACAATCAATACAATTCTATGCACTTCAGCATGTCTAATGATAATATAATATATGAAATGGACAATCTACTAAAAGTACGGAAACTGCGGAATTTCATCGCGAGAGTCGCAAACACGGTCAAACAGCCATAAAGCGGCTCTCCGACATCCGTTCATCGCGTGCGAACGTATGGCAAGTTTATTATTGAACAGTCGATATCCTGGAATACTAGATCAGCAGATGCGGATCGTACACCTGAGAAATTTCTTCTCGGGTCGAGTCTATTCCACGCACAAGTCCATCAATAACATAGCACTATTTCCCTTTTTAAGTACCTCGAGCGAGACTCGCCTCGGTTGTGCATAGATATAAGCATTAGCGTCAGCTGATGGGAACATAAACACCGTAATACTTATTCTGTGTGTGTGTACCGATAAGGTCGGAACAGTTTGATAATAGTTTTCACAGATAAAAACAAAGGCCGTCCGGTGTCGTATAATCCGCGAGCGAAGAGGCCGATCGTTCAGCGATCTAGGTAAACAAATATAGCGGTGGCCCGTGCCTCCGCAAGCTTTGGCAACCTTCAAATCGGCGTTTATTGATTTTATTGCGCAATGCTGCGACAACACGATTGCGGTTCCACGGAGAAACTCGAATAACGACCGCCGGTTTGGCATCGGTGCCGCTGACCAAGATTGTAATCGCGCGTCTAGCTTCGCACCTGCGGTATCCGCCGATAACGACGCGTTTCGATCAATTTCACCTGGAAGTTACTCTCCGGGCAACGATCTCCGGCCCTATAATACCGTGCGGCAGCCACCGATACGATCACCGATAAAAATAAAATTGAAACGTTCCGCTCGATGCGCTTCGAATTAAATACTGCCAAACGACGTACCGGGACCGGCGTCGATAATTTCAACGATCCCGAGCCGATTCACCGGATAGTTTGCCGGCCAACTAACGGTTTTCTTCTATTCGAAACAAAAAACAGTGGATTCCTCCATCCCAGGAGTGAAGCAGAGAGAAAGAGAGAGAGGGAAAGAGAAACGACGATCGAAACTTTCCCAACGGACGCGTATGAAATATCCATAAAGTTGCGATACCGTCGAACACGCGGGGTACAAATGTAACGTCGTCTACATATTGATCAGAGAGCCCCCTGGTGCTCCAATATATTCCGGGCTCGATGGTTTTCCGGTGGTGGTAGCGATTTGTTGTTCGCCGCGCGTCGATCGAAAAATCTCTCCGGTAAAAGCCTATTTATCTGTATTTGACTATCCGTCGGATGTTACGGTGTTTTTGTTCCCACCACCGACGACGGCCGATGACGTCCTAATTGTTATTAATGAGCCGTGACTTTCCGACATCCGCGATATCGCCATCCTAAAGCACGCTATCTACACCACTGCTCAAAAGTATTCGGACACTTGAGAAATGTGTAATAGCGAGATTCGTCGACGTATCCACCATGATTTCTATTAGTTCTTTATTCTATTAGTATCTTGTTGTTAGTATTTGTATCAAAAAATTCTCTGAATTCGCTCTGCACCTTAGAAATGAAACAAAGTGAATCTTCAAATTCTTTCAAGCACCGAGACCGTTTCACTATATTTCGTATTTGTGGATAGAAATGATATTATGCATTTTCATTCTATGTATAATTTGTACATAATAATAAATTCTTCTGAATATTTTTCCTACTAACTTAATCTACGTTTTGCAGAGAAAAAGGAAGTGTCCGGATGTTTTTGAGCGGTAATGCATATCCTGCTCGAGAAAGGAGACACAGAACCGTCAAGATCATCCAGAGGATGGTCCCGAGAGCCGAGAACCAATTTAAACGGTTTGCCGGATCGATTCCGCTTTCGAGACAATCAAGCCGTGCCGCTTTTCACTTAAACGTCTAATTTCCGAACGGTCCTCCTCTCGTACGATGTTACGCTCCGACGGCAATTAAAGCGACATGTCGAGCTGGTAACTGTCCCCGACGCTATCTCTCCGCAACCTGCGATCTTCGCCACCCACGCAACACGTTTCCACGTTGGTCTCTTCGGATCTTAGATAAAGGTTGTGTTAAGCTTCTTGTACTCCTCGTGAGAGACTAATTGATAGAGCAACTGCTTGGTGTGCCTCGTAATAATTTATTAAATATAGTATGTACTCTCTGTGCCTCACAAGTTGTCCCCTGGCAGGAATTCGAAAGGAATGCGACAGCAAGCCGTCCGATTGGGTCGTTCCACTAGTCCGAAGTGACGCAGAAGTCGAAAGTAGCGCAGTGGTGGGGGTTGCGCTCGGGCGTCGGCAGCTCGCGAGCGCTCATTTCCCAGACATGGACTATGACTATAGTCCCATATTATACGTCACATATTATAGCGCATCGAGCGCAACAAAAATAACGAAAGAAATACGCGTCTCGCTGATTTCGTCGAACAATTCGATTCCCGACGTTAATCGATTCCGCCAGCATCACGTTTCATTGCTATTTTCGGCGCGAATAATTCAATGTCAGCTTACACGTGAAATTGAAACTGTGCATCTTCATTTTTCCAATTTACTCGCGCGGCCTCGCGCACAAGATATCGCCATTTACCAGTCGCGGCGTGACACTCGGCCGGCCCCGTGCATTACCCGTTCTATTAAAATTTGATCCTCCCTGTTTAAAATTTCATCCGTTGATTATACGCGTACAATTACCCCGATTAAATTGTTGCCGCTTAAAATGGAAATCGTGTACGCGCCGCCCACCTCTCTCCTCACCCCGTCCGACAGAGTGACGTTCGGCCCGGCGTCTGTGCTTGCACGGCTCTACATTCGCCATTCCCGTCGATCCTTTTTCCAAACAACTTGAAAATTGGGTTCGTCGACCGCCTTACGTCCGCCATCATCTTTCTTTGTTGCCGGGTTTCTCGTCGGCGATTCAGATGGAAACAAAGGAACGCTTCCGAACGAGACGGAATTCCGCACGGCGCGTCGGAGAATTTCGACGGTTTCCGGCGCCGGCTCCATCGAACACGCGCCACGTCTCGAAACGGTAATCGAATGCTATAATAAACCCGGCGAAGAAGTCCGTCTGCTCTAAACGCGCGCTGAAACGAGCAGTCCCGGAACTTTATGGCGAGTGCACACCGCTCTGGACCACGCGGCACCGTAATCCATGTTTTGGAAAAGCACCAGTCCGTAGTTGATACAATTGACTCTTCTAGCTTATTCTCAATGATTCTCTTCTTTTAGTCTCGCGTAGGGGATATGTACTCTGGCTTTCAACGCCGTTTCCACACGAATTTTTAGGGATTTATTTCGCACAAACTGTTGAACTTTTTGCACGTGCGATTTTTTAAAAGGAAAAGTAATGAAAATTATGTGAATTATACCCTGCAGCGATGACGCAGAGTGGGTTAAACCGACGAATTTTGTGCCAAAATCAAAGAACTTTGGATAGAAATCAGCTTTAAAAATTAAAGCTGATGCAGAATATGAGAAAAATAGAGAGATTATTTTTTAACCTTGAAAATTCGTGTTAAACTTGCAGAATTTCAAAAAAATTGAGATTATCAGACGCGATACACTTTCAATCCCTATTGAAGCTGAAACGAGCAGACGAAATACAAAGGGGTGCAAAGAATTTGAGAATATTGTTGTGCCATCGTCGTTGAAATTAATGAGAAAAGAAGTAACTCTCTACTTAACTCCCATCTCGTGTAATCGGTGTGTCGTTAAGAGTGACGGGTGGTACAATTAGAGTCGCGCGATGCAAATGGGTTTTAACGGATCCACTGGGAGCCATTTCATTTAAGAAGATAGATCTGGCGTTTCAAGTTACACGAGCGACGATGAAAAATGTTAAACCTCGGACAGTAGCGCTTGGGTCCATTTTAACCGAACCTTTTAACCGCCACAAGTCGATTTCATTAACTATTATGATCGACTATTATGAAACGTTGACTATTATGAAAATACAGGGTGTTCATTTTGTTTTGTCTCTGAATTTTGTATATTTTCGTTACTTTTACTGTTACTATTCCTGAATTCTGGAGAATTAACATTCTCACAGACACGGTGTCGCTCGTTCGAGCGCTGCGAGCGCGAGCGCACATTCTCCCACGATCTTCAGGAATTCGAAAGTTTCGATATTTTAATTCCATGGCTGACTGACATTCCGCTGCATCAACTTAAATATTCCGGCGAGTGGATCGCAAGGATTGTGATCGCCCGTTTCGTCGTTAAGCGCCTCGTGCCAGCGAGCGTTCCGCGTCAATGAACCGTCAGATTATTCTAATTGCGGCGATGGAGGGATGTCTGAAATATTCTGGCGCACGAGCACGGACATTTTCGACCGACATAATGGACCATCGGAAGGAAAAGTGGGGAGTGGCTGGTACATGATCAATAAGAATCGTTTAATTCCTCTTGAAAGTCTACAATCTACTTATGACACACGATCAAACTCGCACGAGCGACGACAGCTATAAATCCTTTTAGCAAAGTCAATACACAACGGCTTGTCGGAAAACCATACGATGCTTCCATTCTATGTTTGTCTGTTAACTTGTCGGTCGAGAGGCTGAGTTGAACCCGCTGTGTCTATAGATCTTACGAGTCTACACTTCCCGCATGTAGAAACGATTAAAGTCTTTTGTCTCTATCATTCTCCCCCTCTGTTCGACAAACTAGTTAGTGCTGACAATACAAGGCACAGTGTATTTAGAACTGTTAAAGTTAGATAGCGTAATGCATAAATCTGTGGTCGCCAGGACTTCAAAAAATTCGCCAGGATTTCAAAAAGTTTCAGTTTATGCATTAATTCGAGATGTTGCCATTTAAATTTTTGATCACTAATTCTTTGACATAAGACATTGGTTAAATTGCATTATTTTCTGAGCCTTTCGAATTTGTTTTCATTAGCTTTTTTTCTGGTAAATACGTAAATCCTATGCTCTGAAGCTCAATTAATGCATACATTCAAATTTTTTGAAATTGAGCTTTATAGTATAGGACTTACGTATTTACCAGAGAAAAAGTCATGAAAATAAATTCGAAAGGCTCCAAAAAATATTGCACTTTGATACAGATACTTGACCACCACAGAAATAAGCAAAGGATTCGATTCCCGGTCCGGCGGACAGAATAAATATTTTTTCTGACGTCGAAGCGATGCTAGGATGCTACGAGGTAATCGTAGCGAGACGAAAAACCGTCGACGTCATGGGAATCGTCAATTAATAGGGGGTCGTAACGGAGAACCGCGTTTCGGCCGTAACTTCCCGTCACGTTTGCTACGCTCGCCGGGATTAATGCGATTTTTAGTCGCAGGCATGTAGCCGGCCAGCGTCCGACGCGAGTATCAGGTACCCGTGCAACAATGGCCGGCCGCAAGACCTCTTGGTTATTACCTCAGAGTCCGTCGTTCCCATTAATTCTGCCTATTCAACGTCGCATTCCTCTGCCGCGTGTATGAGGCCGCGTGTCATCCGCCCCGCAGACCGATGGCTTTCGGGATCGCGGGATATCTATCCCCCGTGAAAGATAACAAAGGAGATCCCGTGCAAATAGCCATCGCGATCTGCCACGGAGTTGCTACTCTCTTGTGCCCCGTAAGAGTACCTACGTACAGACTATTCGCGTCTGAATTGTCCGATGGCCATTGTGCCCCACCATTGTTTCGTTGCCTCGCCAAGACAAATCTCTCGTTTCGAGTTACCTCTGCCACCGATTCTCTGCGACCATGAAGAATGTTGGACCTGAGAATACACCCCTCCGACCATTTTCACTTAAAGAATTTTCGACTGCACCTGATTCGCTCGATCTGTAAAACGAGCTAGTAAAAAATTGAAAAACTTTGAACATTCCTGAAACCGCTCTGAAATGTTTGCTGGCTGAAATGTATAAATCGAATCTTCTAATTTCTTCATGGCAACGCGTAACTTTCAGCGTTCGATGGATTTAACGTCGCAAAAAGCCCCCTTAATTATTGAGATTCTCAATAGTGATCAAACAGAAAGAACAAAGGCAGCCCCGGCGAGCAACGCTCGGACACAATGGGATGAGTTAGGAGCAATGGTAATCGCGGACACGGTGGATTCCGTAAATTTCGATGCATTTGAATGTTTCTTTGCCGGGCGCCGGATAAAATTTATTCTCGAACCGAGGCATTAATATTAATGCAGCTACACGTGACAATCGCGAAATCGTCCGGGAGGATTTCGAATAGGGAAGCGTTAAAAGTCTTTGTGGAGTCTTTCACGCGCGATTACGCGCGTAAGTTGTGATAGAGGATTAAGCTTCTGATGTTATTCGTCCGGAAACGGAGGGTAACTTAAAATGGATGAAGCGGCTAAAAACGCTAAAACGCGCCGCGCCGGAACGTTCCGCACCCTCCGACAGACGAAAATCTATTTTAATACCGAACAATCGTAGCAACATTATTAGGTTGGTCGAAAAATAAATGCTCTTATCTAGATGGATTCTCAGCGTTTATTTTAGCACCAATTTTAACATTTTAAGACATTTTGATGTTATTAAATTCAAGATTGAAAAATGCGCGTTTGTAATAGTTTATAATCTATGGCTGTTGCCAAGACATTCAAGACAACGCAGTAACTTCGCTGACTGTAAACCGAGCAACACCCACATAAACAACTTTTCTAAAAAGCGCTGCACGTTTCAGTAATTTTATCACTTTGACATGCTTCTAGTTGGAAATATTGTACAGATGGTTATTATTCGAACCAGTAGAATATGCAGGACGAGTCTACGAACAGTTTCTGCGTAGTCGATACAGTTAAATGCCATTTCATGTACAATTAAACTATACCTATTGCTTGCCACCTATTTTTGGCAGTAGCCTCATAAATTCCAGCGTTGTGTCCATCGGAAAGTGAAATACTGTGAGGAATAAGGGGGTATGCACGACGAGCGACAGCATCGCGAGCGATCGGATTAATTTCGTCCGCAGGGTAATCATCAATTTCACCGAACACGTACACGAATCAGCTTTCCGACCGTAAAACCATAACCACGACGCTATCCCGCCGAGGCTGACCACTTTTAGGTCCGGGATCGATTCGTCGACGCAACAGTTTCAATTGAGGCGCACAGGGTGCAGGCCTGGTAGTGAACATTCCCGGTCTCTATTTCCGCCGTGAAAATAGTACGTAAAATAGACGCACGTCGCGTTAATGAATACCGACCCCCGTGCGATCAATCTTATTTGTCGTTTGACTATTTCATCTTGGCCCCGAGTGGTTCGACACGAAATAAACGTGGAATGTTCCGGGAATCGATCGACGGGAATGAACAACAAATTAAACGACAGCAGAGTGGCCACGTCTGTCGTTAATCCGTGGGAGGCGTTTCCTAAAGAAATCAATGCATATTCGACCTCGTTGGATAGTTTATACCAATGCATGTCTTCATTGTTGTCAATTATTTTACCTAACATTGGAGCTAATACTAAATTGATTCGTTCAACTCGGTTCGACACGAAATAAACGTGGAATGTTCCATGGACGGGAATAAACAACAAATTAAACGACAGCAGAGTAGCCACGTCTGTCGTTAATCCGTGGGAGACGTTACATACCTCGGTTATGCGACATCACGACGTGCAACGCGATTTTCGCCTCGCGTTTCAGTCCCGCGCGGACTTCTCCCCGCGAAATAATTCGGATCGCGAGTAATTCCGCTGGAAATAGACGGACACTCGTTGGACACGTCCTATCCGTCCGATATTATCGCGGCGTTGACATTGTCGATCGCAATACGGCTGAATATTCGAAATACCGGCGCGCAACGAGCTGCGGCTGCGGTTCGTTAGCCTCGAATGATTAAAAACAGAACGTCCAGCCGGATGAAATCGCTGGCGCCGCAGCCGATTCCCGGTTGTTCCACTCAACTAGTTTAAAATAGTATCTCCACTGGTGTACGCTCGCTACGTAGCTGGCCAACTGGATAACCCGACGTATTCGAGGACCAAGTGTCTTCCGAATTAGTCGGGAAATAAACCGAAATAATAAGACACTTCACATATTTATAGATTTCGTGTATTGTACTAACCAAGTTTACATTATATATTTCAACTGTCCTTTCATTTCAGCCAGAGACAACATCGAAGTTCCATGTAAATGTCTGTGGTTTTCATCGAGCTTTATTGTATAGGATTTACGGATTTACCTCATAAAAAGTCGCGAGAACAAATTCCAAAGGCTCAAAGAATTAGTGATCGAAACTTTCAACGGCAATATCTCGAAAGTTTTTCCTTACAATCGCAGAGGGTCTTTTACCCTTGGAGGGTCTACTATCCTTAAGGGTGCGAGCTTCTCATTCCTCGATAATGCAAAGATGGGGTTTTTCAGTAGTCAAAAGCATTAAATAACAGAATTTGCATTATTCGACAGCATGTAGCTGTCGCAGGTTTATACAAGTAGCAAGACGCGCAGCTATAGCTGGAAAGGTGAACATCCCCTTAACGCAGAGCTAATAAAAACAGAGGGGCGACCGAGATCAAAGGAGCTCGAGGAGAAATTTAAGTATAACAACGATAATAAAAACGAGCCGTTGATTAGACTGCAGAAAGCGTGTTGGGAAAATTGACAGAGGGGAAATAATTCGAGAAAGGAAACTATTGAAATTTAATAGGTTAGACAAGACAAGACTGGCGTTGTTTATAATAAGAATTAGAGAAACGCGGAAACAAAAGTAAAACTTTAAATGGTGACATAACTTTAAATGGAAACACAATTCCGTCTCGAAATTTTCAACAGAAACAGCTGAGAAGAAGAGGAGAAGAACCAAACAAGGACGAGGGAGAGGGGATTGTAATCGTGCCGGTGAGATCATTGGCTCCGCTACAATTCGGACTAATTTAGCAGGGAACGAGGACACTTTCATCCGGTCCCCGGGCATGCATCGTCGATTGTCCCATAATGTTCCATTGTGTCGGCGCGACGCGGTTGTCCTACGAGTCTGGAAACACGCGGCCGCATCGGCGAACAATCGGAGAAAGAGCAAGACGGGCCAGGAAACGGAAAAACGAGGGTTGGTCTGAGGGGTGGGTAGAAGATGCGAGTGGGTGCGAGAGGGATCGTGGAAGGTAAAAGGTGTCGGGGGATGAGAGTGGCGCCACGGAGAAAAAGGTTGTATTCCCAAAGAACGCGATACATTACTTGCGAACACAACGACGAGTCGCGTCGTCGCCCGTCGCCTGTACAGGACGTTTCATTATCGCCGCCCTTAACTGCGCTATTTTATATTCAGCTTTCCGCATCAACGCGAGCTTACGACGTGATTACGATCCATAACTCCGGGGACCGTCCGTCCGGCCCCACCGCCCCAGGGCTTTCAATTTCCCTCCGCAATATTACTTGACTTTTTTATATTACTCTTAAAACTTAAACAAGTTCCCGAGACAGGGGGCGACGAAAATTGAAGGATCGTGCCACTAGGTCGAAAAAGTTCGAAAGGTTTTAGCGGGATTAAACAGCCGGCGAGATGGCGGTCCCGCGGGATCCTATGAAACTTTTTAAACGAATGATAATCTTGGATTATTTATGACCAGACCGCCGAGGTTTCGATTTACACTTCCGCCCGGGGCAGATTCAAGTCTCGAGAATTCTTGCTTCTTTTCTGTTGCTCCCCGTAAATGTGTTATTAAATCATTAGAATGAATTCTTTCGGTCTTAGAGTGGAATTAAAGTTTTGTTGGAACATTATTCAAAACATTATTGAACAACCTGTACATCGGCACGAACCACCCTTTTAAACCCACCCCCTCTTTCCCTCACACGCTTTTAGACAACAACCGCAGGCACGTACGGTGAGCATGATCCCACGTGCAAGTACACTCCCGTCCATAAATCGTGGGACACATTCAAATTTGGATGTGGACGATTTTTTGTTATCAAGGACCTATATTATGAAATAAAAATAGTACTTACTAAGTTTGTCTAATGTAGAGAACATTTAAATTAAATCTGACCAAAATATTTTATATTTTCTAAATTTTAATTATCATTCTTATATTTTCTAATTTTCCCATAATTATTCAAATAGTACCGCATAATAACTACTAATTGTAAGGAAAAGCCGAGCCGTTGTAAGGAGAAGTCGTATTTATTTGTATTAAGAACACACGGATAACCAATCGTTGACAGACGTGTTTGTCGCGGTTGCTCGTTTCGATCTGATCTTCTTTTTGCGATTCGTTGACGATCGTAACTCTACTGTTAATTACGATTCTTTGTTATTACGAATTCAGTCATATATAGGGCACACATAGGGTCATATACACACATACAACATCCGTACTTTAACCCTACAAGGGATATGGCAATTGTTATTAGTGCATAACTATGTGACAACTGTGAACAGCGATCGTGAGAGTGCAAAAATTTCAAGGCATCTTTGTGAAATAAACATATGATTTATTTATCGATTCGAAAATGAAAGTGAAAGTCTGGATCGTTGACATGACCGCGCATCCCTTAGGCTTTAGGCTGTCGTATACCAACTATCACCAGCTGTGCAGTTCGTTGATCTGGCCGTACGTCCCTTAGCTTTCGGTACTGCCGTATACCTGAAGACATCTGTGCAGTTCGTCACCGAGTGACCCAGTGACACCAATATGAATTGACAAGTAAAGTTTCTCGCGATTACATATCTCGTAAACTAAAGCCGATAGGTAAAAAGTCTAAAGGGAAATGTTGTTCAGAATCATGGTCTTGACAACATATCCAAAGCTCATCGAAATCGGAGATACTCGAAAGAAACTCTTGTTTGTTGCGATATCGCGGCGTACCGCCAACGCTCGCCTGCCGGCTCGCCAGACAGCGGGCGTCTAGCTCGCGCTCTGATTGGTCCATGTTTTTCGTTAATAACTCCTAAACAAAGCCGCGGACGCCATTTTTGCTTTGGAAAATGTCGCTTCAAATGACCCAAGGAACCTCCCATTTCCGGCTATCGTTTTGGGACACTCTGTATAATATAATATTATCGTATAATAGCTACATCTAATCAAAATGAAACAGTAAAATCAAGCTGGAAGCTCGTATTCTTTAATTGCCATTTTGTTCAAGATGAGTAAGTGACCGGTGACTTCTGGACGGGAGTGTATATGTAAGTACGCGATTCAATCTAACCTCACCCTGCACCCGTTGTCATCTAGTACTTTGAATTTCGACCAGCCAAGCAGACCCTCTTGTCCCTTCTCCGTTCACTCTCTCTTTCTTTCTTCCTTTCTCCCTTTCTCGCTATTATTTCAGCCCGATTTCGTGCGTTTTAACGGCCCTCTCCCTTTCTCTCTCTCTCTCCCTCACGTTCCTCGCTAATATAGCCGCGAGTAAATTGAAACGGCCGTGAAACCGCAGAAAGCTCCAGCCCATTCACTCGAGAGAGCCGCTCATACGACCAAATCTTTTTCTCGCTTTTTTTCTACTTACCAACTCGTGAAACAAAATTCCCAGGTTTCTACGTATCGTTCAGTCGACGTACACGTGGATGATTAACTTTTGTATCAATAATTGGGTACCCAGGTACCTACTTTCAAAAAAAAGTCACCACTGGAAACTGCCATACCATTATTCAAAATATTGTTTAGATTATTCAATATGTTGGTACCTAATCAATTACTAAACATTTAAGTATTGGAGAAGGTGTTACATCAATTTCATATTCATAAATTGACAAAAATGATATAGAATGGAATTATTCTAGGTACGAAGAAATGTTTCATTTTCGAGTTAAAATAGATCCGACTGCAATGGGTTAAACTTTTTTGCACGTTTCTGTTGAGAAACAAAATTAACCCTTTGCACTCGGAGCTATTTTAACTCGAAATGAAACATTTCTTCCGACCTAAAATATTTCCATTCTCTATGATTTTTTTCGTGTTGTGGATATGAAATTGATATACATATGTATAATACCTCATACATTACTTAAATGTTTGGTAATTGATTAGATAGCAACATATTTAACTCAAGTGCTATTTCTGCTTTTTCAACGATGTAGGAAAACATATAATCTAAGAATGTGTTTCACTGAATGATTGCTATTACAGCCATTCGTTGTCTGAAGATTCTGCCTCGGAAAAATGCATTCTCTCGCATCAATCGTCCAAATAAGAAAAAATGGCCGGAGAGAGAGAGAGAGTTACGTTCCTGCTGATAAAGCGAAGGAGAATGTTCCATTTATAAATCAGTTCAATTTCGCCATAAAACGACCGTCCCTTTATCGTGCGTGCATTAATTGACATGTTCGATTGACCCCATAGTCTCGACTGTCACGTTTATCTCCCCTCCGCTTTGTGACGCGACGCTGTTTCAAGAGATTGCAGCGTTCATGTAGCGGCGGCTCTAATAACATGAAGAAGTTGCTTTTGCAACAGGCAGTGCCAAGCTTGTTACCGTAATTCAAGTAGGCTGCCGTCGTGCACAGAACGTGGTTCCGTTCGAATTTGCTGGTAATACAATTCTGATGCAGAAAAGTATTGTTGCGCCGACGTTGATTGTACTTAATTGTTCCTCCATGTTTGTAACCCCTTGCTGTACTTTAACGAATCAGACTCGTGATGAAGATTTGAACAACGTCTAACGAGTATGAATGTTACGCGTTTCTTCTTAGATGAAATCAAATTTGATTCGTTTGTGATCTGTGATAGACTGCGGATGTTTATGCAATTTTTGTAGACGAATTTTAAGAAAGTGGAATAAACTAGAATCTTATTTCCGGTCGTAGTAGCCTTTGTAGATCTAAAATAAATAAAAACCGTACTGAATTCTGTTGAATTTGATACTCCAGCACTTCTTAAGCATTAAAATAAAAATGTAGCCATATAATTTTGGGTAAAGACTTTTTAATCGCTGTAACTGTAAAGAAAATGTTACTAAATGCTAATAAAATTGTGTTATTGACTGCGGATTTTTGCGCAAAAGAAAAATTGTCACCAAAAGAAAAATCTTAGGAATGTCTTAAATACAGTGGCTCTTCTCGCGAACAACAAATTCGGTTACATTCTCCAGAGGTTGTGAAACCGGGCGACGAACTTCGAAGTTCGCCTGTGTGCTAATATTATTTTAAAAAGCATCCCAAAAATCGAGTCGATCAATCAAGCGAGTTTCGCGGATAGATTAGCCGAGGAGCGCCGGTGTTCGTCGTAGTTGCGCGAGCAGAATCACGGAAGAGTAAGAAAGAAAGTTTAAGTTGGCCTGGTCGGATGCTGAAAATCTTCGAGGGGCACACGGTGGAGGCCGAAAGCGGAGCGCGATATCGAGAGATCGCCGGAGGCGGCGCGCAGCCGTCCGAAAAACTTTAATCAGCGGCTGCCGCAACAAGTTCCGCGGAAGTTTCCTCTGGCCGGTGCGCGCGACCGGTCGAAAAATTAGTTCGGCTTGATTAAAACTGCACGCGGCCGGCTAGCAATTAAACGCCGCCGCCGGCCGAGAAAAATGTAAGCCCGCGTTAATTACCGTTCGGTGTCTGTGGGGGGAGGGGAAGGGAGGGGATGGACCGCGTAACAGGAATTTAATAACACGCCACGGGACCCGGGACACCCCGTGGGAGTGCGCGGATGGTGGGCCACGCGACAAGCCGCGATCCAGCCCCTGCCCCCGCGAGTATCGATCAGACACGGTTAAACGATGCTCGGTGTGATTTAATAGCGAGCCATTCGTCTTGGTTGTTTCAGTGTCACGCGTGCCCGTGGATCGCCCGCGCAAATCACCACGAGGAGTCTTCGAGCCAGCGATCGGCCAGCGATCATTGATGCACCACCGGCGATCGATCCGCGACGGAAGTGACGTGGCAACGACCAACCACGACGACGAGGACCACGTCGCGCCGACGAGATCTCGCTGGACGTGAGTACTTCCGTTCTGTTTTCTGTTGCCGTATTTTAACGAGTCGCGCTCGTCATGACGAATTTAAACGAAGTCTACCAAATACGAATGTTACGCCTTTCTCTTTAAATGAAGTAGATTCATTTGTAATCAATAGACTGCGGATTGAATATTAATGAGATTCGCTGTACTTCAACTATTGCTGAATATAATGGTTTCTCTTACGTTGATTTTCCATTTCGTTTTTGGCCACTTTTCGAGAGGTTCACTGTACCGTCCCGCGTGAAATCGAATCCGCCACGACCATTGTTCGATGGCCACCAGGAAATTCCCCGGCTGCCTGGACCGCGTCTGGAAACCGCGTCGGAACCAGTCTCTCTTTCTCCGCTTCTTCCGCCGTTTGATAACCGTCCGACCAAAAAGCTGCGAGATGCACGCGGAAAATTCCAACTTTCCGACGTCCCCAGACGACTGTTCGGCTCGTTTCTGCGTCTCTTTCTGTTGCGGAAATTGCTCGCTGCTCTTTCTATAGTGCTGCGAGCGGATAGAGTAGTTTTGAGAGTCGATAGTGGACTATGCGATGTCTCTTGCTGGATGCTGTTGAAATAGGAAATCAAATCTTGGAAACTCGTCTGCTTCGAATGTATTGTCCTCGGATTATGCTCAAAACATCTTCAAAATTAAGGGGAGTTTCTCCATGACAATATAAGACGAAAATGAAGAAGAAAATTACGGTTTCGGTCTGGTTTCTTAGTTATTAAAAATGTTTTGCGTTGATTGTGGGAAACAGGAATAACATAAAATTTGATTTCATCCCATATCGACTTTGTTACATTAAAAACAACATTACAGTATTCTGAAATTTTTCTAATCTTTTACTGTTTTATATTTCACCCAACCAATTTCATCATGAATGCATAAATATCCGCAGTCTAGTTATTAGCAATTAAAGATCCGCCTGAAGTGCCGCAACCCGATCAACAGAGGTGTACGTTGGGTAGGTCACGGACCCTCTGGGGCCCCAATGACACCGAGGTAAATTTGTATCTGTCATTTCATACGTGACTGTCGCGCACGTCCATGACCTACTCAACGTACACCTTTGTTGTTCAGGTTGCGGCACTTTAGGGGCATTTTGATTGTGGATAACTGAGAAACGATTTTCGTTTTGGATGATCCATTTAAGTAAGGAATATTGCATCGTGTAGCTGAGCGAAAAATGCATTCATATATGTATAATAATATGACCTTCAAATGTAAAACTGATGTCTATCAAGATCGCAAGCTTTGATCAAGACTCGACAATCGAGAACGTGAATAATAATACCTAACGGTTTGAAATCCTGATAAGTTCCAACTTATAAGTGTATTGACGTACTAATTGAAACGAACTATTTAACCCAAGAGAAAATTGGTATGGTATTCATTTACGGCAAAGCTAATCAGTGTTTAAGGGAAACAGGTATACAATGTACAAAGATAAATTTCCAGATAGTAATTCATTTCAAATAGTTAGGTATCATCAGTATTGCGATAGTAAACATGTTTATCTACATTCACGTTCTTGATTGTTGAGTCTTGGTCAAAGCCTGCGATCTTGATAGACAACAGTCTTACGTAAAACTTTAATTTTCAATGATCGAAGTCATTTGAAGGTTATGTTATGCAATAACAGGATGCAATAATATTTATCAAAAACATATGAAAAGATATTTAGGTGTCCTTGCTTAAATGGACTACCCTGTATCGTCACAGAGAACCTCCCCTTAAATTTTCCGCCATCTGACGTCTCGACCGCTCTGTAATTTCCAAGAACCAACCACTGCTATCTCTAGTCCTAGTGAAATGCAGACGTTCAGCGAATGCCAGAATTGCCGGGAAGTGGGATTCCACCATCAGCAGACTACTCCGGACAACGATATCTGTATTTTTAGCGCGAATCGATACGCGGCCGTGGGGAATAGTAGGCGGAGAATTTAAATTTGCGGCGCGGAACGTACTCGGTTAGATTATCCGCGTCCGTAGGTGTCCCCTTGCACACAAATATTGACTCGGTGAAGCGATTTTATTCCGCTTTGTCTCGTCGCTTGAAATTACTATCGGCGCTACTTCGATTCCTTCTAATATCAATATCAATGTGTATGCTTAGACATCGTCGACGTGAATCGATCGACGTGGCAGCCAGCCGAGGAAATGTCGGCTCATGAATAACGAAAATGGTCTGCGGACCTATTCTGTTTGTCTTTTGCTTGCCTCTTAGCTTCTACCCACGCTCTACTTCGCCGACAGATGAATAAATCTTCTTTGTCATTCGCGGCTCTTCTGTAATCGTTACACCGACCCGACCGACCCTTTGACTTGCTGATCCCGCACCGGTTTTTCATCCATCCGGATCACCGTGTCGCCAAGTATACCCGAAGAATAAGAAAACATGAAATATTCAACGAATAATAACCAGGCCAAGATAGATTAGGTATCAAATGCTCGTAGCTCGTGACCATTACGAGACCTCCTTTGCCACAAAGGAACACGGTTCATCAGCCGTTCAATCATACTAAGGGACTCAGCCTGTTTCATTGACCATCCGACCTCTCTTCGTAATGGTCAATGCCATAACATCTGGAGGTATAGACTAACGCCTCGTTACTCTAAAGAGCAGATGTGACCATAATACTCCTGCTACTGAAGACATTAATGTCTAATCATGTCTGTCCTGTTTATGTGTCTCTCAATGTTCGAACTGCACAATACCCAAGAACAAGCATCTCCGCTGTCCACCGCAAGAGTCAAGTATCAATCATACAAGATCCGGTAGATGGTAAGAGGACAATCCAAGATATGCAGCTGGTGCATTGATGTATATTTCTAAGGGAAACCTGACCTAATTGCTGAGGTGCATTACAATCCTGATAATCTTACTGATGAGTTTCCCAATGTTTGTATTGTTCAAGACTGATCAAAGAGAAGAAACGTGATTGCAATTGGATACCTAATTGCTGAGACGCAGTTGCAATCCTGATAATCCTACTGATGAGTTTCTCAATGTTTGTATCGCCAAAGACTGATCAAAGATAAGAGCTTACGTTCCTCCTTTGCAATTCCGATTCTTCAGGTGCTAACTTCAAGATCTGGACCAGAAATTAATCAATGTACAGTAAAGTCGCGATCTGTAGGGAAACTATTTTTTGAAACGTGGAAAGGATAGCATGTAAACACGGCTACCGAGGCAGCTCGAGCTTCTCGGTCCCTCGCGAGGATGCCCCACAGAGGGGTAGGCGAAGGGACAGTGATCGTGGAGATCCACAGAGATCTAGACCGCAAATTTACTGTATCTATTTCTTGGCAAGACTTCTCTCGATTGACGCAGACAGAAACGGTTTCCAGATCGCGTTCAGTCTATCAGACTCTAGAAAAATGGTCGACTGGTCATCGAAACGCGAAATTGGCATGATCGCCTTAGTCAAGTGGTACAGAAGAGTTTTAAGGCGACGGGCCATCCGCTCGATCGCTGGCAGTGGTTCGCGCTCTACTTATTTTGAATGGAGTCGTAGTGCAAATAGCAAGGTGCTCGGGGGTGTCGACGCGACCGCAAACAGACTGAATAGCTAATCACGCCCCGGCGGGCGTTCGTGTTCCGTTCAACCGGGCCAACAGAGAATTATCGTGCGGGTCGGATAAACAACAACCGAAAGAGCATAAAAACCAGCGACGAGATGCAGCACGGTGCATCGGCGTCGCGCGAGGATGAGTGCAACGCGTACGTGTCACTCACAGTTTGTGACATCGGCCGAGCGGATGGCCGCGGCGCCCGTTTATTTCGCCGTTATGTTGATTACGATCCAGTGTAGTATCGGCCGGCGCACATCTGGCCACCCCCAAAGGCACACGTGTATCACCGCCATTTATTCAATCCGGATTCCGTAAATTCCGCTTATAACGGTCTTGGAGCGGCGATACCATCGTGCCTCGCAACGCGATATCCCGTAGATATTGTTCCAAAGGACTCCGAGCCAGACGTCAAGTAAAATAACCGGCCGCCCGTGGAAACTGAACGCTCGGTGCAATTAGTGTTTAGGTCACGCGCGAGCAATCGCCGCCCGCAGCATCGATGCCCATTCGCCCAGCCGAAACTGTCACCTGCGACCTCCAGTCGATCGCGATCTTACGGGTCCGTCCGCGGATCACTCGTTTCGAATAGAATTATCACAGAGAAATGATGGTGAAGTCCAAAAATGGAATGACCCTCCTGCAATTGAAGCCAATAATTTCTATTTCGCATAACCATCCACATAACAAACTAGACTAGTCTCTTATCTAAGTACTCGAGGTATTTTCTCTAAATCGTGGTTGTAATTTGGCACATCGCCTCAAGTAGAAATTGCGGCTGTTAGTTTCAGCGAAGCCAGGGTGTTGAAGGAAGAAAAGGGTCCGATTCGTCCGATCGAATGGCGATGATTTCTCTTAATCATTTTTTTGCCCATTAGCTAGAGTGTTCCGGAAATCCCGTGTCATCATTCAGCTGGAGGCTATCGCTTACTCGTCCAGCTGTTGGGTGCAGTCTTATCTCGTTTAGAACTTGGAGTCATCGGTTTCGGTAGAACTGAGGTTCTAATCCTCGCGTGAAAATCGAAAAGAAAATAAATACAAATTTATAGGAGAAAGGAAAAAATTTCTGATTATGCAAGGAGAAGTTTACCCAATAGCGGTATCAAGATTATACCGGTATTAAATCCCTGAATACATCACGCTCAGCGAGGCGCAAGTATCAGACAACTATAGCGCGGCAAGCAATAAGTCTAACCGCGGAGAACTAATCTGAGAAGGTGATGACACGGGGACAGGACAATTGACGACAAGATGGCGTCAGCAGCTGGCAGCCGGTGAAATTCACGTGTCGCCACAGAGGCGTCACCGGTCGTTACCGTGTTAATCGTCGGCAGGAGTCCTCAGGCCGGGAGGTGATCGTTCCATCGGCAACTCCTCCGCAAAACTTCATTTCTCATCGCGGCGGTGAAACGAACTACGATCGATAGGGGGTGAAAGGGTGGGGGATAGCAGCAGGAACTATGGGGTTAGCGTGTAATCGTTATTAGCAGAGGCCATCAACTAACCGCGACGCCGCGCAGTGCCGGCGATCGGTAGCGGGTACGAAGTAATCGCAATTAGCTGAGGCCATCGGCGGACGGTAAGGTCGATGGATGGGCTGGCCGGGCGCGAAGTAATCGCGATTAGCCCGGCTCCGTCGTAACGTTTCGATTTTCGCTGGCCTGTCCCGTATTTTTCCACGGGAAAAGCCCGAGGACCCATTTACCCTGTGACGTGTTTCCCAGTTTCGTTTCTGTCGCGTCGTCGCGCCGCGCCGGTGCGTGCATGAAAGGCGCCAGAATTGAGGTCACCGGACGTTCCCTTTCAGTCCCCGATACATTTTCTGTTTCACGATCAACGTCGACTAACCCGCCCGCGCTCCTCGCCGCCTCCGTTTTCCTGATTTCCGTACGAACACGTCCTTCCCGGGCGGACAGATATCCGCGAGGGAACTGCGGAGCACTCTGACAGGTCACACTGTGTCTGTCCACACGTGACCTCCAACGGTACAACTGTTTTATCATCAGTAAACACTAGATTTGAGCGAGAAAATGCGAGAAATCCAAGTTTCGATCCTAGAGGATCGACGGTTCAAAAGTGATGAGTGTTTAAAGTTGAACGATTTACAGTGTTTCTAATGTAACGCCGATAATGAGATAAATTTTAAACACTCATAACTTTTGAACCGTTGATCCTCTAGTATCGAAACTTGGATTCCTCGCCCAAATCTACTGAATAACATAGGAAAAAGGCAAAAGTTTACACGAAAATAAATTTCTATTTTACTCCGGTTGAGTAAATTTTTCCTTGCATAATCAAAAATTTTTGTCTTTTTCCTATCAGGATCAACGGTTCAAAAGCTATTCAGTGCTCTTGACAGATAAGAGTGTCACAGTTGTATTACGTCGCGAAAGAGTCCTGTTTTATCAGAGCCTGTCCAGCTTATTTACATCAATGGGAGAATAGAATCGGCTGATGAAAATGAACTGCAGAAAAAGTTATTAGGCATTATTAGGCTGATTTTTGTTCAGCTTTATTCGTCACGCGAGAGGTTAAGAGGCTAATCACACAGGCACGGGGCCGGAAACGCGGTCGTATATCTCGAAATAAGGAACTCCGCGAAGATTACACGGGCCGGGGCTCGATGTAAATCGCGAGGGGAATTTTCATAAAGTAGAGATGTAAAAGCCGGTGAAAAGAAATTTATGTCGTTTTTACGCCAGCCTGTAAAGTTCTCCGAAAAGTCGCTGCGCCTCACCTCGCCTCGCAGTGTCGTTCCGAGCGCGGAGAACGTTAAACTCTTTACGGGGGCGCTCTGCGCAACCGGTAATACTTATCTCGTCCCTGTCCTTCAACCCCCGATTTCCTTTGTTCGAAATTACATTTTCCCTGGTTAACGGCTGGGGCCGGTAGGGCTCGACTGTAGACTTTGTTGATTCGTTCGTCGATATTTTTGTTTCCGGTACGGGGTGGCGTACGGTTGCTCGATCGCAGGCCTCGATCATGCTCGGAGAGGCTACTAAACTTTCACCAATTTTACAGCCATCGTTTCGGTATGAACTCGTAAAGACGAAAATTCAATACCGACCGTGGAACGGGGTTACGCGACAATAAAATATTTATACACGACAACGACGCGTCTTCTTGCCGTTGTCCTCCTTATTTGTCTCTCGTAAATGCAAAAATTCAACGGCCGATCCACACGCGCCAGATAACGCCACCGCAATTTCTTTATTTTTTATCGAAACCGCGGGGATCTTGACTTCCCACAAAATAAAGATCCACGAAATAAAGAGTGGAAGGTCTAAAAAAAAGCTTTAACAAGAATCTTCTTTGTGATGTCCACCGATCCAGAAGTGTAGATTGACCCCTAGAATTATTGGAATTACTCTAGGTCGGAAGAAATGTTTAATTTTCAAGTTAAAATAGCTCCGACTGCAAAGGGTTAATATGGCGCAATGTTGAAAATCTTACACGAAAAGTTACACGAGAAACGAACATGTGAGGCAAACTCTGAACGCGTTCGAGTGATACGTTGTTCGGGCTTCCAGTAGCTGAAGACGCAGGGAGAAATGTTGTCGGCTATTGGGGACAGTCTTGTCAACATGGGCCGACCTCCAATGCGTTGAAAAGCGTCGTTGCTGGAACGGAAGGAAGAAAACTTTCAAAAATAGATATCCGAAGAAGAATGGATATCGTTTTACTCCGATGATTTAAGACGAAATATCGTGTATTCCCCGGAGGTACTGTTCGAACAGCACGACAACGTCGCCGATACTTTTGTTTATGCCGTTTCCGGCGTTCGTCGAGCATGAATCTCACGATGGCGGGCGGTCTCTGAAGGGGATGCGATATACTACCCGCGAACAAGTCACGTTTCCCGCTTGTAAATCTTCATCGGGCGAACGTTGCAGCCCGAGACCGGACAGCCAACAAAGGTTAATCAACGTAGTCGATCCGGTGAGATATTCAGCCGTTATCGCGACCGAAAATATGGCCGCAGAAACCGCGCAATTATCGGACCCGTGATATTTTAGATAACAGTCCGTCGCGCGTCGGTTAAACAGTTGTCAGACTGCGTCCGCCCAGTTTAACAACGCGAGCACGAACACAGCCGAACTCGCTGTCCCGACGCACCTCGGCTAAATAAATAGAATCCTCGCTCTCGGATCATACATCATTTCGCGACGGGAGCCGTTGGCTTCGACTGCGGAGTAAATTTGAATTTATTTCCTGCTTCCGCCCGCCCTTTGTCCTTTGAGTCATCTGACTCTGCCATCTTGAATTACGTGGAAACTGTCTGTTCCGCGAAAAAATATTTTCAACAAACAGTCTGCCGTTAACCGAACTTTACACAATGGAGTCCCCGTACATTTTTACGCGAGGTTAATGAATAAGATATTTTCCCTTTTGTTCGATGATCTTTTGCCAAAAAGAATAAATAAGAAAATATATTATTGATTAAAGTTCATCGCTTGAATGCAGAAATTACTTTCTTGCCAACCCAATATAATAACACGGAAGTTCATTTTTTGATTGTCGTTCCATAACAACGCACTGTGCGCGGTTTCGTAGAAAAAAAGACAGACGCTTACATCGCGTGGATCGTAATGTCTCGGAATAAGCATCCGTAATGTCTGGTTCGAGTAACTGGATGCGAATGGGAGCATCAATTGAAGAGCATCGGGGAATATCGAACCGGTGGCGTTCGGAAGAAGCGCGCACGGTTCCGTGCCAATGAATTTCCTGGGCCGATGCAACAATGGTATCCCGCGGCGCTAATATTCGCGAGTACAGCGGCAACGTTCGGCTCTTGTTCGGTTGCTTTTATCCGTTTATTCGGGAATTGGCTCGCGTCGGCGAGCAGGAAAATTTGAGCGGCACGGCACAACGAAACGGCACAATGTGCGGCTACACGTGAAATGTGTCGGCAGTAATTGCCGTGGTAATTACGGTGCGTCAGTACCCGCCGACCGCTGTCTGTGTAATGCGAGTCTAAACGCGGCTTCCTGCGTGTACCTCGCACGTCACGATATCATGGACACCGACGATAAAACGAGCAAAAACGTAACGGCGCGACACCCGCCCCGAAGATCCCGTTCCCGCGACACTTGATTACATTGCCGCCCCATTCTCGCTTGCTACCAATTAATTGCCACCTCGCCGATTCTCTTCTCGTTCGTTATTCTCTAACGGAATCTTTCCGACTTGCTCAAATTGCTTACTCCTGATAAACAAATCATTTTAAACACACACGCAAGCCTTCAGAAGATCTTCCCGATTTTTTAACCCCTCGCCCTATTTTAACGAACCACACTCGTCACGAAGATTTTAAACAAAATCTAACAAATATTCTTTTTAATTGAAATCGAATTTGATTCGTTTGTAATCAATATTTAACCATTAAAATGAATGCAGCTGTATAAAAAATATAAATTTTCTTCTCCGTGTGTACAAAGTATTCGTACACCTTCCAAAAACGAAAACGTAAAACACATTGACCCGTCCGCTGAAAAATTGAAAAGATTGAATGCTTCCGGCGGCGTCGCGATTAATTTAACATCCGCGAAATTTCCTTTCGCTACGGTCCGCTCGGTCGGTTGAAGCATGAGATATCGTGGCTCCGTTATTTCGGTATAAACCGCCAAGCGAGCAAAAACGAAAAACAATATGGATAGACTTGTAATTGGCTGGTGGTGAACGAGGGGAATTGGGGGGTGCGTGGGAATTGTGGAGGGTGCATCGGTCGCGCGACCGAACAATATGCCCCGTTTACAATTCTCCATCATTGTCAGCTTTCAATTTACACGTTCCGCATTTAATTCTGACTACTTTCGGAGGCAGAGCGCGGCGGCAGACTCGCGCAACCGACCAGTCCCATTACGAAACGAAATAATAATGATGTATTATGCGCGTATTACAATGGCTACTGTAGGGTTGAAAATTGCAGTGAAACACGCTTTTGTATTCATAATTAATGAACTCCATCGAGCTGCACGGTTCATACCAACTTCCATCTTCCGAATGATGGCCGGCCGGCGTTACTTAGGTAACCTGTGCCGCACACGGAAACGCGCCGACACGTACACAGGCTCGCCAGGAAATGATTATCGCCGGGGATGTGGGATACGGCCTTTCTCGTGGCCCATTCGACAACCCTGAAATTTTCCCCGTTATCTCGCCGAGCTGCATTCAGAGGCGAGCGCAGCCGGAGCAGCAGCAGCCGCCTCCCATACTGCGACTATAACTACGGCTGCAACTGCAACGCAGTCCACGGAAACTAACTTGGACCGGTCCGTCATTTCCAGTTTCTCGTGGTACTTCGTACCGCGAGACCGTAACCCGTTCCGGTGTAATAACGTTGGTTAATTGAGATGAATCTGCTAGCTCCTTTACGATGGATCGGATCCACCGGCACGCCGGTCAAGAGTAATGAAATTGATCGAGGTGAAAGGAATGATCGCCGGTAAACCATCGATCAAACCAGATGTCCGAGGGCTTGGCTACTGGCGTTTACCGCGGCTCCCAGTGGTAATGCTGCTCGCGCAGTCATCGGCCGATCAGCTGATAGCGGGAAGGAGCTGCCGCGGAGAAACCAGTATCGAATACCACGGATAAATTACACCGTTACTTTTTAATCGGTTTAAGGGGATAGACTCGTTTCTCCAGGATTGCGGTTTTTCAGTAGTGAAAAGCACTGGATCAACCTAGGCTGCGATCGCTTTCAAAAGTCCTAAAAAAAGTCGGATCCTTTTCTCATTTAATTAATTTAATTAATTTGTTTGATTAACTAAGGATCGTCAGGTCATCGCATTAAAGAGCAGCAATTTTAAAATGTCCAACTTTCTATGTTTATCAGAACTATAACATTTATTAATAGACAGGGATCTTTATGCAAAATAAAATTCTTTTACCTGATTTGCAACAAACTGGAGTGAAACAGTATTCTTAAATTCTTCTAACGTTTTTACTGTTTTAAATTACACCTACTCATTTTTGTTATAAATGCATCAAATCCGCTGTCCATTTATTAAATTGTGCTAATTTCTTCATTTCCGACGTCCATGGAAATCTAGGAAGCACAGTGTTCATTGATTAGATATCGATACGAGAAAGTTCATTTTAGGCCATTTAGATTTAAACGCGAGCCGCGCGGTGTCGAACCTAAAAAGCGTGCCGCACGGAAAGGACGTTTCGCAGTCGCGTATAAATCCGTCGCGCGGCATTATTTCCTCGCTCTCTTTACTACCGGCACGGAACTATCTTGCGTGTTTTGTAAACGACGGCCAGTCGAATGCACGCGACGAGTGTCACTCGCTCGGACGAGCGCTCGTTCGTGCAGCTCGGACGGTCCGCGATATGACGGGAATTATGGTGCTCCGGAGGATAACGCGAACTTACGGGACCCCGTGGAGGACCTGCACACGCCAAATTTCATTTAGATTCGCTCGAGCTCTCGAGAAATATTGATTTTTCGATTTTACCCCGGAACTACCTCTCGATCGAGATATAGGGTTAAAATTTCGTCAGTATTTTCACAATCTTATCCGGCTATCCGATTCGCGAATCGACTGCGTTTTTCACTTTCGTGTTCCTGCCCTCTCGAATACGTATTCCAGGACGGGAACTTTCCCCCAAAGATAAAGGGCTGCGGTGATGTCAGGGAGAAGGAGTTACGAGTTGTTTGCCGTGGCGGGCGGGCAAAGAAGTTTGCCGGAGTGGACGTGATTACGCGGAGAAAACGAAGCGGGGGTGGCCGAGGGGCGGTCCGGGAAATGGGCCGGGGCTGATTGCTAAAAATTACGGCGCTGAGCGGCGCGCGCCTGCCGCTGTACACTCGTGCAGCGTGCGTCGATCTAGCGTGAGATTGCGTCTCCTTGTTAGGAATTTGTAACAGCTGCCTGTTCCTGGGCATCTGCTGCCGCTGTCCAGACGAGTCGAATGGCTTAATGCTTTGTCCTCGGCGAGAAGAGCCGGTCGTGGCAGCCTTAAGATGCCCCTGATTCCAGCAGTTGAAGAACAACCACGATATCCAACGGGTGATTCGCTTTTAACGTAGTCGCAGATTTATCGGGAAGTTTACGCGAGGTAAACACACGTTGCTCGAACGAGTTACGACCCGCGTAAAGTCCGACGCAGGAAGCGTTTCGATGTAAACGCCGCGGAGATAATTTAGGGAACAGATTTTCAAAATGGCTCGCGATTCTGCGCCCCCTGTCGCGTGTTTAAAATGTTCTACCACGCAGCACACGTTGGAAAGTGATTCTTTTCTGAATCTGATTGTGCAGCAACCAAGTCTCGGGAAAATGAATAAATCAACTTTTTAAACGCCACGACAATGGCCAATGAGGATGATGAAGATTTTGCAAATCGATGGCGCTCTCTTCCTTGCAGATCCTTTCCTTTTTTGCGATGCCACCGATAGACAGTTTGATAAACTCTTCTCAAATATACCTTTTGTAAAGCGGAAAAAATAAGCTATCTTTTATTATTAAAATATAGACACGTTATTTTCAATAATTGCGAGATTTCCAGTAAAAATAATGGAGATCGCAGATAATTGCAGCTGCTTCCAAAAACATTTCCCAGAGGGCTGCGAAACGTCGGAGCCGTTCCTGATCTCATTCCACCATGATATTCATGGTTAACTCCGTCGATTCCGGGTGCTCCCCGTGATAAGTCCATTTGCAGATTAAAGTGAGTTGTTCTGGGTGCCTCCATTTATCACGATTACCCTGAACAGGTTAGTTGGATCCGACAATACGAAAGAATGGTTTCCGATGGATTTCTTTACTACGGCGAGATACATATCGCAGCCGATTAATTAATATTCATCGGCTGTATTGTACTCCGTCGTTAGCCGAATCCGATTTCCTTTTAAAGCCTGTACAAAAGAGCATGTTCGCTGGAACATTTTCGGCGACTAGAATTAATCATGATTTTCGTCCTTTGTGGTCCGCGTAACAATTCGCTTCCTTTCCAGTCTTTTCCGAAATACCCGAACAATATTTCGTTGCGACTCTCGCAAATTCCTCCATTATGACTATAGGTCTCTCTCGTTTAATGGAGCTGGAAAATTAATTTTTTAATCGGTCAGCAACGTTGTTCACAGTTAAACCCTTGTCAAAGTCTAACAAATATAAATGTTATACGCCTTTCTTTTTAAACGAAATAAAATCTGACACTATATTCTTTCCAACTTATTAAACATATTCAACCAGAAATTAAATATTTATTTCACTTTCTTACTTTCACATTAAATATTTATTTTGCATAAAGATCCGCAGTCTGTAAGAAATAAATGTAGCCGTTCAAAAAATATTTCTGCGAGGGGTCAACATTTTCATTGAAAAATTAATTGTCTTAATGCACTCGACTCTTTACTGTACATTTCGCGAAAAATTATGGAGAGTACTTCGACGCGGTTATTTCGATGCAGAAGAATGTTTGGAGACTCCGGTGCGCACGAAAACGAATTTAGAAAAGCTATTTGCCGAATGCCGGAACGGTTTTCCTTGGTAGGAATACAATCCGCGTAAACAGTAACGATCATCTACGTAATTCAACGTTGCCAATCATCCCATTCTGAAGCTCGACGGAGAAAAAGCGTCGGGGAAAGAGAGCGTCGGAGAAACTTGGATTTCCGATACAGTGGGAACGTCGATTATCTGTAATGGAGTTTCCCTTCCGCTCATTCGGCGCGCGGCGGCGCTGCTTCAAATAAAGGCGGGGGCTGCCTGATAATCGGAAATCAGATAACCGAAACTCCGTCGCAAATCATTCAATTCCGTTCCTGCTCTGCCGTCCACCTCGTCCAGCGCGTAGGATTTAAATAACTCATCAGCTCTTTTATTAACTCGGGCCCGAGAAATTGTCCGGGGCTCGAGGAAACCGGTTAATTCAGTGTCCTGGAGGACCTTGGGGTTCGATCCTTTATCCAATCGACGGGATCTCTCTCTCTCTTTCTACTTTTCTCGTTAAATACGAAAGTGAAATCGTTAAGTTCGCGACAATTTCGCTCGGAATTAATATCCGAAAGGCGGCCGTAACGATCGGATTCTTCCGGAAGTTTCGCTGCAAATATAATCATTGGTAACGAGCTCGAGCGCGCAGCACCGTTTCAAACTTCGTCGCCTTCGGTGAGGCGTGTCGTTATAGGATATTACTCGGTTAATGTTCAAAACTGCTATGGTAATTTAGTTCTTTCCAACTTGTAACTTGCTGATCGATTTTAAATATCTTTCACCTCGCTCCATCAAACGTTCAAGTTCACCGAGTTTGGTGTGGAAACGTGATTCCACGCTCCCTGCTCGACTAGAATGTAAAGGCTGCTTCCACGAGAGCTTCCGGAAGTTGTTTGTAGGTGAAACATGTTTACACGATATTCCTGTTTCCTCAACATTTTTTAGCACCGACGCACACAGTGAATTCCTGAATCTCATCGACGAATATTTTCCTTCAGTTTCCGGAAGGCTAGAGAATTAACCATCAATTTATTATAGTTGTGGGGGTACGAAAGAATATGGAAGAGAGGAGGAAAAGGAAAGGAGCGTTTCGTCCTAGACCCGCTAGAGGACTCATCAGTAAGGCTAACTAGCGGGCCCTGCCTTAGACGGTTGGATATTGGCAGGCGGTTGAGGACGGTATATATACAAATCGGTGAGGAAGCAGGTACTAGCGAGAAAGGATAGGGATAGACTTTGACTGTCTGTCCATCTTGTGGCAAGCGTCGGAAGTTATCCGACGCATAGTTATAACTAGACGGCGGATATTTGTGAAAAATAGAAATGATATAGACATTTATTTTCTTTCTTAATATGTTTAAGAAGTTGAATATAATATAACAGCATTTTAATCATTCTTCCAGTGTTTTCTGTCATAAATGCATAAAATCTGTTGTCAAATCATCAGGCAAGGTCGACACCATTTTTCCACGGTAATGTCTCATGCAGCGTATCATCCGAAGGTTACGCGCGTTAATAGCGATCCATCAGATAGTATAATTCATATTCACGCACGTGCGAGACCCGGTCCCGATAGTAACGATGCCAATGATTTACTGGCGCGCCGGACCGGCGAACTACGGACGATTTGTTTTAACGTTACGGTTTCCCGGAGCAATAAACAAAACCGAATGCGTGAAACGAGTGCGTGGCTGCGAGCTCGGCGAAATTATCGCCGGGTCTGATTAATTAACGAATGGCGCCGAAATTCCGCGTCGATCTTTTTTCTTTTCCTGGCGGTGTCGCAGACAATTTCGTTACTTATAATTCAGTAAATCGATCGCAAACGGTACGAGACAAATAAAAATGTATTTCGTTATGTCGTAAGTAGACAGCGGATTTTATGCATTTATTTAAAACAGTAAAATATTAAAATACTGTTATATCATTTTCAACTTATTAAACATATCAAGAAAGAAAATAAATGTCTGTTTCACTCCAGATTGTTGCAATTCAGGTAGAACATTTTTATTTTGCATAAAGATCCGCTGTCTACTGATGATAAAATTAGAAAATTATTCTAACTGACAAAATTGTATCATAATCTTTTAAGATAACGACAGAGTTTTTACCCATCCCGATTTGCCGAGAAATCTAGTTCCTTGGCGGAGCACTCGTTACTCTTCGCGCCCTCATCACGCGACGACGCTATCACAATTACCAAAATCGTAATTAGTTCGAGGCCGGGGGCCGGCCGGTCGTAAAGCTGCGCAACAAAAAGCGTTGTAACAAATCGATCCGTGGAAAACACCGTAGCGACGATTTACTACGCGACAGTATTATTCCCGGGTATTAAACGACCGCAATTACTTAGCTCGCCGAAGAGCGGCCCGTTATTCCCTGTCGGCGTTTATCGGCGCCCGCTGAGACTGCCATCGGGAATTTCGGTTTTCAAGAAGGTCCGCTAAATGTTTGCACTTGCACCCATCTCGATCCCTCTCCAGCCATCCGTCTCAGTGACAATGGGGAGACGACCGAAGAAGGAGCCTGAGAAGGGTATAGATTGCTGAGAGTAATCGAAACAATACAGGGTCGTTTCAATTCACTTTTTACTATGGTAGGACCTTGATTATCCTGATTCATCAGGGGAACGTGGGTGTTCAGTTATATCAGTGGTCGGCAAGCTGCGGCTCATTGGCTACTTGAGTGTTTGAAACAAATGACGTGTTTAAAATAAACTTATTTTCTTTTAATACAATTTTCAGTTTTATTCAGTGTATCTAGTTATAACCGGCTTTTAAAAACTGGATTCTTGTAAAGGAATTTGGCTCTCCGAACAAATCTAAATCATTGTACTGCATATATTTGACTCTTTCGACTAATGAGTAGACTGCGGATTATTATGCATTTATGATAAAAAATAAGTAGATGTAATTTAAAGCAGTAAAGACATTAGAAGAATTTAAAGGTATCATTATATTATTTTTAATCTACTAAATATATTAAGAAAGAAATTACATTTTTATTTCACTCCACTTTCTTGCGATTCGGATGGAAAGTTTTTATTTTGCATAAAGATCCGCAGAGTTATACTAAATGTTCATTGGACTTCCACAAAACAAGAATCACATTACGGCTAGCTTATTTTTCGTACGCCCTGTGCATTAATATTTTCAGAAATGATATTCACAGAACATTGTCATTTTTATGTACTATCGTCCATCTGAAAAAATTGATTGTTTTCTGTACACTGCATCAGGCTGCCCCATAATCGGTAAAATCGCTCCGGACGCGTTTCGTTGAGTTGACGCGCGATCGTAAAGCGATTCACAAGTTTCAGCTGGAGGCTGTCTATGCGTATGCAGGCACTATCTGCTCGGCATTTACTGTGGTATCACGGGTACAACGACAGCGGACCTCATTTCGGAGAGAAGCCTCGATGGGTTGAACCTCAATTGCCAGCCTTGCATGCAGCACCACGCGCACTGCATCGCTCTGCTCCTCTTCTGCGAGCGCAGCACCGTGCAGGAACGTCCGGGCGCGTTCCAGCAATCTGCTAGCTTATCGTTCGATACATCGTTCCCGGACGGGCATCGTCTCGCATACGTTAAGGTGATCCGATGGGCATACGCTGATCATAGTTATTTGATCGTCCCGCGTGGGACGCGTCACACTTATCGGCGTACAGTGGACCGTCGGAATTGCCGGATATTGTTGTCGAAAGTGGCTCCGCGCGCGCGCGCATTAGCACCGAGAGATTATTTATAGCGATCGATGCCCTGGAACAAAGAAAATTGCGTTAGCGTCTGCAGAAAAGTTTCTATGTTCTTATTTTATATGTCTCGATTTCTGGCTTCCCGTAATTTATTTTTATAAACTTGTCCTCCCGAACGTAGAATTCACCAAAAGATCCTGCCTAGAATTTAAGTGTAATAAATGTTTTAACAGTTAATAGATCGATTTATTATTTTATGCCTAAAGTGGAGCTTCGAAAATGTAATCCATGAAATTCCAGAATGCAACGTTGCCATTCATGAAAGCGCAGACTAATCTCCTTGCACATTCTTGAAATAGTAACAATATGCTCTAGGAGAATCAGTCTCGAATGGACGAACCATAATTCACATCGTAAATTAATCAATTTAATAATCACCTGTGAGAGCCCATCAAAATGAAAATCTAGAACAGCCTCTGAGGACTACAAAAATTCAGGAACCTCGAGCTCGAAGATTTATGAGAACTCACCCGCTGGTTCGGACGTTCATATTCCTAATAGGACCTTCGAGAGCAATCATTAAGGTCCTTAATGGACTATCCTGGTCCCTTAGTGGCCTTAATGAACCTACATGGAGATCTGCTTGAAAGGCTTTCGAGATTCCGCGATGGAACCTCAACAGTCTACAAGGATGCTGGCCCTTGGAGTACCTTCAAGGGTTCTTGGATAGTCCTTTAAAGACAATACAGGTTCCTTCGTAGCCTTTTCAAGACCTCCGTAAAGACCTTCGATGGTCCTCGATGGCTTACGCTAGGTCGCCGTAAAAGTAAATCTGAAACCTTTTTCGATCCTCCGATCTTCAAAAACAACTTGGAAGTCTCTCGAATGTCTCCAAATGGTTTTCTAGTCTATCTAACGATGACTGGGAGAATTCTGAACGGTGCTAGATCAATCGACGCGGCGTATATTTACATATGTAGCTAGAAAATGTTTCGTTCATACATTTCGCAGACTAATGCGCGGAACAATGGGGGAACAGGAATGGTTTCGTTCGTCGAAAGTATCGGACCAGAAATGGCCATTCCGCAGAACAATCGGGGCTTAGGTATTTCCATTTGCTTCTCCTTCGGCTTTTCATCGGGCGCGAATATTTTTTTCTCGTTGATATAAATACGAGCCGAAGCCTCTAATCGGAAGCCTCTAATTGGAAAACGTACGGTAAATCCGTCGCTGTCGTTACCATCCACAGCAATGTTCGTAGAGTAAACGTTTCGTGATAATGCGGTAATAATTCTTTGAATCCGAGGTGCTACAACCACGGTGGACGCGGAGGGGCGTCTCTTTTTTAATTATTTATTCCGGGTTCGGCCCGCCTGTAATCCGTGGGTGAAAGGCGTTAACTCCGGAATGAATTGTCGACCAGAGAATTAAACGTGGTCATTACGGTGCTCGGATAGAGGCCGGACCGCACTGGACCGGACTAGGTCTTGGTGTTATTAAAATTGTGCCGCGTTTTCCCAACGCGTGCTTACGAACGAACGAACGAATTAATCACGATGAGTTATTACACTTCAAAACCGTAATAACAATAATTTTCCCATGCGGCGTGGGGAAACGGTTTGCCGTTTCAGCTATTAAATTCGCCACTTACATTTTAAAATCCCGATGGCTCGTTATTAATCATCGTATCCAATCGCGCCGCGTTGCCGGCCGTCATTGGCTTTCGTTATCATACATTATCGGGAGACGACGCGACGCGGTCCACTAATTTCGTAATTACAATTTTATCGTCCCCCGTATTGTTCTCCGGACGAGGCTGGAATTATTACAAACCAATATCCGTAATTAAATATAATTAATCTGTAATTTAATCCGAAAAATACCATTGCAAACCGGTCGGCCCGTTGTTGAAACGTTTATTCGAAACGATATTGTCGGCTCCCCGTAGTCATCTTGGCAATCCGGGCTAGAAACGTAGGTGCAAGGATTATCTCCAGCCAAACGGACTCAATATCGAAGATGGTAACGTTATAGGAAGCAACTCTGTATACTATGCGAGTCGATGGGATAGACTGTAGACGCCACATGGGGCATGCTTCCAGATATTGTCCGCTCGATAAACCCTATAGACTCTCTACCAGCACCTTCGAACACAAAAGAAACTTTGCACGGTGTACAGTGGTCGGTAAAGTAAACATGTCCAAGTGACAAATTGAGGACAGCTATCTTCACCCTTCAGGTCCGGGAAGACTCTTAGACTATCGAGTCAACGGAACCTTCGACTCCTACTCCTCGACTATCTACTCCTACGACTCGATAGATAGCGAGTTAAAAATCTTCTGACACACCCAAAATCTCCTAAACCCAGATTCTGCATCCACCGGGTGTTAAACTTCCTCAAACCCCTCGTAATCCTCTTCTCTTCAACACTCTAACTGTATCAGACTCTTGAAATTCTCTGATATCTTCCGACAGCCTCTGCACATGTCTTCTAAACATCCTTTGTTTGAAGCACTAAATTGTCCGAGGTCTTCCGAATCCACTCAACTTTAACGTTATAACTTCGTAAGACACTTGTGGTCCTTTAAACCTTCTGACGTCCTTTGAATCCTCTGATCCTCAATAATTCAACCTTCTAAGACCCACAGAGTCTTCTAAGACCACCGGACACTCTACGAATCCGCAAAACCGAAATCCTACTACAAAATTCTGCATCCATCCGGTATAAGCCTTCCGAGGTTCTGCGAATCCTCTCCTCTTCATCTCGATAATCACAGAACCCTGAAACACCCTTTGAGTACACCGATCTTCCACACAAGATTTTGTATAACATTAAATTATTCATACTTCTGAGGTTCCCCTAATCATCCCCTTGCAACGTTATAACTTTGCAAGGTCTTGAATGTACCATAACATCTTCCGACACCGTTTCGAATCTCTGATCCTCAATAATACAACGTTCTGACACCCTCAGAGTCCTCCAAAGCCACCGGACACTCTACGAATCCGCAAAACCGAAATCCTACTACAAAATTCTGCGTCCATCGTGTATTAAGCCTTCCATGGTCCTCCAGATCCTCTCCTCTTCGACACTGTAACCTTGAGAGACCCTCAAACTACTTTAGAACCTTCAGACACCCTTCGATATCCCCCGGGGTGTTACAAGATTCTGCATCCACCGAGGCTTAAAGCGTTGATATTGTGTCCTCATAGAAAACCCTCCGGAAAAAGAAGTTAAAGATCGTCTCAGATGTAGGAGGTCATCGACCCCTGAGCCGAGACTTATTGTTCCCCTCGAACCTTCCGATAGTCACTCCCATAGACGTCAAAGACAATGAACACACAACGTCCGATGGAAAAATGTTGTCTTTTGTTCGACGAGTTCGCGTCGCGTCGCGTGGATACGATCTGCAACAGGCCTGGGCATTCTTTCTACTTCGATTCTCCTTTTATTACGGGAACATTTCTACCCCAGGAATAATTGCACAGGCATAGCGACTCGGAAGAATTTATTTGCTGCCCGGATCCATACAAATGCCCCGGAAGTAAACGTGCTCGGTCGTCAATACACTGCGGATTTCATGCGTTCGAGACAGGAACGAGCTGTGAGAACAATGAGAAGCGTGAGTGGGTGTTATTCGAAAGAATAGAAGGATTGAACAAATTTTAAAACATGAATGTGTCATTTCCAGATTGTTTAAGTCAGTGTATTTGCTTCCTGTTTCTTGAAAGCAATGCTGATCATTAAAAAAGGCTAGAATATAAAATTCGATAGAATTTTGTAGAATTTGTTTTTGTTCTAGATCTATAAAGGCTGTTCCCATGAAAAATAGGATTTTCTTTCATACCAATTTCTTGAAATTTGTCTAAAATTGGAAAATGCATAAACATCCGCAGTCTATTAATTTTTATAAATTCTCTAAGGGAGCATTTTACAAACAGCCAGCACCAATATATGAATTCCATCCGTCACCAAAATTCAGTGAACAGTAGCACGGATTAAATTCTGGTTTTTCGACTGCAATTCATTGCTCGTCACAGTGTTACGGCGCACAGGGTAATAGCGGGAGAGAGAAAGCTTTTACATTTCCCATATTCGAGCATGTATTGTGCATATTTCGTTTGCAAGTAATGACTATGTCCAGGGATCGTTTGTGGCTTATGCATGGTTAATAACTTTGATACTGTAGCCCTGTAGCTGCGACTCCCTCGACACGAATCCACAAATTATCCACGAGTCGGATACGAATTTCGTGTTTCGTTTGAAACGTCTATGTCTAAGGGTTGCGAAGTTATTTTCGTTCAAGAGGTGGAATTATCATTGGAAAACATCCTTGCAAACATAAACATAAAATTGAGTTGTCTGTGAATGCGAAGCGGAAGAAATACAGATAAAAATGAAAGATATTTTTCACATTAAGCGAGTAATCTACACATTGAGTAATTTCAATTATATGGTATTTCAATGACATTGTATTAAATGATTGCATAAGTTCGTGCCGGATTTGAAAATAAAATTCAATGATTAAATTTTAAAGAATTTTATTAATCAATTATTTCTACAATTAGAAAAAAATGGTAACTACAAAATCTAAGAAAATTAAGAAAAGCGAAGACTTGACTCTTGCGAAGAGGAAACTGCGGAGCTGCGGAGAATTTTGGTTATTGACACAGAGTTTGATCGATTCTCGCGATTGAAAGGAACTCGTTTGACTGTCGCTCGTCGGCCGTAAGAATGTTCGTTGAATGGACACGAAAAAACCCATTAGCGGGATCGACCGGCTCCTGATCGACGGAACGCGGGAATCGAAGAATTGAAAACTGTTAGCGCTGGTTCGTTATTGCAGCTCAGTGCTGGGTAGCAGATCTAGGAACGAGAGCTTCATAAACGCCAAGTTTCTTTGCGCCAGTTCTGACGAGATCACTCCCGTTAGCAACATTATGAGCACGCGGCACGAAAGCACAGAGCAATTTAAAGAGACAGCATTCCGCGTATGTACGATCTGTTTACCATCACGCCTGCGGCAAACTACCCTCCGCTACAAAGGGTCCCGCAAACGTTTTCGAGCGCGAAAGACATTTTCATATATTTTTCCTCCCCACCTTTTCTCGTCCAGGATAAAATCTCAGCCAGGCCACTCGGAAATTCTAAGAAGCCGGAAGAATAGGCTCGTGCGTACGACGCCGACGGAAAAAAGAGAACTTTCAAGTCTCGGCTATTATACCTGAGAAAATAAGGCGCCAATTGACCCGGGAGGCTGGGTATTACCTGGCCTCATAAAGTTCCACGAACGTGAGTGGAATTTCGATGCGTGAACTTTATAGTGCCGAGATCATTGAATGCGAGATCGTGTCTTGTAGAGTAGGCTCGATGATGTTGTTCAGCTTTTTCCTCGTTGCTCCTCTCGCTTCCGGTTATGGTTGAATATGAGCGTATAAATCTTCCGACGTTTATTAGATCCTAAAGTGTTGCAAGAGGATATACAGGCTTAGCAAAAACTGTCGGCAAGACTTAACGGCGCATTCATCTTCTCGGAATGATGCATTCGTTGCAGTCTAATGGCGGATGCATGCGCTCGGTAATTATCGCCTCGCTTTGTCACTACTTTCTCTGCACTTCGGTGTGCGATGAAAAATTAGTAGATACTGTTAAAGTCTCAGAGTCAGCCACTAATAATTGCTGTACCATTATTCAAAATATTGTTTTCATTATTAAGTATGTAAGTAAAATTACTAAACATTTAGGTATTGTATGTAGTATTATATCAATTTCATATCTATTTTATTTATTCCAGGCCGGAAGAAATGTTCAATTTAAAACAGTAAGAAGATTAGAAAAATTTGAAGATACTGTTACATTATTTTCAACCTGTTCAATATGTTGTAATTCGTGTAAAAAAAATTTCTTTTGCATAAAGATCCGCTGTCCAACGATGGTACACGTTGCCTTACAAAAATAAAGAGAATAATGTTACGAACCGAGGGCTGGCGGATAAGACGTGGCCGAGGTTTGTTCTTCTGAACGGGATTGTCGTGAACTAGCCGGTGCCTGTTTCATCACCGGGTGTCACAGGATAGGTTTTCGTGGACTAGCCGGTGCCTGTTTCATCACCGGGTCGCCATTAGGTAGGAAGAACGAGGTAGTCGTGGACTAGCCGGTGTCTGTTTCACCACCGGGTCGCCACTAGATAGGAAAGGGTTGTCGTGGATTAGCCGGTGTCTGTTTCACCACCGGGTCGCCACTAGATGGAAATCGTGAACTAGCCGGTGTCTCTTTCACCACCGGGTGTCACAGGATTTCGTTAAGGGTAAGGGTTTAGGAAAAATCGGCTCTCGTAATTCTCTAAAAGAAATAATAGATAAACCTCGAGCGGTAAAGGTTTATCAATGTGGGAGTATAGCTAGATACTGGAATTATAAATGGATGTGGAGGATGAGATTAAAGACTCTCAAATGTCTGGTAAAAATACAATATAATCAAGAATAGAATTGACTGGTTACACTTGTTACTAGTATAGTGTAATCGCGGAACCCTAGCTCCCGAGCTCTCGGTTTTCAGGCACTGAGAAATGCGGGGGTAGTGTAACTGACTTGCCTTTAAGAAACGCGTTTTGAAGCAGAATATGATCGAAAGGGAATAAGGCCCTTCTCACGAGACGCGTACAGGTTCGTATTCAGCCTAGAACTAAGCCCGTGGTGAACTAGCTGGAGCCCTTTATATAGTTCAAAATGTTTATGACAAATGGTAGTGGGGGTAATGGAAAAATCTGGAAGATGTTCTTGGGGTCTCCAGCTGCATGCACTTTCCCATAAGAGGAAAGCTGTTTATTTGGGCCTGTGATCCGGGCCTCCTGTATACATGAACACATGGTTCCAAGAAGGGAGCAAACAGTCACGTAGGCAAAGCCTCCGTACGTAACAATAAGCTTATTGAAATGTTGTGAATCTGGAAAAATAATTGTAAAATAAAATATCAAGGACAAATACAGGCGTGGTTTCCAATGTTGTCGGAGTGGAGAAATTACATCGTAATACGCGAACGTACAGGTGCTGCAGGTGCAACGGCCCGGCGCGAAATGACTAAATGCATTCGATCGCTGAGAGCCGGCTTGTTTGCTTACAACGCGTCCCGTCCAAGTTTTCCCGCGACTCGACGCTCCACAACTGCCACGCTCCGTGGCACAAATGCCATAAACGACGAACAGGATTACGCGCTTCGGCCCCGGCGGCAGTGGCGGCGCGGAGGCTCGCGTGACGACTTGCATTTTCGGGCGCGACGTTCACCGCCGTGAATAAGATTAATGGGAATAAATATGAAATTTGCATTCAGACATTCTACACGCCGGAATTTCCAGTGACGATAGAACCGCATAATGGAAATCCTGAAACGCTAGGGATGTGGCCCGCCTTACATCCAGCTGCCGAATACCATGAATACGTGGCTTGCCAGCCTCCGCATTGTACATCTGTGGCTTTTGAGTAGCGCAGCTGGGTAATCGGCTCGCTAATTGCCGGCGGTAATTATAAGAACTAGGCTGGCCGATAAATTTCAACTATTTTTCGCGGTTCAATAACCAGGAGATAATTCTTCTCGTTGTTAGAGAGCCTAGAAAGAATTATGTGTCCTATCAAGCACTGAAAGCAACTGATTGACATTGCCTTATAAACATTACATAGGGTGTCCCAATTTTTTACAAATTTTCTATTTATTTTGGGCTTGCCAGCCTCCGCATTGCACATCTGTGTGTCTTGAGTAACGCAGCTGGGTAATCGGCTCGCTAATTGCCGGCGGTAATTGTAAGAACTAGGCTGGCCGATAAATTTCAACTATTTTTCGCGGTTCAATAACCAGGAGATAATTCTTCTCGTTTTTAGAGGACCTAGAAAGAATTATGTGTTCTGTATCAAGCACTGAGAGTAACTGATAAACGTTGCCTTAAATATTATACAGGTCCTAATTTTTTAGGACTTTTTTATTAATCATGTAAAATCTAGAGCGGAGCTCCTTCTTTTGTTTATTTGATGGATTTTGTTACAAGCGTTTGATCACGCGCACACCTAAGCGAGTACTTCCCTTTAATTTACTGGTCTGCTGCTATTAGATCTAGATTATTGAAACTATCTGAATACGGTAGCCACGCGCGCTCGCCGGTAAACGGTGTCCATCATCATCGTGTAATTTGCCACAAATTTCGTACTTGTCCCACTGCATAAAGCACGGACCTGTTCGCTAACCGTCCTAATGAAACCGCCAGACCCTGCATAGATAAAACCGCCTCTTCCGTTCCTCATCTTCCCCTTTTCCAAATCTAGTAAGCTCGTACGCTGTAATGTCGTTCTCTAGTTAACCCTCCATCTCCCGAGTTATCTCATTTCCGTTTTTCACTGCGGTTTTTATCCCAGACGTTACGAATACAAAACTATTGACGAAATGAGATTGTTTGAGATATTTTATTAACCTTCTCGAATGGTAACACTGGGGCCACATTACCATATCATTATCTGAAACAATTTTTAAATGATTAAATTCTTCTGCATTCTAGAAATTCTAAAAAATTCAAATGTCTGAGAAAACAGGTTCAATTTCGTGTGAATATTGTAAAAAAGATTATATAGAATAAAAATTGCTTCGAGTTCAAAGGGTTAACATCTCGTTCATAGCAATGAAGTAGATATTTTTCAGAATTAACAAGACCTTCAGGATGTCCCACAGAAAATGTTTTAGGTACAACGTGTAATTAATATTGTATCGCAAATTGTGTAAGGAGGAAAGGAACGGTAATTACACGGCGAGGGGAGCGAAGGTTGAAGCGGGGCAATACATTCGCCGCAGACATAACGCCGTCTACCCGACAGGAGATTCCAAGTCGGTTTATTTAGTCGGCCGAGCACGTTTACGCTTGCACGCCTACGCGAGAGGAAAGTCGCGTGCGGCGCACGTGTCTTCGCGCGCTGAACGCTGCGAAAGCACGACAGTTGATTTTAACGCGCTCGGAGCGAGCGCAGCCGGAACACGCGGTTTCGTCGTCGTTATGCTCCCGGTTTTCTATTTTTGGCCTGAGCGTTCCTTTAATTCGTGTTTATTCCGACGATATTAAAACGGCCGTTTCCCACCCACGCGCCGTTCTTGTTTTCCCTTCGGACAACGAGCCGCGGCACGGTGGCTCCTTTCTTTTCTTTTGCTCGTTCCATTTTTCTGTGAAAAATGTATTCGCGTGAGCTGCGCCATCCAATTTCGCCGGTTGGTCGTGAACGTTTATTTCGGTGCTCCTTGACACCCTCATTGTCACGGAATTTACACAATTTCGAAAAAATCGCGGAAATCCCGTATCCCAATGGCGAGGCCGTGGGCTACTGTTTCAATCCGAACTTTCCGGGCACTTTTTACAGATTCCATTGTTTCCTTTTTGTTCGGAAAACGAACGCAAACAATTAAACGCACCTCCGTAGAATGAGCTACGCGATAGTAATTATTTTCCACTTGGTTCGCGAACAAGTTCCAACTCTCTGCTTGCGAACCATCGTACGTTTGTTTGTTTTTCTTGCATCGCCGAGGCTGACCATTATATCCGCCGGTATTATATTACACCGGTTTATCATTTTCGTATTCTTCACGGTATCCCCGATCCCAGTCAGGAATAATGAGACGAAACAGAAGTACGGAAATATATGCCGGAGGAATGGAAAACTTATAATAACCCAGCTTTCTTGATTGAAGATCATCCGTGAACAAAGCTCTGCCTTCCGCGAGCTAATAAAACCAGGCAAGAATACAACAAAGAACTTTTAATTAAATTATAAACCCGTTGAATCCGGCCGCTGAATAATTATTAACTATGCTTGAAATACGGGGCCTTGCTGCACTCTATTTCATTAACAGGATCACTGACGAATTGCCACCGAAAAATATCTCGCATGATTGGAGTAATTTAGATAATGGCCTCGAGACTACGAAATGTAAATTTATCATCGTCACTGTCTCTTTTACTACACCGCTGGCTATAATATCTACTGAAAGCCGGTTTATTTAAATATATTATAATGAAAGTTAATGATTAGATCTCCCGTAATTAAAGCTTGCGCACGTCCATAGATCTGCAGATCTTTATGCATTTATGGCAAGAATGAATTGGTGTAATATCAAACATTAAAAAGATTACAAGACTTTTAGAGTAACGATACATTTCTTACAATTTAATCAATCTATTGAAGAGAGGAATAAATTCCTACTTGGATCCGCAGCCTACTAATTACATTTATAGCCAGACTGTGGATATTTATACAAGCAATACAATAATTTATGTTATAAGAGATAAAATCAAACACTTCATTTCTTTTATAAGGAATTTCAATATATATTCTCCCATCTTCAGCAAGATGAGTGCGGTAAAATAAACATTTGCAGCAATATAGCAGCGCGGGGTACAGGAATATTGCAACAAACAAGTTCGAGTAGATCATTGCATGCGGTCAATCATCCACAAAATGTAAACTAGTACTTCAGGAAAACGATCACGTTTCCGAAGCAAAGCGTCAAGAAAGTTTCATGCCGAGGCCACATTTCGCCCGCTCCAATTTTCCATAAAATTGCATCTCGTGTGAAGCGGCAATTATCGACCCATTTCGCGACACATACAGCTGCGGACAATAGTTTCAGACGGCAAGGATAAAAAGAAAGTCATTATTTATGTTTATATATTAATACTTATATTTTATCGTGCTAAAGCCGACCAAGGCCACAAAATCGAAAAAATTGTTATATCTTTCAAGTGGGTCTCCGAGTGTTGTCAGAAAAATGGCAAAAGATCATCGAACAAAATGGTCACATGTCCGAATGAAACTTATTCGGAATAGTGAAGAATCGTCTCGAATTTTCCCTCGAGAAATCGAAATTATTTTCCGAACAACATAATATAATTGACCGTCTTAAACTTTTGTCCGCCGCTGTATTTCCATGAACGGGAAATTGTCGTCGCGCGTTTGCGAGTGGGCACAAAGGAGGCGAGTTTCCTGCCGCTTCGACAGGCGATAGGCAGTCCACGATGGCCGCCCTTCTGCGACAGTGCCAATTTCAGTCTCTGGGCCCAGCCGGCTATTATCTCGCGACGCGGTTAACGCGAACGTGCGAATCGGTCGATTCGCATTCACCGTGTCCGATCGAAGCACTCGCACTCTTGCCGTAGCAATTTCGTAAAGCAGCTAGGCGCGACGCGCGATGCGTCACGGCCGTCGTAATTTTCCCGGGGCTCTCGCACGGCATAATAATGGCACTTGCATGGACGATAGGGCCGCGAGCTATCGCCGCCTGCATCATCGTTCTACATTTGTATCGCGTAATGGCCAGAAACGACGCAATCGCGACCATTTACCGAGCAAACCCTTTTTCTTTCTAGCGAAATTACCCCCCTTCGTCGTAATCGTCGCCCATTCTTTGTCTGAACGGTTCGCTGTGATACCCGGCCGTTTGCGGCAGGAAAAAGATACTGACAAGGAGCGTCGCTCAAACAAAGGTTTCAATGAAATTCACGTCAACGATTTCTAGGAAAGTGTTTCACACATGTTTTGAATATTTTATGTGTCGATCATTGGTATCGTAAACTTATACGAACTTTTTGGATATTGTGACACATTCTTGGTATTTCTGTGAAATAATGGAAAATAGTCCTTGGAATCATATTTCAATGGAATGGAAATATGGAAAAGCACATTAGAGCATAAAAAGTGCAAAAATGAAGTGTAAAAGTTTTTTCATCCTCATGTTCCTGATTTTCATTCGCAGTTTTTCATAAGACATCTCGGACAATTAACAATCAGCGCGCTTGGGAAATGTGATTCGTGGAATATTTGAATACGAAAGAGAGGCAGAGATTCAAAAAATTTGAATTTGCATTTAATCAGTTAACGGCTAAAACCGACGCGATATGATGGCCATTACGAAAGCCTTGGCAAATGGTAAAGCTAATATCAGCCGGAGCGACATCAGTGGAAATTAACATTATTCCAAATAACATCAGCTGAAATCGCCATCAGTCTTTCAAATATAATTCCAACATGTAGACACACTGATTCGATTTGATAAATGTTTGCCGTCGAATTGGGGAAATTAAATACACAAACCGGGGCGAAACCGGAGCCGCGTCGTTCCGAATAAAATCTGTACCAAGAATCAAAAAGCAGGGAGTGCATTTCGAATGTACAGTAACAAACAAAGTGTACCCGCGAAATTGATTTCTATGGTTTAACGCAATCGAGAATTAAACTGCCGGAACTACCAGCCGACAGATTTCATAATATTATCGCGCGCGACGCAGTAAATTGCGGAATTGTTTTTCCGCGTTCGTGTGGGGTATGATTTTAGAATGGTTATCGGTGGCGACTGTTTGCGGATAATGAAACTGAATTTTCTATTCATCATGTACCAGGATCTGTAAACAATTTATCGGGCCGCCGCACAATCGGGTAAACCGATGAATTTTGTGTCAAAAGCAAATAACTTTCGATAGAAACGAGTAGAGTGCGGATCTCTATGTTTTTCTTCTGAAAATGTTCAATAAATGCTAGAATATAAAATTCCACAAAGTTTAATACGATTTTTCCTACCACTGAAAATAAGATTTTATTTGTTCTCACTTTCTTGAAATTTGCCTGCAAAAATTAAAATTTTAAGATTATCTAAGATTTTCAAAGTTCAAAAACGTTCGCACGATAATCTCTCTATTTTCCCATATTCTGCAATATTACAGCTTTAATTTAATAAAAACATTTCAAGAAATAAATAAAAATCGTCTTAAATTCTGTGGAATTTTATATACTAACATTGTTTAAACACATAAAGACCCGCAAGTCAACTCATTTCTATCGAAGGATTCCGACAGAAAATTTATGGGTTTAATTTGTTCGAATTTGTTCGCCACTCTCGGACAGACCGCGTTATTACATCAATATATTCATATTATATTTTGAATATATTATTTCCGCGGACTCGTTACGATATACGCTATTATGATCTATACAGCCTTTAAACGGCCTCGCTAATACCAATTATTCCGCGAATCGGTTCCGGCGAGCGATGATTTATTTAATTCGCATACCGATGTTTTCGCGGTGCCATTGTGCCGATATTGTGCCCCCGCGCGATTCGTAATAATTTCGCAGATTAGCGTTCGCTATCTCGACAGCGGTAACACCCCCGCGCGCCTCGTACATCTTCCCCCACTCTACCAAGATAGAAACTAAAATGTCGGAAAAAATGGAACGTTTGTTCGTTAATTCGCCGATTAAGATCGCATCTTTTAATTCGACAAAGAATCGGCGACCCGTGTTCCACGTTATCGGCAACACAGCTACGTCACGAAACTCGGAACGGTGCCGTGATACGAACACTTTTATAGTATAAACTTTATACAGACCTCTAACATTCGCCACAGAAAAACTGGGAACGGGAAAGAGCAGAGTGACCGCGAACCGTGATTGATGTCGTCATTAATCGCGACTTCCACCGGCCCGCTGACTCCATGAAATACGCGAGGCCGTCTAAATACGACGAGTTGTCTATCGATTCCGCCCTGGTCGAGCACTCTTTTCATCGACCTCGAACCACCGAAGTTCTCGCGCGTATTATCCCAACGCATCGTTTAACATTAACCTTCCAATAGCCGCGAAATTTATGACGTTTATCACACTTCTCTATGATATCGACACCCACTGTAACCGATTCAACCTTGCTTCCCTTGATGCGTTCACCATACACTCTGCAATCGGAGTGGGTGTGATTTAAATTACACCTACTCATTTTTGTTATAATAATGCACGAAGATCCGCAGTCTAATCATTAGATAGCGGATCTTTATACCAATTGAAAATTTTGTTAAATATGAAACTTGAGAAATTCAATTTTGCGCCGGCTTGCAAACATAGCAGTGATGGGTAAGCCGAGGGTAGCTGACGTTTCCGCAGAAATTGACGGGACCGCCTTGGATTATTGTGCCTGGGGAGATCCCGCGGAGGGTCGTGTGCGCGACGAGAGCTACCTGGAGATAGGACACCTCCGAAAACGGTGAAAGGTTGAACGTAGCCGCAAGCGGTGATTGACATCGTCATTAAGCTGAACTTCAAGCGCAGAGAGTGAGAGAGAGACAGCGGTCCTAGGCGGCTCCGTTTATGTACGAGCGCCGTGCATCTCCAGCCCCGTGCATGGTGCATGTGCATGATCGGTGGACGTTGCGAGGGTTGAACGAGCTGCAGCAGCAGTGGAAAGGAGAGAAGGGCAGCTCTGGTCTCGGCTCAGAGGAGAGGAGAGGAGAGGAGACTGGGTTCTGCTAGGCAGAGGGAGGCCGAGAGTTGTTCTCGATATGATTAATGCTTAGCATGCGTGCTCATATGCGGAGGACAGCTGTGAGTGACTTGCACTCCGCCCAAACGCCGTCCATTCGACCGATACACCTCTGTGTGCACTCGTACGTGTGAGCTTCGTAGGCGTACGTGAGAGGCCACGATTCGCGACATCGCCGGCCGGGATACTGTGTCCCATGAACAAGCGACATGTTCGACATGTATTAACTCGTATTACATCTATGACGCGAGACGCCCTGCCCTGGCAACCCTGCTGACCCAGGACTAGTTGTTGCTGGCCTCTTTCGCCTGGTTTCTCTCGCGCGTCACTCGCCCGTGCCCGGTCAACAATGCCATTCGAATCCGTACGAACACAGGTTGTCCTGCCGGTAATAAGGTCGCCTGTCCAGAAAATTAATGCATCGGTGCACGTGGAAGTTCGAAATAATACTTTCTTCCCGCTCACCGTGGCGCTTTTTACTGTTACGATTTTTACGGTCTCGAGCAGACCGAACGTGAGAAATAGCAACAGTCCCAGAAGTATTTCGTCATCGGACGTCATCGGACGCCACTTGGAGACCTCCGTGAGTGAGCCTCATTGACGGGGCGATCTTAGACAAAACAAGCACTTATTTTTGATTTTGTCGTAGCTTAACACCTTGCAGACCAGCCATTTTGATTACTGTGATACAGGTCGATGCAAAATGTAGAAGAATTAATTTAAAAAACAATCCCTGGATCACTGACACAGATTTTCAAGTGCAGCAATTCCTACACCTCCGCTTTCTATCACCGATTGTCCAGGATACCCGCAAATATGCTTCGCGATTACAAATGGGTACGCATAAGTTCATAGCGGTGCATATTAAGCACTGCAATCTGGTATCACGAGGACAAGCGGAACGTGGAATTACTACTTTGACTATCGCGGTATATTTCACTCCGGCAAAATTGCAGTGATCCCCCAACAATGTAGCTGGTTGCGGAATTTGCGAAACCAGACACTGTGCCATGACTGTACAGCGTGCCTAAGCGTCAGACCGTATCGCAAGACTTTCTACTGACAATTTTCGTTATATTTACTATCGTTTTTAAGAGGGTGCCATGGGGACGTGGAGTAACACCTGTTTCAAGAAAATCGAAACTTTTTCTTGAACAATTGTACGAATTAATTTCTAAAAATTTTGTCCGCGTCCGTTAATGTTTTCTCGAGCTGTGCAACATTTCGCGCAACAGGATTAATGTGTTCATTATTTTACAGAATATTTCGTTTGTTTCAGAAAAAATTTAGTCTACTTACCAGGTGAAACATTACGAGCGCGATGCTTTTTAGAAACATCTGGCTGGCTGCATAATTTTTCCGTCGGCCACAAACAGTGTATTTATGATGTAAAAATAATTCTGTAATTAAGCCGGTGTACGTTTAACCAAAGAACCAGGGTCCACGGGCAAGAAGAAAAATACCGTGTAACTTTCACCCCTGCTTTCCGCTTGACATGGCATCCGAGAAAATATTCGTGACGCTTTTATGACTGCGTGCCAGCGTTTCCATTAGAACGACGTCGCTCTGGTAATTGTATAAACACACAGGTCGTCCTTGTTTAATACTTGAAATTTCTCCGGGATCGATGTTGTTTCGTTATCCACCCTCGGTCGTCGTATCTGACTTCCGATCACGTCGCGTCTGTCCTCTTATTTGTTCCATCTCGATCGAGACGTTATCCCCCAGTCGATGACAATAATTTTCAACTAAAAGGATTGCTCTACCGTAAAAAAGAGAGAAATGGCCGAGTGTGCACGGCGCTCCAATGCAATCTTCTGCAATCTTATTTGATCTGTATTATCTACAGACGCACACCAACTAACTCGGTACGGAATTTCTTGTGAGACTGTAAGAACAAGCTGGAATTACATATTAAATAATATTCTCAATTTTTAGATGCGATATCATCTATTCAATTTTCTTCAATATTTCTTTTCCAAGCACAGAAAAAGACGTGGCTAAAATTGACAAAATAATTTTGTCGTGTTTCTAAACAACATTACCTACAACTTCAAAAGACGATAACTTTTTTAATAATGGTCTATACGATTTGAACTTTTTTGAGAAGTTAGAGCAATTAGTTTACTACGAGATGTGAAATGAAATTTTTCAAGAAAATTGCAATTGTCGGAATTGACCAATTGCAATTTCTGAAAGAATTTCATTTCACATCTCGCAGTAAACTAATTGCTCTAACTTCTCAAATAGTTCAAATCGTTTAGTCCGATATTTAAAAAGTTATCGTTTTTTTAGAGCGTTCGAATATCAATGGGAGTCACTGTACGTCTCAAGGTTGTTGAATTATTGATCTAGCTGTTCAATAACCAAGTCCACAAATTTCTACCTTTCACCAAGGACAGCCTTCTCGCTGAAAAAATTCGAAACTCGACGCGCGCAAACTTTCGCGACTGACTGTATAAATTAACTCTATTTGCAGTAACAGCGCGCGTTATGAGGTCTATGAAACAAGTGGAAATTACAGTCTGGCGGTTTGTTGACAGATAATTTCTTCCAATCGTTTCGAATAAGAGCTCCAGCGGAGCGTCGGACGAGAGAAATTAAGCTGGGTGTACGATTAATTGAACTCGAACGACCTCGTCCAGACTAAACATCCTGCGCGATCCACATTCTTCTCGTTTATGTCGCGTCGTTTCGCGTCCTGGCGAAATAGTTGGTCGCGAATAAACACGCAGGACTAAGTCAGCAGCCAGACCTCCATCGTCGTCCATCGATCCCACGGCAAAGTGGAAAACTTCTCGAAGACATTTCTAATAGCAAACAAACCGGTACTGCGCCCGGAGGCGGTAACTCTGAACGAGGATTTCCAAGCAATAATGTTGCAGGCTGCACGAATCCTTTTGAGGCGTGTTCAACTTGTAGCCGGTTTCGTTTGACCGGACAATACAGGAGCTCATAATTGATCGCACACACTTGTGCATTTCGATGTTCCCGAACAATGTTCGTCTTTCCAAATTAAATTTTCTATTCATTCAAACCATCAAAGTCACTGTTTCATCTTCTTTTGCATTGCTTGCAAGACGCAGGGAGCCGAATAGAAATTTCTTTCTTCTTTTAAATTGTCTTATTAAGCTGAAATTAATACACTGATGTCCTTAAATCTTCGTAACTCTGGCTTTAAATTGCACGTGCTCATTTTTCTCATAAATGCATAAAATCCGTAGTCTAGTCGTCACATCATTGCGGGACAAAAAATGTAAATCTACTCATTCGTTCACCTTAAAATTGGAAGTTAGCGTTGGTCTCTCGGATAATTGAACGCAAACATATTTTCCATGGGGTCGGACGTTTTCTATTTTCGTTTCATCCGGTTGAATTATTATTTTCGAGATACCGGCGAACTACCTTTGACGCGCGAGCGGTTTACGCGCTGCATTTGTTAAAACTGTTCCTGCGCCATGGACAACTTTTTGCCCGAGCACGGTTAAATGGATTTTTCGTGCGTGGTTTATGTATCCGGGCACATAACGCGGCCTCGCCACACCGTACCGTTTCGAGGATGCGCTACGTTTTAAAAAAGATGGCCTACTTCACCACGCTAATGACATAATTCCTCCAGAATAACCGTGGTAAGCTCGCTACAACGGAACAATGGACACTGCGGGGATTGTATCCCTTCGGAGTTTCGATGCCCGAGTCCTCCATTCACTTCGAAGTAATCGAATGTTTGTGGAAGCTCTTCAACATTCCAGACGATCCCGATGGAAGTTAAATTACTCCGAAAGTTTTCGCAATTCTTTCCCAAGCGTGAAATATTACTTCGCCGATCTTCGAATAACATATTTCATACAGAATGCTAAAACCTTCTTTTAGAATGATTCCCTATGAATCCAATATTCCGTTATGGTTGCCACCGTTCCAGATATATCTCAGTGAAATTTCCATGAAGCTAGGCTCGTCGCAACTCGCTTTCGATATTTATCACCGGTATTCATTCATTTTTCCTATGTATGTATATGAATTATCATGGCCCTTGCTATATCACATAAAACATCCCCAAGCAAGAAACAATTTAATCTTTATAGTACGCTACGATCGATACTCCCTAAGAGATATTTAAATTTTTGCTCTTCCGAAGACATAAGTTCTTGAATTTTATAGAAATTTTTCGTAACGGTACACTGGTTAGATTAGAAATTGACTTAATCCTATCCACCCCCGGAGCGAATTGATTAGTTCGTTCGAGACGACACGTCATTCTAAACGATTCGAGTGTCGTCGATCGTGTCTTATCGCAAAATATCGACGCCGTCCATGCTCAATCTCGCGGACTCTGCTTCCATTCGAGCAGCAGCGAACACGCCGACGCATTCAATTTGACTTTTAATAATGGCTGACGTAATGATGAAGGAAAAGTAATAAACCAAAAGCCGTAAAATTGTTCTTTTGTGGCGCGTAACGAGCGGCTCGTGCGCTCTCGAATTACGATCGATACTATTCCTTGCCCACCGTTTCCTTCTCCTCTCCTCTGTCCCTTTTCATGTGTTCTATTAAAACAAGCAGCGACGTAAATACACACGAATCTTTAAATCTGAAAGATATAGACTCGAATCGATAGTAAAATCGATGACAAAACTATGGAAACTGTAAGTAGGGTATGGATAATTGAACATTAAACAGGCATATTTGAATATTTCATGAGTGATTTGACATGTTAACCGGATAGTCGTATTGACGAATTAATGTATAATTTTGGTAGCCGTTATCGCATAATAAATACGATTATGATATAATTTAAGCTAATACGAATATTATGTCGCTAACCGCAAATCTACGAATAATGGGGAAATGATGGGAAATGATGGGAAGCCGAAATCGTTCGGAAAAGCTCAATCAAATGTTCAGGGATTCTATAAATTTTTCAGAGATTTCACAAATGACAATTGATTACATTGTGAACGTTACACAATAAAACAATACTTGATTATTGGAACGAACTGCACGGCGAGTTTGATCCCATCTCTATAATTTCTGTCACCGATATTTTGCAACAATATCTGTACAAATTCCGCAGAATAATAATTTCATGCCGAGAACGAGATAAAAGAGCGCATAAAGCTCGTTATCTGCGGACAACACTGTTTTATAGAGTATGCGTACGTACAATGCTTCTCCGACGATTATATATATATATATATACGTATAGAAAATTCAGTAATCTCTCTCTATAATCACGCTCTGTTGACCTCGTTATAATCGCGTTACTATCCTCACCACATCGCAAATCTAATTAACACGAGACAGACTTTTTGTATCGTATTAATAGCAAACGGAAGGAATATCGCATTATCGTTCTCGAAGCATTCCGTGATCCTGTTGCCATTCCTCGCTATTACCGTACTTTATAAAACATCAATGTATTTACAAGATCCCTGAAAAGTATCCACTCCGAAAGATAAAAAGAAAATAAAAGGTAACGCGAGTTAATGATTTATGATGGCTGATAAAAGTTCATCTCTCTTCGGTCTATAAAAACATTTATTCCTTCGTTGCGCGAACAGGACATACCTGGCCAGAAGTATTTGATCGTGCAAATTACCAATAATTTATTAACAAACATCATCTTTTATTATAAAAAAATGTGCAAAACTTTTGTTGTCGATCGAAAATGTTCTTATCAGATATAGCATGGTTTCAAGAGAGCTTTCACTTTCATTTATAGCAAATTTTTTGTCAACCCTTTGTTCTTCATGATTTTTTAAGGTCAACTTCAACTTTTTGCAAATACACCTATAATTTGTTTATACCTATTTATGCAATTTTCAATTTCCGTAGACAAATTTTAAGAAAGTGGTACCAAATAAAATGCTATTTTCATTGATAATGATATTTGTAGGTCCAAAATAAATAAAAATCGTGCCAAATTTTGTCGAATTCGACACACCATTTAAAATCGTCTTGAAATCCTCTAACAGATAGGCGTCAAAAAATTATAGTTGTATTTGCAAAAAATTGAAGGTGACCTAAGAGAAATCAGGAAAAACAAAGAGATAAAAAATATGCTATAATCAAGTGAAAGGTAAGGTAATAAAAGCAGGTGCATGCAAACTTTTACTTCGTCTGCTCGCAACGAAATTTACAACGGAAGGACGTTTTTGAAAAAATGCGATCCACGTCTTAAATGGAACCCTATGAAAAAAGTTGATTTATAATATTCCGAAGGGAGCAAACAGTTGATCCACAGTTCGTACGCGTGCGTGATCGCCAGCCTAAAGCCGCGACGTGGTCCCGAAGTCGATGCAAATGGAATATCGATTAATACTTTAAAGCGAGCTTTCTTTCTCCGGACAGCCTCGACTGATGCAATTTATGGATGCAACCGACATCGAACACGATGCAAAATACGAACAAATGGTGAGGTCGGGCCGAGGCGGGAAGCACAAACGCCCGAATGCAACAGGAGAAAAAAAAGGAAGAAAGAAAAAAATCGGAAAAAGTATAGGCGGGACACAGAGAGAGAGAGAGGGGGGGTGTGGCGAAGGATTAACACGTCACGCCACACGGAATTACGCCACGATAATTGAAACAAGTGGATCGCGTTTGTTATTCCATTATTCCCTTTTGTCCCACTCGATTCTTGCGTCTTCGGATGTCTAACGCGGATAGGTGAGCGGCGTTGAAGGCTAAGTGGGTTTGGAACACCGAGACCAGGACACTTGATCATTGTGATATTTTATTCGGCGACGAGAACGGTCCCCTTGTATTTCCCATGCAAATTGCTCGCGGTAAAGATCACTCTCTAAGACTTAATTAAGCGAGCTGTATAGAATACATAATTCGAAACTCTCTACCTAATTAGGCGAAGCTCGCCGAGACAATTTTTCTGGGGTAATGGACCCGGGGAAACTGCGGCTGATTGAAGCGCGTCAAGGAAAAACCGACACGATTTTACGAAAGTGCCCTTTCACTCGTGCATTGCCTAGACATTTTTTTTGTTTGAGATTTTACACGTATTTTTTCGGCCATCGTTGATGCTGAAGAGGCGAGAACAGCCCTTAAAGTTCTTCCTCCCCGTTGCACAGTGTACTGAATGACCATTCCAGATGATATAGTGATGTCAGAAAAAAAATAGATGTTAATATAATTTTCATATATTCGTCTTTAGGAATGGTTACCGTTTATATTCGTTACAAAGAAAATTGTGCCAGAGTTATAAATTGTAAACGTAAGTAAATGTTCAAATTAATGTTCACAAAGTTCGTTAGTAAAGTCCTTTAGAATCTAAAATTCTAAAATCTAAATTTATGATTCTTTATCTTAAAAAATTACATGTAATTCAAATATTTTTTCAAAAATACCATGAACTTGAAGATTGAGACCATCGCTTTACAACGACACCGCATAAATTGACATCATCCAGCTAGATTGTGCAGGTGTGACAATTAAGATGAGACCGATAACAATTAATTGGATAGATTCCGATGCTCGGCCGCATAAATAGAAATTCAGATGGAGTATCCGGAAACGTGCTAAACAAAAGTGCACTTCATTACGCAGAATGTATAATAATGCTTCGCCGACTGTCTGCGAAGAGTTAATTTCACCCTCTATATCCGGCAATCCGCAGTGTATACCCAGTTTCGAACTAAATTTGCTTTAACGGAGGCAAACGTTTATTATAGTTAGGAAAATAAGGGGGAAGCTGTTCGAACAACTAAAATCGCTTCTGTCTCTATCCTGCGGGAACGTTCCTAAACTGTTTGTCGAAACTCCGCCGGCATGGTCCGCTAATCGCGTGGATGGAATTGTAGATTCGTTTGCATAATCCTTCTTTCAAACTTAAGTCGCGCGTAATTAATGCACATCCTGAACGATTTTCGTGAAACAATCGAACGTTCAACGTGCCGAGTGCTGAAACCGACTATTTTACATCCTGACAGAAAAATATAAAAAGCTGAAATGAAAATGGCTATTTTGCAGAAAGATAACAAGAATAATTAAATCGTCTAAAATCATAAAAAATTCATTGTTACGCGTAATGAATAGCAGGAAGCGTTTCTCTGGAGAAGATTGCGGTAAAACAGCGGCAATGAAGGCCGGAATGAGCAGCAATAAAAATTGACATTAATTATGCAGCAATCCAATATTTATCAAGCCGACGGTAGCGGAGTATAATGGCCACGGCGAATTCACGTCAAACAATTTAAAAGCAGCCCCGCGGGTGGATGATCATCCGCTCGGCCGCGCAAAGCAGCAAGGAAAAAATGGCGTGCCGAGGTTTACAGAACGACGAGCGAAAGCCGTATCCCGGATTAACGCGGAACCACCACCGTGTAGCCGTACATAAATGTCGCTAAATGTCGCTTTTTAACGGCGCGCTGACCCACCCCTGCCGACGTTAGCATGTGAACGGTGTGACGCGTTAAATCGGCTGGCGAAAACGCGTTGCAGTAGTGCTCACTTATTGTTCAAGCAAAATCTGTTACGCTCGCACAGTATAATCGGATAAGGGGGTCTAAACCATTCACCGACACCACAACGGTAGTTACAGGGCGAGTTTAACGAGTTATACTCTATTTCTTCGGTTCTCCCCCGCAAAAAATTATGAAAAAATTCAGGAACGTTCTACTCGACAGCAGACACAACTGTAATTTTTTTCAGAATTTTCGACTGTGAAATTGATTTTTAAAATAGCTCCGAGTTGCAAGGGGATAATTTTAACTATTCAAAAACGTGTTCCGCTATTTCTCTGGTATTTCATTATTATTAGACAGCGGATCTTTATGAAAAATAAAAACTTTCTACTAGAATTACAACCACAGAATTCATGGCAGCACGCCATGTTCGCGGAGAAATAGGGTGGACGGGGTGGGGGTGGCAAATAAAATTTCGCGGAATACCCTGGCCACCGAGCCGAGCCGAGCCGACCCGATTCTTGTTTATGCTCGTAATCCCATCCGGGACAGGTACAAGCACAAGCAATAACCAATCAATTAAGCGTGCCGAGCCTCTCCCTCTTCGGCGAAGGACTCGGCAACCAAGGAAATTCCCTCTCTTTAGGTGTCCTCGGGAAATTGTCAGTCCAATTTTAGCCGGCGGTTCGGGAACATGTGTACGAGCGAGGCACGCTGCCACAAGATTTCCGGTTCTTCTCCCTGCCGACACTCTCTCGATAGATCTCTGATACAGCACGAAAAATTCTCCCCAATCATTGTAGTGGTTAAAAATACAGATATACACAAAATAATTTATCTATGCGAATGTTACAAGCGTAGAATTTCTACGTGCGGTGTTTTGTTTTGTTTTTCTGGATTTTGTTGTTCTGTGACCGTCAGGAAAAACACGGTCTACGTTCCTTGTTATTAGTTGGAAATGAGTGGTGGTGTTGTTGTTGTTACAGTTTGTTTTGTTGTTTATGCGGCGTTGATTTCGCGTACCTTGGTTTAATGTTGTAAGTTTGATTCTGTTGAATATTGTGTACCTGGATTTAACGAGTGATGGAGAAACTTTGGAATAATGTCCGCCATGGATGGGATTATCGTGCGTGAGAAAATGGAAGTTCGATTATAAGGTAGAAGAATTTATTTTACTAGAAAGAATTATAAAAGAGCCTGTAAGAACTTGGAAATTTCTCGAGAGACGTGTTATAGGTCGGCACGAACCTACAGAAAGTCGAACCCTAGGCCTACGAGGGTCGAGGTGCCATAAATTACCCCAACAGCAACAAAGGTCTTGAGAGACCCTTCAGCGTTGGGAGTGGGGGCTTGATCCTAAACCAACCATCAGTCCCCACGTGGGCTCTGCATTTCTCTGCCTACATGGAAAAACCTGTGAAATCTCCGAGGCCTCTGCAACAGTTGCCTCTTTCATTCTGAATCTAAAATTCCGAAACATTCCGACGCGACGCCATGTATTCTCGATTGATAATTTCCAGTTTCAACAGTAAACCTATTGTATAAACCAAGATTAACTCTTTGCACTCGAAGATATTTTGACTCGAAAATTAAACATTTCTTCTGACCTAGAATATTTCCATTCCCTATGATATTTTAAATTGGTACAACACCTCGTCAATTTTTAGTGGCGCCTCAAAATCACCATTCGAGTGCTAAGAGTTAAGGGGGTAGTCTCGTTTCTAAGATTGCTGGATGCATTAATAATCGTGCAAATAAAAATTGCACGAAAACAAAGTTAAACGAAAATATATTTTGTCTTTCATTATTTTAAGGAGATATCTTCTTTCCAGGATGTTTCCTGTTTCCCAATCACTCTTATTATCGATTTACAAGCAAAATTACTCCAACCTAATATTCTTTACGTCGACAATTTTGGGGTGCGATAATTTTCCTGTATTTTTCTGAACAGATGATGTTCAACTGAAACTCATTGGAACAACACGCTAGAATATAAACAATACGCCGCTACGGTGCCATTAGAATTCATATAATAATACAGCGTAACAATTGTGGCAATATTTGTCCAGCGCGGAAGGGGCTCGCGCAACACGAATGTTTACATTTTCATGAAATTGTGAAACGAGATCCGATCATAACAGATCATAACATGTGAAGCAAAAAAATGTAAACATGATAACGATCGGAAGTATCGAACGTGACTCGGTATCTTCGATCTAATATTTTCCATGTACGTGCCGCCCTTAAATTATTCTTTTCAATATTCGCTTCGTATATCCTTGATTCCATCGAATGCACGATATTTTTACAACCTACGTGCAAACGCATAGATTTTGCTCGTAGAATTTCACACGATGATAAACGTACTCATTGAAATTACTGATAAAATCCGAGCAATTCAAGCTAATGGGGTAGATTGATTCGTGTTGATTAATGTTAGTTCTCAGGTAGCTCCATAGAAAAAGCCTGCATTCATTTTCTGAGTAATTGAGAACCGAGAGAGCTTAATTAATACTGCGTTTATTCAGCGCGATAACATTGGTGAGCTTCAATGAATGAATTATTGCCTTGATAATACACTGCCATACAGAGCGCACGCTGTTGCACATTGCAATTCTCCGTTGCAACTAAACATCCACTGTCACGAGAGCGCAACATAAATTATCACCAAATTGCTCCGTTACATTGTTTAACCCTATGCAGTCGGCGCTATTCTAACTCGAAAATTAAACGTTTCTTCCGATCTGGAATAATTCCATTGTACATACACAATGTATGATTCTTTTCATTTTATGGATATGAATACCAACATATTTAATGATGTAAACAATTTTGTGAATAATGATACAGATGAGAATAATGATGATTTCAGGGCTGTCTCGGCTTCCACGTTCAAATACGACAGAACTTACCCTCCAACCTAATATTACATCAAATTACATACAATTTCGGCATCCAATGTTAACATATAAGGGATTAGAGGGTGCAAGTGTGAAAAAGTCTGTGGAACAGCCTGGATAATAGAAGAATGTTAGGGTGGGTGAGAGCAGGTCCGCCGATATACAATATATATTTCGATCCAAGTGAAATAATTTGTCGTTTGATAGGCGTCGAGATAAATTATGCACATGGTATCCGCGTCAAACGTCGACGGGGTAAGCGGGAGGGCGGAAAGGGTTGACGGGAGTGTGAGCTGGGTGGTTGGGCGAGCGGATTACGTTGAATCGGGGATATCGTGCCAATCGGATTCGATTTGCAAAGTATAGAAACCGGGTTGAGAGTGGCTCAATTGAAAATAGTTCGGTTTCAATCTCGCCCATCTCGGGACTTCTCGAGTGCTCCTGAATAAACACCGACTTTCCCGCGTCTGTGCACCTGAAATCAATTCTACGGAACAAGTGAGGTGTTAAGGTGGCTCAAGGCGATAGAGACGATCTCTCTCTCTCTCTCTCTTTTCTTCTCTTTCGAGCGCGCTCAGACGATTGCGTCGCGCAGCCGGGAGAGTAAGAAGATATGGGGCAAAAATTTGAACAGAAGAAGAACTACCACCTCGGTCCGCTCGAAAACTGTCGACGACCCTTGACTTCCTCTCTGTCTGACTGAATAAAAAGCCACCGGAGGCAAACGAGACGGAAACTTGCTGTTCCCCTTCGCTCGCGCGAATCGGATTCCAGCTTCGCCCCGGAATCCTGGGAAATCTTGTCACGCACACGCTCGATAATGCCACCGAACTCGCTGGTGCATAAACTCTCTCTCCCGCGTACACCATTGCCTCCAGAATCCTGGCATTGACTCGCGCAATACCGGAGACGGACCTAATTCGTTTACCCTTACATCAGCAAGTTTGCTTTTCGCATTTAATTACACCAATCTGTTTTCCGCGTTTTGTTTGGTCCGCTGGAAAATTCTCCACGGTCCTGAAAACCGTTTTTCTTTGCGCGTAAACATTTAAACTCGAAAAATTATCAACTGTAAAATCTTCAAATTCGAAATTTTGGATAGTGGTTGATTACGGTAAACTCCCGTATAAGCGATCAAGATTTATTTCAAGATATATGTTTTTTCGAAGCAGAAGGAAATAGTTCTTTTCCTGCCAACACAAAAATATTTTGAATGACGCACACGTTCTACAAGGTTCCTAGTATATTCTACCAAAACCGACTGTTGACACAACAGAGAAAAAATTATTGTGTGTTCGGAATTCAATAGTTTGTAACACGGTGACACGAAAATATTTCGAAATGATGCACAGAATGTTTTACCGGGTTTCCGGGTATTTTTTAACAATGCGAAAGGAAATGGTGGTGGTAACCGAAGGGACAATGGGTGGCTCGACCGCGATATTGACACGATTGATAAAAAATTATTGTTTTCGTATTTCAATAGTTTGTTTCGGGGTGCCCCGGTACGAAAATATTTCGAAATAATTCTTTGTGAGAACTCGTCTTGTTCCGCGCGGGTAAATATTTGCTGGACTCGGGGAAACAGAACGCGTAGATACTAATGGCGGCCGCGGGTGCGGTTCGCGTCTAGGTAGGGAACAATAACGTCCCGCGACTCGTTTTCGTCCCGTCAACTCGTTTTTCCCCATTGTTTCGGGCACGGGATCCCGTCTCTGTTTTGTTTTTTCGTTATTAAATTAGCGTATCGCCCGCAAACAAGGTTCTCGTGTCACGCGAGCTACGGCCTTTTGTTTCGGGGTCTGCACCAAACGGAACGGAAGTTCGTTCGTTGGGCGTCGATGTCAGTGATACCCAGTCGATGACCGCCTTTTATTCAATAATTTCCAGAACGCGAGCTTCCGCTCGATACCTCGGCGGCGGTGCCAGTCGTCACAAAAGACCGGCGAAATTGAAATCGCAAAGGTTTATCGAGTGAAACTAGTTCCGTTGCGATGGCCATTACGGGAAATGGTTCCTGCCGTTCGGAGCTGCGCGAAACTGTAGGCGGATCTCCGCCGCGAGGATTTTATAAAATGGAAACAGATTAAAGTCCAGTTTGATCCCCGAGTGCTCCAATGATTTCCCAGATTCCTTCTCGAACGCGCGTTACGTCGAATTTACTGGAACATTCCTGTTGTTCGAGTGAAAATCGGAAATTGATGGACAATAGGAGAATTCACCATATTTCGATGAATTTTTTGGACAACGTCCCACATCTTTCACGTGCAAGAAAGAGAAATGTTTGTAACGCGAAACGAGAGGGTGAACCTCGTAGAGAATGAATTACGAAGAGGGGGAAGATAGGGTAGCCCTACTATCATGTTTACCTAATTGCTACATTTGTATTGGACCCGTGGGTCCGTATCCGAAAAAAGAAGATAATTGAAACATTTATTAATTTGTAATTGCATAGCTGTATGTGTGCACAGACGACGAGGATGTGTGAAACGAACTATTCAATCGTGAAGACAACAATTTGAAATGTAAAATAATATTTATGTGCATGTTCACATGTTCTATTTATTATGGCCAGCACTGTGTGCCAAACAAACTACACAGTAGGGAAACCATCAGCGTTGCTGATGCAGATTTTGTTATTTATAAGATGCTCGTTAATCCTTAATTGACGGGCCGCAGGCTATCGATAGTGTGCATAATTCGGCTAACGGTAATTCGTTGGCGAGGATCGTCCTATAACCGCGCAAGATGAACGGTGTACACTATAGTTCGCTGGTGAACCGACGAGACGCATATATTTGTAGCGCGTTCGTGTATGAAAGGGAATAAGGTACACATTCTCTTCCGTTGAAGACCCTGCAACGTTCTTGTTTACGTACCTGTTCTTGTAGAGTGCCATTCGTATATGTACTAGGTGTTCACCTTGCTGATACCTTACATCCTTCCAAATGGTATTCTAAGAAATGTACTTCTTGGAACCATCGGAACAAAACAATCTGTACGTCATTGGATTTGGCACAGTGCGGACAAACTTGGCATATTTCGATACTCGTTTATGCCACGATGTACGATAAATTTCTTTTGTCAAAACTGCATATTAGGAGGAAATTGTTATTATTAATCATATAACAGTCATTTTTATGCATAAATATAATGTAGAGCAGTATTGCAATAATAATCCTGCATAATGGAAGGTGCTCGTCAAGGTATATGCATTTTTTTTACATTGAATAAAGTGGATGTATTTTTTGTATAAATCTTCAACGGTGATCTTATTTATTACTTGCATATAAAACTTCACAATGTCATCTAAAAAAAAAAGAACGTAACTTTGATTTCTTTTTTTTTAGAAGAAATCATGTTTTTACAATTTTCATATTCGCAATTTGTTGAATATCGAGAGAAATATTTTTTCTCGCATTACCAGAGTGCCTGAAAAATCGTGGAACACCCTGTATACGGGAGGGACAAATTCTTTTTCATAACAGATATTCATAGCAGATTTGTACGGTCTCGTATAGTGCCACGCAGTTGTGTCGCGGAATGTACCATACATTCTGCGTAGAGCGAAGATTTACAAAGCAACTGCTCTTTCGTTCATCGGACGCCGCATTTAGATAAGAATTGTTCAAACGGCTGACAAAAATGTACGTGTCGCGAGCGATGAAAAGCGATGGGAAAGCAAGACCGGCGCCAGGTGTGTGCACACCGGTACATGTACGTTTGTGCCAGGTTGGTACTCAAAACGATGCGAGACGTACGAGAGCGCGTGGACCTGTTTGCGCGTCGAGGCTCAAAGCGAGGCGAAAGCGAGTTTGCCAGGCCAAAGAGGAAGAATGGAACGCGCTGTTGCGCTCACTGGAAATCCCATCAATTACCGCATCAACGCGAGGACAATATGATGTCATGAAATTACCGTTGCCGGCGCGTGGGAGAAAAGGGCTCACGATGAAAAAAAAAGGAGGAAACGCACGGGAAACGCGCTCGCGGGAAAAGAGAATCCCCCTCGCTATCGGATTTTAGTAAACACGCGAGATTTTCATTGCGCGGGCTTTCACGGCTCTCGGACCGCCAAGCGAAAAGGAAACGCGCGACTATGGAAGAGTCACTTTTGCGTAAAAGCCTGCAATCTTCATCCTTTTTAATTCCCTTGGGCCATGTCACTGTTGCGAACTTTAACTAGCACCTCTCCCCATTGATTCCGATTACCACCATGACTTCGCGACGATTGCAATTTTTGTTGAGATTCCTTTGTAATTCTCGAAAGTATCTTATTTTCAGTTTTGAACATTGGTGTAGTGAAAGATACAAGGCTAGACTCGCTGTAAACTTTACATTCTTGTTAGATCGCTAACTATTATGCAAAATAAACATTTTCTACCCGAGCTGCAACAACCAGCGGTGAAACAGAAATTTATTCTTTCTCTTAAGCTGTTTAATAGGTTGCAAATAATATAACAGTATATTTAAGTTCCTCTAACTTGTTTACAATTCTAAATCCGCTGTCTACTAATTGTTCACAAATTTCTCCTTCCCAGAATAAAATCGTTGGGCTCGAAAACTTCACAGTGAAAGTGTTGCCAAAGGAAACTGATAAAACGTATCAAACGATATAAAATTCAATATCCGTTCGCGGGTACTTAAAACGTTGGACCCGTGAAATGGTTCGTAAGTGGCTGAAGGGCAGAGCAAACAAAATTCCGCTGAACCAGTAAGCGTTGTTCCCCTCGCGGTGGCTGCATAAAGTCGGCGAAACAAAAAAAAATGAAAAGAAACAGGAACAAAGGGCGTATCCAGCAGACGCTCGAATGACTAAACAGAGGAAGCTTCTTTCCTTCTCGGTACCTGATGGTTATGGGTCTCATGAAACATCCGCGGCGCATAAGTACGCTCTCCTGCTTATTACACGTATAAAGTATCCGATTTAACGCGCCGCTTTATCTTCCTTTCATTTCGTCTTTTCCGTGTTCTCGGTGTCGTTCCCGGTATTCCACGGGATCCGACCCGGCCCGGCCCGACCCACGTCGACCCATCCGTTGGAAACCGCCACCGGCTAGGTTCACTGGCCCGCCGTTTCTTCGCTGATATTTCTTTTGTCATCCCCCTTCGTCCCTGCTCGCCGCCCCTGCTACCGCGGGGGTAGAACATAACCCTCCTGACCTCTTTCTTCTCCGTTCGCCTAAGAAATAATTTAATTCGTATTATGCCGGTTACGACGGCAAGAAGAAGGGCGCACAGCATCGGGGCGTTTGCCGTCCAACACGTAGATCTTTCGCATTTCAAATCGAGAGAAGAAAGAAGAACTCGCCGAGTTGGCCAAGAAAGAAGCCAGCCAGCCCAGTCCGTCCCGACACCCCCCTGAGGGAAAGAAGGGAAGCTCGGCTTCCTCGTGCAAAGACGGACCTTAATAACCGCCATAATTGAGGGGGCGACGACGCCTCCCTCGTGACGAAATAAATGAAGAAAATGTTGAATGTATTTTTTCAGCCCGAGCTTCCCTTTTCTTCCTCTCCGCGCGAGCCCGCTTTGTCGGGCAGAATCGAATCCTCGTTCGAATCGTTATTTGTCCGAACGGGTATTTAGGCATTTATATGGGCGAGTGAAGTTAATTAGAGAATGGAATGGTAGCGTGCGCTTATTTTCACGTGAAAAACCGCGCGCTGGGGGGCACGTCAGTCGCGCACACGCCGATGGAAAGCCGGACGAGTTAATTAACGGGCAAATTATTTTTCGATAGTCGCCGTTCCTCGCCGCGAATAATCAATTACCTTCGAATCGACTCAGATGCGGCGACGCGTGTCGAAATTAGCCGAACCCACGACTGACTGGTTTCCTCGCGTATGCGCGCCGGTTACTACGAGCTCTTCGTTAATAAGTAACCGTGATTAATTATCGAGTACGTGCGGCGTATATGCACAAAGGAATATCGCGTCATAGATCCTACTTCACTGTTCGGCAGAATCCGACGGTGTCACACGGAATACGTTGTACACCGTACGACTGATTCCGTCACGCGGTTTCGAGAGAAACGGATTTTTACCAGCAGACCGTTCGTTCGCGGTTGATTGAATAGTCCCAACTTAGATGAGAGCTTTTGAAAAATTGAACGGACCAAGACGCGGTCGTTGATGAAGCTTGAATAATTAAACGATTAAACGAACTTACCTAAGTGAAGTTCTATCGTAATTGTATGAAGCGCCACCTCCTGAAGATCACTTCCGTGTACCCCTACTTTATGCCAATTTCACCACAATGTTTACAGAGGAAGAAGAAATCAAGCGTATACTCGCTCCTCAATTCTCAATAACCGGAACAACGAATAAACTGCCTTATTGGGGGCGGACAATCTATAGGTTACTGTCTACTCACCAATTTGATCGTGTACGAGCGCCCGCGCGATGAAGATTCTCAGTGAATACGGTTTCGCAGCCTAATCTGATCGACTAATCTTTGATAAGATCGCAATTATTAACCGCTTTGTGAAATTGGGACGATTACGATTTCCGTGGCCCCTACTTTGAAGATTAAATTTGTGTTCTTGGGGTCATCTCAAGAGGTACCAAATCGGCCTGGTTTAGCCGGTAAAATAGATTTCCTGTTTTTTATAAACCTGCAAATATCTCGGAAACTATGCGAGATATGGCAAAATATATATAGAGCATTTTTGTAGGAAATTGAATTTCCTATAAAAAACATTAAAACCCAAACCCAAACCTAACCTAATACGTCAATAATGTTCACTGCTAATTGGGTTTTAATACATAGACATTTCTTGAGTCTCGTATAAGCAGTTGCGAACGTTTAATATAAAGATTGTTTGCGTTCTCGAGTTTCGCCAGAACAAATAAATGTCGCTGCACCCGCGAACAGCGCAACTTTTCCACGCTTCCGCCGGCAATCGAATTAAAGACGGTGTGTGCAAGATTTATCGAAAATGACGAGCAGTTTCCCAACAGATTAGATTACAGTCGAGAGAATGGGCCAAACCTTATTTACGTCAACACGGCGCACCGTAGAAGGGAGGAACAGCCACGAGGAAACGGCCGAACTTTTATCGCGTGAAGAATTGCCCATAAAAGATGCAGGTCGCACACTCGTGATCCTCTTCCTCGACGGTTTTCTCGTTTAGAAAGTTTCCCGAGCCCGATGTGGATTGGATAGCTGCTTGAATTAAATGAAGCGGATTCCATCCTCTCACCCTTTACATTGTTTCAACCCCTCGGACGCGGTGAGACATATGGCGAGGCAGTTTCCGTACTGACATCTGTGTACCAGATTTGAATGCTTTCTCTCGAACACAAACACCCGCCGCGTTGTGCTTCTTCCGAGATCATAACAATCGTGGGAGTTATTTCGAGAAGGGCTCTTCAAAGCTAAATAAATAGAGATTCGCCTTCTTATCGAACGTTAACCCCTTGCCGTATTCTAACGAGTCAGAGTCGTGATGAAGATTTGAACAAAGTCTGACAAGTATGAATGTCACGCGTTCCTTTTTAGATGAAATCAAGTTTTATTCGTTTGTAATCAATATTTAAGCATTCAAATAAATGTAGACATACAAAAAATATATACATGTGTTCCAAGAATATTGTAACACCTTGAAATGCATGATTACCGAGCTGAATTTCTTTTCACATCATATAGTAAACTAATTGCTCCAACTTCTCAAAAAAGTTCAAATTGTATAGTCCATTATCAAGAAAGTTATCGTCTTATTAAGTGTCCAAATATTATATATCTGTGGAAAAGTATATAACAATTTTATCGAAAAAACTGCAGAATACATATTGAGATATGTCGATGAAATATGTATATGAAAAAGAAATATTGGAAAGAAAGCAATTCAAGATTGAAATGACACCAAGTTTAATTATTCCCGAGCTGTTCGAGTGGATTGTTTGAAATGGGACACCGTGTGTATGTATGTAGGTGAACTTTTGATCTGACCGAGGCAATTAACATCTAGCCGTAGAAGTAGCTCGATATTATCTTTGCGGGCGGACAAAGGGCGGCAGAGGCCATAACAAGGCAGAAATAATACCTGTCGTCCTAAGGGGAGTAGCGCGAAGCGTGTGCAACCGTACGTCTTCGGAATAATTAAACACCTGGGTAGGTGCGCGCGAGCCTTTAGGTTGGAACGCGGGCTGGATTACCCTCGTAAAATCTGACTTCTCTGGTGTGTCGGTTTGCTTAATAAATGAATGCGCCGCGTTCACTGAAAACAGTCCATCATTCGCGTAGCCTAGCTGTAGGAAACCAGTTATGGAGGGGATACGATGAATTTAGTGCGAACAGAAATTCTCGGAAAGCACCGGGACCAGCCTTTGCGACCTCGCGTTCAATCGGACTTTATCAATAACCCTCGGAACCTACTTCGCCATACCCCACGCCCGATTAATATACTCGTGAATTTTGATGTACTTTACAACCGGCCGCGATAGTCTAGTCGTTTACACGGCTCGATCGGAATAATTTCCCCGCGGTAACACGATTCTCGAGCCACTCGCTTTTCAACCGGCGAAATTCAGCATTTGACAAAGTTAAATAAAACTAATTATTAGGATATTGTCGATACCATCCCGAAAACATTATTACCCTCCCACCAATTAAATATATTTAATTTACTATTTGCGGACAGCTCGCACAATTTCAGTTTAATTCGACCCACCCTCTATCAATTACTTGTATCTGTATTAAATTGATTTTCGCAATGAAATAAAACGCAGATCGTTTAAATACGAACAATAACTTGAATTTAAAAAAGAAAAAAAAAAAAAATTTAACTACCTATCTTTTCGTTCTATGGATTTTTTGGTATTGCACCGGTTTGACGTCAAAGGACACATTAAGTTGGGAAAATTAGGTACGCTTGGGGATTAATGATATTAAAATAAAATTGAGCGGAATTTCATGCTTAATGGCGTTTAAAGGTTGAAATTATATTGCTTAATCATTTTTAGCGAGCTATATTGAAAAGGGATCGAAAGTTTGAAATAGCGTTAGTCACCCTGACCGGGTGTCTTTACGCAGACACTATCTGATCAGTAGTCGGCGGATTTTTATGCAAAATAAAAATTTTCCAGTGGAATTGCAACGAACTGGAGTGACATACAAATTTATTTTCTTTCTCAATATGACTTACAGGTTGAAAATAATATAACAGTATTTTTAAATTCTTCTAATGTTTTAAATAAAATCCGCTGTCTACTGATCAGATAATTATGTAAGGTAATTCAATATGTCGAACACGTTTCACATTTTTACTCACGTATTTGTTCTTCGGTGTATAATTTATCTGGAATCACAATTTATCGTCGGTCTTATGAAGATCAGTCGGGAAGGTCTCGATAGAATTCGAAAGTTACGAATTCCCGATGATTGATCAGTCGGCGAGGAGTCACGAGCAGAGAGGGCCTTTCGCCGAGCAACAACGAGACTCTACTTTCTTATCTTCTTTCCCATTCCTCGGCGGTAACGTGCGAAGTTCCGCTCACCTGAAGTTCCGTGGTGTCGCGGTTCCGTTCCAGTTTCGAAGACAAACGACCCTTTGGTACTCCCGATGTTCTTCGGCTAGCGTACCCACACACACAGAGAGAGAGAGCAAGAGAGAGAGAGAGAGAGACCGTTTCAGCAGGACTGTTTCACAGGTCGTTGGCAAGAAAAACTTGCGAGAGTCGCGGAAACTTAGCCGCGACGGTATTCTGGATCGAAGTATGTCGCTGATCAATTGGACAGCGATCGATCGGAGGACGGTTCTGGAAATGTGCGAGAATTTTTCGGGTTGGGCTGGATCGAGTTCTCGACAGTAGTCAATTAAAACGCCCCATCCACGTGTATTACCGATGGTACACGTTAAACTATCCATTCAGGCCGCGTGTAACACCAGTGGCATTGATTTAATGCGCTAAAAATATATATTTTGTAACAAGTTTAACACTGTAGAATATATTTTCACCAAAAGATTGTGGCATTATAAAAGATGCAGTATAGCAATTTGGCAAGAAAAGACGGGTTTTAATCCTCCCTTTAAGATGGTTAAAGACTCTATCCTCGACATACTTCGGTACACGCCCGTCCCGTTCCGAACATCGGGTTCGCGACATTTTCAGGTTCTCGCACAGCCCTAACAATTAAGCGTCCGTAGTCGGGACCGATTGTAAACCCGAAATTGTCGAATTCTTGCACACCTCTAGTTTCAGTGGAATCGTTTCGAAATCGACGAATTTCGGCGCAGGCAGAGACGCAGGCCGGTATCGCGTTTATCCCGCGAGAATGCATCGCGTCGAGTTAAATTGGAACAGTCCGGCCCGGAAAGCCGCTTACGTGACGCATAACTCGCGGATAGATTCCCGGCCGGACCCCCTTTGTTCCCCTTAATAGAAAGTTTTTGTTTCGTTGTTTGCCGTACCCGTGCAACATAGAAAAAATGCTGCATATCGCCGATTTTCCGGTCCCTTCGGCCTCATAACCGGCGCCGTGCCATGAAAAAGCTTCTCTTTGTCCTCGACGCATTTTTTACGGAACAGTTTGCGCCAGCGAAATGGAATCCGCGAAACGCTTTCGCCCCACGTTCAATTATTTACGCGGTGCTAGGCTAAAAGTGACCGATGAACCGTCTCTCCTGCTGTCAAGTTTCGTTCGATCGATCGATAACCCTCGACATCGACATCAACGTCCAACTGATCCACTGAAATCACTATATATGTACTCTGTTTTCTGTTTCAGAACATTCCCTTGGCAAAGTGACGCTCAAGGCGCTCACCGATTTTTCGCTCCTGTCTAAGCTACGGGTAAGTTCCCTCTGTTTTTTCACCAACAAATTTACTCAAAAGTAGTTCCTTTTTAACAATCCTCGATCAAAAACGTACGTGGCCAATATTTCCCAACTTGAATGTTGAATGTTGTATTTCGATTTAAACTGGGTTGCTGAAGTTGAACTTGAATTTATTTAAATGTAATGATTGAAAGTTTAATTTGAATTTAAATTTGAATATATGCCCGTAATTATTATATTATAGAATAATGCCCGTAATAAAGAAAGTGGTGAAATTAATTTATTTAATATTATCAGTGCGTTTATACTACTCGTGAAGTTCTCCAACGGAAAACCCCAGCTGCTAGTTGGCGTATCGACTCCGAGCAAGAATCGAACGTCTTTCCAACTCGATTCGCCGCTGTACCAGAAATATCCGTCGTTCTTGCGTTTGGCCGCACCACCGCAGCGTACCGGCGGAAATCAAAAGTTTCGATTTGTTTAAAGAAGTTTCGCCTCGCCTCTGGTCCGTTTTCTTAGTCCGGAATGATTAAGTCGATAAATTTCGAAGTTTCCGTTCGGCTCGCAGAATCCGCGGCTCTATTTGTATTTTGTTCTACTTTGCCGCGGCGCTCCGCTTCTACCTCTCACCTTTTGTTCGGCGGAGGAAGTTGTTTCTCTAAACGGGCTACCACCGTTTCCCGTTGTAAAACTGAAAAAATTACAGTTTTACCGCGGCTACTTCCCCAACGAAGCGCCTCGGATTCTAGAACGGTCCATTCGGAAGCAAACGAACAGTTTTAGATAGAAGTTCGCACGCGCGGAGCTCCGCTTCGGTAATACCGAGCTCTTAGGCTAGGAACTTTATGAAAAATTTATACGCGAGCGAAACGCGTGCAAAACGATTCGAATTGAAATTACATTGTTTAACGGAAAAGATATACGGGACGGGTACTTGAATGAATCATTCGACACGGACCGTTAGTCTACGTAAAATCTCTCTTTTCTATCGCATAAATATAAATAGGAATTAAATTGCTAATGCCACAACAAAGCTCATAAGTCATCGGGCGAGAGAGCGCAGCCGGCACGCAACAATGGCGCTGATCTAATAGCCCCGGTCGAACGTATGAAACTTTAAATATGCAAACCCGTTGTTCCACCCCCACTCTATCCCCCGACTGTGTCAGGATAATGAGAACCTCTTCACCATTGAATATTCAATCGTCATAAATAGAAAGGAAATTAGAAGTGTTGGCGATAATTCGCACTTCGCTGAAATTAGGAGACGCGATATAATACATCGCGTGCAAACGGAGTAACTGTACCGATTACTACGGTATCATACCTAATTTATCATCAAATAATAGTTTTGTGAGCATTTTAATAATTTCTTTATTTCTTATATTTTAATCGAATGAACCTTTTATTCAGTAATTGATACATTTATCCCATCCCGTGCGGCGAATATTATCGCGAAACGTTTTCGGGGAAATACGCGATGATCGTATCTCAAGTTTCCGGGGAAATATTACGGCGGTAGTCGACGAGGGGAGGAGGAGAAAAACGAGGAGGAGTGGGGTAGCCCCTTCGCAATTCACCTCGTCACAGAAACAACCGGCAAAAAGTAATCCGAGAAATAATTCCGAACGAACCGGCAGTATCTCGACCAGCGGGCGACCCCTTCCACCGATGCACGGTGTCTCGACTACGGAATATTTCCGGGAATTAGAAGTTTCTTATTTGCGAGCGGCACTCTTGATAGACCGGCAACGCCCTCGCCGTGACGCTGGAAAGATCAAAGGATAGCGCGAAGAGAGAAAAAAAAAGCACACCTCTTCCGCGTCTCCGTGACACGGCTCTTTGAAAAATAAATTTTGCTTTTAGCCACTCATTACGGAAAAAAGAGGAAACATCCCTTTAAGACGCGACTGGGACTTTTCACGGTGCATGCGGTTGGAGGGGAATAATTAAGGCAGGAGAAAATAAATTACGACGAATTTCGACCATTCGTAGAGAAATCCACGGAATTGGAAATAATCGTTTTCTGACAAAACACTCGGTACGGATTTGTCAGAAGCACATTGACCTTTCCTAACCCAGACCTAACGCAGACCAAATGGTAAAAAATGTAGCTTCTAGTAATAATCAGAGAATAATTAATCGCTCAATTTCATTGTCACGTGTTACAACTGATAGAAATAATGTTCCTTATATCGGCATTTACTTCTCATTCAAAGCAAGGGACAAAGATGGATATTTACACCACATTTACGATTTCATTCTGTTTGGTGTTCCTTACTATAAAATAGGGAAAAAATCGGATATTGAAAATCCACTGTGCACGCACGCTAGCATTGAAAAATGGAAACGCATCGCCGAGAGTTCATGCATTTGTAATTAGACGGATGTTGCTATGCATACGACAACGAGGCGTTTAGGAATTCATGTTTTTTTAACTGACCGGGCCCTCGCTGTGTCAAAATATTTCAGAGAACGATGAAGAACGCAGCATACAGCGGCCTGTAAAGTCCAAACTGCTATCATTAATTACGATCGCTCAGCCGCGTAATGTGACCTGTAAGAAAGCGATATCTCGCGGTAGCATGATCGTTTAAAAGCATTTTAAAGTCTAATGGATTAAAAAAGCCGTGCGAGGAAACCAAGGTCCCTCGTGGATTCAAATTCCCATTGGCGACATGGCAACCCGGCTCTCTGCCAGGATCTTTCCGTTTAATTTCGTTCACGATTCAATATCGGCGGAGGTCAGGCTGTCAAGGGTGAGGAATTCGCGAAAGAAAATCGAACCGGCATATCGGAAATTCCGCGAATTAATCTGGTACACCTCAGCCGCGAATTCCTTTAACGAGTTTTCGATCGACGCGTCTGAAGACAGTCTTCTGACTTATTGGAAAAGTTCAGGCAATATCGCGTCAGCGTTACAATTGTAACGATAACAATAGGTTAGACTGTAACTTGGGTAATCAGAAATTTTTGAATAAAGAATAAACACGTGACCTTGGGGTCTGGGTTAGGGTCGACGGAACGTGGAAGTTGGTCCGAGAACGGGGAGGAAACTCGCTCGATTAAAGATACACGAGCCGATGGGAAATTACATTTCGCGACAAAAGGGAACATTGGCGCAGACGACGCGCAACGATTTCCAATAGAATTTTAATGAGATAGAAAGTAATGGGGGTGTTCTATTACGTCGCGCGACCCGACAGCGGATACTTGTTATCCCCGCGACGTTATTCGCCGCTTGATTCCTCTCTCTCTTTTCCTCTTTCCCTTCCACTCTCTCTCTCTCCTTTTTCTCGCCCCCATTTGCATTCATAATCGTTGCAGAAAGAAAGCACAAAGGCCGCTAATCATCCGACGAATTCGACCTGCCGTGGAAACCAAACATTAAGGAGAGAAGATTTCGCGGCGAGATTAAAGGGAGTTCCTCGTTCGTTGCGTTCATTTCGTCGTTTCCCGGTTATCGTTTACCTAGCCGACCGAAGGGGTAGGAAAGGTACTGGAGGGGAGAGGGCGGTTGTATCGTTGATAATTGCACACTGGAAAAAGTGCTTTTCGTCTTTCCCGGCTACGTGACCCGACCGTCAACTCGTTTCGATGCGGATCTCTCGTTCTCTTTCTCTTCGCCGGGCGATACTAAAAGAAAATTACATCGGGCCTGCCATCTTCCGTAATGCGAGAGGATTTAAATCCCCGTGTATTCTCAGATAAACGATCCCGCAACCCAAGACCCGGTCCCGGCTTTCTCATTATCTGCCCTCCTCCCATAACACGGTCGTTATCGTTTCATAGTCATTTCGATGGAACTCACTTTTTCTCCACATTAATTGGTAGCGCGGAAACGAACGGTCTTCTACCGCGCGAAATTTTCGTCGACATCGGAAGACCTTTCTTTTAGCACTGGGTTTACGGCGTTAAAGTGACGCGTTCTAATTTTTAATTTCAAAAATGGATACCATTATTCAAAACAATTCTAATATTATTAAATTCGTCTGTATTCTATAAACTGTAAAGAGCTCAGACTGTTGTATGAGAGAACAGGTTCAATTCGGTGCGAACAATGTAAAAAAGATTACATGGAATAAAGAAGATCTGGGTTGGAAGAAATGTCTTGGTTTCCGAATTAAAATTGCTTCGAGTCCAAAGAGTTATCTTGAAAAATGGCTAAAAATTTGGATACGAAGGAATCGCTCGCTCTCGAGCAAAGTTTGCACATGAATCGGGGCATTACTGTACTCTGAGTCAGGCGCGCAATCTTAGCGATCCGATAATAAACGCGAGTTTCACGGGACGCAGCTGCGTGCGCTTTGACATCGGCGAACTTTATTGTATCGCGACCGTGTTTACAGATAGATAGAAACCGGGAATTATAGCGCCGTCGTTTCAATCACGTCGCGTCAATAACAAAGCACGGAAAACTATTCTTAGTTCCGTGTGTTCGCCCCGCGGTGCCGCGAGAGCTGCTCGTTGCTCGTCGGGTGTATAGTGTATCACTCGAAATAAAAGACTCTTCGCCTCGATGGTAAAAAGCAGTCGAGGTTGAAATACGCTCTCTCTAGCCGCCGTGCCACGCCGCGCCGTCGAGCGAAATGCCGCGAGTTAAGTCGTCCGCGTGAGATATACCTCGCGGCCGTAAATCACTGGATAGGTATCTGCTTTTATTAATCCTAAAGTTCATGCCCGGCAGAATTTATTTTCCTAAAGATACCATGCAACCAGTGTAAATTGCAGTGTACTTGGAACAAGTGACCGTTACCGCTTACGATTCCGCCTTTATTGTTCGCGCTGCTCACGCGCCAGGCGTATTAAAAATCGTGTCACTCACTCTTGTAAGTGAATATCAGATTATTACGTTTTTATTATCAGCGGGATTTTCGAACGTTTTCTTAACGCGAAGATTTGTATTTTATGTGAAGGATCATAATTTTTCTCCGAAGGATTCGCACGTCGCCTCTTAGAAGTTAGCCCCTCATTTGTTAGATCATTTCAGAAATCAATCACAAAAATTATTTTTCTCAATTTTTTGTTTTATTTTTTATAGTACAGTTTTAATATTCGCGCACAATGTAGCACAATTGTTTAATGCAACAAGTGGGGGCTAACTTCTAGGATGCTCGCGCGTCTCCATTTTCGAATATTGACGAAAACAATTTTTTACCTCTGTCAACGGATGTAACGAGCTGTTAGTCGTTAATTGTTTTGTCGCGCTAATTGTTTTGTTGTCGTGGACGTTGTCGATTCTGAACGATTCCGCGCGATTATTATGCTCGGAAACAGCTCGGAAGCAGCTCGGACGCATTTTTCTCAAGTTCGCAGTTCATTACGACGTTCCCGTGACACGTAATTATGTCGCTGGGAACGGCAACACAGTGTCGATCAAATATCTCCTCTGCGGGCGTGCTTGAAAACGAGATCACACAGGAGGCCCGCGTAATTTCACTCATGCGTAAGTGTACGCTGGAAATCGCGTAAATCATTCCGGCCGCATCGAATGTCGACGCGAGCGAACGTTCCCCGTCTCTTCGTGTAGAATCCGCCTGGTAGCGTCTCGTATATTCCATTTTAATAGCCCTTTATTTTTCAAGTCATTATCGTTAAAGGATGATATCACCTCGTTAGCCGTTATTAATCCTCGCGCATTCTCCACGCGGGTGTCATTACGCTTGCAAATGGATTGTAGCTTCGTTAGATTCATTGGAAAGACAAAAAAATGCAACACTAAACCAACTTTTAACACTAAAATCGCCGAACACTGAAAGCGATTAATTATCGTGCAACTTTTGTAGCAATATGTGCTTGGATAAAGAAATTCATCGAATCAATTTCCACGTAAACAACGTGATAATTTCAATAATTATGAAATTAAAAATGTAAGACCGGTCATTTGACATTCATTGGTAGGTTTCCAGACTTTTCGGAAGAAATTCTGAAAAATTAGTTCGGCAGAATCCTTAACGTTCACTGGAGAGTAACTTACTTCTCCGTAGAATCCGCTTCGATCCGCGAAGTTTGCGCTTCGACCTCGAAGGACATCGCATATAAAAGCGGAGAGGAAGTTCCGCGAGGAAGTTATTTCACTTCTGATAGTCGGACCGAGTCCTCGGACCGTGAAAGAAAAGGTGACAGAAGTAAGAGGAGGAGATTCGAGTTGAAGGGACGAATCAGGAAAAAGGCTCGACTCGTGACTGTGCGTCCAAGAAGTGGATTGAGAATGTACGGTCTCGCAGATTCCCTGGTTGTCTTCGGGGTGGTAAAAATGGATGTAACAGCTCCTTATTATCCTGGACGCCGCGCGGCGAAACATCGCGCGGATCGTAAAGTTCAAGTTGGAGTTTTTACGATGATAATAAGGGCGAAGCGTAAAGGAGTGGATGGTTGTTTTCAAGCCCGCGAGGTTAAGTAATACGAAGAACACCCCCGGGGCAACAGGGATGCGTCGTATTATCATTCTTAATGTATATAAAGAATCGCGGGCTCGGTATATTCCGCCGCACTATGGACTGAAATCTCGTTTTTCGTGACAAAAGTCATTTTTCAAGTTTCGTATATTCAAAAATTGTCTTGCCACAGAAAACAGCCGTTGAAAACAGCCAAATCCACAATATTACTCGGTTTAGATAATTCTGTGACGAGATATGGCATTCCAAAGACAAAATGATAACATGCAAAGTCAAATTAGACGTGTTATACAACGATTATAGAATATCGAAAAACAGGTTTTAACCCCTTGCCCTACAATATTGTGTCAGACTCGTAATGAAGATTCAGAACAGAGAGTCTAATAAATATATATATTTATGCATTTTTCAATTTTCGTAGACAAATTTTAAGAAAGTGGAATGAAATAAAATCCTATTTTTCATGGGAATAGCCTCTGTTTTAAGCATTTTGAAATAACGCTACAATAGTTTAGCCCACAAAAAGCGGGTTCCCAGTCGATATTCTCGAATTTAACACTTTTTCGGAGTTTTCCGGCACAAGCGAGCGCCATTTGGGGCCAGTGGAGGACACGAAGGGGTCGCCAAGTGTCCCGAGAAGCGACACATATGATCCCCGTCGCAGCTACGTGTGTCTTCCCCCGACGCGACATCGTTCTTCCTTACGGTGTTCCCCGGAGACAGTTGTATCTCGTAATCACGGGCTGTATTCTCGTGCTTCGTCGGTGTATGCGCTCGTGCACCGACGCACACGCAGCCAAATAGACGATGAGAGGTTTAGTTACATAAAGGGTGACGTCCCTAGAGGAGGGGGAAGGAAGGCAGCAAGTGTGTATCGACTACGCGCCCATATTAATATCTTGCTTCAAGCCTTCTAGGGCATCACCTTGGCTCCCCTGGATCCTTGTCACGTTACAGAGACACGGGATGTAACTGTAAGCGAGTACAACATGGAGGTAGAACCACCTCGGCGTTATTAGCGTGCGTTCCCAGCTGCCGATCGATCGAGTCTCTCTCTAGCTCTCTTCCTCTCTTGCAGCTAGCTTGCAAACTACGGTCATCTGGTTTCGGGTTCGCGTAGAATCCACCGGAGCCTCGATAGTTGCTCGGAATTGGGGCTGAAGATGCATGCAAGTGTCAAGGTTCATGCAATTAACCGGGTAATCAATCAGTCGCGCGAAACCTCCCATTTCTTGTTACGGTTTCCGGAAAATTCGAGGTTCTTCCTTATCGTTCGCTTTATTTACATGTTTGGAGTCGCACCGGTGGTCCAGGTTAGTAAGCGTTGCAGAGAACGTAACGAATTCGCGTTCTGCATAGAAAAGAAGTCCAGTATCGTTTGTTACAGTCATCTTGTATGTATCACTTTATTGCTCCTCTCAGGGTCGCAATTCTTACAACTCACTTCTCCTTCTTTCCCCTTTCTCCGCCTTTCCGTCTCGCGCCGCTCTTAGCGACTAAAATTAATAAACTAAATCTATTCGCACACCCTTCTGGTCGCTCCTCATCCATCCCAATCCTTTTTTATTTTCACCAATTCCCTCGATCCAGTAACGCTGCACCCAGCTACCCCTAGTTAGCCTCAACTTCGCGCTAAAGCAAACATGTCCCGTCGAACTGTCCGTGAGCCTCGGTCTTGTCGCGGGCTGTTTGTCTAAACTACTAGAGGCTATAGCTAAAATCTAGCGGCTCGATAATGGGGCAAGCGTACCGATAGTATTATCTCGCCTCTGCTCTGCCTCGTTCATTCCTTTTACAGTCCAAGGATTTCTCAGGCCCTTTAGGACATTAAAGCGGGAAATTTAAATCAACTGGATTTAATGTGTCAGTTCGCGGCAATATCTAATAATTACAGATCTATTTATTGTAACTTGGAATGTAATATTTGTTAACATTGCTTTTCGAAGTGTTTACGTTAATTTTACAAGATTGAAAAACTAAAAAGAAGAAATATAATATGTAAACTGATAACTGACTGAGTGGAACTGACTGAATTGAATAGACCTTCAAATTGGTTGTATAGGTTGTCTCTCTCTAAAAGTCGTTTTCTTTCGAAGGCTCGCCTCTTGTTGTACCCCTACTCTTTGACGATGTAGTCCGTCATCTCTCCGCCAAAATCGACGATTTAATTTGGAAAATTGAGTGCAGCGCGGTCGAACGAAAAATACGGAAGTAATTACGGAAACGAACTTATCGTCCGTATCGCAGGACTCGCTCGGAACTGTCCTATCAGCAGTTCTCACTGTTCGACCAGTTACGGGGGCTTATCGATATTCATTGGCAATTAAGTATTAAAAGCTTATCAAGCGGAGGCCGACCTTTGCCGAGGGTTCAAGCCTTCTCGGCACGATCGTTTCTGATTTATAATTAGAAAGTCGATTAACCGGGCGCCTTTGCTGCGATGCGTGTGCAGACACAATCGAAACGCGCCGCCTTCGATAACTTCGAAAAACTCCGACGTTTCCTCGAGGAACGGGACAAAGCCGATTAACCGGGTTTCGTTTATTTTCTGCTAGAAACCGACTCGGATCGCGTCGAGCTCGCATTTCCAACGAGTTCAACGACCCCGTGCACGATCGCGCGAAACGCAACTGCTCTCCAAAGTCGAACGAAATTATGAAATACATTGTTTTCATATTATTCCTAATTTATCATGAAATAATAAAAAAATTGTACGTATTACTGCGGAAGACAAAGAGCCATGTATATATTCTTCTGCTACATTTTCGCCCACTTCACCGACTGGCGACTGGCCGAAATGTTCATTATTGATTAAATAATGCATCCTTTCCACGTTCACTCTGAAACCGGCCCATTTATTTCATCCTGGCGCGACTATTGGCCGGCCATTCGAAGCTTTTCGATTTTTAATGCGCGTCCCTCGACGCGCCAGGTCCACGGTATATGTATTCAGCCCGCGTAACTCGCGAATCAATATGACACATTAAAATGTCGAAAACGCAGAATTTTTGTCCGTCCCGCTGTTGTTGCTATACCTTTACAAAAATGTACGCCCCACCCACCCACCCCCACACGTCGCCGAACGCTATTTATCAAACGAACCAAATTTCCCTGGGTTTTTTCCCCTTTTCCGAACAAAAATCGACCAATCCTCTCCATACATTCGATAGAGGTAAACGAGCTTTGTCTGAACAGAGGCAATGATTCGTTTATGAAGTCTTTTATTTCCTAAAACAATTGACCAATGACGACGTATTATAGTTTTAGCCAGATTCAAAAGTTACACAATCTCTTTAGAAACGAGATTCCGAACGAATGTTGCGTACTATGCTCCTGTTCGATTAAAAATCATCTGCCCGGCATCGCTGTGCGAGTATGCGATTGTATTCGCGCGACGTGCCGTTGTAGATGGGTATTTTGATGATTGCCGAAAGTCACCTGTAACGAGGACTCGACCGTCGTCGCTGTTCGTCGGTCTTTCTCCGCACGCTTCGGGCGGACCGAGTAGTTTGAGCTGTGCGGTGAGGGGAATGAGCAGCGACGGCGATATATACACACGGGTCTTCTCTGTCTTTTGTATTCTCTCTGCTTCGAATTATCAACCATACTTACACGCGATCGATCATTGTCTCTGCTGATAGAGATAAATCGACAACCGGAAAAGAGTAATTCTTTATGCCGCGAGTGATTGCGGATAAACCAATAAACTAAAACGCTCTCCCAAAACCGTCTAATTTCATTTCCGTCTTTTTGCTATTTCACGATCGCGAGTTCAAGTTTCCACGTGCCGGAAACCAACGAAGATCGAAACAGCTCCCTTTTGCGAACTGCAGTCGATGCGAATCATTTTATTTCAACTCTGAAACCGTCACGCTATCTGTGGAATAACATCTGCAAGTTTCGCAATTACTTGGGTCTGTTGGAGGTAAATGAATTTAGATTGCACCGAATTCTGAGGGATTCTATCGATTTCATCTTATTAATTGTTTACCATCGCGCTAATTCGACAACGAATTCAGTTGACAGAGTAATGTAAAAGCGACGTTGACGTAAAGTAATTTTCTGAATTCCCAGTGACGCGAAAGTGTGAATTAGCTTTCGCTCGAAATATTTATTCGCCAGACCGTCGCACAGTGGGACAATTGTCTTATCTAGCTGGAAAAAGTCCTACTCATCAGAAACAGCTGTTTATGCTAATTTACTGGTGATTTTAATCGCGAAGAAAAAGTTTGAGTTGCAAAAATTTTAAAATAATTTTTCTTATGATCTTCCCAAATTATAAAAAACAAATAAAATTAATATTGTTGGAAAAACACGACTTTTTCCCAGTTGTCTGTCGGATGAGTTCGATTTTCCGAAACATCTCTAATTAGTTTGGACACTTACCTGTACTCGATTTCTCGAGTCGCTCCGGATGGTACAATTTCCAGAAGCGTTGCTGGACAATGTCGAAATGAGACTTCATTATTCACGGTATTCCGACGGCGAAGTAACAAGATCACTGGATTCCATTGTATAAGAATATAATTGGATCAACTTTGAAAACAAACTACTAATTGGTTTTATACATCCAGTTACACTAATAACTTTTTAACGTTACTGATTACGGGAACGGGCCACGGGGCGGAGTTAATATTCGCATTATTCAAGATCGGATCTAGCGAAACGGTGAAGTTAAGAAAGAGAGAGAGAGAGAAACAGAGAACAATGAAAACGAATGCCCGGAGAGATTTAATAGAATTAATATAATTATGTCTGCCGTGGAAACTCGATGTCTGTGCGGTTTGCTCCCGGCCGCACACCGATTTGTATTTCGACCAACCAATTTAGCGAGAACTTTTCCTCTCCTCGCCTCGGTTTCGTTATTACGCCCGAGCCGTTCTACTTTGAAACTGAATCTTGAGGAAGTTTCCGTGGTAACTGGAATATAATGTACCGTATATAGACGACACCGCCTCCGGGTGGATTCCTAATGCCCGATCTCTGCTTTCACTTCTCTACGTTGGCAGCAAATCGATTCCACTCCGAAGACACTCGGACTGCGAATAATTATACCAACTTCCCTCCTCCGGATCTCGAAGTCGGGGAATGGAAGGGGGCTGCTCCGATTTCGCCCCTGGAAAAATATCGAAACTTCACCTCTAATAAGAAACAAACGACCCCGGCGAACTGCACCCGTCTGAAAATACGTTGATCGTCAAATAACAGTTTATACGTTTAACTTGAAATCAAAGCATAACGGTATATCAATGTCTTAAAGTTAAAATATAAAGGAAGCTAATAGAGAGTTGCGTAAGTTTATTGAAATATTTGTTTCGTTTAAAATAGCGCAGAGGAAGCGACGTATTTCATTGTAGAATGCCAGTTTTAATTTACAATGGCAGGAAAATGAAACTTTGGTAAAATTCATTTTTTTATAAAAGTATAATCTTCATCCTGCCACTTGTAATTCTATCCAGATAGTCGTGCTATTCGTTATATTTCGACCGAAGAGTTTATTTATAATGTAACGGTCCTAATTCATTATTGCAAGCACGGATACGTATGCAACAAACTTTCCGCGTCAATTTTATGCTGTTGGAAAAATTTATTACGCCACTCTCGCGTTTACATAGTACGCGGAACATTCATAACGATGCGATCGATAAACTAAATTAGGTCTGATTTATCGCTCTACTACGTGGTAAATTGTACATTTTAGCAATAAATACACGTTTTAATTAGGATGTCTTGCGTTTATGACGAGACTGAGTACACAGGATACAAAACACCGGAAACACCGGAGATGCTTCAGAACATCGTTATATAATTTTCTACGTATTAAAATTATTGCGAGTGAACATCAATTTCCAATTAGCTGTTGCATCTCACTGGGGACAGAGAGCGTTTATTCCGCGCAATGATCAGCAGTGTTTGATATTCTAATGGCGCAATACATTTCTCTAGTACTGTATTTAACGACAGACCTTCGTACCTCATACTTAATAATTATCGTGACTCGCTGGATTGAAAAATAATGTTGCAGTTAAGACAAGAGCAAGATTCGGCAAACACAGAAAAATTAAGAAGTTATAATTGCGCCCTGCTACTTTGTAATATGAAAGTATAACATTCTAGCTTTTTAATCGCCTTTTAAAATTCCACGATCTCTGCGAACCGCCGACGTTGAGAACCGAGCGCATTAATAGCTTGAAATCCGAAGACCTCGGAAATCTTAAGGGATATTAAGATTAAGACGTTGAAGAGTATAAACACTGCTGAGCAAACAGTGCTTGCCCGATTCCGTCTCGTTCCCTGTAAATCGTGAATTAAATGGATTGGCGTGGAACCGGCCCGATCCATGAATTCCCAACGCATTTTGAAATTTCGGACGGGAACGGAGAAGGAAGCATTTCGTCGTCGATTCATTCACGATGGAAATTGTAAAAAGCTCAACTGTTGTATGAGAAAACAGGATCAATTTAATTTGCATAATGTAGAAAAGATTACAACAAGGTAAACAGTAATTTTTTAATGTTTTGTTATTCAAATTGATGAGTTAACGTTTACATCTTAGATCTTTAGGTTGCGTGTTTCGCATTGAAAAGATAAAAGATACGAAGTTTCGAGAAAATTTGCTTACAGGTAGCAGAACAGAATAATTTATTTTAGGGAAACTGTGTGAAATTGACACGAGGGACGGATGAGGGTTAAAATTCATTTCACCTGCATTTTATCCAAAGTGAACGTCCAAAGTTAGATGATCCGGAAATGTGCGGGAACTAAAGTAACATCCACTCAGCGATGTACCGTGAGCAGCGCGTCAGGAATACACGCGTTATCCGGCAAAGTGAATTTTCCCCCAGCGAGCATTGCGTGCAAGCTACTCGATTGTGGCGGATATTAGGAGAGCTTCCCCGGGAGCGCAGCGCGCGTTTGTCGCAACAGAGGATCGATCGGGTTTATGCGATTGGACCCACCGAGCTTGGCTCGTTGCTATCTCATTGGGGAAACCACCGGGTCGTGTGGCTGCATATGCAACGACAGATTTCCACGGGCGATTAAGCGTGAAGAGCCCTTAGCTATCCCCTTTCCTATTAAACGCACCAAGAAAAACCTGTGAGGCTGTCGCACGAGCCGAGCGTTCATTGCAATTCGAAATGTCTGTATTCATTTGGAAAGAAGAAACCTGGCTGCGAGCTCCAATTTTCTTGAATCTACCCTTAACGTCTAACAAATATGAATGTTACGCCTTTCTTTTTAAATGAATTAAAATCTGATTCGTTTGTAAGAATTACCTTGTTCCAACCGCAACAACCATTAGCATAAGCAATGTGGGACATTTTTCAATCACGTTTACAACTCTACCACACGAAATCCCGGACTGTTTGGATCAATCCGAAGCCAATCTGGTAACCCTAAAGGGTCCAACCCTAACGGGATAAGCAGGGGCAATCGACCCTAGAACCACGTTTAGTATTTATGTCTCCGAAATGCCACTTTGAGAAATTTCAGATATCGAACCCCTCTTTGTAACGAGGTTGTGGCCACGGACAATTTCGTGCTTTATAAGCGTTTCGGAAATATTCGAATTGAGAAGCAGGTAGAAGAAACAAACAAATTCACAAAATAAGGCTAATATGTATTTAGAATGAATGTTACGCCTTTCTTTTTGGACGAAGTAAAATCTGATTCGTTTGTAATCAATATTTAAACATTCAAATAAATGTAGCCATTTAAAAAATATAAATTTTCTTTTCTCTACATTTTCGGAAAAAAGAAAAGAAAATGATACGACGAAGCTTCTGAAAATCTTATTTCAAGCAAATCGACCTCATTTCACACTGAACCTGCTTCTCCCGAATTGGGATCGAGATTATGATCGGTCGATCGGTTCTACCAACAAGACTGATATATCGAATAGATCAGCGAATAACCTGAATTTCTTGAATGTAGATGTTCCCGGCGCTAATACGATTATCCCGTATTTAATATCTATTGTCAATCCGCGAGTATTAACTTCTCCAGGCAGCAGTTGAACTGACACAGCCACCGATGCGAACGGGGATCGCGCTCGCGCGCGTTTGCATTGGGAACAATAGATGAAATTTTAAACATCGACGCCGGATTTAACTTGGCAAAACTGGAATTCATTCGACGGTCAGCGTCGTTCGAAGCCCATTTGGATCGCGCACGCGCCAGTCTCAATTTGATTAACATATCGTATAATTGTATCGTTGTATCCGTTTCGATCGTTCGACGATTATGTACGGAATCGTAAACGTGGCATTGATCGCCGGGGTACATCGCGATGACAGTGGGGAACGGCAATCGATAGGATTTATAATAGCAGGGCAAACCGGCCCATAATTCATTGGCTCGCGCTTCGTCGATTGCTCGCGAAATGGCGGATATTAATCGAGAATGATTCGTCGACAGGCTGGCAGGAACGGGTGAATCCGCGGGTCGCCTTTTAGCATGTGAAAAGATACGTTAATCGATGCACCAGCAATTCCGAACCTATTCCCGGAAGCTTCCGAACCGTTCCGAATCGCAATCATCGCGCGCCACCGTAACGACTCGAAATTATCGCGCGCCCCTTTTTTAATGTCCGGCCGTCCCGTGCCGATGGGAAATAAAGCAGACGATTTGACCCAGAAGCCTCGCGAAAAACTGTTCATCCTGTTAACAGTATTTAGATTAGATCCTAGTATCTCCCTTGCTAAATTACCGAACGAGCCATTTCATCGACTAGGCTCTTTGACGCTGTAAAATTTCTGTGCTATTAGTTGGATGCTCGCGCGGGGGTGGGACTCGGTTTTTCACATCGCCAAAGAAAAGGTCCAGGCTCGTGTCAGGAGATAACAATCTTGCCAGCTGGCATGATTGATGAAGTTTTTATGGGAATGGCCGAGGTGACCAACACGCGTGTCCGGACGCTTTGATTGATAGAGAACCGCGGCAATTTGGAGTCCGGCTGTAACGAGAAAAACAGAGGCCACCTCGAGGGGGTGTGTTTTTCTGAGGTATGCAAACAGCAGGTGTGTCACTGGTTGCGGGTAGGAGCACGCACACGCTCTCACGGGAACGTATGTCCACGTCCAACTCCTTCCGACTGAGCATGTCCTGGAACAAGGTGCACGTGGCTGGTGTCTTCCGGACGGTGTTTCCAAAGGACACCAGTCTTCGACCCCCGTCGTCTTGGTTAACCACGCCATTTCGAAATTCATCCTCTCCTCTAGCCCCCGTTTCTCTCGCGCGCGGTGTACCTGGAAGGCACATAAACTCTTTACTTTCGCCTTATGCATATCTAATGTCCTCGTCGGCCGGATATTTACAAGTCAAATGGAGGGGATCGATCGGCGTCGCGTTAGAACGATCGGATGAAACACCGGCGCTCGAGGAAAAAGCCCCGGGAAAGAACGTCCGCACCCCGAGCGGTGTGATATACCAACGTCATTTCATTTTATATAGATAGAGCTTCCTGTTTTGCACCCAAAATATTATACAAACTCGTGATTTCATCCTTGAGTCGTCCTCAAACTCTGCCTCGACCTCTGTCCTTGCCGCATCATATGTCCTTTGCCCCTGACCACGTCACCCTCGAATCTCTGACCTTATCACATTCTAGCCCTTTCTAGTCCCAAAAATGTCATTTAAAGTAACTTTCTCCGTTTTAGAACAAGTTTAACACCGGAGAATACATTTCCACTAAAACGATGAGACATTATAAAAAATGTATAGAACAAAACACATAAGTTTGATTAATTGTCGAAGAAAAACCGAACGGAGATAGGTCGCTCGAAGCATTCGAAATCCTTATCACGAGTCTAATAATTACGCTTCCAAAGAACCCTTTCATCCCCAGGCAAAAGTTACCGATCGCAACCCCGCGATCCTCGTTATTCAAGCCCTGCTCTCTCCTAAATAACACCGAATTCAAGCCGAGTAAAAGTCAGAGAGGGTCTCGTCAAGTCCATTAACTTCGGCCGCGCGGAAAAGCGGGCGTCGTCGAAGGAGAAATAAATGGGTAGGGTCGCGAAAATTTATTTCTCGTCGTGGAATCGGGGATTCGGTTGTCGGGGAGAGGTGAATCGAAAGAGAGAGCGAGAGAGAGAGAGAAGTAGACTAGGTGCTGTCTTCGAGTGGGCGAGAACTTTCCGCATGCATGGCTCGTGCGAGCATTCTGCTCTCGAGCCAGGGAACTTTTTCAAGTCTCCGCCCGCGGCTGGAAACTCGTGGATCCGCGTGCTTTGTCGCACCGCTGGACTTTATCGTCGCAGGACCGGAGGGGGTCAGAGAGGATCCTTTTGTGCCCGGTTTCGCGGCGAACCGCTCCAAGACAAAATAAATACGATCCTGTGGTTCGTTGTGCGTCCCATTTTTCTCTTTACATCCTTCCTCCCTTTCCTTCCGTTCTACGGCCACCACCCTGTCCCACCCCTGCTATATTCCGTTAATTCGTATTTCATTTGTAAGATACAACGGAACTTAGTAGAAAGCACGTTGACAATATATTGAAAGTTAACGGAGTATCCAGTAGTCTGAGATAGTCGAACGAAATGTGTTCTGAAGCTGAAAAAATCATTTTAATAATGTCCATGAACGTACGCAATTTCATGGACCAAATGAAAATCTATTTTGATAAAGAACGTAGACGGGCAAAAATTCGGAGATTTGTTTAACTTTATTAAAAACTTAATTTGTTTAGCTTGTATTATATTCAGAATAAAGTGTTCTCTAAAAACGAATGAACGGACGGAGACTGATCGCGAGAACAGTGATCGGTTTGCCAATAATACAATTTTGTGTAATACGATTTTACTATGATTAGTCTTCATCTACGTTTCCCGCGAAGGGACTCGATCAGGTTGGGGGATTTGCATTATCTTCGAATCGCGTTATTTATTGCGTCCGCGTAAGCTGCCGCTGGCCGATTGTAGCTGGGATAAAAAAAAATATCCAGCTATAAAGCGCAGCCTTAATTGACAGCGAATGGTGTGGCGCAATAATCGGTTCACGCTCGTGGAATTGAAAGAATTACGTTATCACCGGTCGCTAACGCGCGAACAATCGTCTCATCGAGCACAATGAGTTTTCCAATGGATATTGACAGGAACATGGAGCGATTGCTATAATCAGTCGTGTCATTCATTCAAGAAAAAAGTGCTCGCATCGATAATGAACAACATTTCCAATCATCTTCATCCTGCGTTCGATCGGTCGCAGACTACGTTGAACAATTGTGATTTCGAATAGCGAGTGAAAACGTGGCGAATAAAATTATTCGTTTTAAAGAAGAAGAAAAGAAAAATTGTGAAAATGAATGCACAATATATATGTTTTTCCCTATTTTCACTTAAAAAAGCGCAGTAACTTGTCTCAGTTCCAGGAACCAACCCGTACAGATCGCAATGAAACGTCAACTAAAATCGCGCAGGTATTTACGTTTTACTTCAACGTCCTCTGGCTTCTTACAAATATTTGATACAGTGAAACCGAGTCGCGCAGACAGCGTCGCTCGCTCTCTTGATAAACGCAGTTTGTTGTCGGTGTACAGGCGGCGTGAACGGTAATTGAATTTATGTAACGTTCGCTCATATCGAGCCCGCGAGAATTGACATTATTATAATGTTTGAGGGTCCTCCCGGGCGAGGAGGAATCGATTTACCAGCGTGGAACCGTGAGCTCGTTCGTGTTCCCTCTTTTCCTCCGATTTTTCGTTCGCGCTGGGAGATACTCGGCCCTTCTTCCTCAGGGCGCTTCTCCCTCTCAGAGTTTTGGAATAAATTCAAATAGTAAGAACGTCGTCGACGTTGTCGTAGTCGTCGTCGGTGCAACCGTCGTTTCCTTCGAGCTAGTCTTCCCCGGCTCTATCCCGGAGGGAGGTACAAAATGAATTGTACTGGTCGCCTCCCCGGCGGAAAGAGTAATTTGATGCACAACCTTGGACTCCACGGACCCAACGATAATAAAAGGGGTAAACTGTGCTGGGCGTCGTGTTGTATTAATTTAACTTCAGCGCCGCGACGGCCGACGCGACGACACGGCACAGCAGGGTATACCGAAACGATATTAAACTAAATTGCCAACGGTCCGCGTTTTAGGTGGCTCGCCAGGATTCCAGATTAACGGAACAGGCTAAGAAACGGAAAGAAAACGGGCCGGGCGGAGCCACGCGAATACACGGAAAAGGAAGTGACTAGGGAAACTGCGGGGGTGGACTCGGCAAACGAAGATGGCGGTCGGTCCCGCCGCCGGAAGTATTACGCGAAAGTTCTGTTCCCTCTTGTTGATCGTACCATCCTAGTTACACAGTTAAAAATGGTTTTAATTAAAACACCGCGCGATGCTTCGTATCGGACATTTCGGAAAACAAATGAAAATAGATATAATTAAACGACAAAATTGGTAAAGACTATTGATCTTAACCGTTTACATCAGAGCCAGAAATGTTGCAAATCAACAATTCTAGCTGCAATATTTGTCGCTGTGAATATTATTAAGAATTCTATTTACAACAATCTAGTTCTTATATCTTATCACTTCTCCGATATCAAATTATTTCTGTGATAGACTTACCACTCTGAGATAAGCTTTTAAAGCGAATATCTAGTAAACTATTTCTGAGATAAACTAACTTATTAAATACGTATCAAGACCAAGTATGATCACATTCATTTCTTAATATTGAAATTTATATTTATATATATATTTTTGTTTAGAAGCAAATTTCCACCTTTCATAAAGGTTCAAAACCGAACCGAAACGTCAGGAAAGAAGTAAAAAAGTTTTTACAAAATTGTTATTTAGTAATTGATCGAAACGGTAGCGCCGAAAATATCTATAAGTTTGATAACTTACTAAATAGTTGACAATCCTTTCGATCAAATATTTTGAAGATATTTTAAAGATATAACATTATCTATTGACTTCTCCAATATTAATAAGCTTTTAAAGTAAATATTTTTAAGATCTGAAATTATCTATTATCTTAAACTTATATAAACAACAAATTCCTTCATTGGTAAAATAAATAAAATATATATTGAAGATAAGAATACAAATTTTTTCAACATATACATGTATGGATGAATGAATATATTGATTCAATATGTTGGTTTAAGGACGTAAACGAACTGATATCAGCCGAAGAATCCCGCGCACTATTTCCACTCTTTCCTATTTCTCTTCCCCGCGCAATTAGTCGGTGCTTCGCGCACCGGCCGGCTTCAACGCCGAATGAATCAAGCAGCCGCAATTACTTCGAACGAGGTACTGTTCTCACCGAAGGTCTCTAATCCCCGCCATTATGTTTCTCATGTTAACAGAAATCCTCGGGATGGAGTTAGGAGCAGTGAGACTGTTGCTTTACTCGACGCTGATGGTGGTCGCGTGCTGGAGCTATGAGGATTGGTCGACAGGATGTTCTCCAGCGTGCAAGTGCACGTGGGCGAACGGGAAGAGGACTGCCGAGTGTATCAACCGGAATCTAACAGAGATCCCAAGCAATCTATCGTCCGAGATCCAGAGGATCGATCTAACGGGAAACCGTATATCTCAGCTGAGTTATAATTCATTCAGCCGGGTGTCCTTGGTAAATCTGCACAAGCTGGTGATGCAGAGGTGCGAGATTGAGTCGATCCATACGAACGCATTCAACGGCCTGAAGATCGTGATCGAGATCGATTTATCCTGGAATCGCATCAGAACCCTATATCCAGGCACGTTCAACGAGACCGAGAAACTGAGGGCGGTGTCGCTGGACAACAACAAGCTGAAGGTGTTGCAGAACGATCTGTTTCGGGATCTGATCTTCCTGCAGAAAGTGACGGTGTCCAACAACGAGCTGGAACGAATCGACGAGAGAGCATTCTACAATGTGACGAAGCTGCAGAAGATCAGTCTGCAGGGTAACAATCTGACTACGCTCAGGGTGAAGAGCTTCCAGAACCTGACGAACCTCAATAGCCTCGAACTCCAGAACAACAAATGGAACTGCAATTGCCATCTGAAGGAATTCCGCGATTGGACGATCGAGCGGGTACTGTACACGAAACCCACCAAGTGCCACAACCCGCAGGGACTGCGGGATCAGATGTGGGACGATATCAACAGCGATCAGTTCGCCTGTATGCCGGAGATCTCTTGGATCGGACCGTCCGTCAGGATCGAGACCAGCAAGGTCAACGTGACTTTCTGGTGCAAAGCGACTGGAACTCCACAACCCAAGGTAAACGAAAAATGACCGGCGACTCTTTTCTTCAGGGTAGTTGGTTGAAAACGGCACAGCACGGTCTCTCTCTCGCGCGCGCGCGCGGCACTGAACCGTTGTAAGCGGAAAAACAGTAAACCAGGGAAAGACTGGTCCGCGGTAGCTAACTCGAGAGCAATTTAGCGTACAATCTGGCTTGATGCGGCCAACTGAAAAGATTGCGCCAGCTGAACTGGCGTTCGGGTAACTTAGCCAGAAACTTCTAAACGTCCTTAGCCCGGCTACGTTGCTCCGTGATCGCGAAGTGGAAACTCTTTCGCTCGCCGGCCGCGTTTTTTTCTTCCTTCTAGGGTGAATGTACCTACTGCTGCGGTATTTTTATCCGATGAGATTCAAATACGTAGATTAATTTAGGGAAAATTCGTCAGGGTTCGAACGCGGAAATTGTCAGAACGATCCCTTTCTCGTTGCATAAATCTACCACGGGCCTCCGGGAGATAAACGCCGCCGTGTTGACGCTAAGCTGGGACAAATAGTGGGTCTCTGTCTTTGCGGATTGTCGCTTAATACGCGCGAGAATTCGCGCGTTTTTGTGCGCGACAGACTCGCTGGAACCGTGTCGAGGAATTTCTTCTCGATTTAATGAAATTCTTTGATTCCACGCTGAGAATTCGCGCAGCCGGAAAAACGTCGAGTGGTGGGGGTTAGAGAAAGAGACAAACCCGCCTTTTGATACCTGCCGCACAAAAGGAAGGCATAGTTACGCGAGTCTCTGCGTGTAATAACGAAGTCCTTCCAGATTTTTCCCGGCACGAAGACTGAAAATTAAGAACACCTTTAAGATGAGCTACCACATTGTCTGCACGTACGCGAGAGAGTGCCTCGCCTACATTTTCAACTTTGCCTGGCAAAGCTCTGTATGCCATGGTTTTTCGGAAGTTGCAGAATATAATTATTCAGAGAAACATGCTGGTTTAAATTTGAGGGATGGCGTTTGTGTTTAGCCAGTCTCGTGATTTTATACGCGGGGTACGAAAAATAGTTATAATGTTGTTATGATGTTCTTTTATACGACTGTCGCCTATTCAGAAGCGTTAGCAAAAGCTTGGGATGTTTTTGATAAGCAGTTTATGATGCTTTTGAGCAGTAGTGTATATGTCAATCCACCTCTTTAATGTACCCTCTCTCTATATATATTGTCCTCAATCGAATTATTCTCGTTCTCACCGTCAAAATAAATGGTTCAATCGCCAAGTTATCGGTGTGCTTTCTTTTCCGTTCATCTCATCTAATAAACTATCGTCGATTCTATTATATCTCCTTTTCACAATCGGGCTTCAAAATAAAAAATTAACCTATCTCCCTCTACACCGACAATACCTCCAATTTTAGGGAACTGTTTGACAGACATATTCCCCAGATTATACGGATTGAGATCGATTTCTCCGTCGATCCGGCCCCCTCGGGAAAGAGAGCGTGAAAAACGAGACGAAGCAAACCTTTCGAAAGGTTCTCCGGTTACTGAGTTAGTCGTTCGACGTCGAACGATGTCTTGTCTGGTGATTGAAAGGGCTCACGGGAATGTTGTTTCTCGATTTCAGCTTTCCTGGATCCATCGGTCTCGGTTGCTGACCAACGAGACGAGACGGCACAACGGCGAGAGAGGCTACGTCCTGAAGTCGAGCGGCCACTGGTTGAACCTCACGATTCCGGACGTCACGGCGTCGGACAAGGGTGATTACATCTGCGAAGCGAGAAGTCCTGGCGGCGATACCCAGAAAAACGTGACCTTGACGATCGCTGGCGACGCTGTAGGCGGCAAGGATAACATAATCAGCCTGCCGTTAGCCTTAGGGTTGGGTGTGACTGCGTTGCTGCTTCTGATCGTCACCGTGTCACTTTGCGTGTGTTATTGCCGTCGTCGACGGACCAGGCACGACGAGAAGAGCCTGGAAGCCGCTTCGATAGAGCACCACGGCCTCGGCGAACAAGAGAAGTCGCTGATCACAACCATAAATCCAGTGGTGAAACCACCCAGACGGTACGAGGCGCCGTCCGTGACGTCGCACGGCACCGAGATGACGGAGCTGAACCGTACATTGCTCGACAACGACTCGGTCTTTGGTCAGTACACAGCCTACATTACTAAACAGTGCGTGGCCAGGTGCTAGCTACTAACTATTTGTTACTTCCGCCGAGCGATCACAGCGAAACGTGGAACGCTCGCAGGACGGCCGGTGTTTGCCAGGGTTCGATGGTGTTGCGTGTGAGAACGGTGTGTGCTAGTTTCGAGGAAAACGGAGGAGTAATTGCCTGCCTGGCTCGTGGCTATTACCTTTCTAGAGATGCTGAGACACGGAATAGTCCCCTACTGATTTTTCTCCTCGATCTACGGGTCGAGGCCAGGTGCTATGAAATTGGGGACGATTCCAAGAGAAAATGCTGATCGCACAGGGGCGCTAACCGAGCGGTTCTTTCCAGTTAGTGTCCCAATCTAGCTGGAAAAAAAATCAAAATTCTGACTACCTCTTACAGTGTTTTTCCGATAAATGTCCCAAATGTCTGGCCTATGATTGTCCCAGAACTATCCTCAGTACCTGACTCACTACTTAAACTTCTTTATCTTTCATTATTTTTCGAATATGTTGGCGAAAGTCACATAGAAAAATATGAAAACTGAAGAAGTTTTGTTATCGGATTAGTTATGAAGAAGTCAAGAAATAGTATTCCTGGCCGATAATTGTCCCTCGGATAGTTGTCCCATTGTTCTAGACATTTATCGAGAAAACACGGTATTGCTTGATTTTCAATTTATAAAAGCACTAGGAATTGAAAGATTGGAGTCTTCCCTTCGCAACGACCCCATGAAAGCAGGGGTTGAAGCCAGAAATTTTTTCGGTTCTCGTAACTATTTCAAGAATCGGAATCGATGTCACAACTGTTTCCAACCACTGCATAAAAGTAACAACCTCTTCTGGAATTATTATTTAAGAGAGAATGATGGAGCTCCTTTCGATACGCTTTCTGAGGATAAAGCGTTAATTTAAAAAAGAAATAGTTCCACTTGGATAACGCCCCGTTGTCAGTAATTGGACCGGATATCGAGAAAAATCGATCGATGCCACTCGAACGAAAGATTCGCACAATGAACTCCGAGATTGAATCGAGCGTAGGTATTGTTAATGCGAGCGACCATCAATCTTCCGGTTTCCTTGAAGAGAACAACCGCGGTAACATCCACGGAACGGTATCATCGCTAATTAGGGGATAGAGTAGAGATGAATGGAATTGTAAACGGCGAATGTATTTAAGTTTAAGACGATTCCGCTTCGAAACGTTGCGGCGAGGTTCAGTAATCCCGGCGGCAGATAAACGAGGCGCCATTGATCCTGGGTTAACAAGTATCGACCGGGACCGTTGCAAGATTAATGAGAGCGTGCAACACGTAATGATAGAGGGGAGAAAGGCATTCGTCATTTGTGTCTGGCTGGCAGCGATACCGTTTTTCCTTCTTGCAAGAGAGAAAGAGCCGCTTCGTTCCCGAAGAAAACCGCGCGTCTGTGTTCGACGTCGGCCGTCGTTAATTAGACGCGATGTATCTGATTGTCGTATCCCTGAAACGCGCCGTTTCGCGGACTATTTTCATAGAGATGTAAATAGAAGCGGCGCAACCGTACCCAATAAATTATACGTCGGCGGGAAGCGTTCGGGAGGATTCCATTATTTCGTTCTCTTGAGGACGTAGTCTCAGTCCAGAGTTGCAAGGGTGCGGGATGCGTCTTCCCATTTCTCTCAGTAGTCAAAAGCGCTAGATAAAAGATCAATCTAGGCCGCGATCGCCCCCAAAAGTCCTATTTTTACGTTTACATAAAGCATAAAGCTGCGCGTGTAGCTATTTTCATAAAGCTGCGACAGCTATATGCTGCCGAATAATGCAAATTACGCCTCGTAAACGTAAAAATAGGGGGTGATCTTTGCATTATAAACAATGAGGACGAGTTGCAATCGGGATCGCTATATGCGAGGCAGATTCGGGCTCGGATTCGGGACAGTAAAAAGGGAGAGCAATAATCGTTAGGCTACTCTCTCGGACAGAATTAGCAAGCTGCCGTTTTATTGGGAACGATACGACTCTGCGGTCGTGTATTCGCGTGTCCCCCCGCGAGTCGTTCCCTATGTAATTTCGTAGACGGTAATTGAAATTGTCGGAGTCTCCCAGCATCTGCTCGTCTCATCTAACCTCTTCGTAACTCTTTGCATCCGGACGATTGGTCTCGCGCAACCTTTTTCCCTTCACCGGTGTCCCACTTTCTCTTCCGACTGCTATTGAACGGCACTCGAGCACTCGGGGAACACACGTGGGTCACGGTAGATTATCTCTCCTCTTCACCTGGCCACCTACAGTCTGGGACAATATTAAGTGGACACTCTTAAAAGTCGCATAACTTTTTTAAAATTGGTCCAAAGGACTCGGAATACGACTAAAAACGAACACGGGTGCATCGGCGCCGGCCTCCGTTCCATTTTCTTGACAGATTCGTCACGAATCGCGACCCCCATTTAAATTATAAACTCGAACGCGTGTTCGACGAACTCGTACGGCTCGACCCAGTGCTACTGCGATGAAATTTTATCTCGCACGGGCGCGATCGATTTACCGATATATAGTTATCGGTATTCGCGATAGAAGCCGCGACAGCCTCTCTGCATTATGTAACGCGTTTGGATATCGGTACCTGGTATCGGACCTTCCATCAAACTTGGCGTGCGACGCGACCGACAGTTACAGGATGCTACCCTCGTTACGTCCTCCTTATCGTTGCGAAACCCCCCCCCCCCCCCCTAGCATCGTCCGCTTAAAAGCTGACTGCGAAGCTGATCGGACGGAACTCGAATCGGTAATCAAAGGTAATCTTCGAGCATACTCGGCTGTAACCGCGTCTTCGCCATAGGCAGGTTTACCTACCACTCACAGATCCGACACTACATGCAACACTGATTCGAGGGGTGGTTCAGATATGGCTCCCACGGATTTCAATGAAAACTACATGTACAGTGTACAATTTACAAAACTACATTTACAGTAAGTAACTGGGTCGATGATGGTCGATGGAAATTTAAAAAGGATCTATAGTACAACAGGAGTCTATTGGGGATCGATGATAAATTTCTCTGTTTTAAAATTTGATTCACTTTTTAAGGAATATCATTATTAGATAATAATATCCGGTTTCATATGTATAAATATAATATACAGGGTAATTCTGGGACAAGTGGACAATTGGAACAAGTTACTGCTCTTTTTTAAGTAAAAATATCAGCTTATTTTTTATGTGGATGCATTACAATTATGCATTTATAGCAAAATTGAGTAGATGATATTCAAAATTGTTGGGAAATTTAAAACATCAAAGATGTCAATATATGAAGGGAAGAAATAACATTCAATTTAGTTTCTATATCTTGCAATCGATGCAGACAATTTTTCGAAATATTGGAAAAAATACAGTAACTTGTCGCAGTTCCCAAAATCCATGTATACGAAGTATGTACCCTACAGTCGATCCGAAAAGTTTCTATCGATAACAACATTGAATTTAAGAGATTGAACTCAATTGAAATCACGCGGAGTCTAATCCGAAGCACTCCTCGCAGACACACCACACACGCAGCACAAATCGCGACGCCAACAGCCTAGTTAATCGCTAAAAACTGTGTTCTTTATTTTTCTTTCTCGCATCACCGTCCTGACACCTTTCAGTTTTTAACGTTCCTCCTTCTTTTTTGTTTATGTTCTGGCAGCTGATGGTATCGGTAGCGGTGTCGGCGTCGGAGTGATCGGCGGCGTGGGTGACGACGAGAGGGAAGAACGAGCGACACCAGAACTCGAAAGCGGTACCGGTACCCTGTGCCGTGGAGGAGGTGGTAGCTACCGGCAGTACCCGCCGGACCTATTGGCGTTCTCCGGTGGTCGAGGTGCATCTCCGACCAGCCAAGCATCCACCGCACCTGACAACACTCGTCTTCCGAGTCAGCACGCTACACCAACCACATCAGCGTTCGGTTCGCCTTCGAACCAATACCCAGCCGCTTTCAAGACCTTGCCACACAACCGTAGCGTGACACCATACGGGGTTTCTAGCTCAACAATCGCACCTGTAATGCCTCGACACGGTTACGTGACGATACCTCGTCGGCCAAGAGCACCTAGTTGGAGCAGTGGACCACCTACATCACCTACGGACGGTTTGGAACCGGTCTACGACAACCTGGGCGTTAGGAGCACCGCGGACGGCAGCTCTATGCTCTCTTTGAACAAGAGTCCCGAGCCGTTGGCCTCCATCAGGAACAGACCCCTGCCAGTAACGCCAGGCTCCCTTTACGGCACGATACAACGAAGCACCCCTAACATTCTAACTAGCAGCCCGCTAGACAGAGCTGCTCCAGAAGGCGCAGCAGAGTGGCCCACAAAATTAGCCGACGAATCCACCGATAGCAATCATATTCTCGCACCTCAACAATCCAGCAGCAACACTCTCGGCAGGAAAGTTCCACCCAGGCCACCACCGAAACCCAAGAAGAAGTCCACCAACGGACCTCTCTACGAGGACGAGGGAGAAGATGGGACTGAGGTATGATCAGCGTACCTGGGTCGGCGAAGCTGAGGCCGCGAGGCCGTGGCCGTGCTGAAGAGAAGGGACGCATGACCGTAGTCACAATAAACCGGTAGTGCCTTTGAAGAAACGGCCCCGGCCGGGTCGATACTTGGGTCGGGTTCGAGCGTGTAACTTCGCCCGGCGAATCTGCTGATGGACGATCGTGCGGCGGGCTTCCACATCCGGTGAAACGGATCGTCACGAACCGCTGACTCGATGGAAACCAGCTGGAACTTTGAGGAACGCGACAACTTCGCCGGTCGTTCTTTCCACTCGTCCACTCCCCGAATATCCACACACGTTTTTTCTCCCCTTGTGTTATCATAATTTATTTGATCGTTGATGTGTGCCGGGACCCGCGGCGGACGACATACACAGTGATTCACAATTTTGTAGTGACCGAACACTTGACTTCAGTGAACGTCGGTGAACTCGATATGTACGACTCGTGGTTGTCTCGCGGATAGATCCTGATTGCTGGATCGTCGACGAGATCGTACGCCGTGTATACAGACATTAGTGTTAAGGAGTAGACTCGTTTTCAGGATTGCAAGGGTGCTCGATAATGCAACGATGGGGTTTTTCAGCAGTGAAAAGTCCTGAAAAGTCCTATTTTTATGTTTACGAGGATTTATTTGCATTATCGGAAGCATGTAGCTGTCGTAACTTTATGAAAATATTGGGTTGGCAAGAAAATAATTTCGGGATTTTAAGCTGAACTTTAATAAGTAAGATATTTTCCATTTTGTTCGATGATCTTTTGTCAAAAAGAATAAATAAGAAAATATATTATTGATTAAGGTTCATCACTTGAATAAAAAAAAATTGGGTTTTTACTTCACCTTAAAATATCGAAATTACTTTCTTGCCAACCCAATATCTACATGCGCAGCTGTATGCTTCCGAATAATGCAAATTACGCCTCGTAAACGAAAAAATCGATTTTTTATCTAGCCTTTTTGACTATTGAACAACTCGATTTTTGTGTTATCGGGAAATGAGAACGCGCATTCCGCACCTTTGCAATCCTGGAAAAACGAATTTACCCCCTTAACCTCTCGCCCTATGATTTATTTTACGATTTCAGTGATTTTTTTGTGATTCTTAATTTCCTAAAAAAAGGAGGAACTTTATATTTATCGTACGCCTAGATGTTCTCCAATAGCTGTACATTAACAAAACCAAAATCGAATTTTATTTTAAAGGAAATTAATAGCATAAATATTTATTAGACTCTGTTCAGAATCTTCATCACGAGTCTGACTCGATATTGTAAGGCAAGGGGTTAAGGATACACGGCTCGCCGGATGCGATTCGTGTAGTTGCATGGCTAATCAAGAGAAGATGTCAAAGTTGACGCGGATAACATTAACTTTTATATGATGCGCTTGTAAAGCGGTAACGCGATCGGTCGTACATCCCCTAAGTTTACGCCCGCCACGCGACGTATTAGGCGGGAATCATTTTTATCGCGACACTTGCTGTTTATCGGTGTTTCATCTACCTACCCGGGAACAGCGGAACTTTATTTTTCCTTTTCATCGTTAGTTTTACTGTAAGATCTACTTCGTTTAATGTAATCGTGCGACGCGTGGCTACCACGCCATGATACGGTTGGTTCTGATAACATTGTAAATCGGGATTAACACAGCCGATGCCTCGGCTTACGGGTTAACGGAGACGTTAGGGTAACTATTTCTAACGTGTTCGAAGTGCGTTCGTGCGAACTGAGAAAACTAACCGCTCCCGATCGTATTCTATTCTTGACGCGTTGACTAGTACGGGGTAGACTCTAGTTTCCTAGGATTGAAAGGATGCGGGATGCGTCTTCTCGTTTCTCGGTAATGCAAAGATACGGTTTTTCAGTAGTTAACAACGCTGGATGGAAGATCAATCTAGGCCGCGATCGCCCTCGAAATTCATACTTTCACGTTTACGAGGCGTTATTTGCATTATTCGAAAACATAAAGCTGTCGCAGATAATTTCTACAATTTAGAAATTATAAGATATCTTGGTCAGATTTGATTTACATATTCTCTGCATTAGAAAAAGATTAGCAAGTACCATTTTTATTTCATAGTATAGGCCTTTTAATAACAAATAATCGTCCGCATTCAAACTTGAATAAGTGTGCGGTGATTTGTGGACGGGGCTGCTCTTTTCCTTGTGTAACCAAAAACGTTTGCCAGTAGATTTGGACGAGAAAATGCGTGAAATCCAAGTAGATTGATCTTTTATCTGGCGCTTTTGACTGCTGAAGAAGCCCATCTTTGCATTATCGGACCTTTGCAATCCTAGAAGAGAGTCTACCGTCTTAAGTAGACTCGGCCCTCGTCCGTTCTGCGATTCGACCTCTGGTGTCAAACTAACAAAAACACAAACGGCCAAATTTGCCAGCTCTCTTGCTCGCACCGTGTATAAATGCCGAAGCGACGGTTCTTGACAATTACCGCGACGTGTAGGTACTAAGAACAAATACGTCGAATTGATAAAAGGAACGGACGCGGGTTAAAAAAAAATGATTATCGCGATATACTCCCAACGAGGTTAGAACCCGAAACGGATGGTTGCTATGACGAATCTGAATTTTTCAGTCTCCGTTTCGTCGGGTAAACCGTGCGGTGGCAATCGACGTGTGAACGATAATCAGGCGGATGTTCCGGCGCAAATTTCCTGGGCTCACACCCGTTATGGGAACACGTAGCTTCTCCAAGGACACGAGCTCGAATCGTGTACAGAGCGTATTTAACCGGGTGCTCCCTTGTCCTCCGGAAATGTTTGGATATGGAGACGCAAACCTCGCGCGCCATTTCGTCGTCGCGGCTTAAGGGAGTCGGCCGCGTGTATTGTAAAAATTAAGTACGGTCGTGTACATACTGTGTATTATATCTAAGAAATAGTTTGTCTTCTGATCGGATCGATCTTCTGGAGCAACGCCAATGATTTCGTCTGAAAGAATGCGCGAGAATTTTCGGCGGAGAAGTAGCACGAGTCTGTCAGCGACGAAAACTGGTGCGTTTGAAGCGACGAGGACGCCATTGTATACGTAACAAACAAACGCAATCGTGTAGATTCTTGCTAGATTTTAATTTGGTAAAGTTGCCGATGATGTGGGACTTCTCCGATTCCAATGAGCTTTAGATATGTTGTCACGATCATTATTCTGAACAACATTCTCCTTCAACATTTTTGTCTCCTGTATTAAAATCATCAAGAGAAGAAGTAACATTCAATCTAGTTTCTTCTTTCTTGCAAACGATGAAGACAATCCGCAGTCTATTTATAACATATTTCAAGGTCATCGAATCGATGAGGACCCACATCATCGGTAACTTTAATTCTTCTATCCAGGCAACGAACTCACCCTCGAACATCTTCGCGCGATCGAGAGGAATCGGCAGAATACCTCGATGCGATTCCGGATCGTTTCCAAACCTACGGAATTGGTCGCACGCGAACTTGTTACGCTCCCGGTGCGTTTTATCCAGAGCTTAGGATTGCGTTCCCACCTTTAGCGGGGATTTCCGGATCGATCGTCGCGCAACTTGTTGCCGGCGGAGAAGAACCTAGCTCGACAACACCATTCGAATTCACTCGACTATGCCGCGAACCTCTCCCGAAACATTTACGCTCCGACGATCACCTTCAATCAGCGTCTGCACACCGTGGAAACCCGAAACATTTACGGGATCGCAAACAATTTTCATAGTCTAATCAATGGCCGGAAGGCTGCCGGCTGGTACCACGTAAAATAGAGATGCTCGACGTAATCGCCGGATTAAACCGTGTGCTCGTCGAGAGTTTCCCCGTTTTCATTGTTCCTCTACGGTGATCGTCCGAAACCGGCCCTTCGATCAGCCTCGAACACTTTTACAGCAGTACCACTTTCCGTTGATCTTCTCCGGCCGTGAACATGATCGAACGACGAGGCGCCTTCCCCGATCGTGAACGCACCTAACAGTATTACGAACGAGTACGACGACGCGGAGCCGTTGAGACGACGCGGAGACAATCGCGACGCAGTCGTGTAACTTCGTCCCCTCGGCCCTTTGAACAACTTCACTTTCATTCTCGCCGGCCGAAACCAGTCTTGGAGAAATTTCTTAAGGAGATAGACTCGTTTCTAGGATTGCAAAGATGGGGTGTTTCAGTAATCAAAAGCACTAGATAAAAAATCAATCTAGGCCGAAAAGTTTCTTTTCGCAACATGTAGTAAACTAATTGCTTTAACTTCTCAAGAAAGTTAAAATCGTATAGTCCAATATTGAAAAAGTTATCGTTTTTTTAGTGTCCGAATATTAATAGGAATCACTGTAGCTGTTTTCATAAAGCTGTGACAGCTACATACTGCTGAATAATATAAATTACGCCTCGTAAACGTAAAAATAGAACTTTTGAGGGTGATTGCGGCCTAGATTGATCTATTATCTAGCGCTTTTCGCATTACTGAGAAATGAGGAAAGTAAAAATTGGGTAGAATCCTGGAAACGAGTCTACCCCCTTAAATAGAACAGCGCCGAGTAATTGGATCCGCTTCCGCTTCTCACAACGGAAAAGGATCGAGCTGGTCGTGATCTCGACGATCAAGGACTACAGGATCGAGGCTACACGACCGGCCGTATATATATATATGTGGATCGTCGCGGATCATTTTAAGCGGCCTAGCAGAGTCGCGGCTCGTCCGGACCAATCGTCGTGCCGCGCCCTGTAAATACACGGACCCTAATTGCACGCTGATTCACGACGTTGTTTATATGTAAATGCGGCCACGTTGAAAGCAGCGCGGTACGACCGGTTGACACGGCGCCACGAGTATATTTTTGTAATTTTGTATTTTGACGGGTTCTCCGGCCACGTACACTCACACGGCGACCGCGCACAGGGAAGACGACCTCTCGTCCCTTCATCCCTCGGGATCAACGGCACCCCTAAGGATTTAAACGGATACACGCGTGCGCGATACGACCACTAAAATATAATTGAACGGTCGTTAGACCTTCGCGTCGCTTCTGGATCCTGTCCTAAACTACGATACACGATTGATGATCTCTCTCTCCCTCTCTCTTTCTTAATCGCGGTAATACAAGTCGCACGCATCTCAAATTCAAACCCAGTGACTTCAAACGGTTTGGGTTCGCGTTTGAACGAGCGATGTTGGACTTTTTTTCGGGACGTATAAGCCCTTGTAGGTCGGTTCTACTGACGTGCCTCACTAGAAGTTATTCGGCTAGAACCGAAAGTGCCAGTGGAATGACCCAATCGAATTTCGAATTCCTGCCAGCAGACTTCTTCTGAGGCACGGAGAGCACGTGCACTTGTGGGTTCACTTATCATCCGCTTGAACTACTTTCGTTGTGATTTTTTAAACCCTTTACCTATTTTTAATGCTTCACAATTCTTAGCTCATTTTTACCTGCTTCGTAATCCTTGCAATCTCTTACGCATTAGGCGATTCAATGTTTTACTGAGATCTACAGATTAATTTTGCATGTTGAGCAGTTTTCTCAATTTTTATTTTAATGAATTTCGATCTCTCCGGCGTTTGCGAATGGCGAGCATTTTTCACATTTACTTCGATGATTTCTTTGTGCTTTTTAAGATAAAAATGAATGTAAGAAGCCTGAGGTAATCATGCACGGAATCTAGATATATATTTTGGTTTGTCCACGCGGAAACTAACAAGTGATTAAACGTCTTTGGATTCATCTGTTAATCGTTTTGCATTCCAGGAATCTTTTTCGATCCAACCAAGCTTTCCTTTCTTTCACATTTTACGCCGCAAAGGTACATTTAAAGCACCATTTCCTGAAAAAACGTTTCTACTCGGACTACGCGTTGTTTGACATTTTCAACGCTTTCTGTCACGACGGTAATTTCAAGAAGTCGAATAAAGTAGGATTTTCGTGGGTCCCACAGACTCACAGAGGGCGCGGACATGAAGGGTTGACAAGAATGATATTTTCCACGTAGTCGTTTTCTCATTTTCTCCGGGGCCGTTTGTATATCCGTGGAAAAGTCCAAGAAAATTGTTGACGTTCGCGTTCCTTTCCCGAAATGATTCCAAACGAGCGGCAGGGTGAACATTGCTGGAAATAATGGTCCGTACGGGCGCCCGAAATATTTAGCATTCCGGTACTTTTCCGTTCCGCCCCGGAGGTGTGACACGTCGGCCATCCTAAATCAGAATTTTCCCCATTTGCGCTCCGCGAAGAGAAAAGAGGTGGGATCTTTCCCTCGCGGGGCTCGTTCTCTCGCGCGAAACACAAGCTTTCTCTCCCTCGCCTCTTCCGTTGGCTTTTCCTCGTCGTCACATGCTCCTACTTAATGACACCGGGACAAGTATACGGTGGAAATGGAACACGTACAAGCCCGCAATTACAGCGGATGTCAACTCGCGGTGCTCTATGCGCTATTAGCCGAGTCCTGTTTACCGGGGAGTTCGCGCGTCACGAACGAGCTGCCGGTCGTCAGCGCAATTATTATCGCAAAATACTTTCTGCAACAGTCGACGGCAAAAGGGAGCCGGGACATGGACTTCTACTCGGTCAAATGAAAATTCTCTCTTTGACACAGCTCCGGAAATAAGCGTTTCAAACTGTTATACTGGGAGGCGGGTGATGAAAAAATTACGAAAAAATTCATGAACATTCTACCCAATAGCGTACACGATTGTAAATTTTTTCAGAATTTTCTGCTGCAAACTGAAGATTTCTAATTAGTCAGATTTTGTTATATTTCATATATTTTATTTTTATACATTATCATTTGATATATTTTATTTGGTTTCCCCTTCTTAAAAATCCTCTCGAAAAATTGAAAATTGCATAAACTTCCGCAGTGTATTGATTAGACACCGATATATTCACCCCTTTGCACTCGAAGCAATTTTAATTCTAAAATCAAGACATTTCTTTCAACCCAGATCATTTTTATTTTATATAATCTTTTTTACATTGTGCACATCAAATTGAACCTGTTTTCTCATGTAACAGCTGAGTTTCAATTTCATAATATTAAAGCAGTTTTGAATAATGGTGTGGCAACTATTACCAGCGCCTCAGAAAATCTCCAAAAATCCAGGCAGAATGTTCACGACTTTGTCATAATTATTTATTGTATTTACCATCTAATCCGTACCTTGTGGGCGTTTCACAACATTTGATTATTCGGAATCAAAGTTTTTCATGACTGTCTCGAGGACTGGGATCGATATCAAAACAGTTTTCAAGTTCTGCTCGTCCCGGTAGTCGCTCGACAGATCGCTCGCGATCGATAGTCGACCCCGCGATACTTGGAGCTTCTCTCCGTTTACCATTTCGCTTCTCTAATGACTCTGCGTATCTACCTACCGGGTACATATCCGCTTGATGTCATTACGACGAAAGTCAAACGGGGATCAGAGTTGAGACGGAACCACGGGGGAGACGTGTGTAATTGCGAATGCTACAGCGTCCATATCGGACATGTTTCACTTAGTATTTTTAATGACTCGCATACCCGAGATTCCTCCCTCGGAATACAATTTAGCTGGAACCGTAACGATTCACTGATAAAAGACACCTCGTTGTCGACCAGGATACCCAGAACGTGTGTATCGATTTTGGAATTATGGGAGTTGATCAAGTTTCGAAACCGGCGAGCAAACAGCTTATCACATATCGATCCACCGTGGTTGCAAAATTTATTCATGCCGTGATTAAAACTTATTTCTTAGCCCAGCAGGCTGAATTAGCCTTTTGCAGCTTGTTGGCAGTGCTGTAGTAATATTCATTACGTAGTCCATAAGTTTTCGTATTAACGTAATATTGCTAATAATGTATGTCAGGTTCGTGCATACGAAATGTCCGGTTTCAACTTTCTTGCCGAATGGTTTAGTGAACGTTAAAATTATATAACGTAATCGTGAGGTCAATTGAAAAGTTTTTAGAGTGAAATGAATCAAATAATTGAGAAAAATAAATAATCTGCAGATTTTCTTGTGCGAATATGAATTAGGAAATAACGGAGTGAAGGCTGCATGTGATATTAACACTGGTTTGAACATCTTCGGGAGAAATTTTCGATTCACACTCGATTCTCGCCAGGTGAAATGTGCCAATCGTGAAACATTTTCTGATCGGAAGGTAGTGATTGTGTTTTAACCTTCTCGCACTCCATTTTCTACATAACTGGTTAGATGGAACTTTCTATGACTCCAACATAAATCAATTTTTATTCAATAAAATAACTACTTTAATGCGAACTATATATTTGTGGTCGACACCTTTGTTTACGCTTAAAGTACTAAATTTAAAGTTTTCAAATTCGGGCATTGCGTTTGCACCAACCTAACGCTTACAATGAAACAAATTATTCTCAGTTGTTAATCACAGGAAATGCCCAAAGTGTAAAAGATTTCACCTGCCAGCGATCATCCATTACTTTTTACAAAATGGTAACTAGCAACTCATGGCTGATTCGTGGCCAAGGATAATTCATCCAAGGACCAAAAACTCAAAATTTTCCAACGATTTTGAATTTCATCTACCCAATTTTCATATAAATACATAAAGATCCGCAATCTAATGATGATCATTCGAGAAAAATTGTACTCGATCTAAATCCACGAGAATTTTGAGTGGTCATATCTGCCAGAAAGAACTGCCTAAGACATTTTTACCGAGATCATTTGATTTGGAAACTCAGTCACGATCTATATCATTCCATCTTGTCTTGCTCGATCTTTCGGGGTCGCTATAGTAATGGAGTAATAATTGTTCTTGCCGAGCTCGAGTGTTCGAAACCCCATTCCGACCGACAGTCCTGGGGAACATCCCCAGTCTCTGACACTGAGATATTGGCGTGAAGTTCTTGACTGCATCTGCGAGCGTGCAGATGAAAGTACCGTCCAATACACCGATCCAACCACAGCCATCTGGACGTTATGCGCGCATAATTAATCTAATTTTCAACGTGATATACCACTCGAGCAATACCAGTTCACCATTAACGTCGTTCTGCTCGGGACGTTTTTCGTTCGCGATGATCTCGCGCGTCGTAGAGCACAATCGATATCGTAACGTGATCGACATCTTCGACGGCGGAAGCAACGTTGTCCAGATCACGTCGAACACATTCTAGACGATCTTAGTCTCCGTGTTCTTTCCGTTTCAAACGCATTTGTACTGAGACACTCGCGAACGGACTTCGTTCCGTGCGACGCGACGCACTGTGGTTCTGGAAACCCGCTTTTCGTGGGAAAAAGAATTTTAGTGTTACTCAACACTAAACTTACCACTGCCGGTCAAATGACCGATTTCATAATTTTCATTTCACAATTATTGAAACTATGAAGTTGGTTACAATATATAATTATGAATGGACCAAACGACTTCAATTTCTCTGTAAGGCTACACTCCGCGATAAAGCGATAGGACACCCCTAGATTTCTAATGTTTCTCAATATCAATGATGTGTACAAAGATTGTGTATATAGATCTGTATAGAGTATCCTCTGTTTACTAACATACGAAGTAACTGCTATTATGTACGTTGTGTCTTAGGAGTTATATCTGCTTACATGAAAATACATGAAAAATCGGTGCGTCAGAACGATAGGACATGGTGAAGAAGAATAGTGAATTAAGTTTATAAACAGGTGTTTTATTCGAATTTTAATAATGTGTACATTTTCCTCTTTTTTCTATCACTTCTAACAGTCTTTTAGGTAAACTTTTGTACAGTTTTTTTATGTATACTCTGGAAATACAATTCCAACTTTCCGCGGCTTTTAATTCTTCAAGAGAATAAAATTGTTTCCCACCTCGATATACGTATCGAGATAATTGTCCCCATACATTTTCGATAATATTTAAATCCGGTGATCTTGCCGGCCACTGTAAAACTTTAATATTATTTATGTCAAAATAATTTTTAACAACTTTTGCAGTATGCACGGACGCGTTGTCGTGTTGAAATATGAATTTTTCCCCACACAACCGCCAGTTATTTCCTCGTTTACCAATTTTAAATAATCTAAACTTTTCATTTTTCCGGTTACAAATCGAATATTTGTTTTTCCATTATAGCCGGTTGCTCCCCAAACCATTACGCCTCCTCCTTTCATTTGACGTCTCATTTGATGCTGCGGATCTTTTCTCAGGTCATGAAAATAGTATGACCAGCCATCAGGACCTTCCAATGTAAATCTCTCCTCATCTGCAAACATTACTTCAACATTTATTGCTTCACATTTTCATATATTTAAACGTTATTTTGTTTTCTTGCACTGACCAGAAAACATTACTCTCTTCCATTTTTTCCTCCATCTTATGTGTTGTCGAGCAAATGTCAATCGATCTTCGACATGTTTCTTTGTTAACGATGGCTTTCTTTTAATTTTTCTTTTTTGAATATGTTCTGATTTTTGCAAAATACGCTGTACGTTTCGTACACCAGTAGAAACACCAGCCTCTTGTGCAATTTGTCGTGATGTCAACATCGAATTGGATGCAACTTTTAATATTGCATGCTCTCCGCGGTCACTCACAGCACGTAAACGACCTTTTCCTTTCTTCTTCCCGTAATTCTCAGGATTTTTTAATAAATTTGCTATTACATATCGGCTTCTGCCTATCAACTTAGATATTTTGTTAACACTCGCGCCTCCTTCTTTTAAATTTAATATCATTTTTATTTCTGTTGGATTTAATTGTTTACCGCGTCCCATTTTCGTTATTTCACGTTAATAGAACTTCATCTGTTCATTGCCTCTTAGACACTGATTTAAATATGACAGTATGTCCTATCGTTCTGACGCACCGGTTTTTCATGTATTTTCATGTAAGCAGATATAATCCTAAGACACAACGTAAATAATAGCAGTTACTTCGTATGTTAGTAAACAGAGGATACTCTATACAGATCTATATACACAATCTTTGTACACATCATTGGTATTGAGAAACATTAGAAATCTACGGGGGGGTCCTATCGCTTTGTCGCGGAGTGTAAAAGGATTAGTTTAGTAAATGACGTCTAATAAATATGTTGAAGAAAATGCATTTAATCGGAATTGTGAAAAGCAATAGTAAAAATTGATATTTACAACTTTTTTAGCTGGGCCAATAACGAAAATTTAAAAGATGTGTTTTGTAAACTTGTATAAATTATATACATTCTGAAAATTTCATTGAAATTGGTTACTTGGTAGTAGGCCGAAAATCATGAAAAATTTGCAATTTCCAGCGCGTTTCCAGACCATAGTGCGAAGGCTGGGGTTTTCCGTGATTAACCGATTCGTTCCCGGGAATTGGCAATCAAGGCGGTGCACGGCTTAAGACACTGGACGTGTGTTTAACATTTATACATTACATCCGAGGAGCTTGAATTTTGCAAGTTCTAATTTCGGAGGATCGATCGTGCGTCGCCGAGTCGTTCCTTTGCGTAGCCGGAGCTCGTGCAATTTTCTTTACAAGCATTAAGTCGTAGCTGCTCTTCGAAGACTGACATTTTCCGACGTAGAAACGATGCAGGTTTCGTATTACTTAGAAGTACAATTGTTCCGAAGGAATTGCGTTCGTGACGAAAGAACGATTCTCGCGAAGAGCAGGATCTTTCCTAATTGGTTCAGCGAAGTCGATCGAGCGTGGTCGCGTTACGAGGAACGAGAGCGATCGTTTCGCGAGCGACAACAGACGCGAATCTAATCGATCGAGTTAACTCCTTGCGGTCCGAGACCGTTGGACCATCGTGAAGCCTAATTTGCGAGTAGCCGAACGCTGGGAACAAAGTGAATTAGCTGCTCAAGGCCGCCGAGACAAGTTCGTCGCGCGAAAGTAGGCGCGGCAAATAATCAGAGCACTGATTGACCTAACAATAAGTGCCGCAGCGAAGTTAGGGGTTGGTTTCTCGGGACGGTTGATCGAATTGCCTGCGGTTTATACAGGGTAGAAAATGAATGATACATTCAAACGATTAAATCCGGGGAATTCAAGTTTCGGCAAACTTTTTTAGATTAACCCTTAGCACTCGAGTGGCGATTCAGAGTTACCATTAAAAATTGCTGTACCATTATTCAAAAGGGTTAAAACGTTCATTCTGTCCCTGTTTTCGGAAAACTGTTATTCGAATAAATCTGTTGTTTTCACGGATTCTACGCGAAATTGGTGCTTGAAGCTGCGATAATCGTCACTTTGCACCCTGGTCCGACAGGATCACGCAATATCCAACCGCAGAGAGTTCCACACATCGTTTCTCGTAACGACGACGCGATGGTTCTTCCATGCGAACGTTATCCGAGATGTTGCGACGCGTCGGACGTCAAAAGCACAGCGTGCTCTCTCGCATGATCGCTCTAGTCGCGTCCTAATCGTGGTCGAAACTGCCTAATTCATTCCATTGCCAGATCCTCGAGCGAACACAAACGGACTTCTCGCCACTTCCCGCGTGTATACTAGTGTGTATATGTATGTAAGCAGTACCGTGCAGAAACGCGAGACGTGTTCCTGGCGATGAAGCTGTTTCACGCGAAGAAACAGGATAAGAAGAAAAATAAAATGAAACGTACGTCGGACGTGTGTTTCTGTGGATCAGGCCACCACGTCCATGTTTCTCTCTCGTACTTTCGATGAATGTGTGTAGACATCTAAACGGGGCTGAAGTCATGAATAAATGACGTTCCATTACCATATTTTCGTATCTCGTACAGCTGTTCGTTGTACAGGATGAGAACGCTTTTTTCCCGAGTGTTTTTATCGTAATAGGGATTATTATAAATGTAAAGGAAACTATGTTTGCGTGTCACGATATAAACGTTAAGGGAACCTCTTTAGGGTATGTAGCGTTCAGACACTTTCGTTTTATTAGATCCTAGATGAACATATAGAAACGTTAAGGATGGAATAATCGACGTAAACAACAATTCTGCGAAACGTTGATCGCGTCTAATTTCTTTTCTTTCATACTTTTTCGATTATAGTGCGTAACGCCCGTCGTTTTATTGATAATTGGACTGCGGATCTTCATGCGTTTATGAAGAACTTTGTTGGGTGGAATATGAAACAGTAAAAGATTTTTAAAAATGCAAGAATGTTGTGATTTTGCTTTTAATGTAACAAAGTCGTTAAGGGATGAAATCAATGCAAAACATTTTTACTTTGCATAAAGATCCGCAGTCTATTGATAATCGTGTTGTCATGATATCATTATGATTATTGCTATGGTTGATACTGTTTTTATTACTCCTATCGATGAATTCGATTTTCAGCGCCCGTTATTTACGTTCCGACGTTATCATTATCATTGTCATTTATCATTGCGATCGTTCTAGCCACGATTATTTTTCTACGAGAATTTTTACTATGTAACACAAATGGCGCGCCACACGCGCAACCGAATTTAGTTCCGTTTCGGTGTAACGTTCTCGGCCGATTATAATTTATAATGCCATGTCAATGTACTATCACTGTAAATATTATACATATTTTATAAATGAAATATTTAGCGTGACTGTAACGTTAAGAGAATGTACTGAAAGCACCACTCTGTACACTCCACTACGATGGTTAAATTTTAATAAATATTTCCCAACCCCATTCCTGCGACCTTCATTCGGATCCTGCCTTCGAATTATACTGCGAGTATCCCCATACCTAATTTTTGCCTTTTTCCTACGTAGTCTAGTAGATTTCACCGATCACTGATCTCCTAGGATTAAAACTTGGATTCTAGCATTTTCTTACCCAAAGCTACTGGATTACACCAGAGAGAGGCAAATATTCCTTAATCTACATGATAGCTGACGGGACAAGGAAGGAACATTGTCCAGTGATATTTTCAGGTTTCTTCTTTTATTGAGAAAATAACGATGAAATGATCGCTCTCGGATCCGTCCAATACACTTATCGTAAATATTGTCAATTATTTGGTTCCATCGGGTTTCAATACTTTGTCCTCTTTGGTCAGTTTCTTCAACTTAGCCAGAGCGCTCTCGCCGTATTTGGCTAACAACTCTTGGACGAAATCGTCCTTCAATTTCTTCAGGCATCTGGAATGATACGGCAACAGAGGAGGAAAAAAAGTGAATGTAATTACATCCGAAATGGCAAAGTTCCAGGATATTCTATGTACACACAACGTGTTCCGTAATCATCGTAGTCTTCCGGGGATATCCCACCGGTTTTAATAATAAAAACGGGAGAGGAGCCATTTATGGGTAAGCAACTGTTCGCTGTGATTGGATTTTTTCAATGGACAGTATATACCGTGTGGTTAGCGAACGATCATGTTTTTCATACGTTACCTCCTATAAATGGAGTCGGTCCTGAACTTGCCGATGTCCAGACTAGGTGCATGGGGTCGATGGATGATGAACGTGTCCGGCAAGACGATGTACCTATAGAAATTAGAGATCCCTATTTGTATTAACGTATCCGCATTTTAATTCGTATTAATTTTTAGAATACAGTTACTACTTTTCGAACAGAACTTTCCCTCCAACCTAATATAAAATAGATACAAAAATTAATTTGAAAACCACTCTCATTCAAAAGATATAATCAAATTAACTCTCTAGTTTATTAGAGAAGAGTCTGATATGTTTTAATGTTCTGACAATAAACTTCTTTTGGGATATCAATGTTCTAAAAATTATACAAATTAAAAGGAGGATGCATTAATAAATAGTACACGTGGATACATGTACGTACGAATACATACGTGTACATGTACACGTGTACATTGGGCATATAAATTTATGGCGTCGCGCTACGCCGGTCGATCACGTTAGATTATTAAACGAATCGGCCGTGATAGATCTCTTACTTGTAATCTAATATCGTCAAATGCGTCACGTAGGAAACCTTATTCCATCCGAAACCGACGAACCTGGTGTCGTATCTAGGGGCTAATCTCGAGACCACGATGTACGGCTCAAAATCTGGTTCCCAGGAGACCTACGATCACATTAACTTAATCGTTTGCAGCTTAGGGAGGCGATCCAAGCCGGTTTACGCGACGTACTTCGTACGGTTCCATCGTGTTCCGCCAGTAACTATAATTAGTCGCGGCATGGCCTTGGGTCCACACGTGGTACCGGAAGGTGTACAGAACTCCACGCTTCAAGAACTTCAACAGCTCGTCCTTGTTCGCAGGAAATGTGAACCTATAAAATATACGACCCCTTCATTTCATCTGTACTACATTCGCCTAAACGCGATGCACTCTTCAACATTTCCTAAGGGTGTGTAGGTACCCGAAATTTCGGATTGGGAAGAATTGCCTTCGTTCCGACACGAATCGAACAAACCGGTGAATTATAATAAAAAATGCACATATATCTTATGTTATCTATTACCGTTAGACTGTTGATATGAAAATTTACATTATCGCCGGTCGACTATCGAGAAGCTAGAATAAAATAGTACTTCGGTTTCTATAATAACAATTTCAAGCCTTCGAGCGACCTCATTCTTCCAATCTAAAATTCCACTATGCGCGTACATTCTACTTGTGACATAGAAATTTCTCGACTACTTCGAGGAAGAGTCGTCGCATTGTCGTATTTTCAAGAAAACTGTTAAATTATCTTTAACCCTTTGGACACGAAGCAATTTTAATTATTCTATGTAAACTGTTTTACATTGTGCACATTAAATTGAACCTGTTTTCTCATACAACAGTTGAGCTTTTTACAATTTACAGAATACGGACGAATTTCATAATATTAAAACTGTTTTGAATAATGGCATGTCAAATTTTACTGGCGCCTCAGAGTCACCATTCGAGTGCAAAGGGTTAATATTATTCAGTGATATAATTTCCATGATTTGTAACAACTTGTTGTCGTCTGTCAGGTAACCTGCCAATGCCTGTTTCCCAATGACTTATCAGCAACATGTGTTTTTGGTTTACAGGCAAAATTACCTGCTTACATACGACAGAACTTTCCCTCGAACCTGATAATTGCTAGAAAACAGCAAAAAGTATCAGAACCGTAAAATCGAATCTTGATCGCGCAATAAAAGTGTCTTCCGCAATTACATCGGGAACAATGATCGCCTTAATGGGTTCAAACAACCGTTTGTTCCTCGCAACCGAGCACAATCGGCAGTCGAAGCCCACTAGAGACATCTCATGCATTCACGCGAGTATGCATCGCATCAGATCAGCGGGGGTGTACACATTGTGCAGCAGACAACGGGCTCTGTATGCGTTTACAAGTCGCTCGAGCGGAAATACCTGTAACGTTCGGTCTCGAATGCCGGCACGATCAGCGCTACTTTGTCCGACTCGGTGATATTTAATTTAGCGATGTAATTCATGAGGCTCTCGTGGAGGCCGTGTTGCGGCAGGAAATCAACGTCCAGTTGAAAAATGAACGGCGTCGATACGTAGGACATCGCGATATTTCTCAGGTAATTGATCGGGTAGAGGTCCTGGGGGAGAAGACGTTCGTGTAATTCAATGTGCATGCTCCGCTAAGTAAGATCATTCCTTGTCGGTCCCGCTTTGTCACGTTAATATTACATCTGGGTAAACTTTTCCTTGCGTAACCAGAAATCTTTTAAAGGACATTCGGATGCAAGAGACACGCACCCCATCTTTGTACACCACGTGGTACGCGATGTTCCTCCTCTTGCGCAATTCGACAGACCCTTTCACAAACTCCAGAAAATTCTGCACCTCAGCGTCTGTGAGGTATAGCGCCACGCTTATGGTTCCTGGCCAGTGTTTCGACAGTTCTTCTAGCAACGGTATTCTTTCCACGCTGCACTGGGTTATCAGAGCAACGTCTGCCGGTGCGTACACGTTGTACTCGTACTCGAGAAGAAAAGGATGAGTGCGGTACAGCATAGTCGCACCTCTGGTGAAATCCTGACACGGGCTCGACTCGTTGTACTGGAAATTAGAAATTGCTTTCTTGCCGGTGACGAACACCTGTCCAATGAGTTCGGATCCTGAGACTTACTTGGGACGCGGTCTCGTCGTGTTTATCGCAACCGAACAAACGTCTACGAAGCAGATTCCCGTCCATCTCTAGGAACACCCTGTGCAACTTGCGGAACTCGTTGATGTGCTTATTATACACGTCCTGCTTTCGAGGCGAATTCCAATGCACAATCTAAAAGCAGCGCAATGATGGGAAGCGGGTCCCTTCTTGGGGAACTGTAAATGTTGGATCGTCTAATAAGCTCTACGTCAGACGTCAATAGCAATGATCCCGATGTTATAAAGTCAGAGTCAGATGTTATAAAATCAAATTGTAAGAATCTGCGATTTAAATGATAAAAGATATTTTTCAACTTTAAACAAATATTGTGATGTTATTATAAAAGATTTTGAATTGTTCTTTACAACAAAAGATTCTGTAGACTTTCCTGAATACAGTGATAACCAATATTAATACATTATGAATGTTTAAACATGTTTAAACAATCATTAAAGATGGAGAGACACCATTTTTGCATCAATTTTTGAGGATATTTTTCAGTTTATCGGTCCAGCGTAAAATCGAACTATATCATGCGATAGACCACAACAATTCAAAATCTTTTATAATAACATCAATGCAAAAAACTCTATAAAAATCGCATAGTGAAAATCGAAACGTTTTTTGGCTGTTGGACAGTGTTATTGGACGATCCAGCACTAGACGAGAGGGCCGCGTACACTTATCTGACTAGTGTCACGGTAACAGAGATCGCTGATCGTGTGATCGCTCAGCTGCACGTTCCAGGTGCACTCTATTTTGTGTATAATGGAAGGATGCTCTTTGATAACAGCATTTATTACGTCTTGATCGGCTAAACTAGTTTCTGGTATACGGTCGAGTACACGCTTGGTAACTGTTTCCCAGAGGATCATAAATTTTCTGTTACGTAGTTGCTGCAACTGCATTAGCATCACGCCAGTGTTGAACCCTCTACCAAGAGCTGGCCATGGCCGTTGACCGTAAGACAGTGCCTTTATGTACCAATGACTCTGATTTTCCGTTAAACCTAACGCCTGATCGTTCGTGAACTTCTCGAACACCCGCCAAAGCAAACTAACATCATTTAGGACGGTCACGTCCGTGTCGAATACCAACACCTTGTCCTCCCGCATCGCGTCCGGCAGGATTAACTTCAGAAGACCGTACACACCGGAATAATGCTTGTTCGGTATCCAAGAGACCTTTGGCACCCATCGTTCAGCCTTGTAGTACGTCACGTTCACTGGAACGAGTCCGAAAAAAATAGCCGACCCATAGACTCGCCGGCGTTATTGGCTCTCGTCCGTTCCTTCGGCAACCCGATACTCTCGAAAATTGCTTAATTGGTGTAATTTAGTTCAGTCGGTTAATTGTCGGAACCGGGTCACCGCGAGTTAAATGTTTTCCAGCCCGTTGCTCTGGCTGCCGTTGAACGAGCAATGCAACGAGGACAATATAATTCAAGCATCGGAGGATCGATGAAACAAGAATTCGATCGATTAAGGAACGAAGGAGAATAATAACGACAGACGGACTCTTTTTTACTAACCATGAGGTAGGTCCCACGTTTGGAACAGAGTCGATAAAGTTCTCTTCGCAATCTCGTCGACGAGCAAATGAAAGTGCAAGGGTTTAGTACGGTAGAATAAAACGGATTTTACTACTGTCACAAGGGCGAACGTCGAGTTGTAGCCGGCGCAGACCATCGCGATGTGTATGCTCTCGCATTTTCCCTTGAAAAAGAAATCATTGTTGTCCGGCGATCGTCCATGTTCTCGATAGAACGACGCACGGTGGTACACTTTTTTCGAAAACCTGGCCGAAATGCGATTGGCGAATTTTCGTGGTTCCTAGTACTCTCTGTGCCGCACAATTCACACACTTAATAATAGCCAATAATTCGGCTAAAACCGAAAGTGCTGCATTCTTTTCGAATTCCGGAGACAACTTGTGAGGCATAGAGAGTACCTTAAAGATTGTAACATTTCACAGTAAGTAACACAGGAATTCCCAACGGGGTCCAGATGGATCCCTTCGGGGTCGATGGAAGTTTAAAAAGGTTCTATATTGTTTCAGAGGTCTATTGGGGGTCGATTTCTCTGCTTTAAAATTTTATTTAATTGCTGAGGAATGTAATTATTAGATAATAAGTTCCGTTTATTTGAGTAAAAATGAAAATAGTACAAAAATACATAAATCGAAAAAACCACTTGTTTCTAATTTTTCGTTCATATTCTTAGTCGAATTATTATCTTTAAGTTTTTTTATGTGCAATCATTAGTATTACGATTATGTTGTACGCTATAAATATACTATAATAATAGAGAGAAATATAAGGAGGTCGATGAAGAAAATCATCCTTTTAAAAGGGATCGACGTAGGAAAAAGCTTGGGAACCCCTGGTTTCATGTCTCGCGCTAAAGTTTATCCTTGAAGAAGTCATTTGTATTACATGCCAGTTTTTTGGGAAAAGGAACCACTGTGCGACGCTGGTTCCAAGGTAAGATTTCATCCAAGTTGATCTCTTAATCGCGAAAGATTTTTACCTCGATTTGATTGTTATCTATGCGAATCTTTTGCAAGCTAGGCTCCTCAACACGTAATTTCGTTCTCTGGTCCACGGACAACGGTCCCGATTTCCCATCGAGCTTGAAGGAACCAATATCAGCGGAAGGCACTACAATAATACACGTTGAGAATCCTGCGAGGTCGTCGGACAGCCAAGCAATATCAAAATGTATTACCGTTCAACAATAAATACAAATAGAAGACCGCCGATGGCACTAGCACGCCCAACAAACATCCTAGCCATGATCGAGCCATTGCAATATGGAAGACATATTTCCCGACTCGTAGAATGTTTAACGTGCGAGCTCTGTCGAGTAAATGTCACGGTCTATAATTAGAAATCAGTTAATTATTTTCGAATATCTTTCATCGTGTTTTACTGTAATTATATTTTCAAATCGTACGACAAAACAAAAAACAACAAGCCGCCATTCCCACGATAGTAGATATTCAATTTTCTTTTTCGTACCTTATTTAAAAAGAAATTAATTCTTTCTCACGATTTCGAAATGGTAATATTAATTTAAATAGCATAAAAATGCAGACAATTTCTTTTATGTCTATGTATGTATATGCTATGTATCAAGTTTTACAAAATACCAACGTGTTACTTAATAATTATAAGAAATGCATATGATAATTTGAGAAATGTCTTACAAATCTAATAAATCTGATAAAAATGCGATGTAACTCGTAATTTTGTTTTGATGTTGCTATAATCGCATATGTATAATCGCAATTCTATCATGTTTGGTCTCGTTTTAATCAGAAAAATTTCACCAATCCGTTAGTAAAGGTTTCGTTATAAACGAAATAATTAAAAGCAATAAAGTTTCATCATTGCATTAGTAGCCTCTAGTAGAGGGCATAAAAAAAGTAACACCATCCGTAGAGACGAAAGTCACACTATGCGAGGGTAGACATGTTTTACAGTAACAAAAATTTGTTTTCCTAACTCATCTCCATTATACAATAAAACCTTTTGGTTAAACTTTCACTGAGGGGACTAAAAATGTTCAACTTTTCCGAAAGTAATATTGTACGATTCGACGGAAAGACGGAAGATTCTATTGCGAGGAATTAAGACGCGTTTTATTGATTTATTGAAATGAGAGTAGAGCTGTCTCCTAACATCCCTTAAATTTTTAGGAATGTTATACTTGAAATTGTTAAACTATAATCTCCCTATTCCCTTTCCAATAAACAAACTATCTCCATTTCTACCAGTGCAGCCGCGACGAGATCAATGAATGATCTACAAACGGTAGAATTAGAATATTATCACCTGACACATCTATCAATTCGACGGACACAGTACAAACAAAAGAGAGAGGTTAGTCTTCGTTTTATTTATTCATCCATAACTATTGATCCATCAAAAAAAAATCTCTAAAAATTACCGTACGATCATCGATCGCCAGCAAGCACATACCTCTGGTGCAGTGACTTTTTTCACCGACTGTCATCCAATTAAATCCATTGCTCCGAATTGCTTCGTACCGGAATACTGCGCGTGAATCTTCACGGGCGAATCTATCTCGAATATTCACGTTCCAATAGAGCGTATATTTACCTTTGGTAACGTTCGGAAATTCGCGTAATCACAGTTACCGAGGAACACAACGTCCGGACGGCACGCATCCTAAACACCCGAAGCAGGAAGTCTAACATAAATAGTTTAATCACTGGATAACGCACTGGTAGAATTACCACTCGGTACAAGCAGCGAGACAAAATGTCTCATATCAGTCGGTAAATCGTGACATAGTTACGAATTTTCGTTACCAGAGGGCTGTGTCCATTCGACCATGAAATACACAATTTCAGAGGTGAAACTCTGCTGTCAACTTTCAGGAAACAATTTTCATTGCGCATGCATGCGTAAGTAAGACCAGCATGAATACAGTCTTAGACCAGTGGTAAGATCATAGACTCTATTCGTGAGAACTTCTAGTATCTTACAAGTAGTGGATAATATTGAGCTAATAACGACACACTTTGAGTTTTCGTTAATATTGTATACTAGAATATAAGACATGCTAGATGTAAGAACAAATGTATTGAAAGATTTTCGATAAAGATTCCCTCAGAACAACGTCGGTGCCTCAGCGTAGACGGCGTAAGAAATGGAGTTGTTTTGATCGATGTCGGTATTTCAGATCACGAGACACGAAATACCATGTGGTGATTGGTCTACGTCTACTCTCCAGTTTACTCCTACACCTCGTCTATGCTATAATATAACTCTATGTAGAAGAGCGGTGGGGAGGGGCGGGAAGGGAGGGGGTGGGGGCAAACACAATTTAATTCGGAGCACATTCCGATCAGGTGCCATTCGTTGAGACACGTGTATGTAGATTTTTCGTCTGGCACCTGCCAAAAGACGGACGAAGAGATTGCCGCTGCACGATGACGTTCGTGCCTTTTATCATATACCTGTAACAACTTCTCATTGAAATCTTGACGTACGTGCGTGGAATTCGCGGAAGTATAAGAACAAGGCGGGCGAACTTTCAACGTTCGTGCCGCCTTTCTTCACACGATACGTTGTAATTAGATGAGACGGGGCAGTACGTCGAGAAATATTACGTTGCATGCTTGAAAATGTCCTCGGAGACTTCCCTGAACGATGTGCCAAATGTCGTATCGAGGCTGCATAATTTGCGCTTGAATCAGGAGGACGGGGATGATCTCCAGCCGAATGCAAATATGAACCCTGTTGCATCCGGAGATTCGTCTCCAGAGACTGTACGTAATACCCAACCGATTGGCAACGTTACACTGTCGCGGGCCAGACGTGCTCTCAATTTTGTTTATGACGAAGATCAACCCACTTCCTCGATGGCTAGGAGCGGAGAGTCTTCATTCTCAAACGGGGATAAGTAAGTATTCATATAAGCTTCATATTACGCATCGCATTTCGAACGTAATTATAATATAACGTTGTCGATAATGCTTTAGTAGACCCCCGACGAATGCAGCAAATACATTGCACTTGGAGGGAAGACCCCAGAGCAACGTAGCCTTGGAAAACACATCAACGAATAGTCAAATCACTGTCGCGTATAATTGGCAGGGTACAAAAGCTACGATGCGCGAGAGGATCGTCTTTCTGTTTAACAATGAAATATTATCCGACGTGAGCTTCATAGTAGGGAGAGGAGCTCAGAAACAGCGTATACCAGCTCATAAACTAGTCCTATCTTCTGGAAGTGCTGTTTTCGACGCGATGTTCAACGGAACACTCGCTACGACTTCTTCAGAAATAGAAGTACCTGATGTAGAACCAGTTGCTTTTTTGGCAGTGCTTCTTTTTTTATATACCGATAAGATAGAAATAGATCCCGAGAGCGTGATGATGACATTATATACAGCTAAGAAATATGCGGTATCCGCTTTAGAGAAGCACTGCGTCGATTATTTAAAGAGTAATTTAACCAGCGACAATGCTTTCTTACTCTTAACGCAAGCTCGTTTGTTCGACGAACCTCAATTGGCTGCAGTCTGTTTGGATACCATAGACAGATTTACCACCGAAGCATTAAACGCTGATGGATTTACTGATATTGATATCGATACGCTGAAGATTGTTTTGGAAAGGGACACTCTTCGCGTTAGAGAATCTAAAATATTTCAAGCAGTTTTAAGGTGTGTGAACATGTATTTATTACTTGACTGGTATGCGTAACTTTATTTTTATTCTTGCTTTCACAGATGGTCGGAGGCGGAATGTGTAAGACATCAGCTTCCATTAACACCAGAAAATCAACGTTTCGTGTTAGGTAGTGCTTTCTCGTTGATTCGTTTCCCTTTAATGTCTAAAGAAGAATTTACCACTGGCCCAGCGCAATCTGGACTTCTGAATTACGCAGAGGTTTGTATACAATTTAACAGAGATTCTTATAAATTGATTAATTCACTAAATGGATTTCAGGTTCTCTCCTTATTTTCATATTTTATACTGAATCCAAAACCAGTAGTCGGATTTCAAACAATGCCTCGTTGCTGTATGACTGGTAAGGAACAAACTGTCTGTAGGTTTCAACATACTAAAAGTAGATGGGGATATAATGGAACAAGCGATCGCATAAGGTGTGCACATGTTACGTTCAGCGATACCTCGCTGTAATATTCTGTAAAATTTAATCTAGTTTTTCTTTATAGATTTAGCGTTGATAGACGTATATTTCTTATTGGCTACGGAGTTTATGGTAGTATGCATGGCCCAGCGATATACGAAGTATTAATAGAATTGATACATACTGCTTCTGGAAAAGTAATTGCTACAAATTCATCCAGTTTTAGCTGCGATGGTTCGAAATACACTTATCGCTTACTGTTTAAAGAATTAGCAGAAATTTTACCAAATACGATTTATACAGCATCTGCAACATTTAAGGTTTGTGTTCTCGCAATATGAATTCGTAACATTGGATAGTAATGTAACATCGTGATGTTTTCAGGGCCCTTATTCTCATTACGGAACTAAGGGTTTGAAAACTGTTATGGTGGATAGCGATACAGGAAATGGAAAAGTTAAGTTTGAATTTAGTATCGAGGCAGGTGATAATAATGGAACATCTACAGAGGAAGGGCAAATTCCTGAGCTTATATTTTACACTTAAATTACTCATGTACATAATAACGACATTCCTTCGATCAGCTTCGTTGTCTTTCAAAATTGATTACATTAAATCGAATTGTACAAACAGTTTTATATGTCAGTTTCTTTGTCAATTATCTATATACATATTGTATAATATTATATATTTGAATATTCTATTATTATTATTACTATTATCGAATGCAATGTTTTTAATCCACAAGTTTTGATCCATAAGTTTGTTGGAGAATTTGTCGATCTCTGTTTAAGCTGCGATTAAACAGATGAATGTTTTTATGTGATCTGTGTTTAATTGACAGTGTCGAGCACATAAAATTTGTGGATCTCAAAATGGGCCTTACTGGGACAAGAGATTGATTTACGCAACTGGTGTAAAAGCAAAATTTCAATGAATCACTTATTTTTGTATTGAATATTTAAACGATCGACTTCTGCAAAATTAAGTAAAACTGAATTTTTTTCTAAACTGGGAAATATGTTTGAATTGAATTCACCCAGCAAGTAAAATTTGTTGATAAGCTTAAAGACGGTAGCTACACACTATACAAGTTGCAAATATCATCTATAAACTGAAATCGATCTATTTTTCTATTTCTTCAAACAATATGTACATGAGTGGTAACTTTACATAAATAATGATACGATCTTCGTGTAAATTCAAGCACTATTACTATTATTTACAAAAATGTTCTGTTGTAAAGTTATTCCTGTAAAATATATATAAAGCAATGTGCAAAATTCGACTTTGTATTCGTAATTATTACAAATACTCTGCATAAAAATAACATGATATAATTCGATAATGATTGAATAGCTTTTTTACAAAAATAGATGATGAAAGTAGTTTGTCATTGATTTTTGAAAATTCTCTGTAATTTCAGTAGAATCATTGTATACTGCGAACATTCTGCAATTAAATGAAAGTAATATGCTGTTATCGTTCTACCATGTGTTATTTCATTCTGAAAAGTACAAACATAGTATCGTGGAAGATTCATGCATGTGTTCATAGAATCACAGATGAAATTTCTTATCATTCTTAGCAGATCTTTATGCAAAGTAAAAATTTTCTACCTGAATTGCAACAATTTGGAGTGAAATAGACATTTACTTTTTTTCTCAATATGTTTAATACGTTGAAAATAATATAACAGTATTTTAAAATTCTTCTAATTTTTTACTGTTTTAAATTACACCTATTCATTTTGGTCATAAATCCACTGTCTATTTATTACTTTTCCATTGATTATACAAACTAGTCAAACGTGATTCATTTACATTTTCATAATAAAGGAAATCAACTGTATTTTAGCATAAAATCTTAGGCAAGATCAGATCAGAGGAATTGATTCGAATCAATTCGGATTGAGGGCAAGATCAAGCAAGATATAAGATATATAGAATCGTAGACCAGAGTCCCTGTGTCCCCACTCTACCTTTCCCTTCCACTCGTGATCCGGTACTGGCAGAGAGGGAGTAACTTTTTCCCCTCAATTCGAGTCGATTCTCCTGATCTGGCGACTCTACAGCTCTACCAAGCTCTACATCGAAATTGATCGAAATCGAACATCCCTAGCTTTACATAGCTATAATTTCTTCTCTGATATTCTAATCGCACTGAATCGCACCTAAATGTGCTATAAATGTGTATTGTGTATGTGACGACTCCTCTTCTTATTCGCAATGAAGCGTTTTACAACAATTCTGTTTACGGAAGGTAATTTTTTTTCATTTTTGCTTTATAATTATTCATGATATTACTATTTACATACCATTATGAGGTTAAGTAATAAAAAATTACAAAATCTTAAATTAAATCTTTAATTTTATATGTCTGCGCTATCCATGTATATTCTGACATGAAATTATAAGACGAGTAATAAAATTGAAAAGGTACACTCGATCAAATGTAATTTTACCTCTCTTATCTTTGACTCTAAATACATACCATTGTGAGGTTAAGTAATAAAAAATATATGTCTTTGCGCTATCCATGTATATTCTGATATGAAATTATAAGACGAGTAATAAAATTGAAAAGATACACTCGATCAAATGTAATTTTACTTCTCTTCGATTCTATGTTCCCGAATAACTATTTCAAAGGAATATGTATTTATCTTGGAGACGTTAGGAAAAGAGGGTTCAATAATTGTTTAAAATTTGCTAAAGTATTTCGAAAAATGAGTTGTTTTATTATGAGTTTAGAAACTTTTATAATAATGTTGAAATAGAACATTGAGATTCTCATTTAGCGTGATGGACTTACAAGCTGCGTCTATAGCTTCTGTCACAGATGGTGAACCACAGCTAAAAACACCAATCTTGTTAATCTAGAATAAAGAACATTCTATAGAATATGGTCACTTTGTTATATGTATTAGGAATAAGTAGTCATTGATATTGCTTACTGTAGGATGTAATTGTTGAACAGACGTGAAAAATCTGAGAAAGTTAGGCCTTCCGAAATGAGTTGTCGCTTTCAAACCGGTGAACAAAGATTTATTTGAAATTTTTTGAAAGTGTCGTTCGCAAGTGTACTGAAAAAAATATCCTGTCGTTATTTCTCAATTTTTTATCTAATGAAACTATGTATGTATTTATAGCTTACCAATAATATAGTGCGCAAATCAAATTTCTGATAAAATTGTGTGATAAAGATATGAGACGATATTATAGTACTGGTATCAATATTTTCAATGTTTCTTATTATATCAACCATCCATTCAAATTGTTTTTGTGTTCTTGTTATCCAAAGAAAGTACACCTATGTATTAATATTAAGATTAATTTCTAGAACACAGTAGACTCCGTATAACGTGACGAAATACTTTTAAACAATTTTTTCATCGTGTTATATGGGAATCTACTACCTTCGATATTGTATAGACCATTGAAATTACCTTTTTACATTCCAAATTCAATTCGTGGTTTGACTTGTACACAACATCTTTCAAAATCGATGCAAAAGGAGTAACTCCTACTCCACTCCCTATCATTATACTTAAATCGTATTTATACCAATCTTGATGGCATTCGCCGTACGGGCCATCTATATGAATCTATTGAAAATAAATAAATTATGGAATAAGTAACAAATTAATGACATCTAACAACTTGTTTTCAAACCATTGGTAAATGTTGATCGATCGTTATAGTAGGATCCAATCTGGTTCTAATTTTATTAGTCCAAGATCCAATTGCTCTAATATGCACACATAAATTTGGTTCGTGTGGTGCAGACGATAATGTGAACGGATGATATTCATTTGTTTGTAACGCGGGACATGCAATTCTAATCCATTGACCAGACTTGTAATGAAAATTTTGAGGTTTCGAGAACACAATGCAAACTACACCTAAAACATACATATTTACTATATTCTCATAATTTTTAAAAGAATATTTATGTGGCAAATTATAATTTTACCTGATGGCAGTATATCTGCCTTTAATATAGATATTTCAATAATCTTTCTCGTCACAGTAATAATTTTATCAAAAATGAATAAACTCAATGGACCCAGAAAAAAGTAATAAAAATGTGGCTCCTGTTGTGCAGTAAATATCATAATATTATTATTTTACAACTAAATTTTGTATTTATTTATTAATTTCATATTAAATGAATACTTGAACTAATCTTCCTGCTCCGTGTAATATTATTAAAACATAGAAAACGGGATATAAAGAATGCGTCAACGAAAACCAATTATAAAGTATTCTACGAATGCTCGGCAAGGTGCACAGGTATATGAACGCTGTTACAATAGTTAAAAGAATTCCACTTAATCCTGTTATCGTTTGAAAACACCAATAGTGGAATTTTGGCAATTCGCTTGTACTGAAATAGAAGTTTTCTATCAGTATCAATTTATGTTGTATCGATCAGTGAAGTTACTTACTCGTGAAAGTAATTAGGAAAGAGACATGTTAAGTCATCTGCGCTCTGAGTTGAAATATGATAGAAGTTAAATCCGTGACCAATTATATGAAGCACTGAAATCTTATTATAATTAGTAATTAATATTTAAAGGAGTAATTTATATATTTTGCTTACCTGTAAAAAACAATCCCCAACAAGCAATGTATTCGTGCATTTCAATCATAGAATCGAAAGGTACGTATAATTGTAAAATAGTATCTCTTAGAAGCGTAATTGTGTTGCTGCACATTGTAATTAAAAGCGTTGAGTATGTAAACATTATTCCAGACGCTGCTCCTCTAGTTACTGCTAAACCGTATCCTAGAATCTGTTTCAAACCAGAATGCTCGCGTTCCACGGAATAATCTGTAATAAGTTTGTATTAAAAAGTTCTTGTAAGAAGAATTAAAAATATACTTACAATAAAATCTCTCTGCGAAAACACCAAGAAGCACGAAAGTATATAAACATAACCAGAATATTTGTAACTTTTTGTTCGCCAGATATTTCATTATAGGATACCAATAGTCTTGAACATACTGAACATCATCGACAATTTGTTCTATCTCGTGTATACTATTGTCACTTTTATCTTCATGTATGTCTGTTTCTATTTTAACATTACCGCCAATTCTTGTTCGTAATTCATATGGATTGTCGTATAGACTTTCCATCGTTCTTTGTACTTCTCCCATAAACTGTGATTTATATGTAGACGATCCAACATGTAATTTCTTATGTCCTCCAGCTGTATTAATATTAAATTCTAATTCCGCATAATTGAATTTAGTATTGAAATCGCTAAGAATTTGATGAAAATCTTTCAAATCTATCGTTTCCTTTCTCGCTATATTCGCATGCTCCATCATCGAATGTATCAAAGTTTCTAAATTATTATCAGTTACGTCCGCATCAACTGTTTCCATAAAAGATCTAACAATATTATAGAAAGATTACTATCGAATAAAATATAGATTTGAGGTTTCCTTAAATTTTATACCTTAACATATTTTTGAAATCATTTCTCTTTAATCGTCCTGTTCCATTTATATCGTACATATCGAACATTAGTTTCACCTTGTCTTCCGCAGAACCTTTTAAAAATATAGTTAACATATCCAGAAATTCTCTGAAGGATATGAAACCATTTTTATCTTTATCCACTAAATTGAATATCTGAAAATTAAATTTTATATATGCGCTGCACAATTTTATAAGTAAACATTTCAATATTGTTACTAGACTGTGACGTATTAAGAATACTGTTATGTTTTCAATGTAAAAAATCTACTAAGAGATGAAGTGAATTTATTTTGCAGAAAGCTCCACAGTCTAATTGTTACCTTTTTAATAAATTGTGATTCCGTACTCATACTTAACGCTTCGGAAAATTCTATTAATGTCAATTCAGTATGAATTACTTCTTTCGCTACTGTCGCATCTATTTTTAATATTTCTTCTTCTATGTGTGTAATGTGAAGTGCCTTCGAAGTATAAAACATGGTATTGTTAGAATGTCAATATTCGTATAATGATTTCATGGTAATATCATACCTGTGAGAAAACAACACGGAAAAACTGTTCCAACTTCTTTTGCCGAACTCTTTTAGTAACAGCATGCTTCAATAATTCCTTGGCTGTAGTATTTCGAATTTCTTTAATTAGAATTGTCTTTAAGTCAGTAACAAATAGCCTTATAGCATCAAGAAATAAACATTTCAAATAGTCAGAGTCAAATTTTAGGACTAAATCATAATTATGTTCTATCCTGATCATAACGTAGTTATCATCGCTGGGAATATGCATCTGTTGAATGATATAATTTTGTTTATGAAATAGACATTTTTTTTAGATTCATTTTTTAAAATTTGTCATACCGTTATTATTGCGTATTGTATCATATCTATTGCCCGTGTGACGTGCCCTAAATAATTTTTCACTTCCAATTGCTTTTTCTCCACATTTAAAACAATAATTACTGGCCTCAATGGCAATGATTTCTCTTGCCATTCGTTTACTAAAAATAAATGATATTGAAAATTTCCATTCGAACTGTATCCTCTGCGTTTCGAAAGTTACCTGTAAGTATTGTGGTAACTTGATCATCTTTTATTACATGTGATTTTCTGAACTGTGTTGAACATTGAAGTTGTTCGTTCGATTTTAATCTTAATTGACAATAGAGTAGCGTAATGAAACCTGTTAACAAGTTTTACAATACATCTCAATTAATTCTTTATTTTGCATAAAGATCCACTGTTTAATTATAAGATATGTATTTACGTCTATATCTTACAACAGAGAATAGCAGATAATCCTATGAATGTTGAAATGAATGATATATCGCTATTATCGAAGTAATCATACGTTGAAGGACCCGTGCATTCGTCAACCATCTCAGTGATTCGTTCAGCATGATAGCAACTTCTAAGTGTACCGTCATAGTTTCTACATTCTCCTTTCCGAATGATCTTACTACTATAACAAGCTTCATGGATTTCGTTTTCTGAAATAAAACATTTATATTAATATCTAGAAAAAACTTATTTAACTGGGATAAAACATACCCGATGTAGGTACCCTAAACGGATTTCTTGGAATATCATTGTGGTCCATTCCGGTAACAGATATTAATATATCGTAAAATGAAAGACTCTCCAATCTCTTAATTTCATCTTGAGCGAAGAGGCTAGCATTTGTTGGTGTACACTTTAGTATTGAAATTATAGGATATTGTAGAACATAATTGTAAAATAACTTACTTATTATTTATGTTCTTATACCAAAACCTGTCTCCAGCACGTATGCGCTGAAATTGATCAATTATGATAGCTCGAAATAATTCTCCAGGTCCATTGACAGTTTCCAAGATTCCTCCTACCCAGGTATCAACGTTATCGAAGGAATAACCATATAATTCCAGAAATGCACTTTTAATCTTGCCATGAAATATTAAATAACATCACTGTTTATGGTATGGAATGTGAATTACTTAATTTCATTAACCCTTTGCACTGAGAGCTATTTTAACTGGAAAATTAAACATTTCTTTCGATCCAGAATAATTCCATTTTATATGCTTTCTTTCATCTTATGGATATGAAATGTTTAGTAACTGATTAATAGACTGCTGATCTTTACGCAAAATAGGGCAGCAGAAGTTAAATGAAAAGTCACTTCATCCCTTAATAGATTTTTTACATTGAGAACAACATAACAATATTCTTAGATTTTTCTAATCTTTCACTGTTTTATATTTTACTCAGTCAATTTCTTCATAAATGCATAAAAATCCGCAGTCTATTGATTAGGTACTAATATTTGGTGACTCTGAGTCGCCAATCGAGTGCTAAGGGTTGACTAAACGCACATATTTAGCACGTACTTTTGGATTTATATTTAAGAAGTGAGATGTATCTTGAACTTTCTGCAGATTATATGCCATCCGAGCAGTATTATAATCTGGAAGTCCATGATCGCGTCCTCTTTGTATATTGAGTGCCATTAAGTCTCTTCTTGAGAATTCAAGCGGACCGAACAAATTACCCCTTAAGTCCTCTACTATTTTATGATCTTCTTCCGCGCTCGGTTGAATAGCCATCCCCATTATTAATTTTTCTACATCAATAATTCCTTTCACCTTCGTGTTATTTTCAAAAATGGAATTCTACTCGAACAAATTAATTTTAAAATAATATAAACAATTGATAAACCACTATGTATGTATATATATACCTCCGACATCCAATAGTTATTACATGTTCTAATTGCTCTAGAATGTTGTTCTAATTTACAACCGTTTCTTCCATAATCTCGTAAGTATACACCTATCGAAAAGAGTTATTCAATTACATTTTATGAAAAAATATTCTTTCTAATGAAAAGTAACAATAGATGTTGAAGTAGGCTACGAATCTTAACATGTCGTTATGTATGATCACTTATACTAATTCATAGTGTATGCATTCGTTAAAGATAAATTTAATAAAAATGTTTTGAACCGTACCTGCTGGCACCAATGTATGACCGAATCGAAAAGCCGCAGCTTGGAAAAATTGATCTATTTGTGGATCGATGCTTGGATCATAACCTTCCAAAGAATTGTTAAAATTACATAAGACCGAAACAAAGTAAAATTAATTAATAGCTTTTAACTTTAATGTTTTAAATGAATTACCTTTGTACTCAGGAAATTCTTGTCCCAACCATTCAGGTAACCATTCGTTGGTAACAATGTGTTGCTGTGTTGCTATTACCCATTTACGAGCTTCGTTGTAAATTTTTTCACCAGACCATTCAGAGTGTTGCAATTTCATGTTCTTCGCTATAAGATTATGCCATCGGAACCAAATTATACCAAAAGTGAGAAGGAATGGGTTTTCATTTCCTCTTGGATTTCCTAACTCTACAACATTTGAACGTGTCACATCTATTTTAATAATTACATGAAAATGTACTCTTTAAATTGCTTGAGACATAGAATATTGTCGCACACATCATGTATCTTTCAAAGAGAACAGTACAGATTTGTAACGAAATTAAGCGTAAGAGATGCGTTGAACGCAGCTCTTGACGAAGAATTAGCAAGAGACGAGAAAGTATTCATTATAGGAGAAGAAGTTGCCCAATATGATGGTGCTTATAAAGTAACGAGAGGTCTTTGGCAGAAATACGGAGATAAAAGAATGATCGATACGCCTATTACGGAGGCTGGATTTTGTGGTATAGCTATCGGAGCTGCGCTTGCTGGTTTAAGACCAATATGTGAATTTATGACTTTCAACTTTTCAATGCAAGCTATAGATCGTATTGTAAATGGAGCAGCTAAAAACTATTATATGACTGCAGGAAAATATAACGTGCCCATTGTATTTCGTGGTCCGAATGGTAACGCTAAAGGCTTAGCAGCGCAACATTCTCAGTGTTTCGCAGCATGGTATATGAGTTGTCCTGGTTTGAAAGTTATGTCGCCTACAACCTGCGAAGATTACAGAGGATCTTTAAAAGCTGCCGTTCGAGATCCTGACCCAGTAGTCATTTTAGAAAGCGAAGTACTTTATAATGTTACGTTTCCTGTATCGGACGAAGCGATGGGTAAAGATTTCCTGATACCGATCGGTAAAGCTAAAATTGAAAAACCGGGTAAACACATTACGTTAGCCTCGCATGGTCAAGCTACGCTTTACACCTTGCAAGCGGCTGAAATTCTAGCAGGCGAAGGGATAGAAGCAGAAGTTATCAATTTACGTTCTCTTAGACCGCTAGATTGGAATACGCTCTTTAAGTCAATCGGTAAAACGCATAGATTAATGACAGTCGAATTGGGCTGGCCTATATGCGGAGTAGGTTCCGAGATAGTAGCTACCGTTATGGAGAATCCAGTATTTTTTGAGCTCGACGCACCAGCTATTCGTTGTACAGGTATCGACGTACCTATGCCTTACGCAGAAAATATTGAATACGAATGTACACCGAAGGACCATCATATCGCAGAGTTTGCTAAGAAAATTTTAGGCGTAAAATTCTAAATATATTTTAGAAATAAAATTTTACTCACTGAAGAATCGTTCAACTTTCTCTGTATGATGTTGTGTAATATATTCACGATGATGGATCGGAGGCGGTGGATTAGACATGGGCAACTTATCAGTATTGTATTCTGGGTATAAATTGTCGTGAGAAGTTGCTAGTAATCCGTTAGGATCGAAAGTGCCATTTGAATACGTTCTTAAAACGTTTGACCATGCTTTCGAAGTACCATAAATCAGTCCACCATCCAAAAACGGAGTTATCTCGTTCAACTATAATTTTTGTACATCATTTTCAATCTATGTGCATGTACGTATACAGCGAATTGGTAAGAATTAATTCGATCGATCAAAAAACATTTTACACAAAACGTATTCTATTTGAGCAGGCTTATTGCATAAATATACCTATGTTTTGATCATTTTACATTAAGTTTACATTATATTTGCATCTTCGATTGATCAAATAAAGAGTTTGTATAAAAATACTTTATATTAAATTAAGATTCAAAACCTGTTGGCGTGGATTACTAGGAGAGTGTCCAGTTCTTTTATCGTAACGTGTACGCAACACTGGCATTTCGTAGTGTCCAGTTTTTTTAACGTAACGATGAGAGGATGGAATTTTAATATTGAAATATTCTGGTGGGCATGCTGGTCTTTGCGCATCCAAAATTTCTTCCACGATGTGTTGTCCTGTTCATGTATTTAGAACAATTATGATTTATAATTGCTTGTTGATTCATCTAAACGATCTAGTATTTTGTAACGCACCAAAAAATACAAGCAATGCATTCTTTCCCGTTTTCGAGACAGAGGAAATGTCACCTTCGAATAGTCTATCGCTGATGTCTATTGGGTCTGGTCTATCAGAGCCAGAAGGCTTGTATACACCGTCTTCGTAAGCAGCTGGCCACCTTCTCAATAAAGGTGTATCGATGGCTCCTAATTCTGGTCGTCCAATATTATTGTACCATCCATCGTATCCAGGATATTCTGTTGCTTTTACTTCGAAACAGTTATTACCTTTGGTACAACATCCAAAAAACAACCAATCTAATAATATCGTTGCATTATGTTGATAATTCCAGACATCTGGTTTGTCACCTTCGAATGAAATATTTCTAAATAAATTCTTATTAATACTTACATGATTTTCATTAATAATACTATATACTTACAGGCTGAATTAGTAATAGGAAATGTGCTATTACTACTAACACAGTTGAACACAACAGAATACTGAATAACAATTAAATAAAACAAAACGTGCATCGTTTTGCTTGATAACAGACTTATTAACACACTGCGATTGTTGTCTGTTCTAGCTTTACGCTCTTATAGAACAAGAGTTGCAGACAGGAAAAAAACCACCGTATATAGATAATATATTCAAATATCTCCATCCTACTTACATGATAAGAACACACAGGAAACCAAGAAGAATGAATCATGTATTTCGGTGATATCAAAATTCTTATTTGTATAGATCCAATAAAGAAAAAATATAATCGTGTAAAGTATTAAATTTTAATAATGTATAAACCACAAAAGAAGATTTTTTGGTTCGCAGTGATTAGTAGGATAACAGTTTTAAGTTTGCAATTCGTTTTCAATGTTCTGTGTCCCGATCATTATGCGGATGCATTCAGAAGTCCTAACGATATATCTGAGAGAGTGTCGTTGTACGATAATATAGTAATGTTATTATTTAACGGTCTCACACGATGGGACGGTCAATATTTTATACATATTACAAAATATGGTTATACTTATGAGAATGTATTAGCATTCTATCCGTTATATCCCATGTTAATTCGAGTTATCGCTGGTTGTATTAGGACAATATTTTTTTCATTGAATATTAATAGTTCTATAATTATCGCTGCTGCATTAATGAATGTCATGTGTTTCGTTAAATCTGCTATCATATTCTATGATCTCAGTAAAGCAGTGCTAAAGAACACTAATACAGCTTACAGAGCAGCAATACTTTACTGCGTTAATCCAGCTACTATATTTTTCTCCGCCATTTACTCAGAGTCTTTATTTGCCTACTTAACGTATTACAGTATGTTAAAATCTATTGATCTCAATGCATACGTAGCTTTTCCAATAGGTTTATCCATTCTTACAAGGTCAAACGGTATGGTTAACATTGGTTTTCCTATATATTTTCAAATAAGAAAATTGTATAATCATTTCGTGACCAAGTATAACAAATTATCTACATTAACTACATTGAAAAGTATTTGTTCACTGTGTAATATTGTAATTATATCTACAATTCCATTTATTTTGTTACAAATATATAATTATATCATATTTTGCATTCCTCGTTCAAACGAAATGTTCATTCCGCAACATATATTGGATCATAGCGCAACAAACAATTTAGTATTGCAAGGCAGCAGTAACATAGAATGGTGTCATGCTACGCTTCCGGTAGCATACTCTTACGTACAAAACAAGTACTGGAACGTAGGATTTTTTAAATACTACGCAGTTAAACAAATACCAAATTTCGTTCTAGCACTTCCAGTCTTGTATATTATGATCACGTGTATAAAAGAATATATCGTTGAACACAGTAAATATTTTTGTACATTGGGATTCATCGAAATAATCGATGGTACAGCAAAAGTCGTCAAAGTAAAGAAATATCCAGCTGAAATGTTAGTGTTCGTTGTTCATGGTTTGTTCATGACAATATTTTGTATTTTTTTCGTGCACATTCAAGTAAGTACACGTTTACTATGTTCAGCGAGTCCACTAATTTATTGGTATTGCGCTTTAACTATGAGTTGTACACCGCGTTGTAACGATGAGAAGGGATATGAAAGTATCGAGAACATGTGTTCAAAATGGAAAGTATTTTTGTTCACGCAAAGAAAATATATTTTAAAGGATAAGTTTATATTAGCTTATTTCTTAGGATATGCAATTGTAGGGTGCTTCATGTTTTCAAATTTTTTACCGTGGACATAGTTTACATTATGTTGTATAAATTTAGTCAATTTATTATGGTGTATATTACCAATATAAATACATGGCTGTAAAAATTATTCGTAATCTAATCGTAATTTAATTGAAATTTATGTAATACCCTAACTAATTAAGTAATAAAGTGTTTATGGATTTAAATTATATATTATTATTAGACTGCGGATCTCTATGCATTTCAATTTTTATGAAAAGATTCCACTTTCTTCGAATCTGTCTACAAAAATTGGACGTTGCATAAACATCCGCAGTCTAATTATTACACAATACACATTACCTCTGTAAAAATATTTCACTGAACTCTTGCTATGTACGAAAAGACTATTTAATATGCGACTTTTTGTGCTTAAGTATTTCGATCGGTGTTAAATACAGTGTCTGTGTACAATTAGGACATTCATATGCTTGTGCGTTGGGTTTGTGTTTCACTTTGTCGAATTTTTCTTCTGTAGTTTTTGTATATTGTTTTGTACAAGATTCTTGATGTTGTAATTTCTTTATGTTAGTAAGAGTTGCTTGCATATTACAATTCTCACAGTGCCACTCATTTTCTAATATCTCTATAGAAAGTTTGTGACTCCATTCCGTTTCTTTTATACTGAAAAATAAAAGTTACAGTCACCTATGTAGTCATTTACGTAGTAAAAATAATAATTAATGTCTTACCAATTATACGTAATTATGTTGGACACTTGAACACCTCCTTTCGTCGAATTAGGAACTGCTACGAAGTCAGATTGAAAAGGATTCGGATCTATAGTTACAATATTTTCTTCTCTTCCTACATATATTGTTTTAAGATCAGCTGGCAACAGCCTCTTTATTGTATAAGGAATCGTTGTGTGCATGTATTCGATTAATTCCTGAGTAAGTGTATATTCGACTTCATTAAAATCTTTCTTATCTTCATTCCTATTGTTTAAATCTATAAAATAGTTAGAATATATTATCTAAAAGAATTAATCTTTACACATATCCTATTTTATACCTTGCAACTGTTGATTTAACAAATAATCCCATTTATTCCGTAATTTAGTAGCTTTTAATAACAAAGTTTGGCCACTGTCAGGTACAGGAAATTCCAATGCTAACCACGAGTCGCATATAATACTATGAAATAGAAACGACATTAATATATTTAAAAAATGTTTGCTTACACTTTTATATAAATATGGATACTTACATTGAGAATGTACTATTCGTGTGAATTTCATTAGCAAACAAAAGTAACGTCTGCGCAGCAGGCATTCTAATTGTATTCACCAAGTAAGGTTTCGTTGTTTCTAAGAGAGACCTGTGAATTATAATCAAGTACATATTTAAAGAATTATAATCAAATTTGTATATATCTCTTATTAGAAACTTACAAATACGCCAATATTGTATGTTTCGTACTGACAGGAGTTTTACTTTTGTATCCTGGTATTGATATAATATCAGTTTCTTCTAATTGTAATACTTGCGGATGATTTCCGAAGAAGCTCATCGGATGTAAGGCTATATACGGCTTTGCTTTTGTATGAAATAGTTGCTCGTTCATCGACTGCAAAATCGTGTGTTACTTTTTTAAAACAATGATTATTTGAAGTAAGGAAAATGATCTTACCTTACAATAATTAAACTCGTCTGCAGACGCGAATTGTGGGTACAAACCGCTGCACAATATTATTTTCAACATCGTCAAATCTTTGTAACTGTATGCGGTGGCTGCTGTTAATAAATCTTGGACTTGACTCGGGTCATTTTTCATTCGAAACTCAACATCCTTTATATCGATTCCTTCATCGTCATCGTGATCATCGTCTTCTAGATGTATATTAAACGATTCCAGCTTTAATTGTTTTCGCTTTCGAGGTGCGGTTTGCTTGTAAGTTCTTTTCAACGATTTCAAGAGTTTCAGTTCTCCGTGTCTTATGGCACGGTCTGCGCTCGACATGGAGGAGTTCACTTCGGGAAGACCTTTCAATAAATTACAATCCTGTAAAATATAAATAATTCGTCAATACAGAACTATAAAGAATTAGTGAAATTAACATTAATCGATTAACCTGAAGTAATTCCTTAAACTGGGTTCTTAATTTGGTCATTTCATAAAATCTTTGCTCTTCTAAACCTCTTCTTCTGCACCATTTTTTACTACTACTTCCATTACCTCTGGACTCTTGAGAACTTTGTTGCTTCACTTCCAGCCACTCTTTAAACGCATTTAGCAATGTTATTGGATCACCGTGGTCAGACTCCAACGATTTCCTAGATGTCTTTAAAATGTTTAATCAATGTATACACATAAAAGAAGATTTTACTGAATTAAAATATATCTGTAAAGTATGTTCAATTACTTCACACTCCGAGTCTCTGTACGCTCTATTCGTAAATGGTGTTTGTATACTCAAAGCAGCAGCTAGCGACAATACTGGTTCTACTTGATGAAAAATTGAGCCCATTATTAACATTTTGCCTATTGTTATGTCGACAGGTAGACGAGCAAGTGTCTTTCCAATGCATGTTATCTTTTCGTTGTCTGTAAGTGCACCCTGAAATAAGAAATATGCAACGTAGTTAGAATGTGGTTAAATAATGAAGAAAAGTTTAACGAACCTATACTAACATGCTCTTTCAGAGACAATATAGAGTTTTCTATACTTTCAGCTGGTGGCGGTTCTATGAATGGAAATTTTCTTGTATCTGGAAGTCCCATCGCTATCATTTGTAAAAGTAACGAATCTAGAGGCACACGCTGTAGTTCCGGTGTCGAATATTTTTCTAAAGCCATGTATTCTTCTTCCGAGTATAATCTAAATGAGAATATTTTGTTACGAAATTATGAAGACATTGTATTCATTACTAGACTGCGGATGTCTATGCAATTTTCCATTTTTATAGAAAATTTTATGGGAATAAAATATTTTATCTAGAATAGAATTTTTTGAACATTTTCATAAGCCATAAATGCATAAAGATTCTTTCTATTCTGCATTTAACAAAGTTTATTAAATTAATATATACCTGTAGCACACACCTGGTCCTGTTCTACCAGCTCTTCCTTTTCTCTGCTCCGCGCTTGCCTTGCTGATCCAGAATTCTTTGAGCCGTTGCATTTTACACGACGGATCATAATTCATCTCCTTTACTTTCCCACTATCAGCAACAAATCTGATTCCATCTATAGTAATCGAGGTTTCCGCAATATTAGTGGATACAATACATTTTCTTACATCATCGGGAGCAAAGTCGAATACCTTTAACAAAGTGAATATGTATTTTTGATATTGTCGATATTGAAGAGAATAATTACAAAATCTTACTTTATCTTGTTCGTTAATAGATAGAGTGCTGTGAAGCGGTAAAACAATCCAATTGTTTTTCTTCTGACTGTATTCTTTTGCAGCGTCTACAACTGCAGTAATTTCACTCATCCCACTTAGAAATATTAATAAGTCACCCTTTTCATTCGCTAAAAATATACATAATAATACGGTACGGTTAATAATACGGTACAGTCAGAAATGAAGTATTGTTCGTGAGACATCTACCTGCATATTTTTGGTCTATTAGTTGCATTATTTGTATGTAAGGACTTGGATTAAACCTATCGTTTCTATATCTAATGTCTTCGATGCTGACTGGTCTGTATATCAACTGGATTGGATACAGTCTCCCAGGAACCTGTACGTTACAACTAAAGTATTTATTCCTATATCTAAAATATCAATCTAGGCTGCTTTAGTAGATTGCGGATCTTTATGCATTTATGGCTTCTGAAAATATTCGAAAAATGCCAGAATATATCGTTCAATAGAATTTAGTCAAATTTTCATATATTTCATTGTAAACATTGTAAATTCCATAAACTTCCGCAAAACATTCCTGAAGTATTCTCGAATGTAAAGTACTCTCGAGAGCAACTATCAACAGGAACTCTCAAATGGACATGTATTTTAAATATTGTCTAAGAATAATTTTTCTTTGGAACTTACTTGTATCACTCTAACGTCTTCTTTGGCAAAGTAATTACTAAAGAGTTCGATATTAATTGTGGCGGACATAAGCACCACTTTCACGTTATGATTTTGATTGATAACGCACTTCATAATGCCAAGAAGAAAGTCTCCATGTAAATGACGTTCGTGTACTTCGTCCAGAACAACAACTTCGTAAGGTAACGATTCAGACTCGCCAGACAACTGCATAAGGTATGTCGATAATCATAATCAATTATTGTTTATTAAAGTTTCATCATTACCTGTCTTAGGAGAAGACCCTCTGTTATAAAAGTAATTCTGGTATCATGATTCCTCTGTTTCTCGAAACGAATTTGATAACCCACATCGTTACGATTCTCTGTTAATGTTTCGAAAGCGACGCGTTTAGCTAACGATATACACGCTATTCTTCTGGGTTGAGTACATGCTATAACAAATTGGGCAATAATGGAATTAATATTTGTATTGCGTACCAAAAACATGCAAAATTCTTCACCTACCAATTTTTTGATAATTAGCCTCGTACAAATATTGCGGCACCTGCGTAGATTTACCACAGCCAGTATCGCCAGCTATGATAACTACTCGCTCAGTTTTGATTGCATCGATAATCTCATTTTTATACTGACTAACCGGTAAGTTCGCTTGGGATTCACGAAGTTTCTTTAGTTTAGCAAATTTCTCTTTTTGTTTGAAGTCCAAATATAAAATGATTATATTTTGAAATTTTAATAATCTTTCTTTCGTTAAAGCTTCAGTCGGTGGAATCCATGCGAACAATTCATTGAAACTAAGGCTTAATTTAAAATTAATACAATGCAGCTTGTGATAGATTTCTGGTATACCGATTTTGTTTATCGTAAAATTGAGAGGTGTATCAGGTGTACTAAGTTTCTTTTGTAAAGCTTCGTATTTATTAACAAACCTCCAAAAATCTTCTATATCTTGTACTACATTCAAATTTTTCGAAAATACTTTATTGCACTCGTATTTGTACTTACTAAAACAAAAGGTTTTATCGTTCTTTTCGGAGTTGTTATAAACTTCTTGAGCGAGACGTTTCTCTTTCGAATCGATCGTGTCTTTCTTATCTAAATGAATTTTCGGCGACGTTGATTCATTATAGTAATTACTTTTCCTACGTTTGTTGGGCTCAGATTTATATTTCAACTTATATTCGGACCGCGAACTCATTTTCAAATTCAAATATCTCACAATGTTTCTCTTCACATCATAACCTTCAAATTTGTTCAATTCGTATATATTTTTCGTATGATATAGCATTCACATCACTGTTTAATTATATATTTAATATTTTATTGCCTGTTCTGTTTTTCCATTCAAATACAGTAAGTAAATGAATATGATCTTTCATTTTATTTTTCTTTATGCGAAAATGCTGTAAAATCCATTTATTTATTCTGCAACAGCTCAAAGAGTAGGGATAAAAATGTATACAACATCGATATTGCTATCGATTTTCGATTGGTCGAGAATTGGTCGACAGTTTACAACATCGATATTGCTATCGATTTTCGATTGGTCGAGAATTGGTCGACAGTTTACAACATCGATATTGCTATCGATTTTCGATTGGTCGAGAATCGGCTATTGTTACTCTGATGTTGCTAACATAATACCATGTGGCGATGCTTTCATAACCTCAACTGTTTAGAATTTCGATAGAATTTCTTGCCATAATGCAAATGATTAACTCAATTATCGAAGAAGTGAAGAAAGACTTATAAAAATACCGATCTTCTACATGAACATTATATATACCAAAAGGTATGAATATCATATTTTTTTAATATTAATGAAACATATATTATATTGTGCAGTTAAAAATGATAGAATCGTTTATATTTAGTTAAAAAATTTAAAAAATGGTATTTCTTTTTAAGTAGTGAAGTTAAAGTAGATAGGAGTTCGTCAAAATGGTTCTAAATAAATATCTGTCGCCACGGTTAACTCCGAAACATTTGGATCCAAGTTGCTTAATGTTTTCTATGTTTACTGCAAATGACATACGAAATTTAAGCGTTACTAAAGTAAGGACACCATTATCATTCAATATATTGGGACACCCGTTAAAAGGAGGATTATATGATCCGTCATTAGGTAAGTTACTTGAATTAAATAATTCAGATGATTATAAATAATGTAAACACTTTTAATATTACTTTTTACATAGTCGAGAGATGATGTATCGTTAACATTGAATTTATATTTAGAATTTTCTCAATTACAGCAAGAAAACTATAATAATTACTTGTCTGTACATACAATGATTAACTTTTAATTACTCGCATATAGTACTTATAATTTTGAAACTTTAAAATGTAGTTTTTCAAGCATAAACAGAGCTGAATAAAAATTTATTTATGTTCGAATCATACGAAGTTTCATGTAAACGATTATGTAGAAAGTGGAGTGCAAGTATTTCGGCCTAGATTAATCTTTTATCTAGCGCTTTTGACTACTGTAACTACGCATTCTGCACCCTTACAATCCTGGAAACAAGTCTGTCCCCTTAAGTAAAACAAATAAATTATAAGAAGGTAGTATATTAGTCCTGAATTAGGTGTTATGGACCACGAAATCATTAGCGAAAGTATAAAAATGTTACGCAGCTAAATCTTTTTATTTTTAGGTCCGCTTCTAGAAAGTTCTGATCCGTGTGGAACGTGTGGATACAACGTATTCAAATGTGTAGGTCATTTCGGCCACATAGAACTGCCAGTGCCCGTTGTAAATCCTTTGTTTCATAAAGGATTATGTATGCTGATCAAGCTATCATGTTTGAAATGTTACGTTCTGCAAATTCCACCGCATGTAAAGTTACTGCTCCAAGCGAAACTGAGATTACTTCAAGATGGATATCTCAGCGATATGGAAGGCTTGGATCAGGAAGTCTCGTTACTGGTTGGAGATTGTATCGCTCCTTACAGTATCGATACACAATTAATACAAGACGTTATCGACGGTTATATAGAAAGACTTGTCAATCGAACTAGGTTCAATCAAAATAGCGCGCGGTATAACGAACTGCAATCAAACACAAAGAATGTGAACACACAATGGCAAACATACGTTGGAAACGTCCTCAAGCAATATACAACCCCGAAAATTTGTATAAATTGTAAGAAAGTCATACCGAAAATCACCAGTTTGAAAAATAAAATTATGACTATTAAAACGACTGAGATCGAAGAAGTGCAGACAAATGAAGTAATTCACAGACTGGATACGGTGATGGTAATGCCGAATCAGACTAAAGAATATCTGAGGAACCTCTGGGAAAACGAGAAGGATTTCCTCAAAGTAATTATTCCCTGCTTCGGAATGGTAGACATCGAATATCCCACGGACATATTTTTCTTCGAAGTAATACCAGTTTTACCACCAATAGTTCGACCGGTGAACTTCGTTAACGGTCAAATGATAGAGCATCCGCAGTCTCAAGTCTACAAAAGTATTATTCAAGATTGCCTGGTCCTTAGGAATATTATTCAAACGATTCAAGACGGAGATACGAATCAATTGCCAGAGGAGGGCAGGCTCGTTTTCGAGCAAATAAAAGGTAACACAGCGATAGAAAAGTTGCACAATGGTTGGCAAAGTTTGCAGGTAAATGTGGATCACTTAATGGACCGCGATATGAACAAAACAGCAGATTCTGCTAACTGTCAGGGTCTGAAGCAAGTGATAGAAAAGAAGGAAGGTGTGATTAGAATGCATATGATGGGTAAACGAGTCAACTATGCTGCTCGTTCTGTTATCACACCTGACCCTAACTTAAATATAGATGAAATCGGGATTCCTGAAACTTTTGCGTTAAAATTAACGTATCCAACTCCAGTCACGCCTTGGAACGTTGTGTATCTACGACAATTAGTTTTGAACGGTCCTGATGTCTATCCCGGTGCAGTGATGATTGAAAATGAAGATGGAACTATACAGCGAATCTCTTCTGCGAATGCTATTCAACGAGAAGCCATTGCAAAACGTCTTTTAACGACTAGCGACAAAGCAAACAAATTCTTCCGAGGTATTAAAATCATACATAGACATTTACAGAACGGAGACATTTTGTTGCTGAATCGTCAGCCAACTTTACACAAACCTAGTATAATGGCTCACAAGGCGCGTATTTTAAAAGGAGAGAAAACTTTGCGTCTTCACTACGCCAATTGCAAAGCGTATAATGCTGATTTTGATGGTGACGAGATGAATGCACATTTTCCACAAAATGAACTCGCTAGAAGTGAAGGATACAATATAGCGAGCGTGCCTAATCAGTATCTTGTACCGAAGGATGGTACTCCGCTGAGTGGCCTTATTCAAGATCATATGGTATCCGGTGTACGCTTAACAGTAAGAGGATCGTTCTTTATCAAGCAAGATTACATGCAGCTAGTTTACGCTGCTCTGTCAACAATTCAGGGGAATATCATTCTCCTACCGCCTAGTATTATAAAACCTGTACCGTTATGGTCTGGAAAACAAATCATATCCACTGTTATTATTAATATCATTCCGTCGAATCAGGCACGCATTAATTTGATATCAACTGCTAAGATCAATGCGAAAGAGTGGCAATCTGCGAAACCACGATCTTGGAAATGCGGTGTTGAATTCTCTGATCCGAAAACGATGTCGGAAGCGGAAGTTGTTATACGAAATGGGGAATTGTTAAGTGGTGTACTTGATAAAACTCATTACGGTGCCACTCCATTCGGATTTATACACTGTGTGTTCGAGCTGTACGGCGGGGTGTGCTCTACGAAATTGCTGAGTGCCTTGGGCAAGTTGTTCCAAGCTGCTTTACAAAGAAATGGGTTCACGCTTGGCATCGAGGATATCTTACTGGTAGCGAAAGCAGATACCAAGCGTAAAGAGATCATTTCGAAGTGTAGACAGATCGGAGAAGACGTACAAAAATCTGTGCTAGAATTGCCCGAGGATACTCCGATGGATGAGGTTACAGCTAAAATGGAGGAGTCTTATTGGAGCAATCCTAAGTTCCGCACACAGGTCGACAGAAAGTACAAAACTGCGTTGGACGTTTATACTAACGATATAAATAAAACGTGTTTGCCAGCCGGTCTCTTGAAGAAATTTCCAGATAATAATTTACAATTAATGGTGCAATCCGGCGCCAAAGGTTCGACTGTGAACACTATGCAGATATCATGTTTGTTAGGGCAAATCGAATTAGAAGGAAAAAGACCACCTTTGATGATCAGCGGGAAAAGTCTTCCAAGTTTTCCAGCTTATGACCCGACACCAAGAGCAGGCGGTTTCATCGACGGTCGATTCATGACAGGTATAAAACCGCAGGAGTTTTTCTTTCATTGTATGGCAGGTCGCGAAGGTCTCATTGATACAGCTGTGAAAACCAGTAGATCAGGATATCTGCAACGATGTCTTATCAAACATCTCGAAGGACTAGTTATCAACTACGATTCAACGGTACGCGATTCAGACGGTAGTTTAGTACAAATTTATTACGGAGAGGATGGACTGGACATACCAGGCTCAAGATTTTTAAGGAAAGAACAAATCGACTTTTTAGTGGATAACAGACACGCTATCGTTAACGAGGAGATAGTTAAAAACTTGAAAGAAGATTCCGACACTAGCAAAATTCTGAAATTATCTAAGAAAATTAAGAAATGGGAAAGTAAAAATGGAAACGCGTTGCAGAAAAGGAGAATCAGTCCTTTTGCTAAATTTTCTACGCAAAACTTCAAGATTAAAGCGTCGAAATATATGGAGCTCGATGAGAATAACGGAAGAAGTAAAGCTGCTCTTTCGCTTATGAGAAAGTGGATAAGAGCCTCGGAGGAAGAGAAACAAGCTATTTATACGCAATGTACCAGATGTCCTGATCCTGTGACATCATACTATAGACAGGACATCGATTTTGGTGTGCTTTCTGAACAATTAGAGCATTTAATAGATGAGTACATCGCTAATAAATCTGTAAATTCTTTGATAAGAAAGAGCGACTTAAGAGATCTTATGTCGATGAAGATAATGAAAATCGTGTGTCCACCTGGCGAACCGGTAGGTTTATTAGCGGCACAGTCGATTGGAGAGCCTTCGACTCAGATGACTCTAAACACATTCCACTTTGCTGGTCGTGGTGAGATGAACGTTACTTTGGGTATACCTAGATTACGTGAAATACTTATGATGGCATCGAAAAATATTAAAACACCCAGTATGGAAATTCCTATTAAAAAGAGCTCGAAAAATGCATCGAAGAGAGCGAACAAACTAAGACTAAAGTTGACCAAATGTATTTTATCGAATGTATTAAGTGACATTACGATAAGTAGGAAAATGGAGCAATCGCCAGATAGACGATTGGTGTGCACTATGACTGTAAATTATTTGCCGCACAAGTCCTACAAAGGAGAATTTTATATTCAACCACACGAGATATTGAAGAAGACGGAAGAGATATTTTTCCAGGAGTTGTTCAGGGAGATCAAGAAAGTTGCCAGTGTAACGGGTGCTTTGTTACACGTCGAAGAGGAAAAGAAATCTACGCATGATGACGATGCAATGTTGGATCAAAGCGAACAGGATAGGCGGACAGAGTTTTCGATGAAAGGACGAACAAGCTTAGGGGAATTGCATGAATCCTCGGACGAGGATGACGCGGCGGAAGACGCGGATGCAACCCTGACACGATCGATCTCTCGACATAGAGAAAATCAAGAATACGAAGACCCGGAGGAAGAGGAAATAGATGATGTGAATGAAAAGGAAGATGATGCTGAAAATGACAATGAAAAATCGAAACTTATGGAAGAGCAGCAAAATATAGACGACGATGAAGAGATTAATAACGAGAGATCGGGATGCCATGCAAGTGAAATATATAATACACAAAGAAAAAGGGATGTAGTGAACATGTATCATCATGCGGTGCAGTATGATTACGACGAAGACAAATATTCGTGGTGCAAATTAACATTCTTGGTAAATAAGGGCACATACTCTTTAGTTTCCTGTACATATATTTATAGTTCTAATTATTATTATATTTTTTAGTTACCCCTCAAAATGATAAATTTGGATTTACCAACAATCATTAGAAACGTTGCAAACAGAGCCGTTTTATGGGAAGTACCATGTATTAAACGTGCTTTCACATTTCAAAATAACAGCGGCGAGACTCTTCTCAAAACGGATGGCATAAATATAATAGTTAGTAGAAAACTTATTCTGAAAAACTTATTCTGAAGTTTTTTAATTTTTAATCCTTATGTTACAGGAAATGTTTAAATACGACAAAATATTAGATTTGAATAAACTCTATTCTAATGACATTTACGGTATTTCTCAAACGTATGGTATCGAAGCTGCTAATAGAGTTATTGTTAAAGAAGTGAAAGATGTATTCAAAGTGTATGGTATCACAGTCGATTCTCGTCATTTGTCACTGATCGCGGATTACATGACATTCGACGGCACATTTCAACCTCTCAGCCGAAAAGGAATGGAAGATTCCGCATCTCCTTTGCAACAAATGAGCTTCGAAAGTTCTCTGAACTTCTTAAAATACGCCACATTACAAGGTAAAACAAACATTTTCTAAACAACGAAGAAATTATCCTACAAATTCTTTAATATACGCAATTTATGTTTCCAGGGAAACGAGATAATTTAGTGTCTCCTTCTAGTCGTCTAATGTTAGGCCAGCCTTGTAACTCTGGTACCGGAGCCTGTTCGCTGTTATTAAAAATACAGAAACAACCAGATGTTACTTTATCAGTAGGAGCATAATTCTAAGAATGTCCAAGATTGTTATATATATTGTAACCATGTACTATAAGTTTTACATTTTATGAAACACTTTAAAATACTTATAATGTGAAAAGAGAACGAAACGAAAATAATTTTATTGTATATAAACTTTTATAAGCTGATTATATATATTTTCAAACAAAATCCATATACAGTGAAGTCGCCATCTAAGCCGATTCTCGGTTCTGTCCTGTGACATAGTTGGGAAGGGATACAGAAATACTTTCGGTCCTCTGACTTGTCGTTTAATTGTGCTACTGAATTTTCTTATCTTCTGAATTCTTTATTTTTCACTAATAAAATTACAATATTAAAATAGAGATTCACATTATCGACATCTTGGCAATATAGGAATCTACATTAGCGATATCCGCCAAAGTGGTACTGAATTCGCACGTGTGAGGACTTTTCAGAATTCCTCTCTGGTGCCATCGAAACTACATACTGGAGAACTTCCATTTCTTCTCTGCTTCGATAGCTATCCGTATTACACTTTTATAATTGCCATGAGTCTAGTTTTCTAAATTGAAACTTTCATACTTCATGACTAAATCGGGGAATCCCATGGGAATCCCCTCATCAGGATTACCAGACAATGTGATTCCCTACTAAATTCCCTCTGCCACTAATACATGACGTCATGTTCCTCCCACTACTGCTGCTAGTATCTGTCAGCCAATCGCTGATACATATTCTTCTCGTGCAGAGTATCGCTAGAGGAGAATCAAGCCATACTTAGTCGTAGAGAGGGAAAAATTTCGCGGGAATACATATTGTTTGGTAACCCTGACTCTGACCTTCACATTATATTGCATTATATTTATTTCGTACAGAAAAGCTGTACTTTGGATGTGTACGACGCTGTTGAAATTTAAAACAATGATTATCCTATTAGTTTGTATTTTTATGAATTATCTAACACCGTCATATAGCGCAGAGAATATTGTATTAATTCTCGCAGACGATTTAGATATAACCCTCGACGGAATGGTAAATATGAATTATAAAAGAAGATAATGTTCAAACTGTAACAATGATTATATAATATTTACTCTTTAGATCCCACTGAAAAATACAATTGATCTAATCGGAAACAGTGGCGCATCATTTTCGAATTGTGTAAGTTATTAGAAAACATGAAATAACATTTTATTTTACTATAAATCAAATGAAGTTGTTATGGAACATAGACAATAACGATTGACAATAATTTTCTTTATAGTTTGTTGCTTCTCCTATTTGTTGCCCCAACAGGGCTTCCATCCTAACTGGGAAATATCAGCATAATCATTTAGTAGTAAATAATACTATTAACGGCGGTTGTAATAGTATGAAATGGCAAGAGCTTCAAGAACCACAAACATTCGCCGCCTATTTGAAGCACGAAATGTCATATACAACTTTCTATGCTGGGAAATATTTAAATAAGGTAAACATGTATGGAGAAGGAAAAAATTAAAGATCAATTTTCTAACATGTATTATTCATTTAAAAAAATCAAAGTATGGGAGTAAAGCTGTTGGCGGAGTAACTCATGTACCGATAGGATGGGATTGGTGGGCTGGTCTTATTGGAAATTCGAAGTATTACAATTATTCTTTATCCATAAATGGAAGTCAAAAAACGTATGCCGATCAACCTTCCGACTATCTCACTGACGTGATTGTAAGTTTCAAATTATTTACGCCTTAAAAATTGGTATCTAATCAATTACTATACATTTAAGTATTGTACGAGGTATTATATCAATTTCATATTCATACAAAGAAAAAGATTAGTACAGAATGGAGTTATTCTTGGAAGAAATGTTTAAACCTTCCAAACTACCAAGCACTAGAATGTATACGTCAACCCGCATTCTTTTCAGAGCGGTTTGGCGACAGATTTTATTAAAACTCGCAAAGCAGACGGTCAACCGTTTCTTGCGGTTCTGGCACCACCAGCACCTCACGCACCTTTCACACCAGCAGTAAGACACTATGACAAATTCAAAGGGACAAAGGCTAAAAGAACACCTAATTTTAATACTCTCACAGAAACGGTATACTATGTTTCCTGATCCATTCTTTTCTATCGTTGTACACTACTGTTAACGCTATTGTGAATTAGGATAAGCATTGGTTAGTGAAGAGAGGTCCATCTCCATTACCTGATGAGGTACTGCCTAAATTAGATGAAATCTATAGTCATAGGTGGGAAACATTGTTAGCTGTCGATGAGCTTGTCACAAATGTATATCAGTCTCTGGAATCCGAGGGTCTCTTAGACAACACTTACATAATATTTACGTCCGACAATGGTTACCATATTGGTAATTATATTTGTATTTGACACACATGAAAATATAATATATATTCTATTCCATGCAACACTTTTTGTAGGTCAATTCAGTATGCCTATGGACAAGCGTCAACCATACGAGACAGATATCAGAATTCCATTATTGATACGGGGTCCTGGTATTGCACCGTCAAACATTTCTGCACCGGTCAGTAGCGTTGATTTATTCGCTACTATTTTGGAAATAGCTGGAATACAACATCCATCGGATGGTACTTCTTTCCTGAAAAAGGCACTGCCAGAAGACAGAACCTTGTTAATAGAATATAGGGGAGAGAAATCTGTAGGCGTCCCATCCTCGGGTTGTCCAAGCGATAGTGATACCAATTTATCAGTAAGTTCTATGTGCAGAGCGTTTGTATTATTGGAGATCGCTATTTGACGTATTTGACGTACTGTGAAGTACGTTTATAAATACGATGTATTTGTGTGTTATTAATATACGTTCAAAACCACGATCTCTAGTTTGTATCAACTTGTAATATAAAAGACGTTTCATTCACACTTATAATGTTCACAGTACTGTATGCAGGACATGGCATGCAAATGTCAAGATGCTGCTAACAACACGTTCAGTTGCATACGTCGCGTTTCAACAAAATTCAATAATATCTTTTGCGTTTTCGAGGATGATCAGGTATTAACAGTAACAAATTAATACGCATTTCACACGAGAAATCGTATTGCTAACACTCGTCCTCTTTTCTTCCAGCATTTTGTTGAAGCATACAATATCACTGTGGACAATTATCAAATGCAAAATATCGGATACACTATGAAACGTAATCACCGACACAGGTTTAGGAAGCTCCTAAAACGAATGTCCGTGTGCAAAAACGAAGACTGCGTTTTTACACTTCCGAAAAGTGTTTATATTTAAATTTGTATAGAACATAAAAGTATACTCTTACACATTTTAAAATGTTCAAAAAATGCTGGAGTATTAAATTCAACAGAATTTAGTACTATTTTTATTCATTATGGATCTACAAATATTATTACCAATGAAAATAGAATTTTATTTGGTACCACTTTCTTAAAATTTTTATTTAGAAAAATTGAAAATTATTAGGGATTTTCTGTATTGAAAATGTAATGCGTGTCTGTAAACTGTACTTTGCCATTTTTTGTAAGCAGTTTGTCTTCATATCCTTTGTACGAATAAAGTGTTATGATTAGATGCGGATCTTTATGCATTTATGAAGAAATCGATTGGGTGAAATATAAAACAGTAGGAGATTAAAAAAATTCAAGAATGTTATAATATTGCTTTTAATGTAACAAAGTCGTTAAGGGATGAAATCAATTTTTATGTTATTCCTGCTTCCCACAATCGATGCAAAACATTTTTATTTCGCATAAAACTCCGCAGCCTAGTTATCATTAATTAATCGGCAGTGGATATTTATTTGTTGACAAATTCATTTTACACCTACTGCGTTTACGAGGGTAGAAAGATACAAACCATTAAAAGTTGGGAACGCCGGCGGCCGTCTTACTTCGAATTACTGCATTTATGGAAATCGCGAGCGAAGAATACGCCGCGAATCTGGATATAAGAATAACTCGTCTTGCTTCCCGAGTACCTCGGGCAAACTGTTTTCTTAGCAAATATTTTTATTAAAGCCCCGCGGTTCGAATATCTGAATAGGAATCGCGCCATTCGACGGGGGACGGAGGGGCCACGGAAAAAGGAAACGAACGAAAATAGAACGCAGGAACGTGATTCTAGAATGTCCATAAATTTAATCTATTAAAACGTTTTGAATGATTTAAGGATTTAAGATAACATACCGGAGAACAATATAAAAAAAATTGGTAAATGTTATATCAAGCGAGAAGTTTTTCTCTGTATTATTTGCGTTCGAATTCGCGCATAAATATTGTAATACTTTAAACAATATGATCGAGAGCGAAATGTTTTTTACCAACATGCGCAGAGATTATTGAAAATACTGTAAAGCTGATTAAAATGTATCATGCATAATGCATAAAGTCCTTCACTTTTTGTTTTTATTTCGACGATACTATATTCTCGATTTATCAATATTTATGTTTCTATTTTAAATATTTGGAATTTAATATGTGTACAGTGGGTGTACAAAGTATTATCGTACACCTTTCAAAACCGAATAACTTTTTCAAAATTCGATCCAACAGCTTCAGATTTTTTCAGACGTTAGAAGTATTAGTTTGGAATTTTTTTATCTGTGCTTGTAATGAAAATTTCAAACATGCATTTTGTAAATCTATGTAAGTTATATACATGTACATGTATATACAAAGTTTAATCGAAATCGATCAAGGTTGTTATGGAACATAATTGGTTAAAAATAGCAAAAATTGTAAGAATCTGTGATTTAAATGAATCGCAATGAAACTTATATACAGTTCTGCAACTGAGTAGGTAGATTTTTTTGTAACTCGGGTCTGATAATTCGTACACCGCTGTGTACACGTTAATTCGAAAATTTGTACACAAGTTCACGCTACATCCTTTCGGAGCCAAAATAGCGAAACGTTGGGGGTTGCTATAAAATGCCCGGGTCCGCTCCTTTCAGTGGCAAGGACCGTAAGAGACATCCTTTCATGTTGCATGAAAGAACGTCGAAATGTTTGTACACTCCGCGTTACTCGCTCTATAGGCTGCTTAATCGTTTGCACAGATGGTATTTCGGGATAGCAGAACGTAGAAAAAATTCCTCCAACGAAATCTGATTAATCTATATAGAACACATTTGCAAAATCCAATCAGTATTAAACACTGTATCTTATTCCTTTAATTTCAAACAATTGTTTGAGAAAATGCATTTTGTTTTATTTAGTCAGCAGAAAACGAATTATTAAGAGTCACCACTATATATTGCTGTACTATTATTCACACACAATATTGTTTATATTATTAAATATATTGTTATTATACCAATATATGAGATATTATACCAATTTCATACTCATAAAATTTAAAAAATCATGGGGTATGGAAATATTCTAGGTCGGAAGAAAGGTTCAATTTGTAAGAATTTGTAAAATTGCTCCGAGTGCAAAGGGTTAATTGCCTCTTCGGTTAAACAAGTTATTTTGAATCCACTTTTAAGGGAAATATGAATATTCTAAGATCCCTTCACGTTACATTTGTAATCGATCCGGCAGAATGTAAAATGAGGAACTTAATTTGATAAAGTTTGGCTTATAGAGAACTAACACAGTATTCCTTCGAGCGGGTAGAATTTAATATACGAACAATAATGAAGTAACCTCGAAGCAACGACGAACTTTCTCAAAGAAAGTTGTTTTCGTAACTGGATGCTTCCCGATTCGGCAGGGAATCCGATGTAAATTACCGTTTTTCGTATTAGTGTTCGCCACGGGAGAGATTCGCTTAAAGAGTTGAGACGCGCGTTGGGGTGGCTAATGAGACGGAATCTAAACAGCGTATTTTAATTTTTGTTCCATTGATAAACAACAGTGCCAATGAAAATCATATTCAATAATAAAAAGAAAATAAAAATACGCGAGATATATGTAGATATTTTAAGCAAATTGTACTATTTTAATTTAATAAATGATGGAATAGAAAGCAATTTAATTTCATTGTCGAATTCGAAATTTTTTCAAACTGAGTTTCTCATATTCGCGGGAGGAAATCATTTTTATTGAAGCATACAGTGGAAGGTTCCGATCACTTCAAAATTGTTATTTTAAGGCCATCCCATTTCAACCCCTTGTGATCCAAGGTTATTTCCAAACAGGATATTGTTAAATTTATATCGATTATCATGTCATCATTTACAGTGGGAATACAAATAGTGTTCGTACAACTTTGAAAAACGAATAACTTTTTCAAAATTGAACCCAACAGAACACATTAGCAGCAAGCTAATGTGTGGATAATAATAATAATCATCTAGCTAATAATATAATAATATTAATAATCGTCGCAGTAATAGTCGTCTAATGATGAGAATTTTAAATAAAAAAGAAGTGACCAGGGCGAGCCATAATCGATGCAAATGAGTCGCGGAAGGCCGAGGCCTGAAAGTAAGAGCGGATGAGGAATCGGCAGCTGCGTCGTTCACGGATCGACGGCCGCCATTTCGCCAGCGACAGAAGCAAAAGCGAAAGGAAAAGCGCGGAGAGGATATCCGGAGAAGTTTTAAGTACCGGTCTGGATCGTCCGACACCTATTGGTATCTTGTCAGTTTCGCGCACGAGTGGCGCTCGTTTCTCGAGTTACAAATCTTCGGTGGCCAGAGGCCGTGCCTAAAACAATATTAGCGGGGGCAGCAGCCGGACCCCTTGCACATTAGATATTTATTTAAGACCGTCCGACACGGCTGCTTTGCTCTTGTTCACCGTGGAGAACTCACAACCATGTACGTGCAAATACATATACATATAGATTGTCATATAATATATACAATACATATGTATATACATATACATGTATACGGAAACAGAGGAGCAGAGAGAGAGAGAGAGAGAGAGAGAGTCTAGCAACTCTCGCTGACTAAGGCACCAAGTAGCCGGGACTAAGTACCTCCAAACCCAAAATGTTGACCTAGTTAATAGCTTCGTGTTTGATTTGACTGCTGTTGTCATGGTAAGCGGCCCCGAAATGCGAGCTTCGTGCTTTCATTATTATCGGCTAAGGAAACTCAATACCTAGTCGGAATTGTCATCAATTAGATGTATACGCCCCTCTCTCCGTTTTTCAACCGTGACAGCAATCGGTCTCCGCTAGACTGTGGTTAATTGATAGAAATTAGCAGGTAATTGTATGACAAATTTCGGTTAAAATAGCTTCATGTGCAAATACTTGTTAATAATGTAAGAAATATTTTGAATAATGATATAGCAATTTTTATTGGCGCCTTTTTTTAGAGTCACCGTTCGAGTGCTAAGGGTTAAAATGTTAGAGTACGCGGGACAGGAAAACCGTGCAAGTCGAGTTATGCTAGAATGCGTTTCTTTCGAAAAGGAGCACAGCTGAGGATGCGGCTTTCAAAGAGAAGTTTTGCGGGCGTTTTGGTAAACAGCATGAATCCCCGGCTCGATCGATCGGGTGGAGGATTAACAGGCCTCGGCTCGAATTGTGAAGTCGTTACATCGTCACTGAGACGTGTAAGTCGGCTTGCGAAAAGTCCTTTTTTTTCCTCTCTTCATTGATCGACGGAGCGAGTGATCGCTTCCTTTTGCATTAGGATCAGTGGCTTTCGATGGCTTCCGAGTTTTGGATTCTAGCTTTCCTGCCCCCCGGGGATATCCCGGCTCTGCGAAATTTTTACCACGAACTGACGACCGCGCGCTATCCACTATTGAAACCCTCGAAAATAATACGTTAAGTTACAATACATGCTTACCGTAAGTAGAAATAATATTAGGTCGTTCGAAAAGTAATTTTGTTTTTCGTGTTGGCATTGCTTCCATTTGTTATTAGTTATTACTTAAGAAAACGAAATGACTTTCCCCGAACGACCTAATATTTTACATTACTTCACGAAAATAGCAAGAACGCCTTTTCATCGATTTTCCAGCTCATCCTTAATTACCATTATTTTTAATTCTGCTTTGTATACGGTTTCTCTATTCCTATGTCTCTTTAATACTATTCCTTTTCTCACTTTTTTAGCTTGCCCATCCATCCCGCCACCATTACAGCCTCCCAGACCTGTACGTTACCCAGTCTTATCGTGCTATGTATCTCCCATTTTCTCGCATTCCTCTAACGTATCAGATTTCCTTTTACCTCGCGATACACTGTACATATCCTTTTCTTCTAACCGTAGTTCATAATAAAGTGAACTATCGCAAAACTTTCAACTTAGAGGTTTTTCAACGACTTTTGAACCATTCGAAAGCTCTCTCTGACCAAGAATTTTCCGGTCTCTGATGCTTCCTAAAATTCTGAAAAAAATGTGACATATTTTGTATCCTAAGGCGAATTTTAGAGAATTTCCTCAGATTTTTTTGTTGCAAACTGTGGTCGTAAAAGATGAAAAACCCGCCAAAATATCGGGAAAACTCAGATTTCTCGAAAATATGAAAACGATATAAAAACCGAATTTTTCGCACAGTTCCGTTCTAATTTCGACTCACCAGAGACGACCAGCGACGAAAGTCGCTGCAATTTGATTGCAGGAATGTAAATTTCCACGATATTCTCCAATTTATTCATTACTTTGCAGGAATTTTAGGCGTAGGAATCTCGCTCCCGGAATGCTTTCAAATTATGAAAGAATCCTCGTCACAATATACATACATTTACTCGTAACACTAAACATAACTTGCAAAAGTCAAATGAATCGAGTTCGCAATTTTCGGAATAAAGAAAAACCATCGAAAATCTGACCGTTCCGAGTCGGGTACGAGGAAGTAGAACAATCTTGAATAAATGCACGGTGTGTACTGGTGCCCCTTCCGTTCCGCGTCCCGGCCGGTGTAAGGTTTGCTCTCTCTCGCTGGTATTTGTCACGGTAATGATTAATTAACAGCGGAAAGTTTCTCCCACTCGTTCGTTCTTTGCCCGGCTTTTTCTGGTCGTCGCGGGCCTCTCATCGCCGGTGAACCCGCTCATTGCGTTCAGTCGGCGCAGCCTGAACCCCTTTTGCTCATGCAACCCTTATTACCGTGTCGCAGCTCGGTTAGCGCGAGCGGGTTAATGAAAAGCTCGAGCAAATATAGAATTTCTCGTAAAAACTACAAATTACTGCTGCGCCGGGTGCATAGCCGCGTGCAACGCACTCCGTCGTCGTAAAACGGGTGCACTCTCTCTCTCTGCTCTCTGATCTCTCTCTCTTTCTACTCCGCTCTCTCCAACCACCGCTCACCCCCATGTCGTTTGCTACCCTCTTTTCCCCGTACCGGGCCGCGCGTTTTTCCCCTCGTTCATCTGAAATCCCCAACGTTTTTTCGCCGTTGAAAAATTATACAACGAGTATAATACGCGCGAGAAAAGGAAATAATAAAACGCTCCTCGGGACGTGTTTCGAAGATCGCGTCGGGATTTCATAATAGGCGAGCAGCGCGCGCGGGCGCCAGATGAAAACCACCCTGTGTTCGAATATGTCTGTGTTCCGAGCGGCCAGTATTTTACCCGTGGTCCGCTTAAAAGGCCGAAATGAAAGGCCATAAAGTTTAATTTCGCAAGAATCAAGCCAGCACTACCGTAGCTGCTCTCGCGGAAAAAGTTGCCCCGGTGAAATAGAAATAAAAAACAATTGAAAACTAAGGACGTTCCAACGGTCGTCGTCGTTTCGCTCAGCTCCTTCCCAAATTAATTGCCCAGCGATATCCAAGCTTTTAGATCGTCGATTATGATCGGCAACATACCACTTGAATGAAAACAGTGTTTCAAATAATTTTTAGTGGAAGTTGCTCTCCCATGTCTACAATGCTCAGAAATTCCCAGAAAATTGAAAAATCCCGTAGAACATTGGCCCACTCTATTTTTAATTTCCGGAAACCGCCGGTGAAGGAAACAAAATTTCATTTAATTTCCGTTTCTTCGAACACGCTCGCAGAAATGTGAATTTGCATAAATGTTCCACCGTTGAGCCCTTTACCGGTGAATGCCGCCCTCGTGCCAGTGAAAGAACTATTAAATAACATTAAACTGTTCGCATTTTATTGAACACAATACTCCTACAAACATTAGAACACATTAGAAGAATTTAAGACCACTGTTATATTATTTTCGACCCATTAAACATACCGAGAAAGAAAATCGATTTTTCTATTTCACCCCAGTTGGTTTCAAATCAGATAGAAAATTTTTTATTTTGCTATCTATTCATTACAGGCACAGATAAAAAATTTAAAAATCCTGACCTTTACCTTTACCGTTTATCTTTTTCTTAATTAAACCCAAACTTATTCATATAAAAAAAAAACAAACAAACTGTTGGATCAAATTTCGAAAAAGTTTATTCGTTTTTAAAAGTTGTACGAATAGTTTGTACACTCACTGTAAGTAACTCGGCACAGTGGTTGGGTGGGTAACGCCGAGGTATCTCGCATTATATTATTACACCAGTGGCCGTGTTTGTCAGTTTAAAACCAGAAGCCATTAGCAGGTATTATTTTAGCCGTGATCCACCGTTAGCGGGGAACAATGGCGTCGGCGCTTACGTCCCACGATATTAAATGAGGCGAAGTGATACATTTCGAGGGGATAGATGAGCAAATAGGGATGATGCGGTGATGGCACGAGGGACAGAAGGGGCGACCAGAGAGAGCGTACAAGGAAGAGGACGAAGGGGGATAAACGGGGGGTGAATTGAAGAGAGACAAGGATAACAAGAGAGAACCTGGTCAAAAGCACAAGGGAGGAGAGAGGAGAGAAGGGACTCGGCACGTATTACGTTACGCCCCTGGGCTGTGTAAATACCACAGCGCTGTAATCTAGAGTTAATGGTGCTCTCATGATACGAACGCCTATTAAAGCCCTCGAAACTTATCTACAAGAACTAATCACACTCACCTGGCACTCTCGCAATCCTACCTCCACTAATGCGCATTTTATTTACAGGGACACTCGGATTTGCGTTGCGCGCAATCCGCGATGCACATCCGCGGCGAATGAATTCGGTGTCGGCGCTCTTTGATTTTCTGCATTACTCCACCGGCGCTGCACGCGTGCATTTACATTCTTTTTTCTGCCGGATGTCACCCTCCGATCGCACAGTGTTGCGATCAATGCTAATTAGCTGGACAAAACTCATAACGTAATTCCGCAACAAATAGATGCTAGTCATATGATGTAATGATTAGGCAGTAAGAATATTAACCCCATGCCGTACCTTTTCTTTTACAGTTACAGTGATTAGAACGTCTTTATGCACAACAATGTCGTAGAAGCGAAAAGAAAATGTAAATTTTTTGTACGGCTACATTTATTTTAATGCTTAAATATTGATTACAAACGAATCAAATTTTATTTCATCTGAAATGAAACTAAAATGAAAGACAATCGTCTTAATGGATTGTATAAATATGTTTTGGAGAAATCATGTATAGATACGTTATGTGAAGAAGCAGAAAAATCTATAAAGGTTAATATTTATATCCGCACACTTTGTATTAGTAGTCATAAAGAAGGTTTTGTCCAGCTAGCACCTCGAGCACTGTGGATCGGTTTAGAACTCGGGACATTGGAAAAAGGATGTCCTGGAAAGCAAGAGACAGGATGGGTTCAGATTTTCAATACTGGTTTATCCTTATTTTAAACAATTAGTATAAAAACATGTAGAACTTTAACAAGTAAATACAATTTTACTGAGAAGCATGTTTCCTTCGAGTTGGCGAAGAAAAATTTCAATTTGGATTGTTACGAAAAAAAAATGGACAATATCGCGCGAGTTTTCACACAAACGGCTGTTTCATTGCGCGAATGTTCACATAAATAAATTCATTTGGAAAATATTTTCTCAATTAAACTTCCGAATAAATACATATGTATAATACACGCGAAATAAATGAAGAAGAATTTTACATAGTTGATCGAAATTAAATTCGATCTTACGATTTTGTATAAATATAATGATAATGATCCAAAACACGCGTGAAAAATATGTAAAAACTATTTGGTTCAACTTCAATGCAATAATTCATTAAAAATTATGAAATGGCCACCAGATTTGAACCCCATAGAAAAATTATGGAATCAACTGGATAGACAGGTACGAAACCTTTGTCCTACCTCGAAAACACATTTATGGAATATTTTCTGGACACATTTTGGAATTATAGTGGAAACTGTAAAAAAGAAACGTGGCGGATTCTTCGATGAAAAGAAAATGTAAATATTCTTTTACTTCTTGGTAAGATTTTTAAGATACATATAAGTTCAATACAAATATGATCACTGTCCTAAGAGACTTACGAGCGGGAGTGTATGTATAAAGCAGTCCCACGTAGCGACCCGTGGCAAGAACCGCGCGGACCCTAATATTTCCGAAAGGGGACTGCAATGCAAATCCACTTTTCCGGCGAATTTTCTCAAATGAAATTCTACGTTTCGCTATTGATCGCAGCTGGACTGACAACACTAATTGCAGCGCGATCCCACGAGCACCGGAACTAGACGAAGCCCCGCGCGATTGTTTTAATCTAGCAGCGGCGAACCGCGCACGAACGATCGAACCTTGTGAATGTGATTTATCACGACGGTAACGCCGCGGCCTCGCATAATATATCAGCCATCGTGGCAACAGGCGGAAATAATAGTTTGGAGAATTGTTGGCGATATCAATGCGCAACGGGTGCCGGAGCCGCTGTCTCTGACAGCGCAATTATCTGGTCTCGCTTGCGGCCGGTACGCCAACCCCTTTTATTATCGCCCATCCCCGGAATCACCCGCTCCTATCATATATACGAGTCTGCCCTAATACTAGCGTATTGTTGGCGGATTGTCAGATGATATCTGTCCGTTCGTTATAAATCGTTCGAATCATTTTTGCATATAAATTCATTTTACACTCGGCACCGGCCAGAACGATTTATATCTCGTTCCCAGCTCGAGAAGGGAAAGGAACACCGTTCTCAATTCCACCGGGACGAATATGGAATTTATTTTACCGTTTTAATAGCAGACACCCGCGAACACCAGGGCTATAATAACTATGATTTAGAATATTCTCGCGGCTAGTTCCATTTTCGACCTATTGATTAACGCTGAATTTCAATCGGACGTTTTGCGGTTCACAGCCGTGGTTTCCGGGTACCCATTACTGCCAGCCGTGGTTAACATGCCGATATCGAGCGCCGCGGCTCAAAATTTAGAGGAATCGAGGACTTGTCTACTGTACAGGATGTCCCGTTCGAAATCACCACCTTCCTTTTTGTTGTTGTTAAGGGGGTAGACTCGTTTTTCACGTTTTTCTTCTCATTTCTCGATAATGCATGCGATGGGACTTTTCAGTAGCCAAAAGCGCTAGATAAAAGATCAATCTATGCTGCGATCGCCCTCAGAAGTGCTATTTTTACGTTTACGAGGCGTAATTTGCATTATGCGGAAGCATAAAGCTGCGCATGTAGCTATTTTCATAAAACTGCGATAGCTACATGCTGCCGAATAATGCAAATTTTCAGAATGTATGTGATCGACTTCTTTAAAAATTATTCAATACATATACATAGGCTTAAATTAAGAAAAAAAACAATATTTAGTATTTTCTCTGCAGATCTGAGCAATTGCAATTTTTTCAAAACATGTTAAATTTTCTTCTAGAAAATGTTGAAGGACAAAAAAATTGTAATGGCTGTCACCGTAAAACAAAGTGCACGGTGCAACATATATTAATTCGATCGAATAACTTTTTGATCAGGGAATAAAACTGTTGAGCAGTTAAAAGAACGATGTATAATATGTATGTATAGGAGTGGGTCGATTTGAAAGCAGCCCGAAGGCGCAATCGGTATAATAAAGACAGATGAAACGATGAAGGTGGCTCGTTCTCTGGTGGATAGGTGGACTGGCCACGTGTCCTCGCGCACCTGTCAACCGGGAATGTAATCGCGGAAATCAAAGAGACTAGGATCAACGATGCGAGAGATTCTGCGCCGATAGAGCCGCGTTTCGCGAGGTGACAGCGAAAAGAGAGAGGATCCGAGGGTGTTACTAGGCAGGAAGCCATTTTGGGGTTCTGACTTGATTAACCGAACAGTCGGCCGCACTGGAGAGAGAACCATGCATCTCTGTGATACACAAGCGGCGGCGGCCAACATTGGGAATCCTTGTTTGAACCGGCGAATGGGAATCCTTACGCGTGTGAAAATCGAATAACAGTGGTTTCGTCGGTGTCGTCATGATTACACGACTGATTATCTTCCGCTGCAAGATCTGCTCTCACTAGATTAGTTCTAGCTGAATCTTCCCCATCTGAGAGCAATGCAAGAAGCCTTTGTTAACCCTTTGGGCTCGAAGAAATTTTAATTCCAAAATCAAGACATTTCTTTCAGTCCAGAATCGAGTCTACTTAATGGAAATAAATGTATTAAAACACGATGCAACACACAGCACAGATCAAAGTACAATATCTTGCTCGCCGTATTTTCTTTGAAAAATATAATGGCCACGGTTCGAGAATATCAATAAAAAAACACCGACATTTGACGCTCTCGCAAATAAATAGTGAACACGGTATCGACGTAGGTAGACAATAAAACAGCGAGAAATAATAAACACAGGTATCGATGTCCCTTCTTTTTGCACGATCTTTAATTTCTCAGATATACAGTGACTCCCATTAATATTCGGACGCTCTCAAAGCAACGATAACTTGTTTAACACTAAACCTACCACCACCGGTCAAAATGACCGGTTCCAGATTTTTTATTTTACAATTATTGAAATAATAAAAATGATTTCATAAGGAATGGTTGTATAAATCTATCTTTAGTAGAGCACATATTACAATAGGGGCCGCACAAAGTCTAAATAAAGTCAATCTTGTCATTTTTATAAGGGAGCATGTTCTAGTTACTTTTGAGCTCGCTAGGTTTAGTTAGTGATAATAATCTAAACAAATTATCAAAGAAAGAAACGTGGTCCCTGTGTTTCCAAATATCCATAGAAAATGTTCATTTCAAAGTCTACCTGAGTCTTCGATGTTCCACACAACGAGGAAAATCATTATTCCCAGGAAAAAAGTATTTGCGAAGAGAAAGAGAGAGAGAGACAGTACTTACAGACAAGGCAGAACGATCGTGAAAGAGGAACAGACATATTCGTAGCGTGGCGTCGTCGAGAATCATGCGTGTGTTATCGCGGGTCCAGCGATCCTGAAGATTCTCGAAAGCCTCGACGACCGTGTTTCACCATGGTTCTTTTTCGTCGAGTCTTTCCCGCAGAACGGCGGAAACGGGGAAACCGGAAAGGCCGTTTGAGCGGGTCGGGAAAGGAGGAGCCCGCGTCGGAGGGAATAGCGCGACGTTTTAAGACTTTAAATTCGAGATTTATATCGTTGCAACGCAGCCAAAGCCGGAGCTGGCACGATGACAGCTTTCGGATCGCTGGCAACCCTTCGGCCTGCGAATGTGATTGGCTGTCTCTAGGGGTGGTGGGTGTGGCCCCCGCGGAAACCATCATCCCCGTCGGATGTCGAGACTTCACCGGATCCCCTCTACTTTTCCATCCCTCTGGAATGTGCAGCTTACCTAAACGAGTCCTCTCTCGACTCCCCTCTCTCACTCTCTCTCTCCCTCGCTCTGCTAACCTCTCGCTCCCCGTCTCACCCTGTCCCCCACCCCTCTGAACGTGGAACCCGAACGTTGCGGAGAGGGGATCGTTGAAAGTTCCTCAAGGGGGAAACACTATGGTAGAAAGAGGGGGGAGGGTGACAAAACGAGGGGGAGGTATCTGTGTCTAGGGACGGATAATCGGTCCGCATTACTACCTCCCTCTCTCTCCCTCTCTCACTTCGTCTCTCTCCACCAAACTCCATCCGTCCTTCTCGTCCTTTCTTCTCTCTCACTCACTCATACATACACTCTTTCTCTCTTTGTCTCTCTATCCACTCTCTGTCTCGTTTCTCTGTTTCTCTGTCTCGCACCCTTAGTTCGCGGAATTCACTGTAAAGTCTGCAATAACGCATAGTGCGCTTTGAACGACGCTCGTCTTTTTGGCCGAGCGAAATATGATGGAAATTCATGCGTCGCTCTATAACGATAATTCACTCTTTTCCTTCCGAGATTCCCGTTCCCCGCCTAACGGACTGGCAGTTCGTAATTTTTATTTCCTCGTTATCTCGCGCGATAATGGACGCCAGATTACACCGAAGGGTTGCGGCGTTTTGTTTCTTCGCCCGGACTCTACCCCACCCTTCCTTTTTTTCCTCTGTTCGACCGAACAGGACATGTTTCGGCTCTTGATAACACACGGTGTTTGATCGCCGGCTTTTACAATGGCTTAATTCACGGTGCTTTGTTGTTGGAAGTTCTTCGAAGACTCCAATCGTTCTTTGCACTCCAATCGCGACTCTGAGACGCCAGTAAAAATTACCATACCATTATTCAAAACAGTTTTAATATTATTCGATTCGTCTAATAATAAATTGTAAAAAGCTCAACCGTTATATGAAAAAAGAACAGGTCCAATTCGATGTGCATAATGGAAAAAAGATTACATAAAGTAAAGATGATTTGGGTTGAAAGAAATGTCGATTGTGGAATTAAAATTGTTTCGAGCCGAAAGGTTTAAACGTGTCATAAGATTATCGGACATTTGCAACAACGTAATAATTTCCGGCGATCGCAATTCTGAATTTTTCTGCACGTTTCCCGACGTGCTTTTGCACCGGGCTCTCCCGAGCCAAGAGAACGACAAAATCGGAACACAACCACCTCTTGAAAAGATCCCCGCGAATCTGTTCGACGGTATATGGACCTATGCAAATTTCCCGTCCTTCTCGGTATTCCGTTTATGTTCTGATTCCCATTGCATACCTACGAGGGTTTCCCGGCTGAATTCTCATCACGAGGAAACCCGTCGGGATTTCACGCGTCGGGTCGTATTACTAAATCCTACATCGAGTTAGACGGATTATAACGGGTTGAAATAGGTTGGTTCTAAGTTCTTTCACCATCGAGGTTACGCCCGGCTCTCTTCATAACTCTACTTACTTTTTTTTATCCTCTTTTTCACGGTGCTCCGCGCTCACCCTGCGAAACTTACGATTCCTTTATCGTCGTGAAGGAAAATTTGATTCGGAATGTTTCCTTCGGTTTCGGTGGAACCTCGCACGCTGTATTGAAGAGCACGTTTTCTGGAGAAAATTTCCATTGTAGGTGATACGAAGCAATTTTTCAGACGAAAGTGATGATGATCGTATAATGATTGTGTTTGTTTGACATTGCAGTAACCTCTGTGGAGATGACAATTGAAATTTTCAGTGAAAACTTACATGATTGATTGAAACAAAAAATTGCCTGAACCCGCCCCGCTATTGTTTGTGGTCGTGCATTTGAAATCCAAATATCTGTAAAACCGTTTACTCGGGGATCGAAGGAAGCTGTGCGAACGGGGTCGACATAGAACCGATAGAGGGAAAAATCATAACTGAAATTATCATAACGATTCGAAGAAGAGGAGGCGGATGTCCTTTCAAGGAGCGAGCAGTGGGGTCTGGGGATCGTTTTGGGGTAATTCGAACCGGGGCTCGTCGCGGGCTCTAAGTGTTCCGCTCCGAGCAGAAAACACATTGGCGAGGGTGGCGGTGGCTGGCGTTATCATGGCGCTCGAGGCTCATGCAGCTGACGGCTCAATTATCTCAGCGTGGGTCTCACACAGTCACGCCTGCGACCAAACCTGCTGCCCTGACCCTCCTCCTTCTCGGTACTTACTCCCAGGATCCTTGAAACAGCCAACCCCAACTCTATTGTCCTCCAGCTATTAACTGCCTCTTCTCGTTCCGAATGAAGGACTCATTGCTTTCGAATGCTTTGACTCCTGTCACGCAATCGGTGTCGCTGACTGCTCCGATAGCCGTGTGTCCTCATTGGCGGGCTAATCCCTTCCGAGGATTCGCCGGCTGACCAACCACGGGATGTCCCGATCAAGGTTTCACGTAACTGCACCCAGAGCTGGCTGAAATACCATCTGAGAAATAGGGTTCAATAAAAATTTATTTCATCCTCTAATGGCTTTTTACACCTGAAAACAACATAACATATCTGTAGATTTTTCTAGTTAATAGAAAAGTTTTCTAGTTCTAGTATTTACTCGATGAAACCGCGAATCTCACCGAGATAAGATAAAAATAAGGATTTACGGGAATCGTCGACGCCGCCGATACCGAAAAAAAGAACAGCGCGAAAAGTGATTTGCAAAACATGTAAGAGAAACGAATCAATCTTCTCCCCGGGCGTCCGAGGAACTGCGAATAAAAGTATCGGCAGCGAAACACGCCGGGAAAACTTGTAGCTTGCGGGAGGCGGGGGTTGTTTGACAGTCGCGTTGCTTATATCGAGTCGCTCGGAGGGCAATAAAACAGTTCAGTATACATACATACTATAGCTGGAATGCCGCGTTTCAATTGTTCCGGCATTGTGAGGCCAAGAATCGAGATACGACTGCGCATATTCAGGTGCACACGCATTTTCTGCCGTGCACAACGGTTGCAATACACGTCGATCACGTAACAACCCTCTGCTTATGTATGTGGCACTCGTGTAACCACGGAATGTTCCCTCTTGTCGTCTCTACAGTTATAAGTAGTGAGTAGACGGCGGATTTTATGCATTTATGACAAAAATGAGTACGTGTAATTCGACACAGTGAAAACATTGGAATTGAAAAATATTATATTATTTTCGACCTATTAAACATGTTAAGAAAGAAAATCAATTTGTATTTCACCGCAGTTGGTTGCAAATCAGGTAGAAAATTTGTATTTTGCATAAAGATCCGCTGTCTATTCGTTACAGATGTCATTTAAAATAGTATATAGGTATATATGTATACGTACATATTATATATATAGGTACATATGTATAAAGGCTATTACCACTGAAAACAAGATTTTAAATGTCCCCAGAGTTTCTTCAAATTTTCCTACAAAAATTACAATAAATCGAATGAAACAGGAATTTATTCTCTTCCTTAATATGTTTATCAGGCTGAAAATGATGTAATAGTATTTCAAAATGTGTATTCAAAAATTCACCATTTATTCGTAAACGCATCAAATCCACTAACAGCAAATCCTGAAAATATCTGAAATGAAACCTTTTGTGACCGTCAAAGATCACCGTCGCGTTGACGTTGGAAATCGGGGATTCTAAATGGCAGTTCAAAGATCATCGTGTTCCTTTTGACCACGCGAGTTTCCTGTAACGATCGCTTTCCTCCCTTTGTCTGTCTGGCCGACGAATCAGATAGAAAGAAGACAGGAGAGGAGGAGAAAGAGGAGGAAGAATGGGATGGGTTGAAGCCGCTATAAAGGACCCGGTTGCGATCCGTATTTGCAAAAAGGGAATCTTTCTCCCGGCGTTCACTTTGCGGGACTGTTACTCGGTTCCTCGCACGTAACGAGATGACGTAGGAGGAAGTCGCGCGTGAAGAAGAGAGCGATGAACGTTGTTTCTCGTCGCTCGACGATGCCGACGACGACGCCGACGACGACGCCGCTTGTTTTATTCGTCCGTTGCTTTCGCCACCTAACGAGCAGCCTACCCACCCTTTTTCTTTGTCGGGATCTTTTTCCTGCGACGCGAGACGGAGCATGAACGAGGAGAGAAACGAGCGAAGAGAGGAGAGGTAGGGAGAGAGACGCGACGAAGCGAGAGGACGAAGCGGGCAAACAACACGGGCTTCGTATTGAGAGTCATAAACTCTCTTTCAGGACGGGGCAGTTTTATGTAAACCATCGTTATCCCCGAGCATTTCCCTCCTGGTCCCCGGGTCTCTTCAAATTATCGCGGAGATGTGTTTACGGGGGTTTTTCGTTTCTCAGAGCGCCGGGTTTACGGCCGAGTAAAGCATATTGTAATGGCGAAAACGGAGATAATTAGTTTTTCAGTCTGACTCGGATCGTCAGACACGCGCTCGTTTCGTTTCAGGCGACACGTAAAACCATACCTGCACACTGCTTCTCCAACTTGTCTCTGTAATGCCAATGTCTCTATATGCCAAATTTGTCACGTCGCGTTCCTAAGTATTGAAAACAGTACTCGCGAATTTGTAGCGACACCGGGAATTTATGGACTATCAGCCGGGCCATGTTCGGCCGCACAACACGTGGTCCTCCCGGGACAAAAGGACGTTCGCTTATCCGCGATTTCACAACGAACAGATTTTCGGGCGCCAGACGCTCGCGAGCGTCACGCGAGGAGACGGAATATCGCGTACAACTAATTTAGAGGAAACCACGAGCAAGAGAAGTTCGACACGAGACCTGAATAGCAATATGTTGTAATAATGACAACTACATAATACATATAGCGATATGAAGAATGAAAATTTTCGCAGGTCCTCGAGGACCTTCTCGAATAAAAGACGGCGAGCATATAATCAGTCTGATCCGCAGAAAAAAAGTGTGCGTATCGACGGACCTAATCCAATCGCGAGCCGAAGGAGAGTTTAATTAAACTCTTTTCGTGAAACTACTCTGCGGAGAGGAGATCAAACTCGCCTTTGTATCGGCTCCAATCGTCTTTGCGCGTTGTAGCTTTTCCCGCTCGATTCTGATCTCCCTTTATTGAACGAGACAGGCCGGATAATATTAATTAATAGGTTGATTAACTCAACGTAACGAAGGGGCGAGGAGCGCGGTCTGTCGGCTCCCGATGTTTTCATGTAATCAAATGAAACGATGAGCGAGATAGAGATGGATAGAGAGGGTGAGAGAAAGGGAGAGGAGAGAGAGAAGGGAAGTGGAATGGAGAAAGAGAGAGTGAGAAAGCAAGTAACGCCGGGGGTGAGATTCAGTTTTAGGGTCGACTGAACTCACCTTTGTCGGAGCTGTTGTTGGAGTCTTCATCGTAAAGGATTTCATTTCCATTAGTACGCCAAAGAAGCTCAAACGAAGAAAACTTGGAACAGGAAATCCGTCCTCCGTTCAAACCGTGAAATCCGTCGATTAAGAATTGTCTTTCTTCGCGTGTACGTGTCAGAGACTCGGGTTTTTAATTAGACTCTCCTCTCGCTTCTCATTTAAATATTATTCCATTTCGCGATGGCGCAACCTGTTAACTGGGTGAACTGCGATCGTAAATATTTAACAAATATTCGACGCCGATGAGAACGCAAACGGACCTGTATAGTTTACGCTAACAAGTAAAAATGATACAAAAATTTTATGTAGTCGGTGAATGGCACAATTGAATACGAACCAGTTCGGTTTCGGTCTTTCCTATAGTTGATGGGCGAAAATAATTTAATGAGGAAACGAGATCCAATTCGTGTACAAATTAATGTTGTTCCTTCTTCGAAATTGGACCCAACTAACGAGGAGAGTGCAAGGCGTTCGGGTCACCGATTTAGTTGAGATTTTGTATACTTATAGATCTCGATCTCTCTTTTACGAATATACAGGGTGTTTCGTCTAAAACAGGCCACCTAAATATCTCCT